>OX123192.2:28337987-29537987 GCA_944739405.2 Euclidia mi
GTTCCTTAAACGAACACCCAGTTGCAAAATATCTGCAAAAATAAAAGTTGAATAAGAACTGTTTATTAATATTTATTAGTTTGCAGGCAAATATGTTTCGGATAAATGGAACAACATTAGAGACACAGTGGCAAAAATGGATGAGAAGGAAGAAAAATGAAAAAAGATCTGGATCGGCTGCTAAAAGATCCACTGCTCAAAAGTATGTGTTCGAAGAGCAATTAATGTTTTTTAAAAAAAAATTATGAGCCAAGACACACCGAAGAGTCAATTCCAAAAATAAACACAAACAAAATTTAAAAAAATGTCCTGATAGTGTCATTTTATATATCTGAAAAACGTACAAAAGTAAAAGAGATCGAGGAGAAGTTTTCTTAATATCTGGACGCTAAAATGATAACAGAAAAAGAAAACCCAAATTTACTATTTTTTAAAAGTATACTACCCACTGTGGACTCATTCACGGCAGATGAGACTTTAGAGTTTCAGGCAGGAGTCATAGCTCTTTTACAAAAAATTAAAGATCGGAAGTAGAGTAGAACACTGCCATGGATATGATCATCAAAATACTACCTGGCAAGACCAATATAAAGGATTCTGCACGCAAACTTCAGCCAACCGAAAGCTGGCAGCTTTTATATCATCACCATCACCAATCTCTCAATCATCATATGAAGTAAACCAGCAGCCAACAGCTTTTATGTCATCACCATCACCAACACCTCAATCATCTTATCAAACCAGCCAACACCCAATAGCTTTTATGCCATTATCATCAACAACCACTCAATCATCTTATCAAACCAGCCAACACCCAACAGCCTTTATGCCATTACCATCACGCAACACCTCAATCATCTTATCAAACCAGCCAACACCTAACAGCCTTCATGCCATTACCATCAACAACCACGCAATCACTTTATTGAACCAACCAATACCCAACAGCCTTTTACGCCATTACCACCACCAACCACTCAATCAGTTTATCGTTCCAACCAGCAGCCAACAGTTTTCAAGCCATTACCAACCACTCAACCATCTTATCAAGATAACCAGGAGACTGCAGTGTCTTATACCATCACCGACATCTCAATCATTTGATCCCCAATGCATGACTCCTTCACCATTTAGTGTGCAAATCAATAAACTCACCGGATTTAGATTTTGATTTTGAAGGTTTTTAGTCATGTTTATTTTTATAGATAGTCTATTTTTAACTAAAAATATATTTTGGTACAATAATTGAATTTTGAGGTTTCATTTGGTATTTAGATCAGAGATATGGTAGCTCACTATGAACTTAAATAGTAGTGGTGACTTAGCTTTCCTAATTGACAAGCTGAAGTGGCAATGGGCAGGGCACGTAGCTTTAAGAACTAATGACATTATGCGGCAGGAAATTTGTGGACCGATGATCTTCGTGGGGTCGCGGCAAGCAGTTGGATGCGGGCGGTTCAAGATCAGTCTGTGTGGAGAGCCTTAGGCAAGACCTATGTATGTTCAGCAGGGACAGGTCTTTATGCTGTGATGAATGATGATAATATTATTATTATGATCGCTGTATCAAAATACTAATAAAATATGAAAAAAAAAAAACTTTACATATTACGTTAGCAAAGGCATTTAAATGAAAATTATTTCTTATCTGCAAGACCGTTATCGTGGTCCAGTGAATAGCGTATGCGACTGCTGATCAGAGGTCCCGGGTTTGATTCCCAGGTCAAGCAAAGGGTTTTTCCGAATTCTCAGTAGGAGCACGGAGTCTGGTAATGTGCCCTGTAACGGCAATAGGCTCGCCCCCTATTACATGCGACCGAAAAATTCATAGCGAAATGTGGGTGTAATCTTACACCTCTGCCTACCCCTTCCGGGAAATAAGCATGAGTCTATAAATAAAATTAAAATTAAATGAAAGACATATTATATTTTAACATAATAATTAAAATCTAAGTGAAAGACATACGTCATGTCATATTGACTTTTACTATGATGACATTTTCATATGGTAGCATCAGAGAGGTTGGACTACGTTTAGTAAGGTTATATTTTTTTGGGTATCATGTTTAAAATTGCTTAATTTTTTTTACAAAATATCAATTTATTTATAGACTAGCTGTGCCCGCGACTTCGTTCGCGTAAATGTTGGAATTTAACATTTATGCCAATAGTATATAATATTTATAACTTTTATATGTATATTATATATCTTTAGACACAACATTAATTGTTTTACCACCGTCACATAGAACATGTAAATTATTTTTACCAAAACAACATGTTCGGAGTCGTTTCCAGCTGTTTCAAGTGTCTGTCCCTGCGATTTATTTAGAAAATACACACAGGACTACGAATATCCAGGCCTGCCGAAAGAAATAAATAGCCCCGTTGAGTAATTCAAGAGGTATCTGAATTCAGGCCTCAGTCTCCCACCCAAAGATTCCCACGTACGTGACGTGAGGAGTGGCAAATTGGGAATAATGAGGCACCTGTATAAGAACAGAACACGAAGGAACGAAATAAATCAAAGAATTAAGAAACACGATACCTTTCAACAATCATAAACTCATAAGTAAAGTCAAATACCCAACATCACAGTATTCCAACGACAACAAAAGCAAATTATCCGAGAACCTGATCAATCCTCGGAGAATCTTAAAACCGCCATTCGGAAATGACGTCATTTGTCAACGCCATCTATGTTTACATATACAAACCGACCGAAATAGAAAATAATATGGACTAATCGACAATCAAGGAGAGGCCTAGTCCAGCAGTGGACTGTTAAAGGCTGATGATGATGAATCGACAACTTATTGAAAATAGGATTTAGTCATTGTATTTATCATTTAAAATAAATAATAATGAAATGATTATATAACTATTATATAAACATATTAATTTGAAATAAATGAGATTGACCGTTTAAATTAAGTGAACATTGTAATAAATTTTGACACAGAGACTTTTTGTTTATGAAAGTGCCGAATATTATACTCTATTATTTTTTTTAATAACAGAAAGATACCCGACACATAATTATTGTCTTTTTTGCAAGAAACATTTATTATACTAGAAAATTATTTGAAAATAGTGACATCTATCGGTCGGTAAATAGCCATAAAACACTTTGAAGGTACCTATTTAGACTAACTATATTTTACTAACAAACTTATAATGATCATAGATGGCATCACATAATATGTGATGCCATCTATGATCATCATCAACAGGGATCATCCAAAACTGGTTATATATTATATAACCAGTTTTGGATGATCCCTGTTTAGTTTGGGACTACGTACAAAGGAGAGGTCAAGCTGTTTAGTTTGGGACTACGTACAAAGGAGAGGTCAAGCTGTACACCGAAAACCACTCAACCGATTGTGATGTAACATATACTATTTTATAGGTCTGAGTAACCTTTCTACATGAGTGTCAGTTTTATTGAAATCAACTTCTCAATTTTAGAGATCTTAAGCAATATAAAGAAAGACAGACAGACATAAATTCTAAAAAATATCAAGTCTGGCTTTTTAGCATTTTCCTAGATTTTAACTAATTTTCGTAAAAATATCTTTAATGTTCAGACTTTTTCACCTCTACAGTTTTATTATAGTATAGATGTGATGCCATGTCTATATAAAATTATTAACGAATTACTGACTGACTGACAGACAACGTGCTCAAGGTCTCAGAATTTGCCCCTATATTTCTTGTGGACCGTAGGGTGCTCTAAGAAGAGATTTCCCAAAACTCACACGCGATGGGGAATAAACGGTTAAATTAAATGTGCAAGTGCAGCTGCAGGCATCCGCTAGTGGTAATTATGTAACAAAATAAAAAGTCAATGTTAAATATTTACCTTAAGCAAACAGACAGTCTTTGTAGTGGACAGATGCACTCTCTGAATGATGTGTTTTGTACTGTTACGTCAATTGAAATTCGTCTAAAGAGATCATCAAAAGTAGAGACAGACATTCGGAAGTAATTGAAAAACTTTGTTTCATCATTTCTTAGTTCACCCATTAATGTATTGAAGGTTCCTGCTGAAAATCTTTCTTGTAGGATTGGATTCACCCAATGTTTGCTTTTACGTCTCCTTTGTCTTCTTAAATACCACCACAAGACCGGAATGTCATCGTCGTCCATCGTGTACGACGACTGCACGCAAACTCATCGGAGCTAGTGTTGCTAACAAGTAAACTAGCTACTCGCCAGGCAACAGAAACCACTGAAATTTCCATTAAAATACTTATTTTACGAGTACTTCGGAAAACAATTGTTGTACAAAATAAATTAGTTCTGTTTAGTAATAAATAACGAAACAATTAAAATGGAATGTTATATCGACACATTAAGTAATATAATAATAAAAGATTTAACAATATGAAAATTATTTTAAAACGAACTTTGTATTGAATTTCAGTCAAATGTTGAAACCACCAGTTTCAGTGCAAATTCTACTTAGTTGGTAACACAGATCGGAGCCGGCCTTAGAGTAATGAAAATACTGTAGAGACAGCATTACAATAGCAGTCATATCCAATATATTTACTTCACTTTTATATTTTTTTTTACTGTAAGATACGTCTATAAATGAATTTTCGCATTTTTGTGGGTTGTCACCAATTTTAATTTGATTAATGATGGGCTTACTCATAATGAATATCGAGATATCGTTTAAAATAAATCCTCAGATTTGGTTTACTCAAAAGTAATTTCTTTAAAACTGATAAATCATCAGATTAAGTAAATATCGATGAAACATAAATATCGATCAATAAATTTGAACTTAGGAACAGACACTTGTGTAATTTGATTTATTAAACCTGTTGAAATTGAGACCTGCATATTATTATTTTATGTAACCGAGTCAGGAACAAATTGTGTTTTTAGCTGATTGTCAAACGAACATTGAAGTTCAGTAACTTCAATGTCTAGTTGCCACCAGGCACCGTGTACTTAATTTAACTGGCAATAAAATTGAAATTCAATATCACGTCTCTAAGTTTTGGAAGATTTGTGCATTTATAAGGTAAGTATCGCTTGCTATGATCTAGGAAAACATCGCAAATAAAAATGTATGGCTTAGTAGTTGTCTGCTGAAAATGGTTTTATATATATAAACTGTTATGAACGCGAAAGTTTTTGAGGATGTATTTGTTACTCTTTCCTAAAAAACTATTTTAAATAAAAGTATCGATACAATTTCAACGTCACTACGAATATCAATACAATCTTTATACGAATAAATCAAAATGTCTATGAATGAAATTTCTAAGTTTCACATGAAGTTCTATTTCATTTTGACGGATTATGGGTGGCCATGGTCACCAATGTCAGATTCTTTTAATGATGATCTTGCGATGCAATACTTCCATCTATAAAGTAAATTAAATCTAGGGAGCCGGCCGTCCTCCGGCTAATCAGCCGGTCGGGTCGCAGCGTAGTGTGAACACTCGCTCCGGGCGCCGGCTTCCGGCTTATTAGCCGGTCCGGCGCAGTGTGAACGCGCCGTAGCTTTTTAAAACACAGAATAGAACGCCTTGCATTAATTCACATTAACGACGGTCGTTTCCTATTACAAAAGCATTCTTTTTTTTAAATCCCTTAAAAATGACGCCACGACAGGTGTCATTTCTTTGTTTATTCAGTTTTATTACTGTACCATTCGGTTGCCAGCGCAAAAACAAAACATTTTACGGCAACAATCATCATTTTCAGAAAGGCTTAGCACAATAATAGCGCATAAACTTATTATAATACAGTTCAAAATATAATCTCAGTTGAATTAACCGTTTATTGTTAGCGGATTGTCTAACTAAAGCTATAATTTGGAGTCCTCAAAGATTTGTGCGCGAATTTCGGTTGGGTGGACCGCGTTATGTAGGAGGTACGTTAGTTAATCTTTTTTAAGTTGAAATATATATTGTCCGTGTGGTGACGGATTAAGAACACGGAATGTCACCATCCCATATCATCCCATTGTGTGTCGTAAGAGCCGACAGAGGGAGCATATTATGCAGAGAACAGCACTGTAACAGAAGGAAAACTTGAAACAAATCCTATACCAACCCGTTTGGCCGACGTGGTATAGTAGGCCAATTCCTCCTCTCAAAGGAGAGGCCTGGTCCAGCAGTGGACTATTAAAGGTTGATGATGATGATGACGTATTATAATAATTATAATCTAGCATCGCTGAGTTTTAGTAGGATAATTTTAACAGGCAGGTTTACACCTGTTGAAAATATCTTCACAGATTTGCATTAAAAGCTTCCTTTCACTTAGCTTTGGCAACAGATCGACTCCTCTGGTTTAGCTGGTATCCATGGGCAGCAGTATTCGCTATACATCAGGCGACCTGTCTGCTCATTGGCTACCTATCACATAAAAAAGGGTTAGGCCATAGTCCTTTTTTTACTTCACCACTTAGTAAGTGATAATTAACTATTTATTACGCATTTAACTTTGAAAAGGACAAGGTGCATGCTGTTTATGCGTACTAGAGAACTTCTGCGTAGCGGTCTGTAAGACTATTCCATAACTCATCATCATCATCATCATAGCGCTATCCTGGTTGCGATCCAAAATCTGCGCTTTGGAGCTCAGGGTCCGCTACTCTCCATTAAAATATCGCTTTCTTTTAATCAGCGAAGTAGCATAAGAGAGGTTTATTTGCTTTTTGATGGATTTGTTTCCCCGAAGGGGTAGGCGGAGGTGTAATATTACACCCATATTTCGCCATTAATTTTTAGGTCCCACGTAATAGGGGGCGAGCCTATTGCCGTTACCGGGCACGTCACCAGACTCCAGGCTGCTACTGAGAACTCGGAAAAACCCAGTTACACTTTTACCCGACCCGAGAATCGAACCCGGGACCTCCGCATCCTCCGCTCCGACATCAGCAGTTCCATACGCTATCCACTGGACCACAGAGGCAGTCTACGTCTATTTCTAAAGATTGTAACATTTAAATAGTCATACTATATTCAGTACATCATAGTTGCTTTAATTATTTGATTTTGTATATAAATACAACAACAACACATTATTTACCTGGATGCAACACTCTCACATTTCACCATTCAAATTTTAGTATCCGCATAAAATAGACCTGTGGGTTCAAATTTATGTAGCCTTCATTAATTAAGTTGTAAAACCGCGACAAAGACAGAGGACAGCTTCATTTGAACATATTCTAGTAATGGTAAATGTATGCGTAGTTCTTTATCACAATGAAGTATGAGACACACGTTATGTTCATAATAAAGCGGTTGAAATTTGTTTGAAAATAAAGAGAAAGATGTACGTAGTATTTGTTTATATGAACGACTTAGGAAACTAGAAGGCTAGGAGTATTAGTATTTAAGGGTGTTTGACTCTTTTAAGAAAGGAACTGCCAGTATACATATGTTTTCTGTCTTTTGGTAGCAAGAAAACTTCATGGACAGTGCAGTCACATCATATATCTAGTAATATATTTAAATTAAAACTACAATTAAAATATTAATTCTTTGTAGTGGAGATACATTAAAAAATGCTGAAATAAACCGCGTATTTTTTTACACAGATAGTAATTTCTCCAGATGAATTATAAGTATTGATATGTATTTGCTTTTTTTAAGATTTACGGAAGTTTTAAAACAAATTCCATGAATTGATTAGGGTATTAGGTAGAAACCTATATCGAAGTATTTCTTTCGGCACAGAACTAAATAATACTTTTTAAGGATGATTTATTCAAAATACATTAAATACATTGCGTTATTGAATCACAGTCTAAAGCTCATTCTTTTATCGTTACAGTGGCGCAACTTATCACGGCATTCTATTTGTATAAAACTCCAGTAAAGAATACACGTTAAATATCACCTATCTCCGACTCTTGGGGGAAATAAGAGCCGGAGTATGGGGTGTTTCCACTAAAAACCACCTCGACTTTCTCATGTACCCGTGTGTCGGAGGGTAGGGCATCGCCGAAGCATTCGTCGCCACCCGCCGACGGGCATTGGCCCGCCTGATGGTCAGGCCGACCCCGAACAAAACCCCCTTGGCGGCGGAATGAGGTGTTGGGCTCCACCGCCAAAACACCCAGCGGCCGCAGAGGATAGGAAGTGTAGTGGTTATATTTGCTGTGATCGTAAATACTACAGGGAGGACGGCAACGCAACACCGCATCTCCTCTTCCTCTGCGGCCCCACCGCGATGCATCGAATGGTGCGCCCCCGTTTGGTCGCGGGAGATAGGGCGCGCGGCAACGCAACACCGACACGCCTCTCCTCCCGCGACCGCACCCGACTGCGAGGGACAGACACAACTGTCCCCCGCACCCGCACCGTTGGACGCATCCTGCGCAGGCCCCTCCAAGCCCACGCGGAGCGTCCCCTCCCGGGATTCCTCTTAGTTTCACCGCGGGTGACCAATCCACGGTTACTGAGCCCCCCCACCACGACAAGGTGGAGATCCCACGGGGGGATCTCTGCCTACCCCTCTGGGAAACAGGCGTGAGTCTATGTATGTATGTATTTAATGTGTATTAAACACATTAAATAAATAACAAATGTTATGAATATTTGTCAAATATTCATAAACATTTTCCAGAATCAGAATCAGAATCAAAACTTTATTTGTTAAACATAGGTCATATAAATATACAGATAGTAGTCTTAGAATTAGAGAGCGCTATGTTTTGTCATCAGGACATACAAATATTGGTAATGGTTAAAATTTAAATATCACAATAGATTGTCAATATCCATTTAAAATAGAAATTAAAAATAATTAAATGTCAAAAATAAAATAATAATACCTAGTATACTTAAAATTTAAAAATAATATAAAATATGTCAATTTATACATTCAATACTATTCAAATCCAATTATAATTCCAAATACATTACTACATTAGAAGTTAGTTTAGTTCATCTTTGAGAAAATCTTCAATTGTATAATAGCACTTATCTATTAGAAGTTTCTTTAACAAGCTTTTAACTTGTAATATTGGCAAATTTTTCAAAGAGTCTAGTATTTTATTAAATATTCTGGGTGCCAAACCAAAGAAACTCTTCTGCATTAAAGCAGTTTTACACTTAATCTGGCATATAATACAGCAGATAACTTTGGAAATAAATGCATATTACTTTTTACAAACAGTGCTGTTTCAAGTATATACAACGATGGTAATGTCAATAATTTTAAGGATTTAAAGTATGTTACACAACTGTCGGTTGATTTTAAACCACACATGGACCTGATGCATCTTTTTTGCATTTTGAAGACAATATCACGATCAGTCGAGTGACCCCAGAAAATAACTCCAAATCTCAGAACTGATGCCACTAGTGCATGGTAAGCCGTCAGGAGGGTATCATTGCCGACTTTGTGCGATAGTTGAAGGAGCGCTAAAGCAGACTTACTTAACCGTTTACACAGTTCCTGGATATGAGGTTTCCATGTAAGCTGTTCATCAATTATTATACCCAGAAACTTAGCCTCATTGATTTGTTCTATTACATGGTTTTTGTAAGCGATAGTAATATTGGGTATTTCACATCTTTGGTGGAATTGCATTATTTTTGTTTTGGTAAGGTTGATTTTCAGATTATTTATATCAAGCCAATCCACTATATCTGATAAAGAATTATTAATGTCACGTTGATATTCAGCCAACTAAGAACATTCCACAATGGTTGTACTATCATCCGCAATGAGGATCATGTTTTGATTTGTGCACTTAGGGAGGTCATTATTATAGATTAAGAAAAGTAAAGGACCCAGCACGCTCCCTTGTGGCACACCAAATTGAATATAACGGGGACTAGATATATATTTTTTCATTAATTTACTTATTGGACAGATTCTAGATATCTCTGTGTACTGGATACGGTTACTTAAATAAGATTCTATTAATTTCTCTGCATTTCCCCTAATACCATATCCACGTAGTTTACTGAACAACGTTTTGTGATTTACATAATCGAATGCCTTCGTCATATCGGCATATATAGTACAAACAGGTGTCTTTTTATCAACAGCATTCATTACACTAAAGAGAAAATCAAATAGGGCCATATTTATTGTAGTATTTTTACGAAACCCTCTTTGTGCTAATTCATGTTTATCAAAAAAACTATACAAAGAATTGTAAAAAATTTTCTCAAAAATATTGGAGAATATTGGTATTTTGGCAATGGGTCTGTAGTTTTTCGTATCTGTTTTGTCACTTTTTTTGTACAGAGGTTTAACAATTACCCTTTTTAAACTATCTGGATATATGCCATCAGTAATACTCAAATTAATTATGTGTGCCAGTGGTGGTGCTATTATATTTTTGACGAATTTTATATCTTCTGTACACACGCCATCATAACCGGTAGTATCCGTATTTTTTAGGTTATTAATTATACGTACTATATCATCATTTAAGACAGGTAAAAAGAAAAGAGATTGTAATGTCAAGTTATTAAATGTATTATATTGATTATTTAAAAGTATGTCAGATCTAATATTATTTTCAATGTCATCGATAAAATAATTGTTAAATTCGTTTGCTATGTCCTGAGGGTCTGTAATAATATAATTATTCTTTTTTATGGTCAACATTTGTTCTTGGGGTAAATTTTGTTTATACTTATTAATAATTTTCCAAGTGGCTTTTGCTTTGTTCTGAGCAGTCCTAATGAAATTGTTATTTTGTGCTTTTTGCGTTAACCTCAGAATTTTTCTATATAACTTAGTGTACTTTTTAAATTCAATTTTATTTTTGGAAGTTGGTTCCATTCTGTACTTCCATAATAATTGTCTTTGTTTTTTACTACATAACTTTATTCCACGGGATATCCATTTAGTTCGTCTGTTAGTTTTCAGGACCAAAATTTTGTAAGGAAAACATAATTTATAGAGTAAACTAAATTCGTTCATGAAATTGTTATAGGCTAAATTTGCATCTGTGGCATTGAAAACCTGATTGAACGATAAACATTGCAAATGATTTTTGAATAGTAATAAATTCTCTTTTGAAATATCTCGCTGTTTCAATTTCCAATACTTAAGACGGCAAGTTTTGTCTATCGGTACTTTAAGAAGTTGTGATGTATGGTCAGAAAGTGCAAGATCTACTATATGACCTAGTTTTTTTCGGTAATAGTGTGCGAAGTAATCAATGCACGTGTGACTGGATAATCGGGTAGGCTCGTATAGTTCTAATTTTAAATTATGGGTTAGGAGGAAATACTCTAGTTCTAATGTAGTTTTGTTTCGTTTAAGAACATTAATATTATAGTCACCACATAAAATCAATTTTTATTCGAAGAGCGGTTGAATTTTGCTAATATTATACCTAGTTTTTCATAAAATATCCACATTTCATAAAAACCAAAATCCACATAATTGTTATGACTGAGATTTGAACCCACGCCCTCAGTTCGTTAAACGGGTGTGTTATCCGCACGGCCAACGCCTTGTTATCAGTTACCGGCGAATTCGGTGAACACTTGACAGAGAGTTTACGTCATCGAACTTAAAACTTTCATTTCCAAATAATGAAATAATCTTCAAACCTTTTTGCTAATTATTCTGTTTGTCAACCAGCCAGCTTGTTGTGTAGACGTCAGTATGACTTAAGCGCCATTTAGACGGAGAGAGTTTCTCGCACGTTTCGTACGAGAAATCGTATACTACTATCACAAGCAATAATCGCCAAAACATTATCGTATCTAAATGTTTACATTCAGGCAAGAACTAAATTCTCGCCTACGATTTTATCATACGAGATTCGCATATGACTTATCGCTAGGCGATAATTACCTGCGTCTGTTTACACAGCGAAATTATAGTAAGAAGATTCTTGCTTACGAGAAACTTGACTTGTATAAACACGATCTCGTATGACATTTTTTCAAGTTCATACGAGTATCGTACAAATCGGTTTGAACCGTTTTCAGAGCGAGATTCTCATTCGAGTTTAGTGCTTACTAGAGAGTATTTGTTCTCAAAAATGACACAAAAATCACTGCACTCATGGTGGCAACTGTCACAAAATCTCGAATACGATTATTGCTTTGAAAGTCTGTTTACACGGACACAATCAATATTCCTTGCGAGGCAATTGTCGCCAAAGTGAAGGAGCTAGAAGTGTGATGTTTAGACGAAGAAACTTTTTTATATTCTTTCGATAATCGCATCTTCGAGTCGAGAAACTCTCTCCGTCTAAATGGGCCACTAAGCGCCATTTAGACGGAGAGAGTTTCTCGCACGTTTCGTACGAGAAATCGTATATGTCGGCGATACGCCAGGGTTATCGTGTCCAGACTCCATTATAATAAAAACACTCACGTAATATTTCTTAGTTTATTTTCGGACGATTTCTAGCACAGAATTGCATTAAAATATGAGCTACAGTCCTTTTTATAAACTAACCGTCATTACACTTAATGTTTAACAACTGCCACTTCCTTTTAAACATATAATTGAAATTACTGTACAATTAATTATTAATTATAAAATATAAATAAAAAATCAACATTAATATTGTAATGAATTTTGCACAACACCAAATGATTTATTTTACACGAATAACAAATGTATTTTAATAACCAAACGCTGTTATAAATACCCAATCTTTATAAATCAGTGAAGCAGTCGATACCGTGTCTAATATTCTAAAGTAGTGAAGTTCTCAGTTCTGTGTTCACAAATAGTTATTTAAATATCAATCTTAAATATTATTAACATTTTCGTAACAATATAATCATTATATATTAATTTGCGCCCATACGGCCATTCTGATCCAGCGCGCTCCTCGCGCTGATTATTTAACGGTTACAGAATAAACAGCATAACAAACAAAAAGAATGAATATAAAAATTACATAAATTAGCGTTTATCGTACAGAATGAACTAAAAGTTCTTTACAAGGCTTCACCTGGTCATAGGATCTTAGCCTGTGGCATGCGTCACCCATCACGGGATCTAAAAAACAATGCTTCACCCATGGCTAAGCCAACTCGTGGCATCACCGATTACGGGATCTAGCAAACAATGCTTCACCCATGGCTAAGCCAACTCGTGGCATCACCGATTACGGGATCTAGCGCACACAGGCATCACCCACATAGGGATCTAGCCCACAAACGGCATCACCCACATAGGGTCGATTTAGCCCACGCAGCATCACCCTTCACGGGATCTAGCCAACACACGGCATCACCCACCACGGGATCTAGCCAACACACGGCATCACCCATCACGGGATCTAGCCAACACACGGCATCACCCATCACGGGATCTAGCCAACACACGGGATCACCAATCAGGCTATCTAGCCAACAAGACTAGGATCAAGGATACGCATGGTGGCCAGCCAGCGTTTTAGGAAGGATGTTGGATAGGAAAAATAAAATTTTACTCAAACACATAAATGCAAAATTTGCCTCACAAACACATCAATGCATATGCATAAAATAATCATCATCGTTCGTCATGATCAGTTATATCAATACAATGCAATTACATAGGTCCAACAACGACAGTGGAGGAGGTAGAGGACCTCCCATGTAAATCGGTATCTGACGAATCCGCCGCCCATACGGTCAAGCTGCTCATACAGTTGTTGATGTTGATCAGCAACAAAGGTTAGCAAACAATGCTTGACTCCAGCTCAATACAGCACTCATGCGGCATGTGTGCGCGTAGCCCACACACAAAACCACTGCCGTCAAAAGGGTGGGCCACCGTCAGCCATACATATTAATCAGTAAAGGACCGCTCGTCAACCCTCTCTTCACACTAAGTCCAGGTCATCTGCCAGGATGTCATCATCAACCTGCAACACTCAAAAGGCAGGTGGTGGGTAACATTTCCCACCCAAGTACTAGTTCCATGAACCTTCGTAACTGTTGATGAAATAAAATTCTACTCTTACAAAGTGGTCCGGTCTATTAAGCTATATCTATATATCAGGCATGTTCAACCTGTGCATTGGTCTACAGTTATCTTTGCTACAACAGTGTTGGAGCCCATATTTTACGCATAAGGTAAAATACAAAAGACACTGAATTTTCTCAGGTTCTGTCTGACAGTGCCATTTTAGATAATCAAATTTTAAGTTATAAGGATACCCATATTTTGCAGTTTTGATGAAACAGTTAAAACTTAATATATTCAAAATAAGTTTTATCCACATCAAACAGGAAAACAAAATGGCAAGAACAAAGAGAGGCCTATGTTCAGCCGTGAACAGTCGGACTGTTGGTGATAAATATGAAATGATTTCAAACCATGCAGTTCCAAGGATTTCAAAAATACTAGTGTTATAATTATTACTCATGTAAGAACATGTTTAATCCAATATTGAATATTTTTAGGCATAGTGCAAGCTGTGAAATTGTTGAACTGTTTGCTAACTGAGCCATATAAGATACATTTACAAGCTACCAATATTACAAAGCTAGATTAGTGCCGTCTTATTTCTAAAAATGATTCCACTCAGTTAAGAAATTTACTACAATAAACCATAAAAATTAATAAAGTCATTCAGATATTGGTAATTTATAATTAATTCAACATTTTATTTATTAATATAAATAGACCTTTCTTTATGAAATGAATGATTTTATTTATCATTTGTGTACTCTTTCATTATGTAATTCAATTTTAATTTTATGTATTGTTTTATTATTAATGTGTATAGTAAATATGGTGGCGAATTTATATCACTAGTTTTATTTGACATTATATTTAAGGGAATTTTCTAAATAATGTTAATATTTATTTTGAACTGTTAACATTTGGTGTTAATGTAATTCTTATTAATTCATACACAATTAATAATTGTTTATCTGAATAAATAAGCTTACTGACTAATCACAACTGACTTAGAAATAAAGCATGAGTATTCCATACTATTACTTTTATTTGCTAAGAATAAATATTGCTAAATGGGAAAAGAGATAATATGGATTTTCACATCATGTTCTTTAAACCCACTTATCATTATCCTAATAATCATATTCCTAACTGTTTTGTATCCCACAAGAGCTAAGCAATAAGGTTGGCACTAAATTTTATTGGTTTATCACTGGTTGTCATCTTGAATATAGATGCAACTAACTTTGCAAATGAACTCACAAATAAAATAAATTGTATTTACCAAGTATAACACTAAGGCTTGGTATTTATAAAAGATAAGCAGTCACCTGCCTTAAGACTTTCAACCTAAAATACTTAGAGGTGGACTATTATAGAATCTAAGTGAGTGCATATTATGTCCATAAAAAAATCTACTGCCCAGATCTCATGTTTCTAGCTTCAGTAGTTTGGGTTAAGCAAGGACTTATCATGGTCGGAAAAAAACATTCAATACCGGTATAAAATTAAGCGACAAATATTAAGATATGTTGGGTTCCCTTGTCTTAATAAATAACCTTAACTTGAGCTGCAAGTTGCCAGTAACAATGTTAAAATGAAATCATGTAGGCACCTACAGATTTCACAAATATATAATAAAACCTATTTTGTAACTTTACAAGTATTAGCTTTAAAAATGTGTATCACAAATTTATTTTTATATCTACATTCTGAATATATATCTGTACTAATATAATAAAACTGAAGTTTGTTTTGTTGAATGCACTTATCTGTGAAACTACTGGTTTTATGCAAATAATATTTTTTGTGGTGGATAGTCATTAATCAAGAGAGGCTTCATATAATCGCGCCGTGAGCACTAGCCATAAGTAATGCAGTTAGGTAGCCTTATGTAATGTGTAACCAAGGGCTATAAATAATGTTTTGATTCCTTTAATGTTTTACTATTGAGATAACCTATTGACTACCAATTGAATTCATATTAAGCACATCAATTAGCTTATTTAAACTGAAAGCAAATCAGGCAATTTATACAATGGATCAGAGCTTCAACTTGAAAAGGGCAGTTATACCTTATTTACTAATAATTATATTAGTAGAACCACATAACAACAAAGCTATTTTCTCTTTCTTGTGTAGATAAGCAAGTTTTACAGAGAGTTTCCGACATGGCCTAACGATTAATAAACAGACAAGAGCCCCAGCCGACGGTATAACATACATATAAGCACAGTAGCACTGCTATGTACCAAACGTGGATAAACAACAGTTACCTATAAGTTCTATTTGGGGTGTAACGTTCGTAATTTTGACTGTATAATATTTATCTGGTAATCCTTACGGGGATAGTAGGTAATCGTGTAAGCACCATAATTTATAAAATTAGAATGTTTCTCAAAAACCCTAATCAAATCAGCTCTGGATAAATACCTCTGGTCAGTGCATCACCAACCCGCATCTGCAACCTCTGGTAGCACTCAGAGCAGAACAGCGTTCACGCCACAGCACACCCCAGTGCGTGCACCCCGTCGTAGTCGATCTGTTGCTCTCGCTCGCACATGGCCTCACGTGAAGTGTAGACGTGCTCGCCATAAGTCCGACACACCGTGTGGTCTCCGATCAGGGTTGACTAGGGCCAAACACGGCTCCCAAGCGCTTGTCGCATCAGTCTTCAGGTCATCATTGGTAATGGCGGCCAAGCCAAGAGATCCATGACTCTCGCGCCAACCGTAGATCCCGAAGTCTCTTAGGGGGCGTTTATCCAACCGCTGCTGTCGGCGATACGCCAGGCTTATCGTGTCCAGACTCCATTATAATAAAAACCACTCGTAATATTTCTTAGTTTATTTTCAGACGATTTCTAGCACAGAATTGCATTAAAATATGAGTCACAGTCCTTTTCATATACTAACCGTCATTACACTTAATGTTAAACAACTGCCACTTCCTTTTAAACATATAATTGAAATTACTGTACAATTAATTATTAATTATAAAATATAAATCAAAAACCAACATTAATATTGTAATGAATTTTGCACAACACCAAATGATTTATTTTACACGAATAACAAATGAAGGGTCCACTGCAATAATGATGAATGTCCTTTGTTTATTATTCCGAGACAATTGGGTTTCAAGTTTATAAACGGTTAAAAAAATCAGAGTAAGAGATAATTAAATAATTTTTATTTCAGTTATAGGACATAATTATGTCCTATAACTGAAATTATATTATAGTATTCATTCTTTGGCAATTAATAATTCAAAGGTAACTTAAAGTAAATAAAAATTAAACAATCTGCGGTAAGTCATAAAAATTAAGAATAATAACGATCACTGTCCACACTATGTTCACAGTCAATAATGATAGATGTCCTGTACATTGATTGTTATAGCCGTGAACGCCTGTGACTTTCAGCGTTCTAGCCGTGTAGCTAAATATTAAAAACGAAATTGACGAGTTTGTAAACGATATTATTAACTGCATATATTAAGTGACTGAATACCGTTCGTACTTTGAATTTGAATTTTTTTGGACATTCATCATTCTTGCAGTTGACCCTTCAAATGTATTTTAGTAACCAAACGCTGCTTTACAACATTGTCAACAGATCAGACAGAGCTATCAACAGGATTTAAATATAAGCGCATGTTATTTATTACGGTAAACATAAAAATAAGTGTCAGAATAATGTTATTATAAATACCCAATCTTTATAAAACAGTGAAGCAGTCGATACAGTGTCTAATATTCTAAAGTAGCGAAGTTCTCAGTTCTGTGTTCACAAATAGTTATTTAAATATCAATCTTAAATATTATTAATAAGTTCGTAACAATATAATCATTATATATTAATTTGCACCCATATATACTACTATCACTAGCAATAATCGCCAAAACATTATCGTATCTAAATGTTTACATTCAGGCAAGAACTAAATTCTCGCCTACGATTATTTCATACGAGATTCGCAAATGACTTATCGCTAGGCGATAATTACCTGCGTCTGTTTACACAGCGAAATTATAGTAAGAAGATTCTGGCTTACGAGAAGCTCGACTTGTATAAACACGATCTCGTATGACATTTTTTCAAGTTCATACGAGTATCGTACAAATCGGTTTGAACCGTTTTCAGTGCGAGATTCGTCATTCGAGTTTAGTGCTCACTAGAGGGTATTTGTTCTCAAAAATGACACAAAAATCGCTGCACTCATGGTAACAACTGGCACAAAATCTCGAATACGATAATTGCTTTGAAATTCTGTTTACACGGACACAATCAATATTCCTTGCGAGGCAGTTGTCGCAAAAGAGAAGGAGCGAGAAGTGTGTATGTTTAGACGAAGAAACTTTTTTACATTATTTCGATAATCGCATCTTCGAGTCGAGAAACTCTCTCCGTCTAAATGAGCCTTTAGGTACTCCGTGACGGACAAGACGGACAGTATGACATGACAACGGCCGTCACAATACTATTTACTTACCTTAAACTATATACCTTACTCTGAGCTATTTACAAACTTGCCAGTTCTAGAAAAAAGAATACGCTGCCATCATTCGGCTTGTAGAGTTCACATAACCTTGGATTTGCGTCCAAAGTAGATGGGGTGGCAGGTAACTGCATTAACTGCGCGATATTGGTACGCTCGACGCTGTTAGAGGCTTGAAACCCATTCAGAAATACCTTCATCTCCAGCGACTATTGCTTTTGCCATGCAACCACTCTATGGTTAAGGTTTCCAATGGGGACAGAACATAATCAAGAGCTTACGAAAAGTATAACTCCAGTTTAACCGCTTTATAATTTACAATATGGTAGAAAATATTATTATGAATATATATACTGTTGGGCAAGGTTCTCCTCCAAGCGTACCTGTCTTGTGCCAGTTGCTGTCAAAGCCATCTTTCTCATTTGAGGATTGGGTAACGACTTTTGTCCATCGGTTAAGGGGCATTCGAGTTTTGTGGCCCACACAAAACCACAAATATATATTAACGTAAAATATGTTGTCCTCGGTTCGAGTCAACCAGAAAAATAAATCATGACTATGGCAGGAAAGAGTATGTATGAATATTCTCATGTCCAGCGTCGTGCATGCAAGCAGTTTCGGAAACGTCGCAAGCTAGAACACGATAAGGAAACGATTTCGACTCCGCAAGGATCTTTATTTAACCCATAAAATAAATTTATATAATAATAAGGTGATATATAATCTACTCCCAGTACAATCAATCACTTTAATTCTTAATTTTATGCTATCAATCTCGTTTTCATTTCAATAATAATAAAGTTTTAAGACGTGGGATCATTCTTTTATTACAGAAATACTTCTGCCTGGCGTTCAATGGTTCCTTCTGGTCATCGAGCCAAAGATATTCTCCAAAACAAGGTAAGTCACAATCTGTACAGTAGTATTGGCGGGAAAGTGTAACAAATATTCATACATCTATCCAACAACATTCACCCACCCTCAATACTTCAGTACATCCGTGAACATGGCGCTTGCAACAGTGCTGACATATGGGTTACTCGAAACAAAGAGGAACCGAGTCCCGTAGGAAATTGTAAAAGTAAAATTTTCACATTTATAAAAGAAACCGCGTTATTTAGGGCAACTGCCCAGCTCTCGTGGCTCATAGCGTGATGTTTTATAGCTTGTAGCTTTTCAATAAATGGGCTATCTAACACTGAAATAACTTTTCAAACCAGGCCAATAGTTCCTGAAATTAGTGCGATCAAGCAAACAAACAAACAAACTCTTCAGATTTAAAATATTTGTATAGATAAGATTATAGCCCAAGCACTTATAGAATACGGCTCAAATGGCCACGATCCCTTGAACATTGGGGTGGAATTGAGCTTGTTTCCTACATGTGGTAAACAGTTATTGGGGAGTCTGAATACTTAATCTATGTAAGCTCGGGATCGGCTTGCTCTGGTGAGAATAATTCCGTAAGCTCTCTCGTCCGAGTATTGTTGATACGTAGAATTAGTATACATGGGTCTCTGGTATATGAATTAAGGACTGAAATGGAGTATTTTTACCACAATCATATATTATTATGTAGAGACCAACGAGGCATTTGGAAATAAAAGTTTGTTGAATTTTTATTGGTGAAGCTTGGTTTTTGGTAGAAAATATTTTTGTTGAGAGGTATTATACCTAAAACTTAAAGTGTATGTGTGCATGGCTCCTGTCAATAAAAAATAATACAACATTATAATCAATTATTACTCTAATACATGAAAAAAATAATCATAAGGCGAAATGTGATTTTAATATCACACTCACTGTCTACTCCTTCGGGGATACAGGCGTGACGCTATAAAAAAGAATAAAAAATATGTAAAAGGCTTAGAATTGGTCCTAGTTACATCTCCGAAGATTTTAAACATTCATCTATTATTAGGAAATGTTGTTGGCGTGTACCAACAATATTATTCATCATCATCAGCCTTTAACAGTCCACTGCTGGACTAGGCCTCTCCTTTGAAAGGAGTAATTGACCACGCTGCCCAAACGGGTTGGTATAGGGTTTATTTCAAGTTTTCCTTCTCTTACAGTGCTATTCTATGCATAATATGCTCCCTCTGTCGGCTCTTACGACACCCATGGGATGATGTGGGTTGGTGACATTTCGTATTCTTAATCCGTCACCACACGGACAACAAAATTATTCAACTGATATAAAATCTTTTCAATATTATGCTTATTCGGCAAATCAAACCCGATTTCTCATCAGTATTTTTAACATAAGCCCAAATGTTTAAAACAGAACTATAAAATTTATTTACATTAAACCAATCCACCAAATAGCAGCATAATAGCTGCTATATGCTCGCAAAACTAATTATTCATTCCGACTGCACAGCCCATAATTATTTTCTACTAGTTATGAAGTAAAATAAAAAGTTTTTTAACAAGATAAACCGCACAAAAGTCCGGTTCACTCACATTTTAACATTTTTTTAACGCGAGAAAATACTAACGAAGGAAATTTAATTAGTACCTAACAGACTTGTCTCTTGCTACCTCTAATAAAAATCTCTTACTTATGTTTTCTCAAAGCTTGTATTTAATTGTCTGAATATTTTTTATTTTGCTTATATTTTTTGCTAGCTAGTAATGGGTAAAAATAGGGTTTAGTTAAGTAAAAGTTCTGAGTGGTACTAATCTCACTTAATTAAATTAATAAGTGGTCTGGAGTATATTTTGTCTTCAAAGACTTGTTATTTCATTATTTTAAATTAATAATTAAATCAGGGGCTACGATTAGATATTTTGATTCTTTGCTCAGCAATATAGGACGGTCTTAAAGAGAGAATTAGAATGCATGCATATTTTGGTTTATAGTGATGTCGTATCCAAATGATTGAGCATTTCATGTGGTGTGTCATTTCGTGAAAATTCGAATAATTTATTGGCCATTTCGTGATGTGTTTCGGTCAGACCAATGATAACAAATTGTTTATCAATACGCGAGTGAAGTATGACAACTCTCATTCTCATATAGCTATGATGAAGTATCCCCTTAATCTTCTCATAGTGGGATGCCCAACAGTAGTACAGTTTGTAAGCAGCACACCATTATCATTATTACTCTTCCTCCTAGCGTTATCCCAGTTTCAACCCGGGGTCCGCTTTCTAGTCTAACCGGATTTGGCTGAATATTAGCTTTTCCACGGAGCGACTGCCTGTCTGACCTCCGCAACCCAAAAGGGATAGCGATATTCCATGGTTTAGACAAGTGTCAGTTTATTTTAGAGGTACTGACGCCCTATAACGACTGTCAAAGATCTTCATGACAGCCGGGACCGACGGCTTAACTGCTTTGCTCTCCGAGGCACGGGACAAGCGATAATTAACAATTCAATACGCACATAACTCCGAAAGTCAGTGGTGCGTGCCGTGGATTCGAACCCGATACCCTCTGCCCGGCAGTCCGTTGGTATCTCCACTAGGCTATCGCTGCCTACCATTAACATTATTACTAGTGTCCTAAAAATACTACCAGAATAAAGTAGTCAGTGTAAATAACACTCGTATTTATTCCCATAATCCGATAGACTGTACTTAATCCACCGACCTGATTCCAATACAAAGTAAGCTATTCTAGCAACTTCAATTTATAGGATTACTTCTTCATGTTAAAAGTGCTGACCGGGCTTTCGAGCTGAATGTATGCGGTCGGACGGAGCCCGTGTTTTTTAGGGTTCCGTACCTCACAAGGTAAAAAAAGGAACCCTTATAAGATCACTTTCTTGTCCGTCCGTCTGTATGTTCGTGTGACACCATCGATTTTCTCAGGAACGGGTGGACCTAGCAAATGGAAAAAGTATATGGTTCCTATTCGGTGTATAAAAATCAGAGTCCTGGGTTAACCCGATGAAAAGATATGGCCAAAATTAGATTTTTGTGAAAACTTGTAAGTACCAAAATTAACTTTATTTTCAACTTTTTTAATTTTCGGAATTTTTCCTTTACTTGTGCTGTAAGACCTTGGTTTTAACCAAAATTGACAATTCTAGGTCAACCGTAAGTAATCTATAGGTTTTGGGTCGAAAACCTATATGGTAGTTCCCGTTGAACTAGAATCACGAAATTTGGCCAAAAGCAAGGTCTGAATTTAAGTGTGTCCCCCATACATACATAGTAGACTCCTTTTAAGATAGTCCTCTAAGTTGTATGGGCGCTCATACAGATTTAGAGGACTAGCGTAAGTAGCACCAACCTCAAACAAGGTAAAATGCGTACGGAACCTTCGGCACGCGGGTCAGACTCGCACTTGCCCGATTTTTTCATTTTTCGGGTTTCGTCGTTGTTGGGAGCAAAAAAAAATGTTTTACATTTATAAATTTCCTTGGAAATTTATAAACCTTCGGAGGGGCAGGCGAAGAAAAAGATGGATGGACTTTGTGTGAGGATGGATATGCAAAGTAGAGGGGTAAATGATCGGTTGACGGGAAACACAGCGGTATGCATGATGACTTATTTCACATATTCTCTGTGTCTATAACCCAAGCGCATGACTTCACCTTCCAAATGATTACACACATGTTTTTATTTTCTTTTCCTTGTTTGGATAGGATTTTTTGCCAATCCATAACAACATACAAAATTTGATTTAAAATCTTTTCATCCAATTATCAGATTGATGAAGGTCGGGTCGCACTTCTACGGATATCTTACTATAGCAGAAAGATAACTACTAAATTGCGTAGAAACTAATCAAAAGTGTTTCTGTTACCCCTCTGGTATCTTGTACCCCTTAGGAACAAACTGGTTAAGAAAATTTTCTCTAAATTTATTTTTCCTAACGCTATCTACTGATCGCATTCACTTCCCTTTGTACGAAACACATTTTAATTTTATTACAAAAGTTACTTTCAATGTTTTATCTCGATGCACCTTAGTTAACGCTCTCACATACAGTCATGCATGAATGTTGCTGAATGTTACCGAATGTTACAAAGTATTTTGGCAAAACAACGGAGAACATACGACATAAATATTCGAAGAGAAACGTGTAACAAAAGTTCAGAATTATTTTGGTAATTGAGTTTGTAATAAATCATGAATTCGGTGGCGAGATTTTTAATATTGAAAATGAAATAGAAATACTTACGTTATTATTTTGGAGGCGATTAGGGGACCAGAAAACAAGTTTTGTTTTATTATTTGAGCACAGCCCAACGACAACCCAGCCTACTAGACGGCAGACGTAAGGCAAACACTTTCTGACAACACGTTAGACTTATACGTCTTACATAAGACCAATTCCAACACTAGTTATAAATTATGACGTACTGCAAATTTGAACCGGCCAATTAGAATGCATTTTGGTAACCCCCTTCGCCTCGCATACCTCATCGCTTTGTCGGAATTGTTTGTTTGTAAATGAAAACATTAAGTGTCTAGTAGGTTGGGATGTCGTTGGCACAGCTAGATCATAGCATTTGAAATTTGATTTCTTTATTAAGTAAAAAGAAGATTATAGATTAGAATTTACCTAAGAAATTACCTTATTGTATAGTATGATGTTTTTATTAGAGTTGTGATAAAACAATGAACAAATATGTTTACTTTTAAATTATTTGGATAATGATTGACCGCACACGAGAGATTAGATTTTGTTTCTAAAATATAATTATGTTCTCGAAATCGATAATTATGACGTCTTTTATGCTTAAATCGTTTAATTGGGATAATTACATAGTGTCCAATACAATAGATATTTTTCTGGTTCATTGAATGAGTTCAATGAGGTCATTTACTCAGTATTGTGTGAAGTGGCTTTGTAATAATTCTGTTATGCTATTTACTCATATTTATATTAGTTACTTTTATATTAGTTAGTTTAGAATGGTTTGTGATCACCCCTCATAATAAATAAATAACATTTGAAATAATGAACGAGGAACGTCTCGAACAAGATTATTACAACGGGTTTAAGAATAACTAGTATCCTTCATTAACTTCAAAAGAACAATAGAATCTATTTTCCGGAATCTACAGAGTTTGCTTATTCGAGAACAAAACTGTTCTGAAGGCCAAGTCTCGTATTTAACAGACACTGACACTGAATTTTGACTGAACTGCGATTTAATTTTGAATTGACTCACAATTGGTATTCTGCTACACTTAATCTCATTACAGTATCATTTGGATAAAATCAATTTATAATCTCTTGTTGATCTCAGAGGTAATGTCAAAAACTCAAAATAAAAACATGAATGTTGTCATTGTATGGAAAAATACATTACATTCCTATTAATTGGATGCCACTACGTTTCGATGCCAAATATACAATTAACAAATTAATATACAATTAAGTAATAAAGTTTCGGTAAGTAAATGTATTGGTTCCTTGGATCGTGTGGATTATCAGCTGTGAACTGTCAAACCGTAGTATCATTTGGTTTTAGCTACAGTTTGACGTTTGTTTTACGTAAATAATTATCATTTATCAGAATACCGTCCACACTAGTTTACACTTGGTTCAACTTTCGATGTAGTCCCGATCTCATTCAAGTGTCAGTTAAGTTACGAAAATACCATTTATGACACCGAGACTAGATTGATATTGGAATTGGAACAAATATTATTACCAGAATTGGCCTTCTGTTTGCTTGAAAAACAAAGCGCAACACGGCAGTAATTTGATGAGAGACCGAATATGATAAAATTAAACGCCATGCCTTAATTGGCAAAATCACCAATCTCAGTGCACAAGATAAATTGTAATTACCCAAGTTTTGGACTCGGATATTTATCAACATAAAACATTTAAACTACGCATGCCTGCCGAAGTTGCCAAATATTCCAATAACATAGATAAAAGTCTAACTTCTCATCTTAATCCGTTCTCCATCGGAACGGAAAATTTACTCACAGAAGTTGCAGCGGGCAGTTCTGCGAATTTCAACTTGAGTCGAGATACAAATTTTACGTCGATAAATTGATGGGAAGAGATCCGATTACATGAGAGTAAAATTTTGTCGATTTACTTTTAATGAGGAAATGAAGATGTAGATTTAAAATTTATCGACAACATTTTGTATCGTTTCATAAGTGCTTGCAATTACACAACGAGAGTTTTAAGTACTTTAAAATTATGTGATTTGTACTCTTATCGTTATTTATGAAATGGCTCTAGCGTATAATCACTTTAAAATAAAGGTGCAATGTATTTTTTCGACAGGAAATCAGTCAGCTCGTGTGCCCCGTAGGCGTATCTCGTGGATCCCATGTATGAATATTAGTAAAATAACGTTTAATTTAATATTTCAATTTTTTTTTGTTTATTTTTTTATAGACTCACGCCTGTATCCCCAAAGGGGTAGGCATAGGTGGTAATATTACACCCACATTTCGCCATGAATTTTTAGGTCCCACGTAATAGGAGGCGAGCCTTTTGCCGTTACCGGGTACATCACCAGACTCCGTACTGCTACTGAGAATTCGAAAAAACCCAGTAACACTTTTTCCCGACCCAGGTATCGAACCCGGGACCTACGATCAGCAATCGTACACGCTATCCACTGGACCACGGAGGCAGACTTAGTAGTTTATTGTTTAATTCTTTACATATCTATTTATATGTCAGGCAGTGGACGTCTCTAGGCTGACATGATGATGAATTTAATATATTGGTTTGACTTTAATAAAATGGTTGGTTTAAAAAAGACACCTGTGTTCAGTAATAAAAAAATCAAACAAAAATGGATAAGCGAAGGCTTCATTTGAAGAACACCGACCGTTACTTTACTATCATCATCATCATATCAGCCAAACGACGTCCACTGTTGGACATAGGCCTTCCCCAAGGTTCTCCACACAGACCGGTCTTGAGCAGCCCGCATCCAACCGCCTCCCGCGGTCTTGACGAGGTCGTCGGTCCACCTTGCGGGGGGCCTACCTCTGCTGCGTCGTCCGGTACGTGGCCGCCACTCCAGAACCTTTCTGCCCCAAGGGCCATCGGTTCTTCGAGCTATGTGCCCTGCCCACTGCCACTTCAGCTTGGCTATCCGGAGAGCTATGTCGGCGACTTTGGTTCTACTGCGGATCTCCTCATTTCTGATTCGATCTCGTAGGGAAACTCCAAGCATAGCTCTCTCCATCGCCCTCTGAGTGACCTTGAGCCTTCTGATAAGGCCCATAGTGAGTGACCACGTCTCTGATCCGTAAGTCATCACTGGCAACACACACTGGTCAAAGACTTTCGTCTTGAGACACTGCGGGATATCGGACGAGAAGATATGTCGTAGCTTCCCAAACGCTGCCCAACCGAGTTGGATTCGACGATTGACCTCCTTCTCGAAGTTGGACCTACCTAATTGGACTACTTGTCCCAGGTAGGTATACTTGTCGACAACTTCGAGCGTAGAGTTACTTTACTATGGATGAATATTATTTATAGTACGGTATATTCAAAATTCAATTTCGCACGTAAACATGAATTGGCATCCAGACGGCGAGTCGACACCTTTAACATTTTGGCGAGCAATGTGTCTAAAAAGTTTTTCAATAAGAGGTTCCGGGAGGTAAATAGAAAGGTTGGCATTTAAACAAGCCTCTAGATATAGGGGAGGTAAAGAGTAGGTACAGTATAATTATTTCTGTAAATGTGAAAACTTGGAGTAACCCTTGACGATTAGCAGTAACGGCGAAGTTTCCGAGATAATCGACGATGCTCCGAGCCGTTCTTTAATGCTGCAGGAATTCGGGCATTTCTATTTTTCTTGAACATTTCAATTTTATTTTGTTATGTAAATAGCGTGTGTACTTTATGATAAGGGGTAGTGTGTTTGATTGGATGGGATGGTAAACAAAATAAATTATTTTTGCGTAAAACGTATAGTTGTTGTGCTATCGTCCTTCGTCGGCTATCTTATAGCTTTGTGGGGGAAATTAGTAGTTGATGAGGATGTCGTTCGGTCTGAAACGAGGCACTGTTATTTGAGTGTATTAGGTGTATAATTTCTCCCTTGGATTACTAATGACTCCTTCTTTAAAGTAGGCAACGCAAAACCGGAATACAACGCGGGAAAAAACCCGGGAACCAACAGCTTAAAATCAGCAGTACATATTACACGTAAATGGCGTTATAATTATTCTGTTTCTCAATGAACTGAAAAACTATTCTCTTAAAAGTCAGTCCGATTTCTTGTTGTATTTGAATTTTGGTTTATGACGAAAGTATTTGAACGGATCTCTGAATGATTAACATTAATTATTGAACTTGGTAGGTAAAGCTGTGATACAAATTTTAGGGTTTTCTTCAACGTTTGGAAAGTTACAAGCACCTTTCAGGCCTCATACCTAATATATTTATAAATTTTGAGGACATAGATATTGTAAATACCCACATGCATTGAAATAACACGAGATATGAAATAGCTCACAACTGATCGTAATGCGTCTCTCTTGTGTTAGAGAGCGATTTCGTTACCGAACACATAGTGATTATGTGGATGAGTGGATTGAAGAGTGGCGGTAATCATCGTTGTCGGTTTGGTTATATATGAAAAGAAAGATGTGGTCATTTGAAAGTTCATTTAATGCTGGTTAAATAGCTTCCTGGCCATTTAACACTGCGCTGAATCGCCACTCATTCTTTGATGTGTGATTGATATATGCACGACACAACCCACTAATATGTATATGAGTAACTAGCTGCAGCCCGCAATATTCAAAAATATTCCTTACACATGGCCTACGTCAGAAAGTGAACCCTAAGGTACTACTAAAGCTTGCCGGTGATCATTCACAGCGAAGCTTTATTACCTTCGACTCAGCGATGATAAGCCAGTCAGTGGGCTGGATTGGCGATAACCACAAACTATTTTAAATGAACTTAGACTACACTAAGACAAGACTATCGTAAAAGACTTCATGGGATAGACTTCAGATCAAAAACCGCAATCAAGCATGATGAACGAAAATATATTTTAGTTATAATCACAGTTGAAAAAATCCACACGGTCAGTAATATTTATTTAAAACGAACCACATTGCAGGTCTCGTTTCAATAATCGAATACATCAGTAAACAGCCAAACTGACAATTCACAGCAAACGTCCACTTATAATGTGTTAAAGAGTGAGTTAGAAAACTACGTTTGAAAAATTGTCATGGTCTTAGACTATATAAATATTATGTTAATAGACGGAGGAATCCCATCACTCAAAGGTCTGAGATAGGTCACCGCGGTGGGCCCCATTACCAGTTAAAATTTAATAGCACTTCATTTGAAACTTTGATACTTTGTTCATAGACATTTTGATTTATTTGTATAAAGATTGCGACGCATAAACATAGTGAAGTTATAACTTTATCGATACTTTTATTTTATAGACTAGCTTCGGCCCACGTATTCGCCGATGTGGGTGACAGTTATTGCAAAACAAAGGAAGCCTTTGCACTATTATGATATAGAAGCTATACTGCAATATTTCTTTGAAAAATAAGTATACTTGAATATAATTATATATCTCAAGAAAAGTGTTTTCATCGATCATTACAAACTTTCGTGTTTATAAAAGTTCAAATAAAACCATCTGCTGCTAACAACTAAGTTTAAGCTTGTGTAATTAAATGCAAGACTTCACATGTAGATCGATACGATTAACTGTACTGAGTAGTCATTGACTACTTTTTTGCAGTGGCGACAGATTGCCGGACTAATAGGAAGGACTAGTATGCCAATCATAAAACGATAAATTACCATGATGCTAATCGTGTGAGTCATTATCATGATTAAATAATCGTAGCGAGCAAGTCATTATCATGATTAAATAATCGATATAAACTTGTCTTCATGCAAATGACAAGTAGACTGCTGTGAACCCTAAAAATATTTGTTAATACTAAAAACTGTACCTAGTCAAATGATACCGAAAGTCAATTTTGATCAAAATGGATAAGGATCAATATTATGCTTATAAAAACCCCTTAACAAATTATGCAATACTAGGGGATACTCGCAGCTATGCTCGAACATATATTTTTAACGTTGTTTTTGCCTGATCTGTGGTAATTTTGAGAAATTTCTTTTTAGTGCACCCTTACGCTACCCAAGAAACATATACAAGACAAATTTCAGCTTCTTGCACCCCCAGTAGCTTTGGCTGTGCCATATCTGTCAGTTATTCAGTTACGTAAGGCTTTTATAAATACAGATTATAGACTAAAAAGTTGTCGTATTGCTACTTTTTAGGACATTGAAAGGGTAACTCATTATATAGGTTTACGCACCGCACGCAGCAGATGCTCTCAAAAGTATACTGGCGATGCAAACATTATCCGTGCCCTTTTAGCGGTGAAATTAAGAAGTTTTACTTATTTTAGACCCAGGCTTCTATAAGGGCGTAATACATTTGACCTGTATAATATATGATATGATATTTGTAAAGATTTGAGTTTTTTTTAATTAAGCCAATGACACTGTCTGTGACTTTTTCTATTTTATCCTAAGTAAATGTGATTCATTATGTGTGAAATATTTTATTAAAAATTGACCTTGCAGTAAAATTTTATTTCTAATCTGTTAGTTAACTCACTTATTACTGCAGCCTACTCTCGATTGATGATTTTATATAATTATAATTATGTAACTGAGCTTACTGGGCTAGGGCCTCGCTTCAATTTGAAAAGGCCTAACTTGGTTTGGAAGATTTTAGACGAACACTTGACGATCGTGATAATTTTCTAAATAATAAGCATATAACTTCCAAAAGTCTGAAATACGTAACGTGGTTTTGTATTCGAAAACAATTACGTGGTAATGATCTCGTCATTGACCCTATCATTGCATATAGATAGTGATTATTAGTGATTTATGAATATCAATTGTTTTATTCACCTTAAAAAGGTAATTTAAAAATATATTTTTTATCGTAAATTATTTACTAGTGTTTAAGCATAAGCTGGATTTATTCACATATTTTACTTTATCTGAGGATTTATCAACATTCAATTGATATTCATTCTGAGTAAACCAAATCTAAAGATTTATTGCAAACATTATCGACAGTTTATCGAAATTCATTTTGAGTAAGCACATCACTAGTCTAGTTAAAATTTACGACAGTTTCGAAGATTCGAAATGACATTTGTATATTTATCTTTCTCTTACATGAGAAAAATATCATAAGTCAGAGTGAAGTAAATATATTAGGTAGGGTTGCTATTTTAATGCGGTCTCTATTTACTTCCTTACTTTGAGGTTATGGTTAGGCTGGCAACACGCATGCAATATAGTATTTTACTCTGGTAATTTTTGATGATATGTGTCCTCTAATCAGCATTGTTTGGCGCGAAAATTAAGTAAACATATTTATATAACCCCATGAACAGCACGGGAACAGTATTGTTAAATATTTGGAACTTTGTTTGACTTTTATTGTTGTGTTAGGCAAACGTAGCGTAGGGCGCTTTTGCGGCTAGGTGGAGTGCCGAGGTACGCCAAGGCACAAAGTGACTGGCAGTGACTGGACTTGAGGATCCGAAAATCGGGCTCAGTAGCGTGCCAACGGAGAGTCCTACATTCAGCAGTAAAGTACGACAGACTGATGATGATGATGCTTAATATTACATAAACAGGCGGAACGTACCTATAGATGTTCAATTTGGCAGGTGTCAGGGCACTGAACGCCTGTAACAACAGCTGTCAAATATGTTCAAAACAGTTGATACATATTGCTTTACGCTCATGTACTGTTTTACCACAAAGGGTGTTACACCCCCTTTTGTTTCAGGTCATCTATTTGGAAGCCAGACGACGACACAGTTGCTTGCCTTTGCACACAAAATTAATCAAAACCCAGGCAAGAGAAGTTTTCCAATACTCCTTGGAATGTTAAAAAGTACTTTGTGTGATAAGGCCCTTAGAGCAAAATTAAACCTTAACACTACATATTATATATAAGTACTACACCCCAGCTTACAACAGATACTCTACCCACCGATTCGTTAGGCACTCAATTTTAATTTACACGTGCCTTCCCAGTTTCAATTCGGCCTAAATTCTGTCACCTGCCTTATCTATACGGGGCGTTACGACTGAAAATACAAAATTGCAATGGTTATTAATTCTATACTGTGTGTTATCTGGTCACGCAGTTTGATTGTGGAATTGTTTTGTTTTGCTGTAATTTGAATTTATGCCGCAGCTGATTTTAATTCAATTTATTGATTGGTCCGGTAAGGTTTGACGCCTTAATAACTATGGTGTTCCGAATGTGGGTTTTATTAATTTAGTTTGTTCGTGAATGGAGAACTGGGCAGTTTTTCTATTAATTGGAAACCATTATTTGTTTAAAGGTGTATTCATTAGTACAGCACGCGTGTGGAACATTTAAATTCGATTTCGTTCGTTTGTAGAGAAGAGATATGTTGTTATATTCTCTAGTACTTGCTTCCTGGAGAAATCTTAACATGTTTATAGTATTATCAAGGTTACTAAAGAATACTGAGAAGAAGTATAATATCACATTAAATTGACAAGTAAAGCCCGTAATGATTATGACTTATTTTGAGGCGTATATATATTTTTTTCCTTATAAGTAACATCATAACATCAAGTGTAAACTTTTAATATGATTAGGTGTTCTTTCCGCTTATTCTTAAAAAAATGTTATGATGCGTTTCATTTGAATTTCAACTGTAAACACAGAAATTTAAAGCTTACTTTTACCTACGGCATAAGTAGCACATTGTCGCCAATATTCTTCAAGCTGAAATTGGTTACATTTATCTTGTAATGTATATGCCTACTCTCAGGACTAGGCTGATCAGTAACAACAGGCGTAGAAGAAAAAGCCAATCAAAAATAAAAAATATTTCGTAAATTAAGTGTCAGTCAAAAACCCATGGCCTCCAGCGTAGCAGTTATGGTCACCGAAATTCTGAAACAGTTTAATATATATTTACCAACTTACTGACTAAAAACTCAGTAATTAGGCAATAATGCCACTCATATCAATTCATTTTCATGGAAAACAGAGACCATTTTTACGAAAACATCCCTGAATTCATAATACGTATTTGGACATAAACCTATTAAATGATAAACAGTAAGTCGTTAAAATAAATGGCCTATGTAAATAATTATTTATTTTCTTCACGTGATTATACTGTAGGTACGGATTTATTTCTAAGAAAAGTAGTGGAAAAGTACTTACAATGGAATGATTTTCCTTGAAGTAATTTTGATTCTTAAAGGGAACATCAATTTGTCGGATTATAAGGATGGATGTATTTTACCATGAACATGAAAACGCAGAAATAGATTGGTTGTGAGACTAATAGACTAATACTCACAGGGTCTCATGTTCACCCTCACGGCGCGCAGCATTGACAGTTCAGGTATAACATATGTGCCTAACTAACATAACTTCACGCCATTTTATCCCCGAAGGTGTAGGCAGAGGTGTATTACGCACCAACACTTCGCCAGTTATGTTTCGGTTCCAATGTAATAGGGGGCGAGCCTATTGCCATCTACCGGGCACATCATTAAGCGATAATTTGGAAAAGTCAGAGGTGTGTGCCCGGGGTACCTGGGGACCGAATCCGAGACCATCGTTTCGGCAGTCCGTTACGTACAGCACTGGCCTTCGCCGCGCTATGTGCGTATTAAATTTTATATTATCCCTTGTGCAGTGCCTTGAAGAGCACGATAAACGGACGATCCCGACTGTCATGAAGATCTTTGACAGTTTTTATTGGAGCCTCGGTAACTCGGTATCCTTGACTATACTGACACTAGAATAAGGCGAAAGTGTTGAATGCAACCGAGGTAACGCTATCGATGACGATGACTATGATGATGATGTTTCTCTATATACCTATGCGTTTTTTGGTAATATCTCTTTACAACAGTAAAGTACAACTTTGTGGAGGGTAACTCGCAACAGAAAGATTTTCATCGCGTAACAAACATACAGTCTACATAGGTACTGCTGCTCTACTTACAAGATAGTCTAACTATCGACTGATCCCATTATTTGATCTAGCCATCGTTTGGCTTCTAGACGTACATAATCAATTTGACATAAGCTGTATCTCTAGCAGCTAAATCCATTGTAGATCAGATATTGGGACAGGCTGTAAATCAACTTATTTATCTCATACCAAAATGAAAGTAAATTACGTTCCATTATATTTTTTTATTTATTTATAGTCTCACGCCTGTATCCCCGAAGGGGTAGGCAGAGGTGTAAATATTACACCCACATTTCGCCATGAATTTTTAGGTCCCACGTAATAGGGGGCGAGCCTATTGCCGATACCGGGCACATCACCAGACTCCGGGCTGCTACTGAGTATTCGTAAAAACCCAGTAACACTTTTGCCCGACCCGGGAATCGAAGCCGGGACCTCCGATCAGCAGTCGCATACACTATCCACTGGACCACGGAGGCAGTCAAAGTTAAAGGCAGTTCAATTATAAAATAAAGCATAATTGGATAACAAGCATCTACCGAACATATTTTGAGATAAATTTCCCGTAAACAATGATGAAAGCTACCAACCTATTTGGCGATTGCGGCTCTTGACATTAATTAGTTTGAAAATGTTCATATTAGGTATTATTCGTAAATCGGCGATTCCAACCGGATCTCAGTAAACAGCTCTCAACTGAGTTTATTATGACAGCGATGGAGTCGCCCTGTATTATTTTTGAGTTGTTTTTGTTTGTCAATTATTTTTTAAGGATATTATTTTCCATAATTTCCCAGTGGCGTAACGGAAACTTTGTTTGGTACAGTGGCATATACAATTTTGAGTCTTATGAACAAGACTTCATAAGACAATTTATATAAGTGTTCAATTGATTCCCCAATAAGTTAAATTACGTCACTTTATTTTTTTTGACATCGCCTCTCTAATGCTCAGACAATAATTTTTCATGAGCAATATGTTAGATTATATTATTATTGTGTATGCAAAAATTAAATTATTAAATTTATATTTAAGTGTAAAACAATACAAATAGTATGGCAACATTTGACAGTTCTATTTTTTATAAATAGGGTATCATTATTATAATGATTGCTCACTCTGTTAAACGCTCTCAAAGTGAACGGACATTTATATACTTCCTAGTGATATTCAAAGTGAATAAATATCAAGTGAATATTTATAAAAGTGTTTCTCTTTTAGTCCATAACCTCTACCAGGTTAGGGGCCCAGTGCCGCGTTTCTAAATTCAGTAAAAAAAATAGTTACAACTACCGACTGTGTTTAAATCGTTATTCTATCGTGTGGAATAAAAAGTGCTGTAAACGTGAGTAATGGTACATTTAAAACAAAAAAGGAATACGATAAATATAAAACATTAACCGAAGATAACCTAACCCTCGCATTCGTCAAAACCAGATTATTAGACCACGAAGTTAAATTGAAGAATGAGGGTAGCGACACAAGTGTAAAAGTTTTACATGTTGAAAATAAAAACGGAACGTCTTATAAGCGGAAGTTTGAGAACTACCCGCACCAGTATAATAAAAAAATTAAAGTGCAGAATAATACGAAGTCTATAAAATGTCATTTTTGTGCACGCAAGGGACACATTTAAAAGGATTGCTTTTATTTTAATCGGACGAATAAACAGAAAAATATGGCGGACAGAACGAGAACGATTCAAACTGTCGGATTATCGCAAGAGTCGAAATCTGATGACTTTTCAGGTTATGCATTCATGACTGGACAGTGTCGGCAAGAAAATAGTCCAAACAAAATTACATTCTTGTTGGATTCGGGAGCTTCGGATCATATTATAAACAGGGATGATATTTTTATTACATATGAATATTTACGTAAACCAATAAATATTTCTGTTGCTAAAAATAATACATTTATTTCAGCCACGAAGAGAGGTTCAATCAATGTTATAAGCAACAACAGTATTCCAGGTGTACTGGAGAATGTTCTGTACTGCCCTGAGGTACCGTAAAATTTATTGTCAGTTTCAAGGATGCAGAAGGCTGGCCTGGACATAATTTTTGATCGGAATGGGACACTCATTTTGAAGGATGGTAAAATAATCATGACAGGTAATGTTTTAAATAACTTAATTACTTTAGATTTTGTGATACCTTTTAATAATGTGAGAGAGGGTCATTCTGTTTGCCAATTACACCAGGATAATATAAATAATTATGATTTATGGCATCAACGCCTGGGTCATATTAGTAACACTAAATTTATAGAATTAAAACGTAATAATTTGATTGAAGATGTACGTCAAATTGAATCCATATTACCTACCAATAGTTTATGTGAAGCTTGCATAAATGGCAAACAGGCTAGACTACCTTTAAATAAAATGAAGAATAAGGAATACATAAAGCGACCTCTATATGTTGTACATTCAGATGTATGTGGACCTATCACTCCTTCAACGTTTGATAATAAAAATTATTTTGTTTTGTTTTTCGATCAGTTCACCCTTTATTGTGTGATTTACCCTTTGACTTATAAGTCAGATGTGTTTTCGGCATTCAAAGATTTCGTTGTGAAAAGTGAGTCAAAGTTTAATTCTAAATTAGTTACTTTGTATAGTGATAACGGTGGCGAATATTTATCAACCGAAATGAAAGATTACTGTAAATCAAAGGGTATTAGTTATCACTTAACGGTTCCTAGAACGCCACAATTAAATGGTGTAGCTGAACGTATGGTGCGAACCATAACCGAAAAGGCTCGTTCAATGTTAACTGGTGCAAAGCTGGATAAGCGATTTTGGGCGGAAGCAGTGTTAACTGCTGTTTACTTAATAAATATTTCGCCAAAAAAGCCTTAAATCTTTATAAAACACCATATGAGATGTGGCATGATAGGAAACCGAATATTAAAACCCTTAGGATTTTTGGTTCAACTGTGTATGTCCATAATAAAACCAGTAAATGTAAATTTGACGACAAGTCATGGAAAAGCATACTGGTGGGCTATTGTCCAAATGGTTATAAGGTATGGAACACAGAATGCGAAAGGTATATGACTGTTAGAGATGTTATAGTCGACGAGGTAAATTTTCTGGTATCCAGGCCTACAATAAAGCCTGAAGGGAATAATGTGAAATATTCTCATCACAAAAGTGATATCTGTATTGAGTCTCAAGACTCTCAAGATACCAGTATACCTAAATCAGATAATTCGAAATCTGATGAACTAGCAAGTCATAACGAAATTCGCAACGTGCTAAATGAGGTTCCATGTTTAAAGCCTGAAGGAAGTATCTCTGAAACTTCCAGTGACAAAACTGATATTTATGATATAACATCGAAATCAGTGTCACAAGAGGGTCAAAATATTGACAGCTCTAAATCAGATAGCCTGAAATCTGATGAAAGTCTCATCCCAAGGAAAATTCAGAAATTAAATGAGGACCGTGTTCAATCAAATTGTGAAACTGATAATCACTCTGATGTTCCATCAGTTGAGATTAATAAAAGCACAGATAATGTTTTACGGAGGAGTAATAGGCTCAAAGGTCGACCCCCTATTTGTTATAAGGAAAGTGATGGTGACGATGATTGCTTATTTGGTGCACAATCATTTGCATGTATTATACCTAAATCATTTCATGATATAAATTCACTTGATAGTGGGTCTTATTGGGAGAAAGCTATCGAAAATGAGCTAGAATCCCATAGAATAAATAATACATGGACTCTGGTGCCAAGACCAGAGAATAAAAATATAATAGATTGTAAATGGGTTTTTACTATAAAATATGATGAATTTGGAAAACCTTTAAGATATAAAGCTCGTCTTGTCGCTAGAGGTTTCAGTCAACAGTATCTTACTGATTACAATGAAACACTTGCGCCTGTCGCTAGAATAGCTAGCTTTCGATTTATAATTAGTTTTGCAAACCAACATAACTTATTGATTCACCATATGGATGTTAAACCTGCATTTTTAAATGGCGTCTTAAAGGAAGAAATATATATGAAAATTCCTGAAGCATTATATGGATTGAAACAGGCTGCACAGTGTTGGTTTGAGATATTCGAACGTTCTCTTAAAGATAAAGGTTTTCGAAACTCATCAGTTGATAGGTGTATATATATGTTAGATGAAGGAAATATCAAGAAAAACATATATGTAGTATTGTATGTCGATGATTTGGTTATCACATGTGCTGACATTCATACAATGAATGAATTCAAAGGTTATTTAATGACTCAATTTAAAATGACTGATTTGCATAGTATAAAGTTTTTTCTTGGTATCAAAGTAACAAGTTATTCTGATAAAATTACATTAGATCAAAGTGCTTACATTCAAACAATTTTGAATAAGTTTAATATGATCGATTGCAACCCTGTTAGTACCCCTAATGAAGCTAAGTTGAATTATGACTCGTTAAATCTGAAAGATTTTATTTATTTTTTATTTATTTTATTTATTTTATTTTATTTATTTATTTGTTTCACAAGCAAGCATAACAAAATTATGTACAATTTTAAATGAAAACATATAGTTAGCTACAATATATGTGCGGTTGGTACTTAAAATAGGAGAACCTGAGCCATGAGTACCAGCAACCTTCTAATGACACAATACAGAACTTACATAATAAAGCATTGAGACAGTTTTAATATAAATATTGTAAAACAATTGCCAAAAATAAATAAAGAAAAAGAAAAGTAATATTAAGTAGTTTTGATAAACCTTGCATATTAGAATGTGTGTGTGTGTGTATGTGTGTGTGTGTGTGCGCGCGTGTGTGTGTATGTGTGTGTGTGTGCGTGTGTTAAGTTGTGGGATGGAGTAGATTTTCTGTTTCGTCGTATGTTAGTGTGAGTAACCATTCACTTACGATAGTCTTGCAGTCGTGTTTATTGCGGTTAACTATTGACAATACTTTATTTATTTTGTTGTAAATAAACCTTCCAAGAAAGCAGAAAAATCTTTGACTAAATGATGTTCTACGGGTAACACCAGGTGGAAATTTATACCTACGAGTGATTGACTGATGAGAAGACGAGGTGTAGTGGCCTGATTTTGATAGGTACGAGTGTTCTCTTAATATAATTTGTTGCATGAAAAGTTGTCGTACAGTGAGGACCTGACAGTATTCGTAAAGGTCCCTCGTGGGGTATCTGAAGGGCTTAAAAGTGGACACTTTTAGTACTGCTTTCTGAGCTCTTTCCACTCGTATTAAGTGGCTTTTGGATGCCCCGCCCCAAGAGGAGATACAATACCCTATCAACGTTTGGCAAAGGGCATAGTAGACCATCTTTAGTACGTCAGGCTCGGCCACATGTCTTAGATGTTTGAATACAAAGATGAGTTTACGAATTCGGCCCGTCAACAGTTCTATGTGTTGCGTAAAGGTAAATCGATCATCTAGTATCACACCTAAATATCTTACGCTTGTAGCATTTTCTAATTTTGGACAGTTGCATGTGGAATGGGTATTCAATGTGTGGTTGTGTACTACAATGGAGTATTTAGCATCGTTCAAAGATATGGTTGGTTTCTTAATACTAAATATAAGGTATTTAGTTTTTTTCACATTGAGTGAAAGAGAGTTGAGAGCAAGCCAGTGGGTTATCTTATTCAAACCAATCTGAGCTGCTTTAAATGTCTCTTCCCATGTGCGCCCTCTAAAGATAAGAGCTGTGTCATCAGCGAATGCGAAAAGTCTACCATGTTCTAGTTCTATTTTGCACATCTCATTTACGTAAATTAGGAAGAGTGTAGGGCCCAGTATACTGCCTTGGGGCACGCCATGTTCTATTGGCAGATTATTGCTAAGATGTTCTCCTATCTTTACACATTGTGATCGGTCAGTTAAATAGCTTTCAAACAATTTTAGCTGCATATCCCTAACACCGATTCTTTCAAGCTTTTTCTGTAGAGTGGGAATAGAGACCGTGTCAAATGCCTTTGCCAGATCCAGAAAAATGCCCAAACATTTATCACCATTATCCAATGCTTCTACTAAATGATTACTGAGATCATGAACAGCGTCATTCGTGGAAATATAGTTTCGAAAGCCATACTGGTTTTCCGATAAAGTATTATTGGCATCAAGAAAGTTTCTAGGACGACTGTTCATGATTTTCTCCAAAATTTTGGACAATGTTGGCAATACAGAAATAGGTCTATAGTTCGTGACACAGTCTCTATCCCCAGACTTGTAGATAGGATGAACTAGTGCCCTCTTTAGTAGATGTGGGAAATCACCGTTCTGTATACAGAGATTGAATATGTAAGTTAATGGAGGTATCAGTGTTAGCCTGAACTGCTTTAGGATGTTGGAAGATATGCCATCGATACCAAATGCACAGTTTGTGCGCAATTAAAGGATGATACGTTCTATTTCTGCCTCATCAGTTTCCAAAAATGTGAGTGAATGCGGGTGTGACCAATAAGGTGGTATATCATCAGTGTTGATGGTGTAACTAATAGTTTTTGTGATCATGGTCGCCAAATGTTTCCCCATATTGGTAAAGGTTTCATTGACGTCATTGATGGATTCATCAACGGAACCTTTATTTTTTAGTAAGGCCGTGGCTGGTGTGTTTGTCCTCTCAGTGTGAGTAACTTTTTTAATTATATTCCACATCATTTTTGGGTTCCCTTTAGCCTTGTTTAATTCGTCTCTTTCATATTCAATTTTAAGTTTTTTTATTATGGCGGTACAGAAATTACGGTATCTTTTGAAAGTTGTTTTTAATATTTCATTGTTAGGTGCTCTTTTCAATTTAATGTACATTCTGTCTCTATTCTTCATACATCTTAGCACGCCCGGAGTAATCCATGGTTTCATAATTCTCAGACGATGCGGTACAGTATATATTTTAGTACTTATTTTTAGTGCTCTGGTTAATGAATTGACAAAGTATTCGAGGGCAATGTTTGCATCCGTACATTCATAAATATAGGAATTAATTAATTCATTATTCATTCTCAGATAAATATGATGCACCATGTCGTAACCTTATAGGGTGTTTAATGTATGTTATGTTGTGTACTCGCCCTGATTTAAGTACATCGGTCAATATATTAAGCCGTTATACACAATTAATAATAAAGAACTATGGCATTGCTTAAAACGTGTATTAATATATCTTAAAGGTACAATGAATTTAAAGTTAACCTATAAAAGGAATAACTATGACAATATATTATGTGGATATGTTGATTCTGATTGGGGTGGTCATGACTATTCTGATAGAAAAAGTACTACCGGTTATTTATTTAAATTGTTTGAATAATGTACTATAACTTGGTGTACAAAGAGACAAACTTCAGTGGCAGCTTCGTCTACTGAAGCTGAATATATGGCCCTGTACGAGGCTGTGAAAGAAGCCTTATGGCTCAAGTCTCTAGCAGAAAGTATTAATATAGGTACAAATAAATAAACCTATTATTATATTTGAAGATAATAACGGTTGCATTAGCATTGCTAATAATCCATCTAACCATAAGAGGTCAAAACATATTGATATTAAATATCATTTCTCAAGGGAACAAGTTGAGAGAAATATAATTAAATTAAATTATATTCCAACAGGTAACCAACTAGCTGATGTTTTGACTAAGTCGTTACCAGCGAGTTCTTAAGTTTATGTCATAATCATTAACAAATGATTGAAATGGTTTGATTAGGTTTTTCTGGGTTTCCCTAATCCTAGCAACAAATGTTGGACCATGTTTACGCATATGTACTCCCAGCAAACACTTGGAAGTGATATATATGATCTGTTGTTTGAATTGTATAATTTGAATTTTTGGGGGGGCGTGTTAGATTATATTATTATTGTGTATGCAAAAATTAAATTATTAAATTTATATTTAAGTGAAAAACAATACAAATAGTATTGCAACATTTGACAGTTATATTTTTTATAAATAGGGTATCATTATTATAATGATTGCTCACTCTGTTAAACGCTCTCAAAGTGAACAGACATTTATATACTTCCTAGTGATATTCAAAGTGAATAAATATCAAGTGAATATTTATGAAAGTGTTTCTCTTTTAGTCCATAACCTCTAACACAATAGTCATCCCTTTCAGATGAACCTCTGACATAATAATATATGCTACAGAAAGCTCTAGTAAAAAAAGGCGATGAACTTTACATGATGGATAGCTTTCCCCATTAATGAGTATTTGTAGTAATACAGACCACATCATACCAATATCTAAGAAGCTTTCCAACGCACCACATACAACTAAAAGGCCGAAACTTAATAAATCAAAAAGCTGCCACAAACGTGCATACAGCAATTTCATATATTGTACCGCCATCGTTGCAAGCTCAAGCAGCCGCCGACACATTCTCGTGAAATTAGATAACAATATTACTTGTGGTGTAACGCGTTCCTATTCTCCGCTACGTCTAATTGAAATAATATTCGTTTGAAATGATGTTACAGGTTCTATATCACTTATGGAGTTTTCTGACAAAATGTAAATACAGCTACTGGTGACGGATTAATAGTCAACTTCAGTCATCATCGTCCTAGCGCTATCCCGGTTGCATCCGAGACTTACACGCCTTGGAGCCTGAGGTCCACTTACTGGTCTAACCAGATATGATAGAATACCAACTTTTCCACAGAGCGACTGCCGTCTGACCTCCGCAACCCAAAGCATTCCATGGTTTAGACGAGTATCAGTTTATTTGAGGGTACTTACTCTCCGTAACGACTGTCAAAGATTTTCATGACAGCCGGGACTGACGGTTTAACATGCTCTCCGAGGCACGGGGTAAGAGAAATTTTCCAATTCAATACGCACATAACTCCGAAAAGTCATTGGTGCGCGCCGTGGATTTGAACCCGATAACGTCTGCATGGCAGTCCATAGGTATCTCCACTAGGCTATCGGTTCCTAATAGTCTACTTCAGTAACTCAGCCAAAAGAGGTCTACTACTCGACCATAGGACTCCTCCAGGGCTTGGGCCATCAGCGTTCATAGGGTTTTCCGTAATCCCAACGAGATTAACGGTCCAGCTTGCGGGAGGTCTACCTATGCTGTGACGTCCGGTGGGGTGGACCACTTATTATTTTAAATTATCTTTCGGGATGTATACTACGTACAGTACATACGAGTTCTGAATATATTTAAGCATCCAAAAAAATATTGTCGAAATTAGGACATATTATAAGAGTTGCATGATGTCGAAGATAAATCCTGTCATAAAACGATTTGTTGAACTTCAGCTTAATAGACCACGCGCGGATTTTAGTTATCGCAAGAAAAGTTGTATATGAGTTATTTTAATATAATTATAAGTTATTTTACTGCAAAGTTTCATCGAAATTAATTCAGAGATTTTTGAGTTAAAGAGAAACAATGATCTATAAATCCATCCGTCCATCCACACAAACTTGCGCATTTATAATTGCAATAAGATTAAAACTATGCATCAATGAGTCCTATAATAACTCAGCTCAGTGTAAAACCATAACCGTGTAATAACCTTCCGTTCAGTAACACTGAATCAGCAAGAAATATCCAAGTCAAATAAATCCATGCCGATATTATTGCATCGTTCATTGTTTGTAAGGAAATATCAATCTGTATTTTGGAATGTATCCAAAAATGCTTCTATGGACGGCTTAGCTGAAACAATTAGGTTAGCAGACGTAAAAGGTTTGTAAGCTCAGATGATAGACGTATTGGTATAGGGATATGTTGATTGGCACATCAGTTGATAGTTCATACGTCTGTTGTGGTATTTTATTTTATTAGTGAGAAACTAAGATAGATACATATTAGAATCTATAAAGATAAAAAGCAATGGTATTATAACATAATAATATAGGATTATATGACATGCTGATATTTATATTTTTCATGCCAATATTTAAGATTTTTATAATTGCAACTTATCAGGTAAATAGGTTCAGTTCTTAGGTAACAACTGTGACTAAGTATCAAAATACTACTCTGCCAACAATAATAATATTTAAGTCATAGAGTTAATCACTATTCGTCATCCTCCCAGCTTTATCCCAGTTGCAACTTGGAGTCCGCTTGCTAGTCTAACCGGATTTGACAGAATATTAGCTTTTCCACAGAGCGATTGGCAGTTTGATAGCCGCGAACCAAAGGGATTGCGATATTGCATGGTTTAGACTAGTGTCAGTTTATTCAGAAGTACTGACGGCGTATAACGACTGTGAAAGATATTCCTGACAGCCGGGACCGACTCAAGATGTTCCTCGGACTCCGTTTTTCTGTTTATACTACTTGTGTTTAATTTTTGTTCGAACAGATGAAACTAGAAAAAACCAAGAGGGATTTATTCGGTTTGATAAATTACAAATGAGTGTAAATCGGCTGAACCATAAAAAAATCTTAAAACTAAAGGATTCTAATAATTCATAATCTCTTTTTTTAAATATTCCCAATTATCGCGCTATCACCATGAAATCAATAAAGCCAAAGGATATTTAGCTTTTCTAAAGAGCGAATGCCTATCTACGATCCGTATGATAAACAAGGCCTATGGCTTAACAATTTAATACGCACATAACTTCGAAAAGTCATTAGTGTCATCGTGGATTCGAACCCGATACCCTCTGCATGGCAGTCCATTTGTATTCCCTTCAGGTTATTCAAAGGTATAGACTCCCTATAACGCCTATCAAAGAGCTGTACTACTACCGAGACTAACGACTTAACGCGCCCTCTGAGGCACAGGGCATACAATCTATTCATCTCTGAAATATGCATTTCTTTGTTACGAGTGTACAACACTCACACATCATCCATTATATTAGTTAGAATTGGGTTGTGCAGTCTGCAAGCTATGTATAAGAGAACCTTGTTATAATAATTGGTATTGTTCACTAGTTCAACTAGTTGCTAAATGAGGTTATAACTTATTTCCGCAGTTGGTGAGAAAGCGAGTGTGCATTGTATGTAGATAACTTGTTCTCAAAATATACATTACTAGCGCCCGTGGTTACACCTGCGTTATTTACGGTTAGTGCTCCTCTCCCATGGCTCATAGCGCGATGTAATATACCCTGCTTTTTCGATAAATGGGTTATCCAATACAAACTAATCATTCGAGTCGGAACTGTAGTTTCTGAGATGAGCGCGTTCAATCTAACAAACAAACTCTTCAGGCATTCCTTAGAATCAAGACAACCTCCAGTTTTACCGGACTGCGATCAGTCTTTTTACTATCAATTGCAGCTGTTCATGATCGCATACATATCTCACTGTTGTCACTTAGCTTTGTTTGCAATAAGAACCATTTGCAAAACTTTTTTATTTACTGCCAATCTTATCCATATCATATAAGGAAACATCTAAAATAAAGAAACTTGTGTGTGAAGCCAATTGTGACATGTCATTACTGACATTAGATTGAAACTGCATTTTGAACAAATATAAATAGCAGAATTGAGCCTCTGTTGTCCTCATCAGCAATACATATTGCTGGCTTATTATTATATAGCATCCGGAACGGCGGGCCCACTGTTGATAGAATTCTGTGTATACCTAACTAGATGTATAGATTCTTTGAAAATCATTGAAACCAATAAGTGGCGCTGCATTCGGTGACTAAAATCAAGATAATCTAAGTTTAAACGAAGTCCATACTGAATTTTGCCAATATTTTACGTCGAAAATTCTGAATCAAAATATGTCAGGCCAGTAAAATCAAGTACCTACAAAACACAACAAGAAACTGCAATCATATCTCTTGTAAGTCTTGTCATTCGGTTGGCTGACACTATTGTTTCGGTTTTTATCAATCTAAACGACATGTTCCTGAGTTGGCGAGCGCCCATACTAAAATGCTCCTTGTTTTATTTTTGTACTATCGTAGGAGTATGTTCGTACTTCTACATACTTACTAGGTTACAATTATCGATGCTACGAAGCATAACAGAGGAACTCTTTTTAACCCTTTCAAGAGTATTTTTATACCGTAACTTGTTATAAAATAAAGTTTACCGCCACATCTGTCTGTCTGTTTACGATAAACTCTAAAATTATTGAGTGAATTTCAATGCAGTTTTCCGTGAACAGGGTGTTTAGATAAACAATTAATTATATTCCTTAACTTTAATTAAAAGTAATGTCTGTATTGGGAAGAAAGGCGTGAAACTAATCGCTTATGCTTACAACATTTTTTTAAGTTATAGTACGGTAAACACATTTTTAGCATCAACCACAAAATAACAGTAAAATACTACTAGCTCATTAGGTTGCAAAACTTGCAAACGACCTTATTTACGAAGAAAAATCCGTAATGTCACGTTACACACAATGATAACCCATGGATTATGTAAGCTATAGCACCGAAACCATAATGTTTACTGGGTTGTAAATATGTAGCACAACCACCGATTGACTTTTGACATCAAAGCGAAATCTAAGCGGTTTCAAGTGCAGTAGACACCATAATCCCAGTAATATGGGCGATATTCTCCTACATGTGTGTGCACATAAGTGGATGTTTCAGTGAATTATTTAACGCTTGCTTTCCCGATGAATTTATGTTTAGTGTATTGCAATGCAACGATGAATTGTTTAGTGTTGAACCAATATATTAAGAGCCTATAAAACTTAAAGCACGTGATTTTCATCATATCAGCCAAACAACGTCCACTGCTGGACATAGGCCTCCCCCAAGGTTCTCCACACAGACCGGTCTTGAGCCGCCCGTATCTAACCGCCTCCCGAGATCTTGAAGAGTTCGTCGGTCCACCTGACGGGGGGCCTACCTCTGCTGCGTCGTCCGGTACGTGGTCGCCACTCCAGAACCTTTCTGCCCCAACGGCCATCGGTTCTTCGAGCTATGTGCCCTGCCACTTCAGCTTGGCTATCCGGAGAGCTATGTCGGCGACTTTGGTTCTACTGCGGATCTCCTCATTTCTGATTCGATCTCGCAGGGAAACTCCAAGCATAGCTCTCTCCATCGCCCTCTGAGTGACCTTGAGCCTTCTGATAAGGCCCATAGTGAGCGACCACGTCTCTGATCCGTAAGTCATTAAAGCACTTGATTTTAGGTTTAATAATAATTATATGAACTGAGTAAAACCTGTACTGTTGAACTAGGCATTTAATCCCTGGAGTGGTCGTGTGGATTACATATGTAATCCACCTATATATAATTGATAATTTCTCAAAATCGGTTAGCGCCAGCTAAATAAGCCGCTAGATACTTTCAAATGAATATTTGGGCAACTCGCTCAGTGCAATGCAAGCACAGGTCGCGCCCTGTGGTCGCTCAAAGCAGCTCAGAGAATGGCGTGGACTATAATTGTAATCCACGCAACCGATTACGTAAGTAATTTTTCCTTCTTCAATGTTATAAAATGTTGTATATTTTCATCTATAATTGACTTAATTGCTATAATCAGACTATATTTACTAACATTTGTTGTTATAACATAAGTTTACTTATATTTTAGTATAAATATGGACGATAATCGCCGAGCTGCACAGATAGAAGCATGGATTGATGAATTTTGAAGCGCCAACGAAAACTGGATCGATTTGACTCGGATGAAGCCACTGTCTTATAAGAGAATCGAAAAAAATCATAACCAAACATCCTAACTATCAAGATATAAGACTTTTTTGGCATTGTATATCATGAAATTCAAGCAAATACTTCAATATCGAGCAACGTAGTGCGTCATTTCCATGACGGTGAAGAAGCCGCAGTATAAGCATCAGAAAAATGTGTACCGCGTGCAACAAGTATACATGTGGGCATCATTTGAAGATTATGTGTCTAACCTGTGCAGAAAATCGAATTTAGTTGTTAGTTTTTCATACATATATTACGTGAGATGTCAATTTGAGTAAATAAAGTCTTACTTATGCTTAATTAGAGACGATTTTTGTTTTGGTTAATTATTTTGTAATTTAGGGGTTGTGAGTAGGTTTGGCTACTAAAATGTATAAATAAAAACCACTACTGATAGTATTTCTATAAAAATAATAAAGAGTTTACTCGAAATATTATTTTTATATCAATTTTAAAATGGACTACGTATGTAATCTGCGCGGCGACTTACGTTACTTCTAGATGCACGACTACTGCAGGGTTAAATATTTATTCCTTATTGATACATAGTGCATACTCTAGATACATTAATATTCCTTTTTCTTAGAAAGGAATCAAAATCATAGCTTCTGGCTTAACAAATGCTGATATGATTTGGTTCTGAAAATAAAAAGATGGGGCGTTCTCTTTTACTGAACTAACAACAATTAAATTTGTAGTAGCTGGTTCGGCGTTACCCCGAAACCGAAGGTTCTAGGCGACTTGGAGAAGGATTAATATTGTGGACTGTATTAGGGCGAGTTCTGCTCGCCTAGAAAGGATAAGGGAAGAGGATTGTGAGTGGGTATAGGATATTCTAAGGATGCTGAAGGATGAGGGGCACCTACCTTGTACGTCAGTCCTCTTTCCTTGCAAATGGCAGCCTCCTGGTGTCTTCGAGTATCCTGAAGCTGTTTGAATCACACCACTACACAAATCACTTTCACTCGCGGGCGGTTTGTTGATTTTGTATAAGCGGTAATAATTATAGGGGCGACCAATCCGCGAAAGGCGTGCCCCTTCCAGGGAATGGGATAGACAGGCACGGAAACAAAAGGCATCGCTCGCATTGGCCAAGCAGCGACGAACCATTGACGTTGATGTGATTAGTTCTCGATGGAAAGGTAGATGGCGCTACCATATCCCCCCGGCCCCAAAGGGTTGCCTTTAAATGAAATAGAATTGAACTTAGCTAAGTTGGGTGTACTACCGCATAACCCATCAATAGGCTAAGACAGCGATATGATATAAAATTAATCTAAATTAACTTTAGCAAAAACTACAATCGCAATAATAGCGAAAACTACAAACTAAATTACTTAAACTAAGAGGTAGATCCAACTTCAGGCTAGATCTCACTGAGTTGGAAGTGGACAGAGACGTACAACAGGGCGCACGTAGCTCCCCTTCGCGGTTTTCACGGTAACAACGCAGGTTGTACCGTCCTTGGAAGTATGCAGTTTCTCTACGATGGCTAACGGCCATGAAAGCGGCGGAGCACTATCGTGTATTATGACGACCAACATACTCTCCTGTATGGGGGATGCAGGACTATTCCACTTGGATCTAGCCTGAAGCTGGTGTAGATATTCCGCACGCCAGCGCCGCCAGAACGACTGCACGAGTTTATCCAGCAGAGTATGTCTCTGGAGCAAGCTTGAAGAGTCTGCATCAGGAGCCGGAAATGACGATAATGGCACTGTGTTTAGAAAATGTGCAGGACTTAACGCGGATGGTTCTGCAGGGTCACTACTCAATGCCGTGAGCGGACGCGAGTTGATCAGTGCCTCGACTTGTGCAAGGAGAGTTAAAAGCTCTTCGTAAGAGAGGATCTGTTGACCTATAACTTTGAAGAGATGCGTTTTAATTACTTTGACTATGCTTTCCCAACATCCACCGAAATGTGGTGATGCTGGTGGAATAAACTTCCAGTCAATATGATTTATGGAAAGTTCTTCCTGAAGACGAGTACGATATTCTTCCCTGAGAAACTTATAAAGTTCGCGTAAATAAGAGCTTGCGCCCACAAAAAAAGTGCCGTTATCCGTGTACAAACACTGTATAGGGCCACGCCGTAAGAGAAATCGTTTAAGGGCTGCCAGGAATGACACCGTGCTTAAATCTGTCGCAACTTCAATATGCGTAGCGCGCGTCGTTAAGCATGTAAAAATACATAGCCAGGCTTTACGGCTTTTAACACCTCGACCACGCACTGCCGTATACTGCAGTGGTCCTGCGTAATCACAACCGGTGTGTGTAAACGGTTAACCTGGTTGACGCGCTGGCTAGGGAGATCGGCCATGGGAGGGAAAGTCGGACGCGGACGAAATTTGAAACAGACGTTACATTTATGTATTCTGTGACGAATTATTCGTCGAGCGGCTAAAATCCAAAACTTATGCCTAAGTAAGGACATAAGCAACTCTGGACCGGCATGGAGGTGCTTCTTGTGATAAAAATCAACAAGAAGGTCGACAACATGATCATGTCGCGGCAGAATGCAAGGATGTTTGTAGTTATAAGGTTCATCCGAATTTGACAGACGACCCCCAACGCGTATGAGAGTACATTGTTTTTCAAATTTTGAATGTCGTTACTAAAATGAACAGCCTGTACAGCTCGTAGTAACTTACATTCTGCGAATTTGATATCAGTACTTGATACAAAAGTCTCATTAGGTAGGTGCCTAAGAAACCTATAGACATAAACGATGGCGCGGAGTTACTTAGACCACGATGACATGCGTAGTGCGAGTGCATAGATGGGAGACTCCGCAACCTCAGCAATCACGGGATAAGAAACAGACTTCCGTTCGGGTACATCTTCGTCTTCTGCACTGTGGTCAAAGGGTTGCATGGGCCATTCTGACGGATCATGGGAAATCCAAGAAGTTCCACGATGCCACAATGGATGATGTAGAAGATTAAGTGGAGTGACACCACGCGACAAGCAATCTGCGGGGTTCTCAATACCCGTGACGTGATTGAAACAAGTAGCAGGAACCAGTTCAATCAATTTGCTAACGCGGTTGGCGACAAAAGTCTGCCAGCGATGAGGAGAAGTATGAATCCAAGCACTACTTTGGAGTCGGAAAATGCGTATATTTTATTAATAGGGTAGTGGCAAAACTGTGTCTTGAACCTTGCGGAGCAACTGAGACAGCAGAAGGGCCGCGCACAACTCCAGTCTCGCAACCGAAATGGTTTTAACAGGCGAGACCTTACACTTGGCACAAACTAACTGCACCGAGTAGTTAGAACCAATGCGGACTTGCAGATATACGACTCCGCCGTAAGCACGCTCGCTGGCGTCAGCGAAACCTATTAAGTGGATAGTACATCCATCTACCAACCCAAGATGATGCGGAATAGTAATTTGATTGAGCGCGGTAAGCTCAATACAAAACTAGCCCCAAGCGGCGACAATATGGTCAGGGGGTGTTTCATCCCACTCACACTTTGATAAAGCTCTTTGACCAAGAGCTTGGCGTACAAAATTATGGGAGCCACAAAACCCATTATGTCCCATAGTCGAGCCACTGTGGACAGCATAGTGCGTTTGGTGCACTATGTCATTAATCGACTGACCCGATATAGTCTTACAACTAGCGTCTAAAACCACACGAAGTTTAGTAGAGGTTTTATCTTCGCGAACTACGCCGTGATGCGGGATATAATATGAGGGTAGAGAGTTGCCCTCGTTGTTTACAACTACACTCAAAAAATCTTTATCTATGTAGTCACGAATGACGTCATTATAGGCGCTGCGTAACTTAAGTGATGCATCAAGATTACGTTGCAAACAATGGAAACGTCTGAGCGCAGCAGCTTACAAGTCGCCTAACGAATAAGGGTCACCACAGAATGGCAACGCCACAACGTATCTGCCACTGTCGTCACGAACAGTGGTAGCGCGCAAATGTTCTTCACACTCGAGATCTTTACGGCTCATCGAGAGCGGTGCGGTAACCTCTTCAAGCTCCCAAAATCGCTTGAGAAGAGAATCAATATTATTTTCTTGAAGAACAGAACAACAGCAAGACGTAACGTATTGAGAAGTATGTAATGTAGGTACGGTACCCATAATCACATACCCAAATACCGTCTCAATAGCGGGCGGTAAGTTATGTTGCTCACTACGTACCACTTTAGTTAGTAGCAAGTGCGGGAATATTGCAACTCCGATCAAAACATCAATGTCTGTCGGATTCGCAAACTCCGAGTCTGCCAGCGGCAATGACTCGAGGTGTGTGAGTAGCGACACGTCCACATTAGCGTTTGGCAATGTGTCCGTAATACGCTCCACGATAAGCGAAGAAATGTTAAAATTAATGTCCCTATCAAAACGCGAATGTATTTTAATATCTACGGAACCCTTGCAATGTTTTTCTGAACCGCCGATCCCTCTGACTATTGAGTTCGTATTTGTAAAGTTATTCCACAATCCGAGGCGTTTGAACAACTCAAACGTTATTAAATTGGTCTGAGACGCGCTATCTAGTAGACAACGTACCATGTGCGGCGACCCATTAACATCATAAACGATAACTTGCGCTGTCGCTAACAGAACAGTCTTAGACGCCATACATCGTGGCTTAGCACTGCTCTGATCACTACAAGCGCGCGAAGGCCGTCCGCGCGTGCGTGCCGCCCGCGCAATGGATGTCGTACACAACGATATTTCATTCTGAATCGTGGCAGGCGCAGTTACCGTAGCCTGCACCTGCGACGTAAGTGTGTCAAGGTTAGCGGCTTGGCTTGACAACGGGTTACCTTTATCGAAGTGTAGCAGTGAATGATGTCTTTGATTACATGAGCGACACTTTGTCTTACTAGAACAATCACTTGGTTTATGTTTTATGCTTAAGCAATTAATGCAAGCCCTGTTTTCTTTGACGCATTTAAAACGAGCGATCGGATTCAAATTATTAAAGGCGGAACATTTATAGAAATGGTCGTGCACTATATTACTGCACAGACACTTCTGTGAATTATTACTATTAGATTCCGAGCATGTTACGTAAGATTGTGGATTAGTAAGTATCCCATAGTTTGTGGAACAGCACCACATTTGCACTCCAGATTGAAATGATCTATATATCTATATATATAAATCCTCACATAAGCAAGTTTTCTTTGATTCGGCCAGCCTGTGTCCTAAGTCTATTCAAAGACTTTCAGGTCAGCCAAGGAAGCCCATGTCTAGGTGGAGGATTTTCAGTTAGCTGGGCAAACGGAGTGGATAAGAAAGCACTATCCCGCCACAGTCTACGCCTTGCCTGTGTTCGCTCATCTTTGAGTGGAAGGACACGCCTGACAAAGCTTTTGCGGCTTTTCAGCCTTTGGGCACCAAGATGTTGTTGTGCGAAGTTCGATCCCCACACGAGACAACACTTTTTGTGATTTATAAATTGTTGTTTCGTGTCTGGGTGTTCATTGTGTCCGTTAGTTGTATGTTTGTAAAGTCCTTCGCGACACAGGATTTAGTCCTAGGGCGGGTGTCTTTAAAAAAGAAACAAAAGTAATAAATATACACACATAGCTGGCTAATCGTGTTCTTCAGTAGTATACACACCCAAATCGTCGGCCCACCAACATGAATCCATTTTGTCTGTGGGTTAGGTGCGGGCGAATTCAGATCTCGTTCAAGCAGTCTTTGTCGCAACATTTCTAATGAGTTATTCACTTTTAAGGGTGTGCAATGTGTACAATAGATAATTTGATATGCTGTTACTCTTTTTAATATATATTACGTATATCCTTGGAGTATAGAACACGTAATATTATAAACTCACCTAAAAATGATTTCCATAAGCGTTTACCGCAGTATGGACACTGGTACCCAAATGCAGATTTCATCTATTTATTCCATTACACTTATTGCAAACTTTTAAGCTGAGTGCACATGCGCGTTTTTTTACAAAACGCTTGCCCGATATCGGTGCACGTATTTCATTCGGTATAAAATATCAAATGTATTTGAAGGCATCACTTTTAGTTAGGTATATGTGATTTTTGTGTTGAGTACTTTTTGCATATTTTCGCTAGCTCGTTAACCTACAAATATAACATAGACATAGAAATGTTTGAGTAAATGAAATGATGATAAATTAAAATCAGTTTTTTATCACCTATTGGCGTAGCGGGATTTCATACGAATACCACATTGAAGGTCGTGGGTTTGATCCAGGTGCAGGCATTTTAAAGAAAGAATATTATACATGAAAGAGAGCATTATTTTAAGAATATAAAATGTCACTACCCTTTTTCACCCATGGTAGTCGTTACAGATGACACGACTGAAAGTAAACATTATCTTGGCAAAGAGAAAGAAAACTCATCATCAAACCCTAAAACCAACTCGTACTCGTATTATATGTAACTCGGCTAAATGCTTCTATTGATTCAGAGTGCTATTATTGTTAAGCAAATTAGAAAAGGTTTAAGTCCAGTAGTGGACTGCGAAATGCTGTAACGGTACTAAAACATACTTACATACTCTGAAGAATTTAATAGTTTTCAGATGACTAGCAAAATAGCAACTTAGCGTAATTAAGTAAATTGTGTACTCACCTTCAGCTACAGTATACGTGGAAATCTGCTTTCCAGTTTCAATTTAGCGGAATGAAAGAATTCTGAGGTACTGGTAAACAACTGATCATTTACATTTGTATTTGCCTTTTTGAGTTGCAGTTTAAAAATATTTTGTGCAGTGAATCGCTATTATACCAGTCCAGTTTGTTAAGTGGGTTGCAAAATGGTGAAGTTTAAGTTGATCAACTGCTACAAAGATGATAATAAGTGGGATTTACTTAATATTTCTTTCTTTTTGATTTGGATGTACATGTACTCACTGTTAATTGAAATGTGTTTCAAAAGATGTTGCGGTACAGGATAATTTGCAATATAAGTTAACATTAAATCCCTGGCAAGGGCGTCCACCATGTTGAGTTATGTTGGTATAAGAAATATTGAGCACAAATTTAATATCGCTCATAAAAAGTAGGTAAGTACGTTTGAGTTAGCCACTAGTATTATTTTGTTAACTTGTAGCTATGATAATTTTTCATACAACTTTAATACAAGGGCTACTCTTCAGCATACAAAGGTTGGTTTATGATTATAAATATTTTGTTAATTAGGGGTCACAGAGTACAAAACTTCCTGAAAATATTTTCAGACGTTAAGGCGTGTTCTAAATATATGATTACACCAAAATACCTACACTGTAGTACCAACAGTAGCCTAGTTAGAGCACAAGAGGTCGAATAATAGATATTAAGGCTTTATGACTATTCCTTGTAGTTTACTATGAACACTAAAACTAAAACCAGTGGAAAAGACCATCTTAAAATGCCACCAAAACGAAGATTTAGCCAACATTTTAATAGTTTTCATAGAAAAGGAATAAAACGAGTAAGCAATTAAGTTAAGTGTGTACCCGCCTTAGCTACAGTATGCGTTGAAATCTGCTGTACAGTTTCATTTGGTGGAGTGAAAGAGTTCTGAGGTAACACTGGGTAACTGCTGGGATTTATTTATTGGACTCCGCCTTTTTGGATAGCTGTTTAAATTTATAGAAGCACATTTCGTTATATCGTCTTGAGGTTTTTTTACGGTAGTATTTACCAGGCTTGCTTGATGATATCATAATCATGTCAGCCTAGAGATGTCCACTGCTAGACATAGGCCTCTTCCAAGGTTCTCCACAGAGACCGATCTTGAGCCGCCCGCATCTAACCGCTTCTCGCAATTATAACCAGATCATCGAATGCTTGATGATTAAAAAGTATTAATGATACTCGTAGCTCATATTAAAAAAACATTATTAACAAAGGGGCATCACTACTTAATATAATATGAGTAACGTACTTCGCACCGCATCTTACAAATCCAATAATTCCGTAGCATGGTCGTCTTCGTCAATACACCAAACTGTTTAAAAAAAAAAAAAAAAATATTTCTTTCTTTTATAGTCACAACTCCTAGATAAAATTTATTATTATTTTTAATCGCTTTATCCACCTCAACCTCATACCACATCAACGGGTAAAACTGCAGCGCATATTTGTATGTAATAATTTTACATGTGGCTCCCGAAAAAGTAAAGAAACTACTTGAGAAGCAAACAAAATATTTTTTTTGCCAACAAAATACCGCAGTACACGTCATTATTTAAACAATGTTTGACACATATACCTTTAAAATACAATAAAGAGCAAGTTCCGTACTACAAAATACTTTTAAACACAAAATGCCCGACAGACTTCAAACGCCACGAAACCCCGAAGCCCGTAAAATGGTAGCCCTCTAAAAATTCCCTTGAATGCCTGTTTTACAAAATACACCCTGTGACCGCACCATTACTTCGGGGTGCCACAACTATTACAATTGTGGTGGGTACATGAGCTGCGAAATACGGAAGTGTTTTAGAATCTGTTTACTTCAAAATTATGTGGATTGAGTTTTGTTGGGTACGGCATGTTGGTTGAGGTTGAGTAAATACTACTGAAGCACTGATAGTTTGTTAAAGTAGTCGTTCTAGTAGTTGTGATTGATAGAGAGAATATTAGCACTTCATGCACTAGTATTCTCTAGCTGAAATTTCAGTTAGGTATTCATTTAAAAGTAAAACACCTGCGCTTTCTTCATAATTTTCTATGGTTATAGGCTTAAATGAAATTATTTTGTTGTTATTTGATCGTTCTCTTGACAATAAATGTCTTTTAATTGAAAAATTTGGTCGATTCTGTAATATTGTAATTTTTTCGATTTCATACTAATGTTAGTGAGATAAAAAGGCATGTAAACTCTAAATAACAACAGACAAATTGGAAAAATCGTGATGGATTATTTGTTTGAAAACGAGAATTGCTAATTTTATCATTTGACGGGCCGAGGTCGGCAGGAATGACTAAGTTATCAGAGAAAATAGAACCTGTAGGTAATAAAAATAATCACCATAATTCTATTCAAAACAAAGTACAGAATAAATGTAACAAACGTGTACACAATAAATAATACATATCCAAATGTAATTAAAATATACATTTTACTGCGAGTCACAAAGCAAGCAATACATGAAAACGTCCGTATGCTAATGTCAAATGTTGGACCTGTTTGTCCAACTGCCACCCAACATGGGTCCATATTGAATATTCAGCTTAAGGGATTTTTTGTTGACTCTCACACATAATAATATTATGTTAACGGATTCAAAAGTTGGTCTACAGTGGGAGTAAACTTGTGTTTATTTTTATATTGTGAGCTTAGTAGGAAATATGTGTGGTGACTGGATTACTAGCTTTTGAGTAAAGCTTTTAATATATTTGGTTAGTCGAAATTGTTTTCTTCGTAGCTTATTCTATTGTTATTACATGTCTGAAGTTTACAGAATGGTTACGTTTACAGAATGGTTACTTATCCGTGTGGTGACGTATTAAGAATACAGATTGTCACCACCCCATATCATCCCATGGGTGTCGTAAGAGCCGACAGAGGGAGATTATTATGCAGAGAACAGGACTGTAAGAGAAGGAAAACTTGATACAAACCCTATACCAACCCGTTTGGCCAGCGTGGTATAGTAGGCCAATTCCTCCTTTCAAAGGAGAGCCCTGGTCCAGCAGTGGACTGTTAAAGGCTGATGATGATGACTTTTGCCACCTATATTATATTGGCGACGATTTGTGGAAAGTTTTGTTTCACAAAGCCAATACGTCAAAACCATAATTATTCTTATGGTTTCCTCTTAACAATAATCCTATTCTGAAGAATGACCCAAAATATCAAAGTATATTTTATGTAATATGCATATTATACATACATTATCTAACATAACATAACAACATAACATCATCAACTTCACGCCTTTTATCCCCGAAGGGGTAGGCAGAGGTGTATTACACACCCACACTTCGCCAGATATGTTTCGGTCCCAATGTAATAGGGGGCGAGCCTATTGCCATCTACCGGGCACATTATTAAGCGAGCGATAATTAACATTTTTAATACACACATAACTTCGAAAAGTCAGAGGTGTGTGCCCGGGGTACCTGGGGATCGAACCCGAGACCATCGTCTCGGCAGTCCGTTACGTACACCACTGGGCTACCGCCGCTTTCCGTTACGTACACCACTGGGCTACCGCCGCTTACCTACATTATCTATTCATTTGAAAATTATGTCTACATAATTTTTAAATGAACAGATATTGTATGTCTATATATAAATTATGTCTATATATAAATTCATGGCGAAATGTGAGTGTAGTATTACACCTCTGCCTACTTCTTCGGGGATAAAGGCGTGAGTCTATAAAAAATATATAGACTCACGCCTGTTTACCGGAGGGGTAGGCAGAAACTACGGAACGCCATTTGCAACGATCCCGACATAATTATCTCTCTTGCTTCATTCACTCCCATCAAATTTCTTATGCATGCTCTCAATATTAAAAATATTGTATATTAAATCACCTGTCTGCTAACGAGTAACTAATATTATCTGGTAAAAACATAACCGCAAGTAGGTAACACCCATTAGACAATATTGCATGATGAAGAATATACATAACGCGATAGAATAAAAATGAAAAAGAAATACAATAACTAAGAAAATAATCACAAACTATCTTTCAATTATCAGCACATATAAGTCCTAACCAGAACAAAGACAGCTAACAGTTTTCTATTAATTAGATCCCAATAGAAACTTGAACATAATAAAAGTTTAAACGATTTTCAATTCAAGACACAGAATTGCTCGGATCTTGGAGGAGAGATAAATCGGGCCGAGATTGAGTGTGATACAATTTATGTGCCGTTGGTCTAATGCAATTGAATGCATTGTGCTTCGACGATGGCGGATTTTCTTATTATATAATGTAATAAGTTTAACGGCACTGTATAGCGAGGCAACAACGAAGGACGAAATACGTATTCGGTGAATGTGTCGCCGAGTGAGAATGTTCGGCGAATGTTCGGACGAAGATTATTGCGCCACTTAGTACGTTGGGTGGAATTGCTCATTATGTAATGATGGAGTTAATACGAAGATTGGTATTCGCCGAATGGTATGCACCTATGTCATGTTCGGTGAAAATTGGTTAGCTGACTGATGTTTTACCTGTTTATAGTGGTGTGTAGGAACATACACATGTATGTATGTTCCTGGATTTTCAGTTTCCTAGGCCGTATAACTTTGGCTGTGCGTTGTCTGTCAGTCAATCAGTAACGCAAGGATTTGATGTATACAGATGAAATTATACGTAAATTGTCTTGAACTAAATAATTTAAATTTATTTCAGACAAAAAACAAGAATACATTTTGACAACATGTTTTATTGTTTCGCTAAAGTACATTCAACCTCAAACTTCATTTGTCTACAACAATGTTATAGGTTATAAACTTGAGAGACAGCAATAACACATTGAATCGAAAGTTGTGAATGAGTAATTTACAAAGAACGAAAGAGCAATTCGGTGCACGTCACGGTAAATACTCGTATACGCGAGGCGTTTACGATTTGCCCACGTTTCTCTAATTTATAAGGCTGTAAACGACTTATATGGACGATTGAATTTTGTGATGAATACTTTTTGGTTGTCTCAATCCAAAACACAGTTAAAAATACTTTGAAACAGAATTGGCAAATTATGAGAAAGCACTATTGCTTTGCTACACGATCGTAGCAACCGATAATATTTGATAAATTTTAAAGAAAATAATAATATTAAATTTGTTCACAATGTTTTTCTAAAAGTTTAGTAACAAAAAGGTGCTGCAGATTTTTTTTTATAGCGTTTTACTTTTGATTATATCTATCGATGTCATATGCATACTGTGCTTTGGTATTTTTCTGACAACAAGCTTCTCCTCAATAAGAACATCAAACTAAATGAATAAAAAACAAATCATGTTGTTCTTTTTTAACTTGGCCATAATTTCATTCGGTATAAGTAAAAAACGTGTCCTCATGCTCCTGTAAAATTTGTTCCAAGTCCCTTATTTCATTTTAGCTTGGGACAGCTAGTTTGATGTGGAGGGGAGCAATTGTGTTACGCCTCCAATTGCGTACTACTACGGAACAGGCTGCAAAGTGACACCAGAGTAATTTTGCACCAGTGTATTACCATGTATTTTGTACTAGGAATGCTCTCTCGTTTTGTAAAACTTTACAAACTATGCTATAAAATACTTAGAGACCTTATACTAGACGTATTTGAAGTAGCATCATACGAGTTTATTTGATGGGTCTTAATCACATTAGTAAAGTGATTAAAGGTGGAAATGAAATACCACTGTTCGTCCAACGTTTCAACTGGCTTAAAACAGTCGTGGTCGCGACTGAATTAGTGAACAGTACTGAGACCTGTTAAATAAACATATATGATGAATATAAGTTGCGAAAGTTTAGGACAAATATTTGAGATTCAGTTGCATTTTCATTATTAAATGTCCTGTTAAAGCAAGTCCGCAAAGCAAAGCTGTTCCATTAAATATGATGACAAGTCAAATCAGTCATGTAATTATGTATCACCGTCATTATTTTGTGCAGAGTAAAAATAGCTAACGTTTGCCTTATTGGTTACCTTTTATTTAAAAAAATTTCATTATTTAATGTATACGAAAAAACTTCAGAAACGATCGGTAATATAAATCAAAAATATAGCAAATCAAAAATCGTTCAAGACCGCCTGTGATACGCAACGCATGTGAGCGATTGATCTAAAGATTGCCACTGTAAAAGTACTTAATAAGAATCGCACAAAATTAGGCCGGTGTCAGACACTGTAGAAGTTATTGTGGAATTATGTTTTTTAAATACACTGCTTGTTTGCCAAAATAAATAAAAAATACGATCGATAAAAAATTCGAGCCAGGCCCACGTTGACATATAGCTTTCTTGCCTTCGCCGGTATATTTAAAGGGTTCTGATAACCCGTAACGACGGAATTGTATTAAAATAGCACTGCAAAAAACCCTGTTATTCCTACCGTGATTGTCAATTTTCTGCTAATGAGTAAGTAACATCTTAAATTGATTTCTGAATGTGTTTTACTTTATTAATACATCGTGGTGTGCTACGCGCGCATGATGATAGTGCTACATTTCGCCTACCTACGAGTCGCGAACCACTGCTACGTCTTTTATTTTGTAACTAAGCGACTGTTGCAAGCAATCGGCTTTGGGATAATTTATTATTATCAATTAAAATAACTTCAATCGTTCAACAAGAACAAGACAAGTCTGAACATAAAATGAGTCACAAGGTTGCTTTTTAAGCATAAATACATATTAAATTAGTCTAAACCATTATTTCAACAAAATTGAGCTCAAAGTAAAAATAAATAATAAAATAATTAAATGAGCACTGTACCTAAGTAAAGCGTAGTCGTTAAAGGCCTGAAGCTGTCAGAAAAAGTATACAAGAAAGTACTGTTTCGGTATTAATAAATTCATTCATAAAATAAGGGCTAATAGTCTATAAATGACCACGTAGCTTATATGAAGGGTAAGTTATACTAAAATAAATTAGGTACACACTAGATCAACCATCAACACTCAACACAGTCTTAAGCACCAAGTGCTATGCGCGTAGTGTCTACGTCATTAGTGTATAATATCATCATCATCATCAGCCTTTTGTAGCAGTCCATTGCTGGATATGAAACCCTCCAATGGCACGATAATAAACTCGATTTTCTACTCTTCATGTTCAGTCGCTGCCAGCCACTGCGTGTCCATCTACCCGAAGCGCGTCCTACGCTACGTTTGCCAAGGCGCAGTCTCCACTCTAAAACACGTCTACTTTTGAACATTGCATGTCAAAATTTCTAAAAATACTTAAGTTTTCAAGTCCGTACGCATAAATGTGGCACCGCCCTTACATCTACAATTTTTATAACATGTGCGCGGGCTATAAACAATTGTCGGGCGCTCTAAGTTGTTTATGATAATTTATGTAGCGACAGGCTGATTTTATGTTGCAATTGATGTCATTATGTTAACTGTTATGTGAAATATATCTTGTTCATTTTATTTTTTTGGTATTGAACTGTAGAATACATGAGAACTTAGGTATCTAAGTTTTAATGTATGTTACACTGGAGGGCTTCATATCAGACAATAATCATATAAAGATTATTTGAGATCTTAGGTGAATGGCATTACCATACATTTTGTTGCCCGCGTCTACCAAGAAGGCAGTTGAAAACCAGCGTCAGGCACATGTGTCCGGCAATATTTTGAACAAGCTTCCTTTTGTTATGCAGAACATATAGGCGTCTATTAATAATTATGATCTCTTGTTCATAATTTATTTCATATCCTTTCGTTTGTTATGGAAATAAACGGTTTTTCTCTCTTTCTTACAACCCGAAAGAAGCGAACTAAAATAATACATTTCGAAATCGTTTTAAATACTCGAAATTCCCTCGGTATTTTGTATATATAGTTAAATACTAACGTAAATAGTCAAAATACCCGCGTGAAGTAAATTCTCAATATAAATAAGTATCTCAAAAGCTCTTTCAAATTAGTCGTTAGGTGTTGGAATGTAGCATAATTATGTTTTACATTCATCAAAGTAAACTATCCAAGATCGTACGGCAGCATTCCGGCAACGGACGTGTGTCGCGATGTTCTAATGTATTTGCTCTTGTATGGAAAACAAATGTTCACGCTCTGAACTCCGGCACCAACTGTCTGTTTTGAAAGCGCGCTAAATGTGCTGACAGTATGATTGCCCCCTATTCCTTGACTAACAGAACATAACGGTTGGAGTGTAGGCGTTTAAAGTTTTCATAAATTCTTGAATACTAAACCTCATCTGCGGCCCTATCCGCAAGAATTATAAACTCAAACCTTCTTCATGAATAACACTATCTATTCGTCGCAACCATAGGTACTTAAAATTCGATTCGTTGTTTTCGAGTTTATAGCATTCATATATACAGGGTGATTTGTAATTGCTCGTATTCCCTTTTGGTGGTGATTTTAGGGCCAAAATGGAATATTTTTACCCCCTACATATGGGGGTCCAAAATTCACCATTTTGGAATAAAACGGTTTTTAAAATTATTTGAGCAAATCCCAAATTTTTGTTATAAACATCTTCAAAAAGAATATTTTGACCACAATAGTTGTTTATATTTATAATAACTGGGACGAGTTTCATTTATATACAAGCGATGCCCAGAGAGATCTTTTGTCTTCACGACATGAGTACAAACCTACGATGCTCCAATCCTCTAGCTATGGCGATACTGCTGAGGTGAACGTAGCAGGATGTTTGTATCTAGCGAAGTTCGAAGTGTATGAACGTAATACGGGTATTCTGAGGGGTGTATTTGGCAGAGAAGGATATGCAATAAAGCGTTTACTTCTTTCAGGCAATTTATCATCAGGTCATTATGATTTTTGTTTACCAATTGTGTTCGAAGGATTTCTTAATAATACATACAATCATATTAAGGTAAGCTTGGTAAAAAAACTCTAGATTCAAAGGTTGGCCGTCCTAAACGCGATAAAGGTGGTCGTCCTAAAAACTCTGAAATGTACCGCTCAGAATAAGAACGGTCAGCCGTAGCGTATCATACGGCGACGGACCTCGAGGAATGTCAAGGTCAAAATCTTCAAGTCAATACACAAGATTCAAATGTTGGTCGTCCTAAACGTAACAAAGGTGATTGTCCTAACAAGTCTGAAAATTCCCGCTCAGAAGAAGTTCTTAAAGCTAAACAAAAATACAAGCAAATTCATCATAAAATTAATAGGCTAGCTGTAGCACATCATACAGCGACGGGCCTCGAGGAATCTCAAGATCAACATCTTTAGATCAATAATGAACTCTTAATCCCTGATACTTTAATGTACTCCATGACATATACACCTAAGTCATCTACGCCAATATCCATGTCGTATACTCCTAAACACGCTTCGTCTTTACTAGATTCACGGCAAGGAGATGATCTGGCATTCGCAATAGCCTTAAACAATATGGCTGTCGGTCAGATGACTCCTATAGATATAGAGTTAATAAATTCTAGATGTTACAGTATTAATACCTTACCTATTGAGGCACATGGAGCGATACATTTGTTTGCGACCAACGATGAAGTCGACAAATACAATAAACAAGTATTATCTGGAATGAACACTGAAGGGTACTCGGTTAAAGCATGTAGATGTAGTTTCTGGAGCACCAAATCCGCAAGCTGCTAGAAAAGCCATGCAATCTGTAAATGCTCTAGCTACAATGCAGACCTACGGTCTTCCTAAGAATTTGTTTTTACGAGTCGGTGCTCGTTATATGGTAACTGTGAATATTAACACTACGGATGGCCTTTGAATGGTACTACCGGCATATTGAAGGCCATAGATTATGGTCGACACAAGAAGACAAGTGAAAAGCGGCCTTTACGTATTTGGGTTCAGTTCGATACAAGGACGGGAATATCTACAATACGTAAATGTTAAATAACTTCTCGGAAACATGGTCAATACCTCAAACTTGTCAATTTGTATTGGACGCCATTAGATGCTGTTACTTATACCTACTGTGAAAAGGTGGAAATCTTCAAATCTTGTAGTGCAACGTACTCAGTTTCCAATAGTACCAGCAGAAGGTATAACAATTCACAAGTCGCAAGGTGCAACCTTAGAAAAAGTTGTGGTTCATATTTCAAAACGTCATCGTTTGGACTATTTTTAGTTGTGAATTCAGGTATATTTAAACCCCCCTCTGAAATATTAGAATCGAGTGCTGTTAGTATGGAAATTAAAAGACTAGAGCAAAACATATTGGTACCATATTTTAAATTTTTGCAAATACCTGAAGATAGTGCAGTTCAAATTATATTTCATAACGTGCAATCATTGCGCAAACATTTTTCAGACGTCATCATAGATCCTATTATTCATTCCTCTCATGCAGTATTATTTGTTGAAACCCGGGGGTTTCGCAGAGACATTTTTGAACTTGATGGGTTTTATGAGGTGTGCAGATGGTCCAGCTATATATAATTCAAATCCAGGTTGGGGATCAATCGCGCATGTACGTCGTAATCTCAAGGATGCCGTGACAGATGGATCATGTAATAGATATTTTTTAAATAACCCAGACGCTGCAAACGGCCATTGTGAATGCTTGCAATTCTAAATCTTTAATGTAAGAGTGATAACTGTGTATAGGTCACCACAATATCCAATTAATGTTGCAATAGAATGCATAAATACAACAATATACGGCAGCAACCTCAATTAGTATAATTCATGTTCTCGTCTGATTGTCGTGGGAGACTTCAATATTGATTTTAGAATGAATCTCCAAAATGGAATTTCCACATATTTTTCATCTATAAACATTTTTCCGTTAATAAACACTAGCACAACACGAAGTAGTACATTTATAGATAACGTTTTTTCGAACTTCAATATTCAATGTGGTACTTATTCATACCTTTTTCAGTCACCATTTACAGGTCTGGTTCGAATTATACTTAAATCCATACTTTAAAATGTTCATTTCCATTTTTATGTTTTTTTTAAATTTACATATAACTTCACGCCTTTTTATCCTCGAAGGGATATGCAGAGGTGTATTACACATCCACACTTCGCCAATTATGTTTTGGTCCCAATGTAATAGGGGGCGAGCCTATTGCCATCTACCGGGCACATTACTAAGCGAGCGATAATTAACTTTTTAAACACACACATATGTAACTCCGAAAAGTCAGTGATGGTTGCCCGGGGTACCTGGGGATCGAACCCGAGATGATCATCTCGGCAGTCCGTTACGTACACCACTGGGCTATCGCCGCTTACTTATTTTTGTTTTTTAATTGTTTTATTTTGTGTGCAAATAGTCCCCTAGTAATAGTCTTCCCAATAGGACTTCACTGTCAGCTTACCATCAGGCAGCGTGAAGTCAATTTGAAAAGTGTTTTTAATAAAAAAAAAATATTTTCACTGCAAATAAATACTATAATTATTAAAAATACTTTATTAATATTTTTGTAACATTTTTCTAATAGCCACAAAAACTTTGTAAATCAATAAATTTGATAAAAACTCTCACCATCATTCATCAGCAGACATTTGCAAGGCTGCTGCAAGGCTAGTATAGGTATTTATGTTATATTATAAAATAAGCGATATACCTATGTTAATATAAAATGAAAGGATGACTGATTACAAACGACAAAGAGAACTTTTTCTTTAATTTATGCTCCTCCTGCTTTCCATACTGTAACGTCATGGTTTTCATTTTGCAATAAAAATACCATAACAATGACTGGTGAACTTTTACTTATATACCTACAGATTTGTACGGAACCCTCAGTGCGCGAGTCTGACTCGCACTTGACTGGTTTTTTTTTGTGAAAAAGAGACTTTTATGAAGGCTTATTTATAATACGAGTTTCCGGCTCTGTTGGAAGAAGTTCCGCTGGGTGTGCGATAGTGTATGATATTTGCCCAATACAAAAACCGCCGGTGCTGGGCAAAAATTCAAATCGCCAACGTGTGGCAAAAAACGGCGCAATAAACCTAATCACCAGGTGAGCCAACAATATTCACAATACTAGTTCGGTAGGAGTGGCGTTCTTTGGCCTGCATCATGCGCCTTATCACGAATCTTAAGTTTTGCGACAGATTGTCCCCATCTGTCATCCGTTACATGAATGCAATGGAATATTTTATGGTTTAATTAGGTGTCACGGCTTTTTTCTTTCAATTTTTATTTATTTGAGGTTTTTGTCACCCCTAAAAGAGTTTCCAAGATAAACATGGCATGGATACGTCCGGTACCAACTGGCTGAACATGCTCTTCAAGTCACGGGACAAGTGACAATTAAAACCTTATTATGCATTTAACTAACAAAAGACAGTCATTTACGCTGAGGATTCGAACCCAAGACCCTATAGATTTTGCTAGGTTGGTCTCCTTACTAGTAAATAACTGCTGATTGCAGAGCTTAAGAATAAATACAGGAAAAAATGTTCTGCCGAGTGAGTCATTCAGAAGCACTTTTTTGAACAAAAGCGGCTATTACTCGAAATTCACACCAATTGGCTAAGACTAGTATACCTTTTTGGGTAGCAGGTAATACCAGGAAGGTTTTCCAATACTTTACATACCATGTCACATATTATTTTTTTCAAATAATTGCATTTTTGTGGCGTTATTTTATTTTATTCGATCATTTTTGTGTGTTTTTTGGCTCTATATTCAAATTCCACGTTGAGCTAGTAGGATTATTTTATTTTAAAAGATGGGTCATTTAATTATCTATTAAATAAGACCCAATTTGCCACCAATAATGGTCAAAATATTTTTTTTGAAGATGTTTATAACAAAAATTTGGGATTTGCTAAAAAAATCTTCAGAACCGTTTTATTCCAAAATGGTGCATTTTGGACTCCCATATGTAGGGGTAAAAATGCACCATTTTGGCCCTAGAATCCCGAAGGGAATACGAGCAATTACAAATCACCCTGTATAGACAAAATGGCCGGTTGACTGAATTTTATAAATACACAAAAGCATGATGTGCTGTACAATTTTGTTTATAGAATTCCCATTATTATATCTATAAGCTTCTTAAATGCAACATAATTGTATAGGCTAACAGTGAATATAATTATATGACAATGTTTTAGGTCCGCATCAAAATACCCAATTACTACACTACTACTAATGTTTGGTAGCAGGTTACTACTTATCCAAAAGTTCTGCACATTAATCAGCAATTCCTTTCCTCTCTCTGTGATTTAGAGCACCCAAACTAATACATTAAAACGTAGTAACTTGCTACCAAACTTTTAGTACCTGATATAAAACAAAATTATTGGCATAAAATGCAAATTACGTTTTTACTGGCTCCAATTAAGATTTATGTTCAAAGAAAGATTAGGCAGATATTGAGTTTGATTGTTAAAACTAAGGGAGGCAGATTAGCAGATTATATTATAGAAATCCTCAGATTATGGTAATGCTTTATACGATTTTAGGTCAATAAACTTTTTAAAATGTATCTAGCAGATAAATTTTCTATGGTTTTGTCATTCAAAAAGAAGACACAATGAACACCCAAATTCAGAACAATAAATTGTGGGTCACACGAAGTATTGCTCTGTGGGTGATTAAACCCCTGCCGGAGAGTATGTGTGATTCCCGAAAGACTTTCGGCTTATGCACTAAAGACCACCACGGTGTTCTCGATGTCCCACAATGGGTGGCCGCGGGAATCCACCAGAGTATTGTATATGGTGCACTGGCAGTAGCAAAGAAAGGGCATAAGCATTCTTCTTCCTAGCATATCATCAATTAAAATAGTTCCTTTTACCAAAATCTTCTATCACCAAACAACCTTAAAACTACGCAGTCTTTATCCACCCAATACACTTCCTATTTACATTAGATAAACATAGTTAGTAAACTGGAGTAGATGCCTTGATAAGAATATCAAGGAGGCGAACGGAAAAAACCTCCGGAAAGTTTTCGGTAGAGGTCATTACAGGCGCAGCCGAAGCGTAAAATAGAGTTATAAAAACGGTAGGGCGAATGGGAGATCTCTGAGATTATGTGTTTACTTTTAAATGGTACAACCACAATAGCGTTTGCTTATCCTTATTGGGGTTCGCTTTTTTGAGCCCGGATTGGAATTTATTAGTTTTCACATGGGAGTTATTTAAGTTCGAGTACGTAATAGGAATGGTCTGTGGGACGGATTACGAATACGAAATGTCACTACCTCGTTTCATTCGGTGGGTGTTGTAAATAGACGAATTAAATAGTAGCTTTGCGAAGAGATGGAGAACTCCATATTAATACCAGTACCAAACCGTCTGACCAGCGTCTGGTATAGTGGGCCAAATCTTTCTATTGAGTAACAGTGCTACTATGAAGTGAATTAGGAGGAGCTTATATGAAGAAAAATGTACAAAGAGGTCTGGAATAAACGGCTTGAGTATGATCACTTTGCTGTCATTTATTTCTGCCACCCACTCACTTTTCGACAACAGCAACATAAATATGAGTCGTTGAGTATCAGTCGTATACTGCGACAGGGAAAGGTAAAACACAGTCACCGACGCTCCATAGACGAACAGAACTGGTAGACCATAAGCTGTGTGAAATAGTCCTATGAAAGATTCAAATGGATTGTCTAATGAATCGTTGTAAGTATAATAAGTAAAGTATTGTAAACGAAAATATAGTCTGCATCAACAAAAATATTACTTTTGAAAGCCGAGCTTATTATGGATATTGAAAAGGGTAAAGACAGTTTTTACTTTTCGAATATAAATAGCATAACTACGTTCACCGTGTGATCCGACAGCAGAACTTACTTTTTTCAGGATAGTTGTTCAGTATGTAAAAAATAATCGAAGAAGTAAAACACGTTAATGACATAAAAGATTTAATTGGTAAATTGAAATATGATAAGTTTACCAAAGGCGTAGTGCGAGGGTCTTGATTTACCCTCTTATTTAGTTCTTCATTCGATTCTTGCTTGAGTCAAACATTTATGAGCCTGAAAATGATAATCCTCTTGGTCTGGGTGTTGTCATGTATGATATGTGTTTTTACAAAAAAATACAAATTGCATGTGTTTGTCCATTGCTCAGTACCCACAGTTCTAGCTCTGCTTAATTTGGATGCTATGTATGTGGTAGAGTATAATAGTATTAACCTAGCCATATTCAGGTATTTTTTGCTATAGAGCTGACGTGAAATAAGATAAAAGTTAAGCTAAAGAAGTAGGTATTTAAATCAAATGATCTTAAAATTTGTCCGTGTGGTGACGGATTAAGAAAATGCAATGTCACCACCCCATATCATCCCATGGGTCTCATAAGAGCCAACAGAGGGACCATACTATGCAGAGAACAGCATGAATGGGCAATGGCCGGCTCGACCGGGGAAGTACTACCCTCTCACAGAAAATCGACGTAAAGTAACGGTACCTAAACTGTTGCGTTTCGTTCGGTGAGTGAGAGTGCCGGAGGCTCTATCTCCTGTTCCTTCTCCCTCATCCCACTCCTCATCCTATCCCTATTCCCAACTCCAAAGGGTGGCAATGCACTTGTGACTCCTGTGGTGTTGCTTGTGTCCATGGGCGGCGGTAATTGCTTACCATCAGGCAATCCGTCTACTCGTTTGCTGCGTATTAACATAAAAAAAAGAATGTAAGAGAAGTAAAACATAAAACAAACCCTATACCTACCCGTTTGGCCAGCGTGGTATAGTAGGCCACTTCCTCCTTTTTAAGGAGAGGCCTAGTCCAGCATAGGACTGTAAGGGGCTGATGATGATCTTAAAAGTTCTCTCAGCGAATGTCTCAATATGTCTTTGATTTACCAAACCAAAATCAAATCATTTTTTTTTAATATTCTAGTTTGTAAAAAAACAAGTTTGTTAAGTTCTTGACTGCATTATGAATTCATTGTGAAAATAAGTATCACATTGGCTACTACGTCCACGTTAAGAGATGGAGTTTTATTACAAGCTTTTATTTAAGTCGAAATGTGTCTAAAAGCTTATCGCATAAATTGGGTAATCACGTTGAAAGTTTATAAAAGAGAGTGCACTTTGAAAAAAAATTTTTTTTTAATTTTTTGTGTATATTTATGCTTACAATAAAAATGCAGTTATTTCACATGTTTGTAAAGAAATAATAAATTTTGCGCAGATAATTATATAGGTACTATTTTATATTGCCGATTAATGGCCCTCGCAAGATACAGTTATTGAGGTTTTGAATTATCATGGATCCAATTTGACATATTTTAGACGAGAGGATGCTCTGTCTGCCAGATCCAGTGGGAATTTGGGGAGGTCCCGAATGCATTCCTAGGGTCCCCAAGGAATAAACATGCCAAATTTTAGCTCCTTGTGCCCAATACTTTTGGCTATGCGTTGGCTGTCAGTCAGCCAATGACGGAATAATTTTATAAATACAGATTAGGTCCTGAAAGCAATCTAATTGCTTTCTACGTAACATTTCTAGGGTGATGGATGGTAACAACTTATTTACACTTTAGAATTATTCGACACAAGCTTGAAGCTTTTATCGAAGCTAATCTCTTTTGAGTTTCGACTGTGAATGATGTTTTTCATAACATTAATAAGTTTTAATGCAGATACATATATGACTAGGATTCGAATGAGGATGTTGTTGCTTTAATAACAAAATCAATTAAAAATATAGTTGCTTTTCAAAATTCTATAGCTGTTTATGGTCATGTCAACACGACTAGAACTAGAACCTCCGTCTTATCTGGTCTCAGGGTGGGAATCTTGGTGTGGGCCTCTCTTCATCATATCAATACAAATCTCACAGTTATCTAGCAACAGCATTACCCACAATTGAATTAAAGGACCGAGCGAAAATCTACAGTATCAAGGAATGCAGCCATATTTTTATTATTCGTGAGCGACATAGCGCCGAAGCATCACAAACTTTAAAATTTTTACATCCTCCGTTATAGATGTATGAGTTAAAAGCAATATTAAATCTATCTAGCATCTTTCATAGCGGTAGCGTCATTAAATTCACGTCAACTTTTATGACTGTACATCGATCCATATTTTGAAGATAATAACTCGAACAGATACGAAATCGCTTTGTAAGTTAACTTTATTACGGATTAGGGAGTTAAATGTGTTTTCATGTGACTAGTGTGTGTTTGTTTTGTCTGGACGCTCTTTATTCTGACGCATAAACGATGGTTTTAGTGGTCGTCGACAAATCTGTACGGGAATAGTGATAAGACTAAAAGAAAATATAAATAATGTAGTAAATAATTGTTTCTATAGGTTAAAAATCTTAATATATAAAATCCTAGCGTTACTGACTGACTGACAGACACGCTACAGCCGAAACTATTGGGCGCAGGAAGCTAAAATTTGGCACGTATGTTCCTTGGGGACCGTAGGGGTGCACTAAGAAGGGATTTCCCGAAATGCCTACGGGATCGGCCAAAACGGGTAAATTTATAAATAATGCAGGCGTAGCTGCTGGTGTCCTCTAGTACTATATAAAATACAAAACTACTTAAGTATGAACCTTAGAAAACAGCTAGTGGATAGTCTCATCTTATCTAGGTTTAACTATTGTGATGTAGTGTACGGCCCCTGTTTGCTGACAAGGACCAAAAAACTTATACAACGAGTGCAAAATGCTTGTGCACGTTATTGTTTTAAGATTCCAAGACGTCACCATGTAACTCCATACTTAAATGAAAATAATGTATTGAAAATGGAATCAAGACGGAAATTACACCTAGCCAGCATGCTCTTCGGTGGAATAGCAAATCAAAAGCCTACCTACTTGTATGAGAAGCTGGATTAGCGACAAAGTCACTACTCATATTCCATAAGACCCGCATCCTGACCTCTATCTTTATCCAAACATTCCACAATGGCAAACTATGGGAATTTAAAATTTGCAGTAGCAAAAATATGGAATGATCAGCCTCCTCCCATAAGGGACCTGAAAACAAAAATATCATTCAAAAATAAACTTAAAGGTTATTTGCTATTACAGCAAAAGCTACAACAACAAAATGCCAACTAAGTAGGTACCTTCAAAGTTATAGTCCACTAGCTTCCAGCGCTCCTTGCAGTATCTTCCTATGAGCCTGCATATACTCTAGGTACACAATGCTACCAGTTCATTTCCAGCATTGGTATAGGATCTTAAATAAATAATAATTTATTAGCGTATTATGGTAATAATTCATGTTGTTTGTTGGTTATATTATGTTGTATACCTGATTTTTGTAATGCGGTTGTGCATTGTACACGTTTCTCTTACCTTGTTTATAGATTTTTAGATAGTAAGCTTAAACAATTGCATGGTTAGGATTTTAAGCTTGTTTAAAAATACAGTGCAGTGGTTGTATGGCTCTGACACTGGCATAGGTGGATAGCAAGGAAGATCAGTACTGAGAGGGTCCGTCGTGACCTTCGCAGTGTTTGCTGATTGCCAGCCGCAATTGTGACACACGACGTATTGCTCTAATTACTTTTGTTGTTATGTTTTCTTTATTTATTAATTAGTAATTAGAATACGTGGAAAAGCACGTGGTGCCACGTAGCACAAATCATGACGTAAATGACATTTCAATGTAGCTTGACACAGTTACGTATCTGTCATACGTTTTATTTTTGCTTTGCCTATTTGTATTAGCATAAGAACCTTTTTAAAATTGTTTATTTTCATTTTAGAATTAAGCAAAACTGTTATTATTGTGACTAAGCGACGTTTGTGATACACTAAAAGCATTTCTCTTTCTTTCTTTCTTTACAAACAGGCGCTCTGTGGAAAAGCTAATATTCAGTCAAATCCGATTAGACTAGAAAAGGGATGCCGGGTTCTAACTCGGATAACGCTAGGGGGATGATGATGAATTACTAGGTGAATAAAAGTATACGTGTCACGTTTAAAGACATTAAAATCGATGTCGTTTCGTTATGATCACTGTAAAGCATCTGCTACTCAAAATGTTGTACTGTGGCGTTGATGAAAATGCTCACGGCACGTTGTGGCAGCGCCAAACTATAACATAGACAACACAACGCATTATGAGAATGAAGTCAAACCTCTTTGAAGCAAGCGATGTAGCTTCGTTCGCATGGCATTCGACTTAAACCCACGTGAATACGGTCATGTTAATGTTGGTCTCGCACTCGAGAAGTTCCGTACTTTGATATAAGATACAACACTATATTCGCTAGTCTGTATTCGTACCTCCCTCATGTCCATGTTCTTATTACAATTATTTCTATTTCCTTAAGACTTGGGCATTTACAAACGTGCAAACCAAGAGACACAAAGAACAGCCCAGACAACAATTTGTAAAACACACAAAGTATCCATGGGGATCGATTCCACAAAAATTAGAAAAATATACAGCAAGCCGGCCGCATGAACCACTACCCCTTCTATGCGTCAAATTACTTCACTTTCAAGCAGTTACTTAAAGAAACAACGTCAAAGAACAGAATGATTAAAACTCAAACACAAATAAATATCCATGACATCGTAACACATGAAGACACAGCCGTAAAATTGGTTGGTAAATTATTATATGACTTTTATCTTCCGTTGTTTTGCGAGACGCAAGGGGCAGATACCTATTCCGATTACACTCCCTAAGGGTCCGATCTTGACGTGTAATTTGAGCACTCCATTAATCTGAACGAAATCCTTAAACATGTTTGTTCTAGTAAAAAGTAGATGGATGGGTTAGTGATGTCACTTGTGTGGATGTTTTTTATGGGAATGTTTGTTGAATGTGGAGGTTATATTGTTCGTTTATTGAGGATTAGGCGATTTGTCGTAGCTGAAAGACTTTTACTTCTCAGTTCACTTTTGAAATGTTTGTCTTTAACGCATGCTTGACCAGCGTGTGCCTAATACGCTGAGCAAAGTAGGAAGACAGCAAATCTTACCGTGTAAAGAGATCAGTGCCCAGAATAATTTTTGTATAGGGGTTGTTGTATTTATCTTATATTATTAAGTTTTAGATTTTTCATTGTTACCTCCCTTGGTGCCTTTTACATAACGCAAACGAAACCTTTTCATTATTCATTCCATCTATTGGTGAAAAACAGATGAAAATCCCTTTGAAATTGAGTTTGTTGCGAACAGACAGACATATAAGAAATCTAATTACATGATGGTGATTTTTCAATTTTATTAACCCTAATGGAATTAAATCATAACAAAGCAAAATGTCGCTTTTAGTGCAACCACATACCAAACTGACACTATATTGTATCTAAGATCTCAAACATCTGATCTCAATAGGTAACATGATAGCGTTCTCAGCCGACAATGTCGACGTTATCTGATTTAATACGTACGTAGATTAAGATATTATTTCTACATACATACATACATAGACTCACGCCTGTTTCCCCGAAGGGGTAGGCAGAGGCATATTAAACGCCCACTTTTCGCCAGTGTTTTGATCCCACGTAATAGGTGGCGAGCCTATTGCCGCTTATCGGGATATTTTGTTTGCCAGAGCCTCGTCCGTTGATCGGCAGGTGCACCACTTGCAGGTGAGGTTGGCTTGGGACCCTAAGTTCTTGGTGGGAACCCTATGCACCCATTATTTCTTTTATAGCAGTTTTGAAAAGGTATTTGCGTTTAAAACTTTGCGGTAATTCTGGAGTAGGTACTTAATGTAGGTATCGGTAGTTTTTAAGTTGTCTATTTATATATATGTTACCGGCAATTTGTATAATTCAGGTATTCTATACAATACCTAGGGAATATATGGAATACCTGGGGCGTCCAGGCAACGTATGAAATATTATGAATATTACTGTCCATTACATATTTTACCTAGGTAATGAATACAATTCCTAGGGATTGTATAGAGTACCTGCTGTTCCACCGGCAATATGTAAAATAAATAGATCTTGGTCTATATGTTACCGGCAATCTCTATAATCCGGTATTCTATACAATACCTAGGTAATGTATAGAATACCTAAAACGTGTAGGAAATGTATGAAAAATTATTTATTTTATACTTTGCCTAGGTATTCTATACAATACCGAATGCGCAGCCGGTAATGTATGTAAAAGACGAGAGACTGTATGTAATTCAAGTAACTAAATAGGTTATGTTAGGTTCTCTTTTGACCCTTAACCCAAAAATAGGAGCCCTGCAAAGCAGGGCTCCGTCAACTTAGTTTATATTATATTATATCACAAACATAATATGTAGGTAAGTAGACATCATGTCCCATTAAATAGTAATTTTTAATAAACTAAGTTGACGTAGCCCTGATTCGCAGGGCTCCTATTTTTGGGTTAAGCGTCAAAAGAGAACCTAACATAACCTATTTAGTTACTTGAATTACATAAAGTCTTGATAAATATAGACCAAGATCTATTTAATTTACACATTGCCGGTGGAACAGCAGGTACTCTATACAGTCCCTAGGAATTGTATTCATTACCTAGGTAAAGTATGTAATGGACAATAATATTCATAATATTTCAAACATTGCCTGAACGCCTCAGGTATTCCATATATTCCCTAGGTCTTGTATAGAATACCTGAATTATACAGATTGCCGGTAACATATATATTAATGTTAACCAGGCCTACCAGTAAAATGACGGGCAAATGAAATATGTATGTTCTTCTATTACTTAAAATCAACTTTATTGAAATTAACAATTCGGGATTTTCTTAAAAAATATTTTTATGAAAAGGGTACAGAAAATCATTTTTATCAGAAGTTTTAAGCATTTTCTGAGCTTGCTCTATCAAGTTATCTTTGGAACTGATGCGGTTTTCTATAGCTAAGACGTTTTTGCACATAAAGGGCAAACATAGAAACAAAACCTTCTGTCATATTTTTTTCCGGAGCAGCACAAATAACATGAATAGGTCTATTGCGCATTCGACACGAACGAGCAGCTGCTGTCTCCTCGGAACAAACACAGCACACGAGTGCAGAACTTATTGATTCCTCACGTTCTGATACAAAACTCAGATCATGTAACGGTTGATCATTTACCTCAGAAGGAAGTTTTTCAACATCCGCACGCTTATCAATATCTCAGAACTTGGAGGATAGTCATATTGTGTTCATCATGCGCACTTTGATTGGAAGCACGTCCCCCTTTCCGTGCTCTCGTCTTTTACATACATTACCGGCTGCGCATTTGGTATTGTATAGAATACCTAGGCAAAGTATAAAATAAAAACATTACCTACACATTTAAGGTATTCTATACATTACCTAGGTATTGTATAGAATACCGGATTATAGAGATTGCCGGTAATATATATATATATCAATAATAAATCATAATTATATCGCAAAACTATAAAACTTAATACAGGCCAACCCACTATCTTGAAACTAATGGAAACTAATAACCTTGAAAATAACTAAAACACCGGGCCACAAGTTTGAGAACCACAGATCTAACACGTGATTTCGCATAAAGTATGGGCCAAACACGTCGTATTTAATATAATATCGGACCACGAATGCCAGGATTTAGCAAATAGTATTCCGTTTGCACAAACAAACCATAAATTTGGAGATTCAAAAAGCTTTTATCTCTTTGTTTGCCCCGCTGTTTGCCGCTATACCGTGTTGAATATAAAACCGTGCTTAAAATATTATGGCTCAATATTCCAAAAACGCTTGTTGATATGAATAGACAAGTGGTTGTCTTCTTGGGGATTACATATAGGAGGATAGTTAGAGTTATAGAGATAGAGGGATTAAATAATAATGATGGAAATGTGTGATTTTTTGGTTCAATAGACAGGACGCTAAAATGAGCCACCAAATGCAATTCTACCATTCGAAAAAGATTGTGATGAAAAAATAATAAACTCATACATACATACATAGACCCACGCGTCTTTCCTGGAGGGAAGGCAGAGACTACGGAACGCCATTTGCAACGATCCTGATATACCTTTTTTTTTTTTTTTTTTGTTTTATGAGGTGGAAAGTCCCTTCGGATCTCCGACTCTTGGGGGAAATAAGAGCCGGAGTATGTGGTGTTTCCACTAAAAACCACCTCGACTTCCGCCATGTACCCGTGTGTCGGAGGGTGGGGCATCACCAAAGCACTCGTCGCCACCCTCCGACGGGTATTGGCCCGCCAGATGGTCAGGCGGGCCCCGAACAAAACCCCCTTGGCGACGGATTAAGGTGTTGGACTCCGCCGCCAAAACGCCCAGCGGCCGCAGAGGATAGGGAGGATGGCAACGCAACACCGCATCTCCTCTTCCTCTGCGGCCCCACCGCGACGCATCGAATGGTGCGCCCCCATTTGGTCGCGGGAGATAGGGCGCGCGGCAACGCAACACCGACACGCCTCTCCTCCCGCGACCGCACCCAACTGCGAGGGACAGACAGAACTGTCCCCCGCACCCGCACCGTTGGACGCATCCTGCGCAGGCCCCTCCAAGCCCACGCGGAGCGTCCCCTCCTGGATCCCTCTTAGCTTCACCGCGGGTGACCAATCCACGGTTACTGAGCCCCCCCACCACGACAAGGTGGAGATCCCACGGGAGGGATCCTGATATACCTCTCTTGCTTCATTCACTCCCATCAAGTTTCTCATGCATGCTCTTCTGTTTAGGGTACTTCAGACTTTTGGTTGATTTTGAATTAATTTTTATAATGTATTTGATTTGTAAAAAGTAGTTGTGCTAAAGAACAAGAACGAATGCAAGGTAATGACAATGGCATCGCAGAGAGAGTGAAGTGGAGGAGGACATAAAGAAAGCTGACCCACCAACACCATGTAACAATGTAGGAAGTAGAATACATAATAACATCAGTCTGCATTAAGTGCTCAAGCATAAATTAAAAAAAAATCTATAGTCACCGACTAACTGATTTATACATTTCCACAAATTGCACAATATCCAAAACCTCTCTTTCCACCGTAAACTTCTAAACCCTCCACATTACACTCAACGTCGGATAACATTAAAATTAAAATAAACAAACGGACACAAAATTGAGCCGTGTCCACTGAACCGGAATCAGCTGATAGTAACGTGTGAATCACTATCATTTCAATTTGTGTATTTTCAACTTCAAAATAAATACGATAGCAGTTTGATAAAAAATTCAAGTATGCAATAGGATAGTCTATTACCAAGTATTCAAATTTATTGGATTTGGTCTATTAGTTAGGATACTGTTAAAACTCATAATATAATTTTTGGTCACATAGAGTTGAAAAATATCTTCGTTCTTATTTTTAAATGCATTTGTTCATAAAACGACATTTATCTCTCATCATGAAGAATATTTTGTTTTAAGAATGAAAAGAAACCTAAACTTAAATACTTAATAACGTATTATAATTTTAGATAAGTTCCGTCTATATAAATTCGTCCACCTCTGACGCTATGTTTAGGTAAAATAGATTTACTAAACAGATACTTTTTATCAAATGCAGCACTTTAAAATATACTTTTCTAACTTTTTATCTAGATGTGTACACATATCACACTAAAATTGGCCACTAGTGCGAAAAGGTAAGTCAGTTTAAATGGTGCTCGATAAAGCCCTTAACAAACCTAATCCAGAAACCAAAACACCAATCAGTCATGAGAATAACAGGGAAGTTTTGCACAGCTGCCCATAATTTAAGCCGTTTAGATACATTGCAGGCTTGCAGTGCCGTACAGTCATAGAAATCGACAAATCCGTACCTACTGACGGTGGAGGCAAAATTGCCTCTAGTTTGGATAAACTGTAGTGACGGATGTCCGTTGTACAGCGTAAACTGGTAATTGGTCACGTCACAAGAGCGACGAAGTGAGCTTTAACAGGAATAAGATATTGATGTCATAGATACTGGCTTATATACGAAAACTGGAAGTTCGAATTAGAAATACCCTATCGAATTATGCTATAGCGTACATTTAACAGCACATTGGCGCTCAGTTATAACATCCCTGATTAATTTTTTGGGTAAACTAACGTATAGGAAGCCTATGTGCTGTTCGGAAGTATAAGATATTTCATTTCACTGCCGAGTTCAATAAAAATCTGTTTAGAGGTTTTTGCCTGAAAAAGTAACAAACATCCAGAGCAGACAGTATATCGAGAATTGAAACCCGCGGGGCGCAACAGTGACTTTACGTAGTTACTGTTAACTATCACTTGCCTCTTGCCTGAGAGCATATCAAGCCGACAGTTCTCGTTGTCATGAAGATTTTTGGCAGCATTAAGATGAAGGAAGGGACTTGAAAATACTGACATTGGTCTAAGTCATGGAATATTTCTATCCCTTGGGTTATTAAAGTCAGACTGCAGTCGATTCGTGTAAAATATTTTGTCTTTTTTGATTAGACTAGAGAGCAAAACCCAAGCTCCAAGGCCAAGCTTGCAACGCAACCGAGATTACAATAGAAAGAGGAGTATCAAACAGACATCTATCCTCACAAAAATGATGTTAAGACATTAAATATAACAACACGTCTTCTTCATACAAAATTGTTTTCAAATTCTCACATCGGAAACAACAACGTTTGTTCGATAAAATAGAATGAATTAATTTTAATCAATTCCCGCTCAGTCGAACGTACAGACAAACATCAATTTAAATAAGCGGGCCCTCAAACAACTCGACAACTGGTTAAATGGCGCGGAATTATACATTCAGATATTTAGGGGAACTTCCAATTTATTGCTTTATTCTGGAGGTTTCCCTAATGCTCCCAGTATAATATATAGGTACATATACATAATTATACGCGAACAGCCTTATATCTGCAGTATGTTAACCCCAGAATTATAATATGTACATGTATTTTGAAAGAACTTTCAATTTATTAGTTACCAACCAAGTTGCTCTGGAGTAGAGAATCTTAATGATTCGCATAGAATATTATAGTTATACATGTTTTGGGGTTGTTTAAACCTAAGTATGACTCTTAATATTTGTACTATGTTGTGGATTTTACTGAAAACTTTAGAAAGGTGAATTTTATTCTCAAAATAGTTCTTGTAGACTTTATTTCTTGAATTAGGATTAGTCTTAGTCTCGCTGGTATGGCATTATACTATCTCACACCTACGAGCTACCTTTATTTAGAAAGTTTTATTATCAGTTTTATTTTGTTATCCACACTAAATCCCGCAAGCGGCTCCGTTCACATGGGTGTCGGTTGCGATAAAAGGTTACTGTGAAGTTGAAATACTATCAGGTCTTTTCATGCTTAAACGGCTAAGTGAAATAAGGATAACTTCAAAAAAGTAACGCAGTTTCGCATTCATAATATTAGTATCCCTAAAGAGTTGTCTCTCCATCAATGCACTCTTCAATATGAAAAAGAAAAAAAAACGATCCGATTATCAACGTTTTGGTTATTTGTAAGAGATTCATGGTAGACTCAGCGATAAATCAAACTAAAATCTGATATTGTTGGCGTTTGGTTTAATTCATCCAATATCTTGGTTTTATGTTGGCTTAATTTAGAGATATGGGCTTGAGTCCTTGCCAATACAGCAAATGCCAATATATCTTTTCAGATAATAACTGATATACATTTTTCCTAAGTAATAACCTTAAGGGATATCTATGTATGTATATTAAATATTGACGTATATAAATGTTTTGGGCTTGGAATTATGTTTATCCTCCTGAGTTACAGAGCTCAGGTAGTCCTTTCTCGGAAAACCTTTTCGTTCTGCCAATTATCGGTTGACTAGTAATAAGTATAAGCTCTAATATAGGCGTTTTGATTTCTGGATTGGGTTTTTAGGTCGCTATCACAATATGTATGTTCGCTTCCGTGACTCCCTATCTTAGGTTTTTTAATTATACTTAAGAAACAGTACACCTCTCTTTAGGCATGTTGTTAACCCTACTTATCGCTAGAAACAACAAAATGATGCTTGGACGATCTTCTGTTAGATAAACGTGCTTAGCCGGGTTGAGCTTGCATAATCTAGCTTCACTATAATTCCAAGTTTCAACTCGGACAGCGTTCCGGAATACTTATAAAATAACTACAGTTACTATGATTAAAATAAAGTAGGACTTAATACTCGTCCAAAACTTACATATTTTATCGCTGTCTTACCTCACAAGGAGAAAATGTAAAGTGTATTTTTTCATGATCGCAGCATGACTGTTCACACGTGACACTGTAGAAAAGTATAAAAAGAGTAGCAACATGCATAGCCTGTCGCACTCCCCTGTTGGACATAGGCATCTTCAATTTGCGTCACAATAGAAATATGAGTCGATTTGTTCTACTATACCAAACTTAATAATATTCTACCACATTCACACATCACCATCTAGTCTCGAACTAAGCAGAGCTTCTACTATGGGTACTAAATAATGGATAAATATACATATATACTTTTTTTTGTAAATACATACATATTATACATAAAAACACCCAGACCAAGACAAACATCCATGTTCATGCACACAATCCATGTTTGACTTGAGCGGGAATCAAACCCGCGACCTTCGACGTAGCAGTCGCTTACACTCCCGCTACGCCAACAGGCCGTCGAGCTAGCCAACCTGTTGGCATAGGGTTTGATATCGGGTGTTCCCTCTCTTCCCAAAGATACTATTTGCTTCGTAAAATCTTTAGTCGCCTCTTTCGACTCCCGCAGACTGAAATGTGGTAGAAAAAAATTGTTTTCGCAATCATCACATGGAGACCGGTATACAACTTTGTTAAGTGTTTGACAACATTTGTGTTAAATATTTATATAACGTGTAGGTATCATTAAATTTATTATTTATGGTCACGGCTTCGCAAGTGGTCCATTTGAAAACGCCAGTCAGAATGATTAGAAGGCATCTTGTTTATTTTTATATAATTACGCGGTTGTGACAGTTTCAAATAAAGTAGGTATAGGTAAATTCACGAAAGTTGACCACAAATGGCGGCCGTCGCGCATATGTACATTCGTGCACCAATGGCATTGCTCCATTCTTGACGCATTTACGCTCGGGCTACACTACCGGGATATGCCAACAATTATTGCCATAATTTCAACAACGCCTAGGTGTAACCGCGATTTATGGCCATAATTTTACAATGCCAATCAATATGGCATATGCCGGTAGGCAATAGCTCCGGCGGCGGTCTTTTTCGCACATCAAAGAAAATTACCGCAGTAATTATTGCGTTTGTGGCCACACTACCGTTTGTTCAGTGTGCAACACGAGTTCGACGACGACGCACGTATCTACACTATCTACCGATATGGAGTGGTCGAATGAAAAAGCGCTCAAATTTTTGGAGTTATTGCAATCCGAACCGTCTCTCTGGGATACCCGACAGAAAGCTAAAAATTTAAAAGATTCATGTTAAAATAATTGGCACTCATAAAATACCAAACAGCTGCAGCTTCATCCGCCATCTTGAAAAATGATATTTTTACCGCCTAGTTTATTGGCATATCTCGGTAAACTCTAGTGTAACCACACGACTTCACGCAGTAATTTAACGGTAATTTATTGCCATAATTATGGCGGTAACAGCCCGGTAGACGGTAAGGTAGTGTGGCCCGAGCATTAGGGAATGCGTCAAGAACGGAGCCACGCCATTGGCACTCCACCCGCGCCTCACCCCGCACCTCCACGGGGACCTAAAAAATGATTTCTGCGCAGTGGTCATCTTTCGTGAATTTACCTATACCTATGCCTACAAATCGTGAAATTTTCAAAATAAGTGCCTCACTGACTGAAAAACTTTTTATACAGATAAAAAGAGCCTTTGTAAGCCTTTCGTCAATATATTGTGCTCAAACCAATGAAAAAGCCCAGCTATTATGCCTCCATAGATCAGAATTTCCGAACAATCTGCTATTGGGAACCAACTCTCAGCTATCCCTTTCTAAACGAAATTTATAGCTTTCTTTACTCAGTCGTGATTATTATCAATACAAATAATTGAATCAGTGTTAACACAATTTAGACGTTGGCACCGTGATTGAAAACGTATTCAAGCGGTGCTAGTTTTTATTTTAAAACTTGTATCCCAAACGAGTTTAAGTTCGGACTGGGGAACGAAATTGGTTTTTCACTTTTGAGCCCCTGTTCGCTGTAGCTTTGTTTTGTTTCCATTCGTTAAAACCGACGCTCTGTGTGTCAGCATATTGTCAGACGTGTACTCCAAAGTGATGTTGGGAATTAATTTGTCAGTTCGAATTCGTGTTTTTCGTAATTAAGGATTTTAAGAGTTGGGTTGATGTGGTTCGGTTAGTAGGTACTTTTGTTGGGAAGTGTCGGTTTTGTGGCTGTTCGGATTGATTGATTGGTGAAAGTTCTTGTACTTTTTGGGGGCTATATTTGGATGACTTTATGCCGTGGTTTTGTTTAGGTAAACTATGATGTATAATAAAATAATGTATTTAACAATGTTATTAACTATTACGTCGATCTTCTTCCTCTTAGCGTTATCCCAGTTTCAATCTGGGGTCCGCTTACTAATCTAACCGGATTTGGCTGAATATTAGCTTTTCCACAGAGCGACTGCCTGTCTGATCTCCGCAACCCGAAAGGATAGCGATATTCAGTGGTTTAGACTAGTGTCAGTTTATTTAGAAGGTACTGACGCCCTGTAACGACTGTCAAAGATCTTCATGACAACCGGGACCGACGGCTTAACGTGCTCTCCGAGGCACGGGACAAGCGATAATTAACAATTCAATACGCACATAACTCCGAAAAGTCATTGGTGCGCGCCGTGGATTCGAACCCGATACCCTCTGCATGGCAGTCTTTTGGTATCTCCACTTGGCTATCGCTGCCAATAACTATTACGTCGATATCGTTTCTAAATTGTTGTTTCATATTTTAGTTTTTTTTATTAAAAATACCCTGTCAAATCGACTTTTAGTCGTCATGTTTTTTTTTTATTTTTACATTTAAATTTTAATTAGCCTTATAGCCTGGTAGACTTCGTCTAATTGCCTTATAATAATGATTTTATTTACTATTTATTCACAGAGATGTGATTAATTTAAAATGCAGATTAACATAATGTATTATAGAGTTCACCAGTTTACTATAATACTGGTATTGAAAAATAAATTGTCCTGAATGGTTCATTGAATTAAAAAGTCCGGAATATAACATTTAAAAAGGTATAATATCATATTGTACTAGTTAGGTCTGAAACTGCACATCAATCGCTAGTAGTCTTAAAATCGAGTATATATTTTTATTATAAATAAAGGATTTTATTAAAATACTAAAATATGAAAGTTAAAAGTTATAAATATGTAATCTTTCTTTTTTTTGTGTGTGTGGATTAGGTGCTGGCTGCCGATGGCCTTGACAACTTTATGTGGACTATGGGTGAGCGCAGAAGGCTCCCAACCCGTTTATGTAATCTTCTGACATACAATCTTTAAATATTAATTCTAAGACCTTCTTCAAGTAAGGCTTGATAGCACGTCTTCAACATTAACATACCTTTATTTAGTCCCATCCCATCGCAAGTAAACGAAACCTCAAAAAACATATCGACAGTTTACACATACCCAATATTGTTTACAATATAAACAGATAAAAATACTCTCGGAACTTTTTAAACATAAACCGAGTAAATGTTTACCGCAGCCGTTTCCATTCTTTATGTTTTGCTTTTCTATATTTTTATCTTTTAGAAAGCTCTTTCTTTCTCCTTGTTTAATCACTTAAAATGCGGCGGTTGTAGTCGGTTCGCGAAAGATATTATCCGAGCTAATTGGGCTATACTTCATGAGTGTGTTTTGTAAGCATTACGAATTCTCTGTTACTTTTGTCCGAATTGAAACTTTGAAAAGAGATTTGGCTTTTGAATATTTTGAATTTAAGCTATATCATGGATGTTATGATTATGATATAGTCTTAGTGACCTACCGATTTGTAAGTATAAATGCTGTAGAAATGAGAACACTGAGAAGTATGCGTGGTGTATCTTTGACCGATAGAGTAAAGAATTCTGTGATAAGAGAGTGTTGTGGGGTTAAAAAAGATGTAGTGACAAGCATTGAGAAAGGCATGTTAAGTTGGTTTGGGCACATGGAGAGGATGGATGACGAATGACGATGGACTAACAAAGAAGATATATAAGGCAAGTGTGAATGGGACAGGACAAAGGGGAAGACCTAGGCGGACATTCTCTGACCAGATTGGAGACATCCTCAAAAAAGGACAAGTCAGAAGTACCCTTAACAGAAGAGCATGCATAAGAAACTTGATGGGAGTGAGCGAAGCAAGAGAGGTATGTCAGGATCGTTGCAAATGGCGTTCCGTAGTCTCTGCCTACCCCTCTGGGAAACAGGCGTGAGTCTATGTATGTATGTATGTATGTACTACTAACAGTTATCTTTGTGGATTGTGTGGGCCGTCCATTCCTTATAAAACTACAGTATAAACATCGGTTATATATTATTTAGGAAAGATAAATGTCCGCGTGGTGACGGATTAAGAATACGGAATGTCACCACCCCTTATCGTCCCATGGGTGTCGTAAGAGCTGACAGGAGGAGAATATTATGCAGAGAACTTATCCCCTATTCCTTCTCCCTCACCCCTTTCCTAATCCTATCCCTTTTCCCAACCCCAAGGGGCGGCAACGCACTTGTGACTCCTATGGTGTTGCTTGTGTCCATGGGCGGCGGTAATTGCTTACCATCAGGTGTTCCGTCTGCTCGTTTGCCGCCTAATAAGATAAAAAAAAAGAAAGTACTGTAAGAGAAGGAAAACTTGATACAAACTTTAATATTAAATCTTTATTATTTTTCACTTTTTCGTTATTAAAGTCTGTTGTTTTAACGTAGTTATTTTTATTTAATACTTTTCAGTGTATGTTTGTATTGTCAACTAGTTATGGGTAGACCTACAAAAGGTGTTGCGCGCCTTAAATTTCTAGAAATTTCTAATTTTTATTCGAAATATCTTCTATAAGGATCTTTTTTTTTTAATATTTGCCAAATATCCATAAACATTTTCCAAATTTCATAAAAACCAAAATCCACATAACTGTTATGACTGGGGTTTGAACCACACCTTCAAAACGTAAAGCGGATGTATTATCCGCACGGCCATCGCCTTGTTGGAAGTTAGTGGCAAATTTAGCGAACACTTGACAGAGTGTTTACGAATTTCCAAATAATGAAATAGTCTTCAAACCTTTTTGCTAATTATTATGTTTGACGACCGGCCTTTTGTCGTGTAGACGTCTGTAGTCCTTCGCGACCGTAGTGATGACAATTTGACATGACACCGGCCGTCACAATGTTAAAGCCCCTGTACACATTGGGCCTACTAGCCGGTCCAGCATGTTTGGCCAACATGATACGACGCCAAGATTGCTATTTATACATTGGCTGACGGATCTTTCTGCATTGGTGCTTAGACAAAGATGGACATGGAAGCACTTGCAGCCACAGCTATTTATTTAAACAGTACGTTTAATTATTACGTGCGCGTACATGTGTACTAAACTAGAATGTGATGCATTCTAAATGTTGTCATTAATAATTCTTTTTAATTTCGTTAATAGTGGCGTGGAGACGTAGCCATATAGCTCCACGCTTCATTAACCTTAAATATAAAATAGGTAGCTTATTATTAATAATAGGAATTTTGGTTATATAACCTACCCTAACTACCAAGACTAGAAGATAACAATGTGGTACCTAATAAAAATATGTTTTTAAACTTACTTCGTTTTTAATTTTATAAAAATAAAAATTAATAAAAAAACAACATAAAAATTAGTAAAATTATATATTAATAATAATTGTTCCATTTCAGTACAATTTCTATAAATTGTAAAACCTCATTGCTGCCCTACGCCGCCGCCATCGTTATAGGAACTTGGGAACGTAAATGTCATTCACGCAAAACAGTACTGTCTCCGCTGAAGAGCGAGAACGAAATGAAAAAGGCGCTAACGTGTGAACGCTGTTGGCGGAGCGCGCCAAGATCCTTTGATGTGTGCCAACTACACCAATCAAACCAACATAGCGCCAAGTAGCTCTTTACATATTGGTGGCCCAAAGCGTTGAACGTTGGGCCAGCATGTTCGGCCAATGTGTACAGCGGGAATTATATATAATTCAGACATCGGGATAGGTGAAAGAAAATAAAAAAAATGCTCATTAAATAAAAAGTACTAAGCTTACATGAATCAAATTTTTATGGGACCAATTCGAAACTATTCCGCATCAAACAAAAAAAAGAATCACGTAAATCGGTTCAGAAAGCTCGGCAAAATCGGTGTACATACATCGAAAAAAAATATATACCGGCCGACGGAATTGAGAACCTCCTCCTTTTTTTTTTGTTTGAAGTCGGTTAAAAATAGTTCGTCGTTGACACATATTAAGACACTTGTTTCAATTTAATATCTCGTTACAACTTCATTCAAATATCAGATAATTTTGAAGAATACCATTTTTGTGGTGTAAGATAACACTGACATTATATCGAAACTGTATTTTGAACAAATTTATTAAGGAGAATTAGGCCAAAGATATATAGCCTTATAAAACTTGTAAAATTCCAACACAAACGAAAGTCACTCAACTACTCTTGACCACACCAAAAAGCTATAAAATCCCGCATACAAATTATACGTTATATGTACAGGGTGGCGCTACCATAGAGGCACTTTTTGAACAGAGGCATAGCGTACAACATTCTGAAGCCTTGTACCAAAAATCAATTAAATCAGTGCAGTAGTTTAGCCACAATATCGATTTTAAGTTCCGCAATTTTTGCACATGCTTTGAATTCCACACAGCTGGTACAAAACGGTCAACGACCCTACATTGCGCGCCGCGACTCACTACGATGCGGGCGCCGACTCGACGCCGCGCGAGGATTCCCGCATATCTTCGAGGACGCGCGAATGTTTTTTGTCAGGTTCAAGCATTTATGCACTTTATTATAAAAAAATATAGTTTATTTTCAAGTGCGTTAATAAAATCCTCTCCGCTGCGCTCCGTTTTATCTGCGCTGAGCCTAACTTCGGATGACGTCGAGGCGTCGCGTCGGAGCGAGTCGGGGCGTGCAATGTAGGGTCGTTGACCGTTTTGTATCAGCTGTGTGGAATTCAAAGCATGTGCAAAAATTGCGGAACTTAAAATCGATATTGTGGCTAAACAACTGCACCGATTTAATTGATTTTTGGTACAAGGCTTCAGAATGTTATGCCTCTGTTCGCTATGCCTCTGTTCAAATAGTGCCCCTATGGTAGCGCCACCCTGTATATAGATCATACAATACACAATCTCATCGCTGTCACAGGAAACTTGCGACAATATTGTTATGTCACCTTAATTATGTTCAACGGATGTACGGTACCGTTTTTGTGCAATTTATTTGTTAACGCTACCTCATTGCAAGGGCAGCCAAGTTGGAACATTCAAAAGGATAATCCGAAAACGACGATGTTAATAGGGCCGTATTTTTGTTGTTATTGTTTAGAGGGTGACAATTCTGATTTAGTTTAAGTAATTAATTTTATTTGGTATTTGTTACTGTGCTGTTTTTAATTGTATATTTAAAGCGTTTATTATCAGGATTTTTATTGCTGCTAGAACATAAAGTTAATACAGGTATAATCTACTTCGAGCAGGTAACCGATAACTACTTGTTATGACGCAGTCTTAGTTTTTACAAATAGATACTATTAAGCTTTATAAACACTGTTGTCTATTTAGCAATGTATGATATTATGTCAAACTTAATATTTATTGGTGTGTAAAATTAGATTAATTGGTATAACTAACCATTAGTATTTGGCTAGTTATACCAAATAATCTAATTTAAGACAAATTTTCGTGTACGTACCTTATATTAACATATAAATAATAATTTATTTTTCAAAAATAAATTATGATTAATATTTCTTATTTCTATATAATTAGTAAATTCCTGGAGACCTTTGTTTTAAGTCTTTGCTCTAGGGGTGATGAAAATACTTGACGGAGTTTCCTATATGCTGCCCAGCCCAGCCGTTTTCTTCTGCCAGCCTCCTTCTTTCGTGGGAGTAGTCGTTTTCTAAAGTGAAGACCGCGCTTTGGCAAACGTAGTGTAGGACGCCCTCCGGCTAGGTGGAGTGACGATATACGCAAAGTGGCTGGCAGCGGTTGGACATGAAAAGACGAAAATCGGGTTCAGTGCCGTGCTATTGGAGATGCCTATATCCAGCAGTGGACTCTTGTAGGCTGATAATGATCATGAAACAACTCCTTTTTATTTTTGTGTGTTTTTAAATACACAAAAATAAAAATATACTAAATATTTAATCAATAAATGTCAAACTGTAAGAAGTACATTATTTTTCATGAAAACATTACATAATAAATGAAATTGTGCTACACAAATTCACATTATACTTCTTGTACATGCATTCAAATATCGCTCCGTCATAGCAAATCATTTACTGGCTCGTCTTTAAAAAATACAACGCAAAAAATTACTCGTCGCTCAGATTTTCCGCTATTCCATACAATACAATTTCGTAGATACGTACACTGATAGTTATAGTTATATAGTACGTACACTGATATGCACGATACTTCCTTTCCACGCTCGACTCGCAAACACCGTGTCTCGGAACGACTAGAGGAAAAAGGCATGTCCATTATTGTTCAATATATAGCATGGTAACCCTACCGTTTCTGTCACAAAAGAGAAAATTCGCTGGAAGTTGTGATAAACTGCCTCCATAGGAACTTCCGTTACCGATTAGCGCAGAAAAGAATTTTCTGTAATGTTGTTTGTACTTGTACGTAGTGATGCCTTTTTTCCTGTGTGCGCACAAATTTTCAAGTATGTATGTAGATGATGTGTATACGGGCCCTTAACTAAACGTAGGTTCTTATCGTGCTTCGTTTTTACGAAAATATTCGGTCTTTTTTATCTCTATTTACTGTTGCCTTTGCGTAGGCAATTTTGTAGTACCACGTTTTAGACTTGTGTCACGTTGTGTGAGCAGTGTAGCTTGATTATATTACGGAGAATCATATGGAAAATGTTTCAACGTTCTGTGAAAATATGCGCTTGTAAAAATAATCTTTTTGATAAATGGATCGCCACATGAGCGTTCATTATGAAGCTCAATTATTATTTTGTTTGACAAGCTGCTGATTGCTGACATATTTTTGCCATGGGTTGTTTATTATACGTAAAAATTATTCTCATTATTATTAAATAAGCACTGTTATTAATTGGTCTATGCTGAGTAAGAATCGTGCTGATTACAACATATGATGACGGGTACAACATTGATATATAATATTAGAGGTACGATTTAAGTGTGTAATTATAATCTCTCGTCATCAACTATCAACTATGACCGCCGCATCTTTACGCCTCTTGATATCACCTTATAATTATTAGAATTCTAGCCTATAGTACCACCAAAATGTTCGATATTCATGATAAGTATATCTTTACTGAATTTGTTGTAGACTTTGTAGAGTTTTGATGTAAGCTGTGGTCTAACATTACATTACACACAAGCGCCCGTAAACAGAAGCTCGACATCTACGGCACAACAGAAACGATGCGAGCCAGTGTTTTAATCATAGTCATATTACAACGCAAAACATTTACTTACGTCCATTCCTTAGGGATATATCTCTGTATGATATATCGCCAACCACGAGTAGTCTAATATTATAAAGAGAAAAGATTTATCAGCTTGTTTCTACTCAATGAAATCTGAAAATCCTGAGCCAATCTTAATAATTCTTTCACCATGAAAGCCAATTTATCAAATCGAAAGATTTTAAATACATATTTTTTATTTATTCATACAAAAGCTCCAAGGTTTTTCTAAAGCGTTGCAGTGGTATAGATTTTTTTTTTTTTTTTTTTTTGTGTCGGGTTGGAAAATCCTCATGGAGTCCCTCCGCCTTGGGGGAAGGACGAAGGGGACTGTCAGACTCTTACTGACTAAAAACCAACCCGTGTTCCTCACGTACCCGTGTGTCGGAGGGTCGGGTATCGCTGAAGCATTCCTCGCTACCCCCCGACGAGTATTGGCCCGCCGGATAGTCAAGTGGGCCCCGAACAAACCCCCTTGGCGGCGGATGAAGGTGTTGGGCTCCGCCGCCAAAACACTCAGCGGCCGCAGAGGATAGGGAGGACGGCAACGCAACACCGCATCTCCTCTTCCTCTGCGGCCCCACCGCGACGCAACGATGGTGCGCCCCCATTTGGTCGCGGGAGATAGGGCGCGCGGCAACGCAACACCGACACGCCTCTCCTCCCGCGACCGCACCTGACTGCGAGGGACAGAAGAACTGTCCCTCGCACCCGCCCCTTTGGACGCATCCTGCGCAGGCCTCCGTCAAGCCCACGCGGAGCGTCCCCTCCTGGATCCCTCTTAGCTTCACCGCGGGTCACCAATCCACGGTTACTGAGCCCCCCCACCACGACAAGGTGGAGATCCCACGGGGGGGAAGCAGTGGTATAGATTGTATGTTGAACAACACATAATATTTGTTTGCGATAACCCACTGGCAGACTTACGGGCGGAATGCAATAGACTTTATTTTATTTCAATGATTATAAGGGGTGAAGCAGAATTCGAAAGATGGGTGAAGTCATGTGTTTGGCCAATGGAATATTTTACCATCAAACTGAATTCGTACTTATTAACTAATACAATCGTTAACGAATGAATAAATGTGTCCTCAAATTTTATTTAACAAGATTACTTTAATTGTAATCTTCTGGCAGCCATTTGCATAATTTTAATTATATATTTCGATGGCGTTAAAATAATCTGTTTAAAATGTACGCATTTAAATTGGTAATACTACTGTGTCCACTCAGCGTAATTTTCTAGATCTTTGATTTATTCACTCTTTTATTTTTCTCTTTTCTTACTATGAAAATAGACGGTGTTTAATATTCTACTGTATTTTTCCTGCTCAGTTGAAAGGAATATTTGATAGATATTTTAATATTATGATTTGTTTTCTAAAATGAAAATAAAAATAATTTAAAGCAAAATCTTTCCACCGTAGTGGTAACTGTTTCAAATGCTTGTACTTTGTACTTCAAAAAAAAAAAAAAAAAAAACGTATGCTGCTTATGAAATAGTTGTAAATATTATTCATATATTCAAGGATCTAATTGATCAAGAACCAAACCATCATATTAAAAAATGTATATGTCTCCTGGATAAAAACATCTTAGCCCAAGCACATCCTAATTTAAAAGGCTCTAAAACTTGAAGTAAATTAAAGGTGACGTTTTCATAAAAAATTAACTTTTAAATACCGAAAATTTGAAGAATGGTGCCACTTTTTGGCTCAACATCTGAAATATATTAACACGCTACTTTTAAACCACAAAAACGTCCTCAATAACCATAGTAACGCAATTAAATTCATAAAATTTTTAAGTATTTTGTAACAAAAGGCGAGTTACCGCCAATCGCGATATTTAGATCGCAAGTACTTTGATCCATAGATTGTTGAAGATCTCTCGCCTCAAACACTGCCTAATTTATCAGCCTTCCACTTCGATTATTTAAGCGTATTAACTTCTTGTCTTATATTTGAACGCTATGAGATATTTTATTTTAAGGTGTAAGGTGAATTTTAAGGATAATGTTATATGTGTATTATGTGGAAGATTGTTATGCGGAATTGATCACGAGTGTGTGAGACTTTTCGTATATCTTCTGAGCTAAATGAAAATGTGCGTAAATGCATGTTCAGTTTTCACTTGAAAACTGCTGAACCAGGTAAGTACTGATTTATTTTTTAAATAAAAATAGATTTGGCTCGAGAGAAGAAAAAAGGCTATCTTTCATTGTATATATATAGCTTGAATAGCATAGCTTGAATGTAAAAGTGCTGTGGGGAAACTATTATTGCACCGTTACATTTCACTACTATGTTTTTATTGGCGAGCAAAATTGTGGGCAAAATCAAGTAAACTTAAATTATTATTTTTACCACTATACCCACAATTATTGTTGTAGTTTTTATGCAATTAAACGTTTCTGCGTTTTCTATAATAACAAGTACCAATGTTATTCTAATTCCCTGCATTGGAAACCATTCTTTTTTTCTTTCAGTCAGTATCTTGGACATGTTATATTGGAATAAATTAACTAATACATACTACTAATACATTTATTTTAATTATCAGCCAGGTATACGACTTAAAATAAGAAAAAAGGCTTATCTAGAAATAAAAACAAATAAACAGAAATAATACGTTATACGTATTATTTCTGCTCTTTGCCTGATATGCTTTAATAGTTATTACAAAGATTATAATTATGCATTTCTCATAAATTATTCCGTTTCTACGGTCCTGGTTTTATTTTACTTTGCCACTTTAATTAAGAGTTGACTACTATATAGAAACTGATCCGGCGAACTTCGCACCGCTATATATGTAATATACATATAAACCTTCCTCTTGAATTATTAAATCTATTAAAAAAATGCATTAAAATCCGTTGCGTAGTTTTGGAGATTTAAGCATACATAGGGACAGACAGACAGAAGACAGACTTTGTTTTCTACTATGTGCTGATATAATAAAAGTCTTCGCCGTTTATTTTTAATTCATCCTAGTATGTTTTTAGGTAATCGTGTGAATATATTGAAATTGCCACAATTTTGAGAAACCAAAACTCTTTAAGAATTTTAGAGTTGAATTTTTTTTAGAGTATCCTTTATTACTGTAGCTTAGAGTTCCTACAATTTGATTAGTATTAACGATTTCAAAATCTAAAAAATCTTTGATTCACAACTCAAAATCTGACGACTCATCTATAAAATGTTTATAAATAGAGAGAGACCTTTCAATACAATGTAGTATCTTACTGTGCTGAAGTCTGTTAGTCCATTAAAGAACAACCGTGGTAACAACATTTCATACAATATATTATCCAAAATCTTTTGTAAAAGTTGCCCAATTTGCAAGTTTCCTCATTATGGCCACATCCACGAGATTTTAAAAAGAATAACTCATTACTTTATTTATTAAACTTTGAGTGGTAATCCGAATCTACTTCTTTCAATCAACAAATTTTACACGCTTTCTGACTTATTTTAGTCGAAAGGGTTAAGTTTACCGCACTACTCATAGCAATATACCAACATATTACAGACATTTACGTTCAAAAGCTTACGCGAACTAATACATAGCTCTTACGTAATAGATCCTTGTACTACAAGACGTAGTTCTTATCCGCTCACCGTGATATTGAAAATGTTCCAACTTACGAACTAGAAGCACAAGTTACTAGCTACAAGCCACCGAAAAAGTTCACCCCTATCAAACTCATTACAACTCCTACATACTATACTAGAAATCTTGTATACCAGAACAAAACTTCGTATAAGACATTATCGAAACTTAAGTGATTAACTGTTTTCCAGAGTTGGCGGTGCGAGATGGGAGTACAATAGGCGAAAAGTTTCACGATCCGCATATTTTAGAATGCTAATGTGATTTTGCACTTGACCCATGTGACTTGACAAAGGATGTACTTAAAATATAGCTGGGAGAACTTGTAAGTCCTTCGAATGGGTTGTTTTGATGCTCTGGCCTTCGACGTTTCCGTTCTTGGTATAGTCACATGTTTTTACTGGTACGATGAAAGAAATGGGAAGAAATACTACTATAATTGAATCAGCGTTTTTTTATTTTCACTTTATGAAAAAGTTTGTTAAATTAAATACTTGTTTCCTCTTTGCTCTGTGCTTATTATTTCAGCGGATATTTTATATTATGTGGTACTATAAATATAACGTCAGAAATATGTTTTTTTGTCTAAACACACACTAATCGAGGTCTATAGCCTCCTGCAAGGTAGACTGACGACCTTGTTGGGATCGCGTACAGTGGATGGATGCGGTTGATTCAAGATCGGTCCGTGTGGAGAGCCTTGAGGGATGATCTTTCGGACAAAATGATGATGATGACAGACTCATGAATATTTTCAACTTCGCAATGTGTACAAATTCTAATATTCGGCGTAGCATTCACTAGCCGTATTCACGTGACAAAAAGTTGAAACATCGAGACTATAAGAAGGCATTACACCTTTTTTATCTTTCCGCTATTGTGACCCGAATATAAATAGTATACGCACTGATTTTTATAACTGTTAAAGAAGTACGTTAATGAGACCGATTGCATAGGAACCGTTTTCAGTCTATTTTAAGTACCTTTATCCGCCCCAGGATTAATCCTAGGACAGGCAGCAGGCAATAATATTTATGTCGATTTTTATTATTAGGCGTATACCTACCTATACTGCTATTATTGATGATGATATCAGCCTAGAGACGTCTACTTCTGTACATAGGCCTCCCCCAAGGTTCTCCACAGAGACCAATCTTGAGCCACCCGCATCCAACCGCTTCCCGCAATCTTAACTACGTAGATCGTCGGTACAACTTGTGGGAGGCCTACCCCTGCTGCGTCGTCCGATATGTGGTCGCTACTCCAGAACCCTCCTGTCCCAACGGCCATCGGTTCTTCAAGCTATGTTATCTGCCCATATTATTACTACTAACTATTAAAAATTAAATGAATAATTAAAATGAAATTTGTGTTTTCAGTTAGCTGTCGATATTTCAATAAACCTCAAAATATCTTATATTGCAATACCTGGTTGCCTCTTTCATCTAAAGACGAAGCCAGCAAACGGGTATTCATTTCGTGAGCAAATTCATTATTTCCATCGTGTCTGTCAAAAGACAAGACAGGCAAAGCAACCGGACCAGATAACATCCACATAGAAACATTAAAATTACCGGAAACTGACAATGTGGATGTTCTCGTTGATCTTTTTAATAAAATCTATGATTCTGGAGCCCTACCATCAGAATGGTTAAAGTCAATATTTATCACATTGCCCAAAAAGAGAAACGCAAGAAAATGCCCCGAATTCAGGACCATTAGCTTAATGAGCCACATACTAAAAACCTTTTTGTCCATTATTCATAATCATAACTGAATAAGACCTAAGTGCGAGGTTCAGCTAAGTGAGATTCTGTTTGGTTTTCGGGCAGGCATGGGTACAAGAGAGGCACAGTTTGCGCTAAATGTTCTTATCCAAAAGTGCAGAGACATGCAACAACCAGTGTCTCTATGTTTTATCGACTACGACAAGGCATTTGACCGTGTTAAACACGAGGTACTTATAAAGATACTCGAAGATACTTGTGTCGATAGCAAGGACGTTCGCATTATTAATAACTTGTACTGTTGCCAAACAGCGACGATTATGGTGGATGGCGAAGAAACAGAATCTGTAGAGATCCAACGTGGCGTGCGACAAGGATGCATTTTATCACCAGCGCTGTTTAACTTGTACTCGGAGGCAATTATCCAAGAAGCGCTTGAAGATGTGGGTGAAGGTGTGATCGTCAATGGTAAAGTAATTAATAACTTGTGCTACGCTGACGATACCGTTCTTTTAGCCTCCTCACATGAAGGCCTCCAGAAAGTTGTTGACCGAGTCAACATTTTTAGTAAAAAAGCGGGATTGGACATGAATGTGTCAAAAACTAAGTTCATGGTGGTAGAAAGTGAACCCAAAACTCACCCTAACCTTTTCCTTGGTACGAACGTTTTGGAGCAAGTCGGCAAGTATAGGTACCTCGGATCATGGTTGACAGAAATATGGGAAAGTGAAACGGAGATCCGGACACGTATCGAGATTGCCCGAACGTCATTCATGACCATGAATAAAGTATTATGCTGCCGACAACTATCAATAAAGCTTCGTACCAGACTCCTACAATGTTACATCTGGCCCGTTGTCCTTTACGGGTGTGAGGCGTGGACCATTAAAGCGGACCACCGTAAAAAGATCGAGGCTTTTGAAATGTGGACCTATCGTCGTATGCTTCGCATCAGTTGGACTGATAAAGTCACCAATGTTGAAGTTCTGAGGCGTATGTCCAAGGGAACAGAGTTGCTACGCACCATCAAGCAAAGGAAAGTGGCTTATCTAGGTCATGTTTTCAGGCATGAAAAATACAGGCTTTTACAAACCATCATGATGGGCAAGATTGCAGGCAAAAGAAAAGTTGGTAGACGAAAAATGTCTTGACTCCGGAACATCAGAGAGTGGACTGGCATCAAGTCTGTAGAAGAACTGTTCCGACTTGCAATGAACAGAGAAAAGTTCAAAAATTGACCGCTGACCTTCAGTAATGGAGTGGCACATCAAGAAGAAGATCGTGTCTGAAATTGCAATTTCCAGTGAGTGAGTCTGATCTGCAATGCATAAACTGCTGTCATAAATTTTATTGCTACTTATGCTTAGTAATAGAACCGTTTCGAATAGTTTACCCAACCAGTGTAGCGTTCTGAACTTCGTCTAGAAGTGATTGATGTATTAACTTTTGATGTCTCAATATGATAAGATTTGAAACCAGATCGATTGGTGATTGAGGATCGTGAAGATTCATGTAAATGTTGATATTAGAAATATAATGTAAAATATTTCAAAAGTCTTTAAGTTACTTCAGTATGTAAAAAAATATTCTTTGATATTTGCAATTCACCTTTTTAGTGTAGCTCAACTAGTTACATGAATAACATTAAATATTAAATTGAATAACATAAAAAAATATCTCAAGAATGTTATTGAATAAAAAAATCCTCCACAATGGCTTGACTGTATTTTTTATGTATTAGATATTTTATGTACTAGGTAGGTCTGAGTTCTCATCAAATACGAGTGAGTATAATATGGCAAAACAATGTTTGCGGACCGAGCTAGTTGCTGTATAAAAGTATTTTTTTATGCTTGTATTCTTTTTCGTCAGTAGTAAGTGACAAATTTTACAAATAAGCATCGCTGAAATTAGTTTATTATTACATTATCTGTTTTGATTAATATTGAAATAAATTATCTGTAACAAAATTGACTGTCGAAAAAAAGGCGTATTCAATAAAATCTTACATTGTGATGAAAATTTTATTTATTTGTTTTATTTTGAGACTCACGCCTATATCCCCGAGAGAGTAGGCAAGGGTGTAACATTACACCCATAATATATAATGTTCAAAAGAAACGCTTTTTTCTATGTTTGTATATTCTCTATGATGTGTGGGCAGATATTACGATTTTCTACTTCCTACAATGATAATTCGATTTCCCATTGTCGTTGTTACAATAAGGAAAAATACCGATGCGGCATTTTCCTTAGGTAAGGCTTTTCACGTGGCTCACGCTGGATACATTTTTCAATAAATAAGGGCTACTACAGCGATCAATAAGTACCCATGACATTTGGTTATTTAGACTTAAACCAATCAATTTGGATGAAACATATATTGTAATAACGGATGTCCGTAGCTGCCCGTACATTTTAATTTAACTATTTATTCCCGACCCCGTGCAAAATTTAGGGAAAACCTTTCATAGTGTACCCCAAGGGTCTCAAAGGAACATACATACCAAATTTTAGCTTTATGCGCCAGATAGTTTTAACTGTTCTTTGTCTGTCAGTCAGACAGCAACGAAATCATCTCACATAATAAAAATACAGACAGATGTTTGGAAATATCTATAGCAATAAATTTGCAATATTACTTTTCAGTGGATAGTTTAGAATGAAAATTAATTAATAAAATTTAAAAGGATTTACTGGTAATCCGATTCTGTTAAGAAATATAACTTCTTAGATTTAATTTTACCTTGTATTTGTTGTATACTAATAGCTCACTGAATGTGCTGAAACTAAACAGTAAAACTAAACGCTTCTAACATGACTGAAATAAATTCACAGAATATATAGTCCAATCGACTACTAGTAGTCCATTATATTCCCACCGTCATAAAAACCACTGGAAAATACATACGTACATACATAACGTCACGCCTTTTGTCCCCGAAGGGGTAGGCAGAGGTGTATTTCTACACCCACTTTTCGCCAGATATACTTTAGTCCCACGTAATAAGGGGCGAGCCTATTGCCGTACCGGGCACATTTCCAGACTCCGTGCTGCTACTGAGAATTTCGTGACAGAAAAAATTCAATAACACTGCCCGGCCCAGGAATCGAACCCGGGACCTCTCGATCCCACGCGCACATTTATGCCGCGAGACCAACGAGGCAGTCGTATAGGGTTTGATGTCGAGTTTTCCGTCTCTACGCAAAGATGGTATTTGCATCGTGTTATCCCTTAGTCGCCTCTTACGACACCCACGGGAAGATAGGGGGTGGTGACACTTGTATTCTATGCCGTCAACCACACGGCAAATACAAGAATTCAAAATTGTTGTCGCATTAATATCGAACATAAAAAGTGAGTCGGCAGTAAAATATGACGACATATTTCACTTCGCTCATTAAAAAAGCATGGGAACAAATTCTCCAAGCATGGTTATTGATATTTATCACGGATACCTGACATGATAGATGGGATTTCGGCAATAATAATAAATGTAAGAAATTACTTCTCGACTTTTATAATAAAATTATAAAAACTCGTGAGGGGGAAGTATGATTCGGCTATGGAAATTCCTCTGTGTGGCTCCGGGCAAAGATTTTTATTATTCAAAAGCTTTGCTCCTGACGGCTTGATGAATGTTGTAAAGAAGTTCAAATTTTATTTCTCGCTAAAACGAATGGAAGTTATAAAATTTACGATTCAACTGTGAATAATATAATTCTGTTTGTTGTACTCTTACAAACGACAGTTTTAATGGCATTTTGAAATTTTTTTTTGAGAGGTTACTTTGTTATTTTATTATGACGTAAATCGTTCTGGACTGTAATTAATGTGCCAGATGCATTAATTATTAACAATTATGTAAGCATTCAATTTTACGAGTTTAAGACGCTCTTTGAATTTGAAGTTGATGTTTTTACCCTTGTTATTGCGAAGAACGCTCGATTATTTTTCAATGAAATAACGCAGAGGCAAAATACGGCTTAGACTCCGGATATTTAGCTTAACAAACTTATGAAAAATTTTAATGTACCTTCATAAGTTTTACACATTATACAATAAATGTATCTAATTTACAGCACAATTAAATGAAGATTTCATTAACTATGAATTATTGCAGACATGGTGATGTTTATAATTTTTTGAGTCAACTGTTTTATTATATGTGAAATACATGATTTGATATTTATTACGGGAAACTGTATTCGATACCTGTTGTCTGATTCATTCACATTTAAAATAGTAACATTTAATGTTCTAATTGAACTATTTTAGAGCAAAACTTCAGCGTCCTCAAAATATTTATAAACTACGACATTTCATTTCTACGCGAAAATGCCTGGCAAAATGCATAATTAAGGACAAATGAAGTTGTTAAACACTGTTTTCACACAAGTGCATTATCTCATAACAAAACATGGTACACAATACCAAACTGCTCATCCATAAATAAGGACTTCAAGCTCTTAAGAGCATGTACACGGGCATTTTCAGTTGAATTACTAAACATATTGTTTGAAACACAGAGCCGAACATTAGAGGTTTCGTCTTGCCATCCTTTGTTTCATAATTGCTACTGTGAGGACTTTATTGTCCTTGTATAACCATTAAAGACTTTAAGGCTTTTGTATTTTAGTGTTTGCTATATTTTGACGATGATGTCATCTTCCGTTATAATTTCGCTGCTCATATTTCAACCATGAATTGACTTGCTAATTTGCTCAACAAAGTTTTTACTACCTTGCCAAGACTGAAGTAGTAGTGTAGATTCCAGTATTATTTTTTGCACATTTTTAGAACAATAGAGTCATTTGTCGGGTATCTCAGATACAAACACTGAAAGATATTTTATGCAGATCATTGATTAAGAACGAGAAATACTCACACACATAGAATAATTATAAATATTGAGATGATCGCAAAATAAAGTTTTTCCTGTTGAGACTACAGATTACACGGGATGACAACAAGCATGTCTTATATAGTGTTTACTGACATCATGATATCTACCTGAAGGTGCTGATACACTTGATCATTCACTTTTAATGAGCATTTTCGCAAAAGTTACATTACAGGAAAACAAACGTGAGCTTTTCAGTGAGCATTCTATCGAGCGTTCTGATGCGCATTCTAGTGAAAGAACCGTAAATTTATTTAAAAATGTTTGCTGATTGTAGTGGTTGCTACAAAGATCGGGCATAATTATGTTTATACATATGGTTCGTTGTTCAATTCGACAAATTTAAAAACGGCGAAAGCTTGATGTTCTGTTACAAGTAAATGCAGAAGTGTATCAGAGTAAAAAGACGTATTTCAAAATAAACACCGTTACAATTATGTTATAAGACATTTTCAGGGATAAAATAAGTTTAAATATAGCTCTTCATCTCATTAGTAAGAAAGCTAGCTTTCTTGAAAATATATTTTACTATTGCACTTAAGATACTTTTGCATTTTCATAAAATATAAGCATAAGCTTATTTTTGGTCCGTCTTTGCATTAAAAGACTAAGGTATTTACTTTTCCTAAAAAGAAAAGACATTGAGATGGATTTTAATAATAAGTTATTATAACTATTTACGAAGCTTAAAATGTAAATTATAAATAGCGACAGCCCATAGGTGTACTTAATGGACTGCCGACGCGATGGTTTCAGGTTCGATCCCCAGGTACCTGGGCAGATACCTTAGACTTTTGAAAGCTATGTGTGTTTTAAAAATGTTATTTATTATCACTAGCTTAATAATATGCCCAGTTGATGGCAATGGGCTCGCTTCCTATTACATTGGGACCGAAACATAACGCACGAAGTGTGCTATGTCTTAAAATATCGTTTATCTTACTACATCCTTCTATACATATCTACATCCATCTTAATATACATCCTTCTATATTTCAATAATAAAAAAATCGTGTGTATGAGAGGATGTATTTTTCTTACTTTTTCACTTAAAAAGTAAGGTACGGATGTAGCTGTAACTTTGCAAAAAATATTCTACATAGCAGAATAACATATTATTGTATAATAATATGTTATTCTGCTGTGTAGAATATTTTACCTTTTGTTGAGATAACCGACAACCTCGTGGGCGATGCCGCTGTCTAGTCTAAACATATTCTGATGGGATTCGATTCAACAATATAATGTCAGTCATGTTTATAAATTGTCCTATTACTCAATTTACACACATCTTCGTAAAAGATTAGATGCTTTTTCATACCATCATGTATTATATACAAGCTTTTTCACGCGGCTTCGTAAGTACAATTATGTATGGTAGCATTATAATTATAAAGTAATCCAATTTGAAATCCACATTTGAATACCTTTATATTAGTTTAGCTGTATTAACTTTCACTCCCTATTTCTATACCTTCAAGTTTTATTTTTTGCAACAACATGACGCTCATGTCTTCAAACTTTAGTTTGAAATCGTTCATTGTAGTGTACGAAATATCAGATACTCAAAAAAATTACGTGGTATAATATCAAGATAGTTTTTTTTTGATAAATATAAAAGCAAAAAAACAAAATGATATGTGTGCAAGATTTTCACATGTATGCTCAAAGGGTCCATTAAAACATAGATTAGCTCTCCACTTAGATAAAATATTTATACTTCACCAGCGGAGACAGATTATGCAGTAATTCATCTTTAGTATGACAAATAGCGTCACCTTAACTATCCTTAGAGAATACTCGAAGCACGAAGATAGATTAATGGTCAAACATAGATAGATTAATGTAAGCATATATCCGCGGGGACCTGCAGCGATTTTTTATCTGTCCCAAGATGTTAGTAGGATTTATGACACCATAGTTTGTGAATGGACGTTGGGGTGTGCTGAAATGCTAGTTGGTTGGTGGCAAATGTGAAGAGGGTCGTGAATCATTTGAGCAAATGTATTATGTCCTCTTTTATTAATTTGCAGTGCATTATGTGCCAAAATCAATCTGACTGTAAAGTGCCACAAATGAAGAGAAATAATATTTCACAATACAAAAGTGCAACGCTACAAATGAAATGATATAATCACAAGTGAAAAATATTGCACACTTTACAAATAAAAAAAATATTATTAAACATACGAGTATATTTTAATTCTAAATTCTAAGCTCTAAGTCGTTCTAAGTCGTGTGTTGCCAAAAAATACCCGGTGTGTCTAATCGAGGTAATCTATATGTGGGTAGTTGAAATAACAGGTTTTGTTTAAATTTGCTCTAGAGGAAAATTTAAATAAAATAGTTAATTTTAATTAAAAAGTGATTTTAATGTATAATAGTTAAAGCTTTCATTACATACCTGCTGGTATAGCGTTATCTCTTTCAACTGACAAATATAAACATAATACACATAATGGACAGTTGCAATGTCTCAAGTATCCTTGACATGCAGTCATATTTTGAGGAGCGTATGACACTTTTTGAGCCGGAGCTGCAGAAGAAGTCCCCACAAACAACCCGAAGCCTAGCAGACGAGTTTGCTTCATTCAAGACATTTGTTCTGCAAACCTTGAAGTCCTACTCGCAGCAGCTCGATGCAGTTGGTCGTGAGGTTGACAATATCGAAATGCGTAGCCGCCGTAAGATGTTGCTGCTTCATGGCGTGGAGGAGCATAAAGATGAGGTGACGACTCGGTTAGTACAGATATAGTTAAGCAGCATCTCAAGCATGACACCTTCACAGCTGATGACATCAGGCGTTGTCACAGGATGGGACGCCAAACTTCAAACGACAAAGCCAGGCCCATACTGGTCAAATTCCAAACTGTTGCGGTGCGGGATAGCGTCTGGTATGCAAAGACCAAACTCAAAGGGACGGGCATCACTTTGTCGGAGTTCCTGACACGATCGCGACACGACGCTTTTATGGCGGCTCGGACGAGGTTCGGAGTTTCAAAGTGCTGGACGAAGGAAGGCAACGTTCATATCCTTGGCCCTGACGGTAAGCGGTATCGCATCACTTCCGTCAGTGAATTGAGCAAGATTAAACTCGTAGAGGCGGAGAAACTTGTCGCTAAGCCTGCCACGGCTGCCACGAAGACCAAGAGAGCTGCAGCTACGAGGAAATAGGTTTTTCATTTTTTGTCGCATATCCGTATGTACTTTCATTGTATGTAAATGCACCTTCTCTTTACTAATTATTAACATTAAACTTTATTTTCTATATACCGCATATCAACAAACAAAACACTGCTGTCATCAATGTCGCTGCTGTCACTAATGTCATAACTCATATTATTTTTATTAACGTTTCGTTTCGCACTACATATTATTGAATACTTGGTTTTTGAGACACTCACTTATATCATATTATTATAATATAATTTTTCTATGTACCTAATTCACTATAGTGAAGGTGCCTTTTCTCTTTTTTCACATTTGTATACATATTTGATATATCTGGTTTTAGAATATTTAGAATATTAATTTATTTCGTTATTATAGATATATATATACTTCTATATATTATTATATGTATTTATATTATTATATGTATTTATATTATTATATTTATTAAATGTCAGATACAGACTCAGTCAACGATGATGACACCTTTGTTTCTGCAACAAGTTCAGACGACAGCTTTAAAAGTGTTCCTTCTCTGGGAGACATTCTCCAGTCACAATTCTCAGACGTACCCAAGCTCTTTAATGTAGTCCATATAAATGCGCAAAGTATTCCGGCCCATTTTCCTGATATGCTGGCTAACTTAGACTGCCAAAACATACATGCTGTCCTTGTTTCGGAGGCATGGCTAAAACCATGTCTCCCCTCAGCATCTTACTCTCTTCCAGGGTTCAACCTAATTAGGAATGACCGCACTTTCGGCAGTGGAGGCGGTGTTGCCATATACTTGCGTCAACAAATTCCCTAACACATAGTCACTATGTCTCCACAGCCTTCACAGTCGAATGCTGGCAAACATCTCTTTTTGGAACTTGAACTTCACCATATTAAAGTTCTAGTAGGCGTATACTACTCACCTTCTAACCGTGTGAACTATTTTTCTTCATTTGAGCAGATCCTAGAAAACCTCACACCTTTATATAGTCACACTATTATAATGGGTGACTTCAACACATGCCTCCTCAAGCAAGATTCAAGGGCTGCGTCTTTTCGACAAGCTACGGAGTCTTGTAATTTATCAATTTTAACACTGAATGCAACTCACCACTTTCCCAACTGCACTCCTTCTCTTCTTGACCTTATTTTGGTGTCTTCTCCTAGTTTCGTTTACAAGCATGGTCAATGTTCGGCAGATGCGTTCTCTTATCACGACCTAGTCTTTGTCTCGTATAAAATACGCCCACCCAAAACAAAGCCTAAGGTTGTCTTGCAGCGCAATTTTAGTAGCATGTATCATGACAGACTTCGTGAGGATGCTGTCAATATAGACTGGGAGTCTTTATATACTTCAGAGTGTATTGAATCCAAAGTTCAGATACTAGTATCAAATCTGATTAATTTATATGACGTGCACGCGACTATTCGCGCCGTTAAAATAAAACACTTACCAGCACCATGGCTAACAGCAGATATAAAAAACATTATGGTAAAGAAATCCGTCGCTAAAGCAAAATTGAAGCATAAACCTAGCGCTTTCAATCAACAAAAATACGTGGCTATCAGTACTCACTGTAACAAGGTGTGTAGGAAAGCGCAACGCCAACATATTCAAACATCAGTTGAAGACGGTAATCCAGCAAAGGTCTGGCAATTTCTTAAATCCTTGGGAGTTGGTAAGGCACGGCAACAAACAATTCCAAACAATATTAACCTCGATTCTCTTAATACTCATTTCACCACTTCGTCCAAATTTGATGGAATTATAAAAAGAACCACTTTAGAATATCTTTCATCTTTGCCAACCCCAAATTATTCTCCCTTTATCTTCAATCAATTTTCCGCTTGTGACGTTAAGAAGAGCATACTGGCAGTGACGTCCAATGCAGTCGGCAACAATTGTGTCAGCCGCAAAATGATCCTTCCCATCCTAGATGAAATTCTTCCAGTCCTATGTCACATCCTTAACCATTCCATAGCCCGTGGTGTCTTTCCATCAAGTTGGAAAGATGTACTAATAATTCCTTTACCTAAGAAGTCCAAACCCAGCTCCTTCTCCGATTATCGACCCATTTCCATACTACCTTTCCTATCAAAAGTCCTTGAACGTCTTGTTCACTCTCAACTTAGCTCCTTCCTACATAAACATGCGCTCCTAAATCCCTATCAATCTGGTTTCCGCCCCGGGCACAGTACTGTCACTGCATTGGTTCGTGTAACAGATGACATTAGGCTGGGTATGGATAGTGGCAATCTGACGGTTTTGACCCTACTTGATTTTAGTAATGCGTTTAACACCGTAGATTTTCAGATTATACTTGGCATATTACGCTCTCTTAACGTATCTCCAACGGCAATTGACTGGTTTCACAGTTACCTGTTTGGTCGCCGGCAACGTATACGCATCGAAGACACTTATTCCACTTGGTCTAACACAAATGCCGGTGTGCCACAGGGTGGTGTGCTATCTCCTTTACTCTTCGTAATATTTATTAATTCTATCTCAAACCAATTACTTTCATCCTACCACCTTTACGCAGATGATTTGCAAATTTACACGCAGGCTCCATTAAATAAGCTAGCAGAAGCCTGTACTACCATTAGCTTGGACCTGTCGCGTATCTGTGAGTGGACCACGAAATATGGACTTAAGGTAAATCCTGACTAAACACAATTGATTGTTGTCGGCAGCCCCAAACTCGTCTCGAAAATTTGTTGGTCCGAACTGCCATGCATTAGTTTTAACGGAAAGGATCTTTCGTTCAGCAAAACCGTAAGGAATCTAGGTATTTACTTTGATGATACTATGTCATGGAGATCTCAAATCCTAGAAACGAGTCGCAAACTATTTGCATCAGCAGGATCGTTGCGTAGATTACGCAACTTCCTTCCAACTGCCACTAAGATTGCGCTTGCTCAAGCTCTGCTTCTGCCTATAATTGACTACGCGGACGTCAGCTATCTTGACCCCACTGAAGAGCAGCTAGATAAACTTGAGCGTCTCCAAAACTTTTGCATACGATTTATATTTGGATTGCGCAAATATAAATATAATATGAATCACGTTTCAGATTTTCGCAACAAACTCAAGTGGCTGCCAATTCATCTTCGCAGGAATACTCACATTCTTACATTATTATATAATGTACTTTTTAATCCCATTTCTCCCTCTTATCTCAAAGATCGCTTTAAGTTCCTCAATGACACACATGTAAAGTCCTTGAGGTCGTCTGAGGATCTAACGCTGGAGATGCCGAAGCATTCCACAAATTACTTCGACAAATCTTTTACTGTTCAGGCTGTGCGACTGTGGAATGCTTTACCAGTGGAGATTCGAAGAGCAAGCACAATAAATATTTTCAAAGACTTGGTAAAGAAGCACTATTTCAAGGATTGACAAATATATCAACTTAATTATCGTTTGAGTTCATCACTTGTATAAACTGTATCTATATTATTTAGTATATTGATATATATTTAATTGTATTTGTATAAATTATGTATGTATTTTATATATGTAAGTAAAAGGTATATTTATTTATGTATATATGTGTATCTTATTTAGGATAATCTTATTGATAATTATTTCACTTTAAAGCTACACCATGCTCACAATAATGCTTTAATCATTCTTGTCCATCCCAAGGTTGCCTGGTAGAGATCGCCCCTGGCGATAAGGCCGCCGTTTGTACATGAAACTTAGCTTTAAGTCACTATATAAAATGTACTTTACTTTGGTGTGCAATAAAGAATACATCTATCTATCTATATGCTGTGTGCCAAATTATATTAAAACCCATTAAAAATAATGATGTCCAAGTAAAAACTAAACGTAAAATCTATAGCTCCAACAGCTTCTTAATATGGCCACCACCTCAAAAGGCATAAAATAACTAGCTTATAATATTTTCGTTCAAAACCTAATAGGTAAGTTGCTGGGGCAACCAATGCATCACTTGCTGATATGTCCTTCTTGCCAAAGCATCTGAACGGTGTAACGGAATCCTATGGACCCCAGGCTGATTAAAATTTTAGTTTTCTTATTAACTGGGTTTAAAATGTCAGAGGGCCCCCAGTGGTCCTGATTAAAGCGCCCTTTCACCGCGCATAATCTATGACACTCGACCAGGTTGCTGGACGTGTCTCTAATGACAGCATTTACCAAGTGTAAACACTTCTAAGAGTAAAAAGAGGACATCAAAATACTAAAGACAGCGATACATTAGTATTGGTTTGTCATCACAAAATCACTCTCCAAATATTCATGCTTCGCATATCGGTACTTGAGTACAAGGCAGCGTATCTCAGAGACGGCAGCTCCAGGGAGACGAAAAACATGATCCAGGTATATTAGTCATACAGTATTATCGGCGCCGAGTATTCCAGCGATATCCAGTGTATAGTATTGAGCGTACAGTAACAGTCTCAGAACTGATGTCACAAAGCGCCTCCTTGCCGCAAGTCACAACGTTTGCAGGGAAGCTCTCGTTACAATCGCCGCCTGGTTAGCCGCCAGGACTTACGGGACACCGCGTGATCGACAGGTGGCTCTTCTTTCGCTCTTTAAAACCTTGTCAACTGCTCTGTGCTGGCCTGTACGCAGGTTTAGACAGCGATTGTGAAAGACCTGCATCCTACCACCTGATCGCGAATACGGAGACTCCCATCATACATCGCTCATCTTCACATCCATCATCAACAAGGTACGAACCACTTCTAATAATACACGCGGTTAAAAATATTTTGTGAGTGTGGACGTGTTTGGGCTCCATATTTGGTATCGGTGTTTATCTGGTAAGTTACATCATTTTTCTTATTTTAACGGCTTAATCTTACTATTTTTTAATACTCAGTACATGCATTGGAATGTATTCTATGCGAAAAATATATAAGATGTAAGAATTTCTCGTTATAAGTGCAATTTTTTTTTATTGAAATCCGCAGGGTAGCCATTTTGTAACATCTGTTTTGTAGCGTTACAATATGCGGACTTAAAATGTTACAAAACGGACAAGTAAGGGCTAAGGCACAAAGACAATTTAATTAATTAATTAATTGCATTGAAGCCTAAAAAGAACTGACTCGATACCACCAGTATGCTAATCGATGCACTGCGCCTTGAATAAGCATGTTGAGGTCTCGGGTTTGATACCCGTGTCAATTTAATATTGGTGGAAACGAGTTTTTCTATTGAAAAATGCTCAGTATTAATGTGAAGTTTAGATTTGTTCCCGCTGTGTGGTAATAGACTCACCCTCTATTACATAGGACTTAACATATCTGGCGAAACGGGGGTAATAATATTCTAGGTGTGTTATATAGGTATACCTATCTCCAGCAAATTTAAGAAAGAATCCACCAAAGCAAACTGAAAAATTTTATAACCTCTAAATATATATGTTCGCATAATCTTAGAATTTTCCTGTACAATTTTGGAACATATTTGTTCTGGTGGACTCTTACTTGAATTTAGCAGAGGTCTAGAAGGGATTTCTTTAAAAAACGCTTTAAAGTTTAATTCGAACCTCACTAAGTAGTATAACTTTTTTATTTTAGCATAATTGTGGAATTGCACGCTGCTGCAAAGCTGCGCATCGTAAACTCAATTAATCAATTATAATGTTATCCAAAGATTCATATTATAATGGTTTAAAATTAATAGTGTGTTTAATTGTCCGTTTTCGTTAATTTTTGGTGCTTACGTACTTACAATATATGTTTTGTAACATCTTGTGTCCATTTGTAACTGTCCCAAATTTTTTTCACTTATTATCGAAATTTTTTTCTGAAATGCTCATAAACAGTAAATATATTTTTGACGTAACTATAAAAATAAATTTTAGTCCTTTTGTAAGAGTATAAATCAATGAGGCAACTTAAAAACTAAAAATGTGACGTCGAAAATAAAACTTGGTTTGGCACAAAATGTTACAAAACTGAATGAAATGTTGTGATAGTAATTGCAAATTTTATAATTTATATCATATGTATGGTTATTTTGCATTTATGCGCCCTAAATTTAATAAATGTGAAAAAATTCAATCTAGTGCATAGTTAATTACATTTTTATTTGAATTTGTTTTTCGTTACAAAACAGACAATTAATGATCACCATTGTAACCATGTAAATATCAATTATTGCAAAGAATGTAAAGATTTTACGAAAACTTTTATAAAATATATAAAATAAGATAATTTTTCAATCTATCTAAATAGTTTTTCATCACGTCAAATTTCAAACAGGTGTCATTTTAAATGAAAATGCCCAACTATGAGTTCTAAAGTTCACTAAAGAAAATGCATGAAGAAAATAATAATAATAATAATAATATATTGTTTATTTCTCTCAATAAGGCATGTAAGTAAGTACATCATGTTACTATAGTTAGGTACAGCGTTCACAAAACCTTAATGAGAGCTGGAGTTTGTAATAGGTTCGAAACCTGTGTGACAAATCTCCAGGCTCTCTCCTTTACAAAGGTACTGGACTAAAGCTTAAATAAAGTATGTGAGATAAATGTGGCAAATGTACTTATCAAGAAAAAAATATTACAAATCAAATAAACAAAATGTGTGTGTGTGTGTGTGTGTGTGTTTGGGTGTGCCCGTGCCAGTTTATTTTAAAGTGCAGATAATCTCTTCGGTTTCGTTATAATCTAATCCTTTTAACCAGACTGCGTTTTTACACTCTACCTTTTTCATAGGGTATAGATTCAAAATTCTGTTTAGTTTATTGTACACATAGCTGCCAAGGAAGTAAAAACAACGTTGGGCTAGACTGGTTTTGACAAAGACGTAAGAACAAACATTATGTTTGCTACGTACAGAGTTTATTTTGCTAGGGTCATACGGTGTTTGTGCGTGAGTTGTAAGAATAACGTTGAGAATAAATAGTTTTCGAACAGAGATAACATTACACAATTCATAAAGATCAGTCGTAGGAAATCTGAATGGAAGTCTCCAACCAACCTTTAGAACAGCTCGTTGAGCACGCTCTAGTTTTAAGGCCGCTGCCTCGAATTTTGCGTGCAGCGGGGCGGTGGCGGTGGCGGCGCGGGAGCGGTGCGGGCAACGCCGACCCGTTCTCGAAACTAGCGAGCAGATCGTGCGGCACTATAGCGGCGTAGTATTGTGTTCGTGGTTGTGTTCGTGGTTGTGTAGTCGAGATATTTATTTTTATTCGCGAACGAAATGTCTGCACAGGAACGACAACCTCTTTTTGATTCAAAAATAGTCATTAGTCACAAAAATAAATTGCACAACACTGCAATGCAGACGCGCGGGCGGTCACCGCTTGACTGGAGTGCACCGCTCGTTGCCCGCCGACGCGCCGCTGCCGCGCCGCTGTTTTCGAGGGCCGCACCATTTGATTTTATGCATTAGATACTGCCGCTCCCGCGCCGCCACCGCCACCGCCCCGCTGCACGCAAAATTCGAGGCAGCGGGCTTAGAGGTATGTTTTGTTTGCACCACCCCAGGTGACGATGCAATATTGTAAAATAGATTGGCAAAGGGCAAGATAGGTGATTCTGAGAATCTGAGCATCAACTACTTGGCTGAGGGCTTTGAACACAAAGATGAGTTTTCGCAGTCTGGGGGTTAGTATATCAATATGTGCGTGAAAGGAAAGATTATCGTCAATATGAACCCCCAGATATTTGACGCAGCTAGTTCGCGTCAGGGTAGGGCAGTTACATAAATGTGGAGGTGGGCTATTACAGAAGTGAGCAATTAAACAGTATGGAAAAGAACCTACCTTATCAGTTGGCATAAGTGAGAAAGCAAGATAATTGGATTTACCAACATTGAGGAAGAGCTGATTTCTGGCCAACCATTATATTATGACGCCGAGACTGGTCTGAGCACTAGCAAACGCAGATCCCAAGGGGCTCCGTAAGAAATGAGGGCAGTATCGTCAGCATAAGTAAAGATGGTGGTATTAGACAGCTGCAACTGGCACAGATCGTTTATCAACAGTAAAAACAAGGTGGGTGGCAAGAATACTGCCTTGTGGGACTCCGTTGATAACATGAAGCTCGTCGCCGTAAAACTCACAAATTTTTACGTATTGTCTCCTGTTCGTGAGATAACTTTTGAAGAGGGATAGTTGGGTACTTCTGATTCCGATCGTTTCTAATTTAGCGGTAAGGATACGGACTGAAATCTCGTCAAAGGCTTTAGACACATCTAGAAAAATACCCACAACCCTATGTTTCTTATCAAGCTTACATATGACTTCATTGGTTAGGTCTAAAACTGCATTACTTGTGGACAAACCGGCACGAAAACCATACTGGCGTGGAGATAAAAATTTAGTATGTTCCAAAAATGTTACCAGCCTATTATTCATTAGCTGCTCCATAAGTTTCGAGAGTGTGAGTAAAATAGATATGGGCCTGTAATTATTCGGCTGATCCCTGTCACCAGCCTTGAAAATTGGGTGAACTACTGCGAGTTTAAATGCATCGGGAAACGTTCTTGAGCTGAAAGAAAGGTTGCAAATGTATGTAATAGGTGAAATTAAATAGTGTTTAAATTTTTTGAGAAACTCGCCGGAAATGTTGTCGCCACCCACAGCACAATCAGTTTTGAGATTCATAATGAGTGTCTCAATTGCAGACTCATCTGTTTGAAGTAAAGTGAACGTATGTTGGTGGTAGGGGAGAACATGTGCGGGATGAGAATCACTATTGGCCGTAGATTTATTAACAGGTGTTGATCGTCCAATATTGGCAAAATAGGTATTAACTTCATTTACAGACCGTTTTGGGTCTGATGGTGAAAGTAACTCGAGCGGTTGTGTCGTATCTTTAATTATCTGTGTAATAGTTTTTATAGCTTCCCAGACCTTTTTTGTATTACCGTGTGCGTTATCTATTTGATTTCTATTATATTTTAATTTAGTATTTATAAGTAGGTTAGCGCAATAGTTCCTATATCTTTTAAATGTAACTTTCAGAATTTCGTCATTTGGATTGTTTTTACCTTTAAATGTAAACTATCCCTGTTTCGCAAGTATTTGAGTAGCCCTGGGGTCATCTATTGCTTTTTGAGTCTTTTTCGGTTTGGTTCTGTTTTCAATATTGAATTTGCAGTTATTATTGAGTTTAATGTGTTTACGAAGTAATTATTCGCGTCATTGACATCTTGATAATTATATATAGGTGAAAAATCAGTTTTCATGAGTCCGAATCTATGTGTTCATGAGTCCGAATCTATGTTAATGACCTTAGCAGTTTTATATTTATATCTTGTGTTGTTAGAGTAACGTTTAGAATAGAGGAAGAATAAAATTGTGTCATGATCAGTGATGGAAGTGTTTGCGACGTAACAGAACGCCGGCAACTTTGTTTTTAATATTAAGTGATCTAGGCAGGATCTATTGTTTCTCGTGCACAATGTATGTGCCGGTAGCATACCGTGGTAAGCAACCATATTAAGATGTTCAATGGCGCGGGGATCGTTATTAGAATCAAATATGTCAATAATCATATTCCCAGCCAAAATAATCTGTTTATAAGAAGACTAGGACTTTAGAAGTTCATCTAGGGAGTTTAAGAACATTGACATATTCCTCTTTGCAGGGGGTCGGTAGATCGCTATTACCACAGTGTCTTTGTTAATGGTAAGACATAAACAGTTTGCATCTTGAAGAGAAGGCTCTATACAAGAGACTCGCGGGCGGTTTGTGATGTATACAACTACATTCATTCATTCATTCTGAGTATACGAGTATTATTAGTCATTACAGATCTGTAACCGGCTATTGTAGGAATATTAGGTGAGTTTTGTAACCAGCATTCAAAGAGGATTATAAGATCCCATAGTACGTCACTTCTGTCCAGAAGAGTTAGTGGGCCATCAAAATTTTTATTTATACTTCTAATATTTTGACAGAATAGTTTTAATGAACTCCCATGTGTCCGAGATATCTGAGAACACTCCTCTATCGTACAAACTGATGAGGAGGCGACAGAAATTTGGTCTAAGTCTGTATTTAAATCTATAAATTTATCGAATGTTATATAATAATAAAGGTATTACGAAGGGGTTGGCAACCACGATAAAGGCTAGTGAATATATATTTCTTAGTAACATAATAATCAAGATAGTCCCAACATATCTCTGTAAGTAACGTTCTGAGTTTAGGCGTTATTTTAAGTAAATATACATGTGAGCATGCACGACATACTCGATGGCCAATTGCGTTTTTAAGTGTAGAGCGGTAAGCACAGGCAATTTGAGTGTAGTTTTAATGTAGTTAGTTTTATGAATGGGTTTGACTAAGCATTTTGAAAGGTGATTTCCTGTTAATGTATTTGATACTATTTGTTGTAAAATGTGTGGCTGTGTTATATGGGAGATAATTATTAAATTGTGTGTAAGAATGCTTTGTTTGATAACAATTAAGATTATGGGAGTGTAAAATGTGAGTTATGTGTAGTTATGGTTAAGGTACAACATAGTAAATAAAATATTATAATAATGCATGCAGAATTTTGGTGATGAAAGTAGTAGCTTATTTGAGCTAAATAGTCATTCTCTTTTCAACTCTTCTATCTGCGCTTCAGTCCTGATCAATATAGGTGGTTGACCTTCAATTTTTCTGATTAGCACTCTCCCGTTTGACGTTCAGCAGAACTTGAATTCCTTTTGTCTTGCTACCTCACGGGCTAGGTAGACGAGTCTCTGCGTATTGGTGGTAAAGCGTTCGCGAATGTAGATAGGGGTGGTCTATATATATAAATGTATCTTAACATTTCCTTTGAGACCAATCAGTCAAAATAAGCAAAACTCGAAAGCCTGATTAAGCACGTCATTTAGGCAACAGTAGAAAAGTATGGCAGAAACAGCTGGTTTTCATATGAAATTGTTAAAAAAACATTTCAACAGTTTTCATAAAATTGTCTCTTACGAATTGAAAAATGGTAGTTGCGTTCGCTTCCCTTTTCTGCAACTGAAATAAAATTTCAACTTTGTTTTTAAACATTAATAAAGATGTCACGATCTTTCATGAATAATTATGGCTTCGAGATAAAAGTTTACGACGTCCCTTTGCTAAAATGCAACCGTTGCAAATGGCTTTATTAACAAAAGTTTAACCCTAGATTACTAACCTTCGTCGATTCGACTACGCGGGTTTGTTTAAATCGTGCAAAATTTTGCGCGCGCGATCGCACTGCTTCCACACTTTAGCTAATCTTAGTCGACCCGTTGCCCCCCTGACTGACGGTAGTGTTTTGAGTGGGGGGGCACCGTGAGCGCCGTTCCAGCAACCATGGCTCGTCGCATCGACGAAGGTTAGTATTAACGTAACATTTTGTCTTATTTAGTTGGTGAACTTTCGCGTTTTTTTTGTTTAGTTTATTTATTTTATTTGCGAAAATAATGCGACTGATGTACCTCCTACCTAAAATAGGAAAATATAAGCCTTGTGTCCCTCCGCAAAGCGAAGGATGACTAAAAGTAGTTGGACCCAGAGCAATAAATCGTTGTGCGGGGAGCACAAATTTGACGTTTGTCACAAATGTATAACTTGATAGATTTTTACAAAAATGTTTGTTTCATTGCTTTACTACATTCGTTATTTCTAATATTTGAAAATCATTTTTCACATTTACTTTAAAATAATACTTTTGGTTCGGCGTTACACCGAAACCGAAGGTTCCTAGGTGATTTGGGAAAAAATGGACTGTATCTAAAGGATGGCGAGTTCTGCTCGCCTAGGATTGGAAGGGAAGAGGATTGTGTGGTGTAGAAAGGAACCTCTTACCTTGCACGGCAATCTTCTTCTTCTCAAAAGGGGAGTCTCCTGGTGTTTTCGAGATGAAGCTGCTTGATTCACTCCACTACACAAATAACTTTCACTCGCGAGCGGTTTTGTATAAGCGGTAATAATTATATATGGCGGATGCGGTGCGGTGCGGTATAGTAACGCGGACACGTTCTCAGCGACTCGAATGTTCTGCGTCACCGTTGAGCAAGGCGGCCAATAGCGAGGTGTTTCGGGAAGGGATTTATGAAAAGGATCGCTCGGATTGGCCGAGCAGCGACGAACCATTGACGTTGACGTGATTAGTTCTCGATGGAAAGGTAGATGGCGCTACCATATCCCCCCGGCCCTAAAGGGTTGCCTTTAAAAGAAATAAATTTGAACTTAGCTATGTTGGGTGTACTACCGCATAACCCATCAATAGGCTAAGACAGCGATATGATCATAAAATTAATCTAAATTAACTTTAGCGAAAACTACAAACGTAATAACAGCGCAAACTACTAACTAAATACTTAAACTAAGAGGTAGATCCAACTTCAGGCTAGATCTCACTGAGTTGGAAGCGGTTAGAGACGTACAACAGGGCGCACGTAGCTCCCCTTAGCGGTTTTCACGGTAACAACGCGGGTTGTACCGTCCTTGGAAGTATGCAATTTCTCTACGATGGCTAACGGCCATGAAAGCGGCGGAGCATTATCATGTATTATGACGACCAACGTACCCTCCTGTATAGGGGATGCAGGACTATTCCACTTGGATCTAGCCTGAAGCTGGTGTAGATATTCCGCACGCCAGCGCTGCCAGAACGACTGCACGAGTTTATCCAGCAGAGTATGTCTCTGGAGCAAGCTTGAAGAGTCTGCTTCAGGAGTCGGAAATGACGATAATGGCACTGTGTTCAGAAAATGTGCAGGGCTTAACGCGGATGGTTCTGCAGGGTCACTACTCAATGCCGTGAGCGGACGCGAGTTGATTAGTGCCTCGACTTGTGCAAGGACAGTTAAAAGCTCTTCGTAAGAGAGGATCTGTTGACCTATAACCTTGAAGAGATGCGTTTTAATTACTTTGCACCAAATCCCAACATCCACCAAAATGTGGTGATGCTGGTGGAATAAACTTCCAGTCAATATGATTTATGGAAAGTTCTTCCTGAAGACGAGTACGATATTCTTCCCTGAGAAACTTATAAAGGTCGCGTAAATAAATGCTTGCGCCCACAAAACAAGTGCCGTTATCCGTGTACAAACACTGTATAGGGCCGCGCCGTGAGAGAAATCGTTTAAGGGCTGCCAGGAATGACACCGTGCTTAAATCTGTCGCAACTTCAATATGCGTAGCGCGCGTCGTTAAGGATGTCAAAATACATAGCCAGGCTTTACGGCTTTTAACACCTCGACCACGCACTGGCGTATACTGCAGTGGTCCTGCGTAATCACAACCGGTGTGTGTAAACGCTTTAGCAACCTGGTTGACGCGCTGGCTAGGGAGATCGGCCATGGGAGGGAAGGTCGGACGCGGACGAAATTTGAAACAGACGTTACATTTATGTATTCTGTGACGAATTATTCGTCGAGCGGCTAAAATCCAATACTTATGCCTAAGTAAGGACATAAGCAACTCTGGACCGGCATGGAGGTGCTTCTTGTGATAAAAATCAACAAGAAGGTCGACAACATGATCATGTCGCGGCAGAATGCAAGGATGTTTGTAGTTATAAGGTTCATCCGAATTTAACAGGCGTCCCCCAACGCGTACGACGCCGTGTTCATCGAGAAACGGCTTGAGTCTAAGGATAGCGGGAGAACAAGGTACATTGTCTTTCAAATTTTGAATGTCGTTACTAAAATGAACAGCCTGTACAGCTCGTAGTAACTTACATTCTGCGAATTTGATATCAGTACTTGATACAAAAGTCTCATTAGGTAGGTGCCTAAGAAACCTATAGACATAAACGATGCCGCGGAGTAACTTAGACCACGATGACATGCGTAGTGCGAGTGCATAGATGGGAGACTCCGCAACCTCAGTTTTACTAGGGGTCGCTCAACTACCGATGCTGGAGTTGAGCTTTTACATAGTATTTTTGATGCCTGGGAGGAGTCGCATGATGCTCTGGGAGTCTTTTGTGACTTATCATTGATCAGGAAATTACATTACTATGGAGTTAAGAACACTGCTTTGGATCTTCTAACATCATATTTGAGTAATAGGATACAGTGAGTTGAGGTAAATGGAAAAGTTTCTATGGGTTCAGTGGTCACAATGGGAGTGCCGCAAGGTTCAATTCTTGGGTCCATTCTTTTTCCTTGTATATATTAATGATTTGCCATACATTATGCAAAATAATGAAGAGATAGTGTTATTTGCTGATGATACATCACTTATTTTTAAACTAAGACGACAACAATCAAATAATGACGATGTAAATAACGGTCTCTCTAAAGTAGTTCAATGGTTTACAGCTAACAATTTACTGTTAAATGAAAGAAAAACAAAATGTATACGATTTTCAAGACCGAATGTAAAACAAGTTAAACCTAACATATGTTTGAATGGAGAAGAGTTGGATCTTATAGATAACACCGTATTCTTAGGCATAACCTTAGATTCTAAGCTACAGTGGGGCCTAAATATAGGTCAGTTGTTGAATAGACTTAGCTCTGCAGCGTACGCGGTTTACAAAATTCGTCAGTTAACTGATATAGATACGGCCAGATTAGTATATTTTAGTTATTTCCACAGCATAATGTCATATGGCATTTTATTATGGAGCAACGCAGCTGACATTCAAACTGTGTTTGTACTGCAGAAGCTGGCTATTCGTGCAATCTGCAATCTTGGTTCAAGGCATTCACTGAGGGAAAAATTTTGAAGAAATTAAGATAATGACTGTCGCATCTCAATACATTTATGAGAACTTGTTATATGTCAGGAAAAATATAAATATGTTTTCTAAATTCAGCGACATTCATAATTTAAATACACGAAATAAAAACAAACTTGTTCTACCTTCAACTAGACTACAAAAAATAAGTAACTCATACAAGTGTCAAAGCATACGTTTTTACAACAAAATTCCATGCAATATTCAGGAACTAAGTATTAATAAATTCAAAGTATTTATTAAACAGAGCTTGTGTTTAAAAGCTTATTACACAGTTAAAGATTATTTAGCAGACAAAAATACCTGGAATTGAGTTTGAAAATTATGAATTTAGACATTTTGAAATTAGTGACATGATATTTTTATTTACATTTGTAATACTTATATTTTTACATTTTGACATTTTTAATTTGACATTTGTAATTTTATTTATTTTGTTTTGACATTGTTTGATTTGACATTGTTATTTTATTTATTTTCCTTTGACATTTAAAATTACTTAAGTAATATATTATTATTCATAAATTGACATTCAATAATATTTTCTGACATTTAATAATATTTTCTGACATTTTAAATATATGACATTTTATTGTTTAATTTTTATTATTTTTACTTATTGTTTGCAACATGTATTTTACTGTGTATTAGCATGTAAAGTTGTGAGTACGATGTGGGCATTATTAAACATATAAACAAATAGTTGTGGCAACCTGTCTGATGGCTTAGGACGACATGCTTATGCATACACCTTCTGATGGCGTAGAGGCATAGTGATACAGATCGTGCTGGCTCCCTCAATCAAGGTTGAGCCGTACGATTGCTGTTGAATGCGGTCCATCAGTGGGCCGAGTCAGTCAAAAGCGTCAGATAATTTCCTGCATTGTACTTGCATACTAAACCCTTTTTTGTCTGGACTTTAAAAGATGAAGAAAAGACTAAAGAAATTGAAGTGACAAAAAAAACAATGACTCTGAGTTTGTTTCGGCCTTTCTTCTCAAGAAGTCAATTAGCTAGGAAAAGCCGGCTTCATCTAGAATAGGGTTTTGCCATGTATAAGTGTTGTAAACAACCAAAATGCAGAAATAAATATGTCTTTATGTCAATAACTACATACTAATTACATACAATACTTATATATACAATAATACATATACACAATAGTAAATTCTATAAAATATAAACCTACATATATACTTATATATATATATATATATATATATATATATATATATATATATATATATATATGAATATATATATATGAATACATATATATATATGAATATATATAAATAAATTAACTAGATTTATGATTATTACTATTTATACTAAAAATTAACTAGAGATATGATCCTGAAAGTTCGGAGTGTAAGAGCTCTCGTACTTTCGATTTGAATGTGTGTCTGCTGGTGGCCGTCCTGATCTCTAGAGGGAGGGCGTTCCACAGAAGAACAGATTGCACGGAAAAAGATGAGTGAATGAAGTCAGAGCTGTGTGAAGGACATAGGAGGAGTAGATTATTAGAGGAGCGTAGAGTTCTATTATGACTGGAATACAGATATTGAAAATGAGAAATTTGATAGGAAGGTGTGTTAGGAGACATGAGAATAGAGTAGAGTGTAGTGAGAGCGCGCATACTACGGCGTTGACGAATGAATAACCACTTCAAACGAGAACGATAAGCAGATACATGGTCATACTTGCTAAGGTTAAAAATAAATCGAATGCAGTTATTTAGAAGACGGTCAAGTTTATTGAGATGGTCTGCATTCAGGTCGAAATAACACAAATCACCTTAGCCGATTACCGGGAAAATTAAGGTGTGCACAAGCATTATCTTAGTTTTGGATGGTAAAAAGTTCTTCAGGCGATACAGAACACGAAGGGTACCAGTGACTTTTTGGCTAACATTAGTTACCTGAGCCCGCCAATTTAAATTTGTGTTAATATGTAAACCTTGATCTTTGACCGCTGGACAATACTTGATATCAGAACCGTTGAATATTATAGGTGGAAAAGCAGTTTTGTCTAATTTGCTCAACATTCTTTGGCTGCCCACAGTTATAGCCTGATACTTGGTTGGATTTATCGTCAAACCGAAAGAGTTAGACCAATTACGTAAGTACTCTAGATCCCTATTAGTTTTATTAGTGTCAATGGCAGACGATATATTTTCAACGCTAGCTTGAGCATAAAGCTGCAAGTCATCGGCATACAAATGATAAGCGCATTGAAGATTCTGGGTTACGAGATTAATGAAAATTGAAAATAACAAAGGAGAGAGAATACCGCCTTGTGGAACACCAGAGCCGATCTCACACCAATTCGATGAGGATTCGTCAACGCGAACCGCTTGCTGGCGACCACGAAGATAGGACGAGAACCATTCCAGTGCCTCAGAGGAGATCTTAAGGTGGGAAAGGATAGCAAGGAGGATGTCATGACTAACGGTATTGAAGGCATTAGAGAAATCTACCAAAGCCAACACGGTGACTTTGGCATTCTCCATGCCCGATCTAATATCGCCAGTCACTTTGAGGACGGCGGAAACGGTGCTGTGGCCAGGTCTGAAGCCAGACTGCAAAGGGCTTAAAAGGTTGTTTAAATAAATATGACGAGATAGCTGCTTCTGAACGCTGGCCTAGGATGGAAATTGGACGGAAGTCATTAAGGTGAGAAGGATTCTGAATTTTGGGTAAGGGAGTGACGTAGGCTTTAAGCCATAGGTCTGGGAATGTGCCGGAGTCTAGGAAAAAATTTACAATGTGAGTGATAGCTGGGATGAGGTGTTCCAGGATAGTGGTGATCATACGGCGGCTGATGTGATCACAGCCCACCGCATTGGATTTTATGGAGCGGATAATCCTTATAACCTCATCCGATGCTACTGGAGAAAAAGTAAAAGACTGAATGTTAGGGCGAGGTAGATTAGCTAAGTAATCGAAATAAGTTGTTAAAGCAGTGGGACCTATTATAGCGACTACAATATGCGATATAATAAATAGTTGTATACAAAATGGCACATTTCCAAGAGCTTTAAAATTATCTATTGTTAAGCCACGACTTAAGAAAGATGACAGAACAAAAATGAGTAATTATAGGCCTGTAGCATTACTACCAGTTTTCTCAAAAATATTTGAAAAAATTATATATAATAATCTAAACGATTATTTTGAGAAACAAAATATTTTCTGTAAAGAACAAATGGGCTTTAGAAAAAATAAATCCATTAATATGGCCATTTACAACTTTTTAGAAACAGTTCACCATAATATTGATCAAAGAAAACCTGTTGTGGCTATGTATATGGATATGACAAGGGCGTTTGATCACGTGGATCACAAAGTACTTCTAGATAAGCTCTACAGATATGGCGTCCGAGGTAACGTGCTTGAACTAATAAAATCTTATCTCGAAGATAGAAAACAATTAACTCAAATATAGTGAACGTTAAGACGAAAATGGAACGGGTCTATTCATAATTCATAAGAACGCTAACTTATGGTGTCCCTCAGGGTTCTGTATTGGGTCCGCTTCTGTTTATATGCTACATCAATGACCTTCCTAAGGTTACCAAGCACCAGATGTCTTTGTTTGCTGATGACAGCACAGTTATCTACACTGGAAGTAAAACAAAAATTGAAAATGATATTAACTCAAGCTTTGCTTCTATAATTGACTGGTTGAATGCTAATAACCTTAAAATTAATATATCGAAAACCAAAATTATGAATTTCAGATTGCGACAAACAATTCAAAGTCATTTACAAATTGACTACAATGGAGAACCAGTACTAGAAACAGATACCACAAAATTTCTTGGGCTCCATATTGATAATGATGTCTCTTGGAAAAATCAAATCGAAAATATATGCAAAAAACTAAACCAATTCTCCTACGCACTCTATATGCTTGGTAAGGTTACAAATAAAGACGCCCTATTAGCAGCATATCACGGGTATGTCGCCTCTACTTTGCGTTATGGAGTTATATTTTGGGGCAATGGAACTAATATTGACGACGTATTAATTGCCCAAAAGAAATGTATTCGAGCTATCTGTAAGATAAAACCAACAGATTCTTGCAAACCTCATTTTATAAATCTCAACATATTAACTGTACCATCTCTATATATCTTCGAGGTCAGTGTTTTTATAAAAAGTAATATCAATTTGTTTAAACCGATAAAAAGTCAACGTCGTTCAAATAAGTTGCATTTGTTGCCTTCGAAAACTACCTTTTTCCATAAAAGCATTTACGCTATGGCACCAAAAATATATAATAAGTTACCAAATCGAATTGTTTTAAGCAGGTGTATTCATGAATTCAAACATAAATTATTTAAACTTTTAGTTAATAAAGCATATTATTCTATTAATGAATTTCTAAATGACGTGATATTGTAGCAACTATCCATAGCTTTGTGATAATTTTCGTTGACATCTCTTTTTACTTACTGTACATTTTGAAATTGACATTGATAATTTATTGTTAATTTGTAATTGCATGTTATATTAATTTGGAATTGAATAATATCTTGATACAATTTAATTAATTTTGGTATATAATATTTTGTATGCCTATCGGCGGGACATGGAGCGCACTATATAAATTACTGTAAACAACTTGTTAACCTATGTTCACAAAATAAAGAGATTTGATTTGATTTGATTTGATCGAGAGTGAGACATTTGGTCTGATGTTCAAGCGTGGTAGTGGTGGTGAAATGTTGATTTAAATCATTCAAACCAAATGTCCCCTGAAATTCGACACTACGCTTTTTGCCAATACCTAGCGTCTTGAGGAACTTCCAGGTATCAGCGGGGAAAGAACAGGTGATATTAACTAGGATATGTCGGCGTTTAGCGTTGCGTATCATCTGGTTACACCGATTCCTTGCAGCCTTGTAAAGTGCCCAGTTGTGATCACACCGATCCTTCCTAAATCTGTGAAGGGCCCGGTCCCTCCGTCTCATCGCCGTCCGAACATCTTGGGTGAGCCAAGGAGCTGGAGGACGCTTTAATTTGATTCGCCTAACAGGAGCGTGTTTGTCATAATGACCAATAACGTTGGTATTAAAAGCCTCGACCTTGGCATCCAGAGTGGGGGCTTGGAACACATTATCCCAAATAATAAGCGAGGTATCCCGGCATAACATTTCCACATCCATACGACCAAAACAACGTCTGCGCACAACCTTTGGCGGGGGTTTGGGTGATTTTAGGATATAAGAAAGGAAAATAAGGTCATGATGGGAGAACGCCGGTGCAGGATGTTGGCCGTGGAAGGAAACTAGGTTAGGATTAGATGTAAGAATTAAGTCAAGTCAGCTATCTTCCCCTGTTATATTGTGATGGGTAGCTTGCAGGGGTAAAATGTGGACAGACTGGCTGACTTAACTACATCAAGGAGTTTAGCGGATATTTGGGTACAAGGAGACAGGAGATCGGTGTTAAAATCGCCCATGATAATATGATGTGAATATTCCGACCCCAAAGATTCCAGACTCGTTTCGAGACTGGAGAAATAATCAACAGAAGGAGGACAGTACACGACACCAAGAACCAATTTACTGCCTTTGACGCAAACCTCAATGAAAAGATACTCCGCATTTGCAGTATAGTTTGGAGAAGACGAAGAAATAATTTTATAGCTAAAGTTACTGCGGAGATAAATGGCCACACCACCCCCTCTCCGATCCACTCGATCATTGCGTATCAATATGAAACCGGGGAGAGGGTAAGTGGTAGATAAGAGATGAGGTTTTAACCAACTCTCTGAGACCACAACGGCATGAACATTAGCAGCAGTGAAAACCTCCAGCAAATCGCTGGAGTGGCTTGCAATGCTCTGTGCATTAAAATTATTACTAGAAGGTTGATCGAAAGTCCTACGTACACAATCACCCAACTGAATGAAAACTTCCATCAAGGGAACCATCAGCGGATTCATCGGCAGAATGAAAATACTCGTTATCAGAAATCATGAATTAATAAATAATTTAAATATATATAAATATAGATAATATATATAAAAAAGTACTTAAATAACTATGATTAGGAATAGTGTATATACGTTGCTTATTTATTTGGTACAAGTACATATAACATCCCTGCACCACCCGCCAGTTGACGCACAAAGAATAAAACTAAACGCACAAAGAAAAATACAAACAAAACGTACTATACAACATTTTCACATTAAAACATAAATTGAACAGCAGCTTCCAAATTTCTGAACGTGTCATTACTGTCAAACGTCAAAGTGACATAACAAAAATTTTGACATGGTTAGATTGCTTATAACCTGACTTCGAATCAGAAAATATGAATCTACAATAATTTTATATAAAGCGTTTAAAGTTAATTTATAAGTGGGTAACAACCAAACACATATTGAATAACAATGTTCGATCTTTTAGTGAAGCGCAAAATCATAACACTTATCCATAAGCTTAGTAAACAATAACATAACAGAGTAAGAACGTTAAATAGCTACAACTAAAACAACAAATTACTTTATTTACGCTGTTTGGAGCTCACCGCCGCTGAACTAGGCATCCCACCGTCAGTCTTGTTCGCTATTGTTGGCCTATCGGGGAACTTCTGCATGAGAACATTGAGCTGGTCCATATTCGTGCACTTATATCGGCTGCCGTCGCCGGCTTTCACAACGATTACTCCGTCCTGGGTCCAGCATGCCCTCATCCCGAAGTGCTGGCGTGACTTGAAGAAGATGGACTGCCGTGTCCTAGTCAGGAACTCTTTGACTGCAATTGAAGAACTCTTCAGCTTCATCTTGCTCCTCCACACAACAGACCTGGTTTCTACACAGGTGAATTTCACTAGCAGAGGCCTGTGATGCTCCTTATTGCGTGTGCCGATCCGGTGACAAGAACAGATGTTAGAAGCTGTGATATTGTTGAGCTCCATTTTGTGGATTACACCAAGTACAGCAGCAGTGCAGTCCTCTCCCTCGGTCTCCGCAACACCCAGGAAAATGAGCGCCTTGCGGCGATGTCTCGTCTCCATGTCGTCCACAGCTGCAAAACATTCATTAATCTGCTTTCTGAGCAGGCCAAGCATAGTGGAAACCAGTTCTCTAAAGGTCCGGAACTCCTCCGCAACCTTGGCCACAGTGTCCTTGGCTGGTCCTCCAGTGTGAAGTTGTGCTTCCAGCTCGGCCATACGCTTAGAGAAGTTCTCCTCCAGGTTCATTTGTGCGGTTTTAATGTCATCCAATTGAGCCATTGTATATATATCTCGTTATTGTTATTTATTATCTTAAGACTGCGACGGAAATTGGTGGGTCGTGTCGCCATAATACACGTATTTACATCTGATGAAATCTTGCGACTCAATATTCACATACTTTGGATCCGATGTACGATCCGTTGGGCTAAAAAATTGCTGTGTAGGTATATCACCCTACTATATACTAACCACATTTTACTTTATAAAATTTTAACCTCTGCCTCGCTTGAGCGATCTAAATAATTTGCTAAGGTGTGCTTCGACCGCGCTAGGTGTCGAATGACGAGCTGACGCGGCCACTTGATACCGCCCGGGGTCGATAAATTAGTTTTTGTGCGCTCCTTGTTCACCTCTGTGGCCTAATGTTTTTGTTCAACTTAATGAATTATTCTTTCATATGATCCCAAATACACTACGTTTGAATGAAGTGTTTACTTTATGCGAGGGGCCGAACCGGATGCTATGTAAACAATTACGACTTTTAACGACTTACTCGAAACAATTGCTTATCGTGATAACAATACGAGTTGAACCTTGATTCCTTTTGTTTTGTTATATACCTGGTGATATTATCTTAACAAATATATAAAATTATAGCAATACGTGCTTGAAAAGTTATTTAGATATTAGCATGTGAAAAAAAATATTATTTCGCTGACTTTGCATTTTGCGCGCGGGACGTAATTATGAATTAAAAACATCATTGTAAACAAATATTATAATTATATATGATACTTTTATGTTTTCTTGTACTTGAATAAACTAATTAATTATGAATTTACAGCAATAAAAATAATAAATATTGTGTATTACTTTAATTTAAGAGATTTTTACAAACAATTATCGTAAAAATGGCATTTCTTTTTTATTGAATGTAAATACATATGTATGTTGATAAGGTTACATTTATGCTCTGTGTTATTTTTTTATTATGAGTATATAAATAAACCTATCATATGATGGTCATATTATTCATGAGATATTGATTATCGAAAAAATTTGCTGTTATTCAGGTTATTTTTGGCGGGAAAAAGTAAACAACTGTGCACATTCCAGTAAGAGTAATTCTTATCGGATTCTTATCAGAAATGGTTCTTTTGCTTGAAAATTTAATTGGTAAGAAATTTATGTAGGTTTGAATCTGATATATAACATAAAAAGGTATTTAAAAAAATAAAATACGGATTTCCGTATTTTATTATATTGTATAGGCGGCAATTAACAATCAATTCTTTGTTTTATTTTCTTATGTTTAAAATTAAAATGTTTCTTTTAAGGATATTTATTTTCTTTAAAAGTAAATTAAATAACCTTTCTAACCGTGTATAATACTTATATACCTCCCTTAATAAAGAACGACGAGAAAAAGGAATATGTCAGAAATATAAAATCGCGCTCAAAAATGGCGGGAAAATATTTCTAATTTTCACTTTATACTGCCCTTGCGTGGACTACATGTATATTATTTGGTGTTATTTGGTATCATTCGAGAGCTCATTTTATTACGCATCTATTGATATATAATATAGCGCAATCCGTTAAGTTTTAATAAAAGGGACATTAGTTCGAGTACGTAGTTTAGACTACGTCTTCAGAAAAAACGGACTTTTGTCCCTTAGAGCAATCAACGGATTTGGAAAAAAGGGAGTTTTGTCCCTTGAAACAATCGACAAGTTAAAGCGTATTTCTTACATCATAAATATTAACTGAGTCGTCAACAACACTTAAACCTAAGTTTCTCAAGACGTTAAATTTATAGAAGACGCCAGCAGCTACGCCTGCATTTTTTTTTAATTTACCCGTTTTGGCCGATCCCGTGGGAATTTCGGAAAATCCCTTTTTATTGCACCCCTACAATCCCCAAGAAACATACCCGCCAAATTTCAGCTTCCTGCGCCCAATAGTTTCGGCTGTAGCGTGTCTGTCAGTCAGTCAGTAACGCAAGGATTTTATATATTAAGATAATAAAAGTTTTATATACGAAAATTTTAAAAGCTAATTAACGAGAAAAGGATTTAAGCTTCCACTAATTAAAGAAGTAACACGAGAAACTTTAAGAAGTATATTTAATTTAGTCTGTAAGAAAGGAAGAAACTGAGTTGAAACAAAACAAGTAAGTGTTGAGGCAAGTTGCTGAATTATCGGCAAAGCAATAAATCCAAGTAAATACAGAGACTTAAAAGTGGGTGGCGGAGGTGTATTGCGGACTATCGGGTTACAAATAAAATGGCCAGTGAATTCGAAAACAGCTTTGTGAATGTCGACGCGTTAAGACTAACTGCCGTCGTCTTTTTTATTTCTCTTTTAATGAATGATTTACCCACGTAGTTAACGTATTACACTGATATCGGAATTTTTAAATGTGTAACTTTATTGCGTTTCAGCAGTAGTTTATGAGTTATTTAGAAGTTTTATGAAATTATAATACAAAGACAAGGAGAGATATGTCCTCGCAGTGTAAAACGAGCATATTTTATAACCAAATAAATATTTTCATCGACAAGGCACATTAATTTTCTACTCAATCTGCTCTGTGACCTTTCTAATAATGGCGAAGGTATTTAATTCTTATTATTTTATATTGGTTTAAGTGGTTAAGGTTCTCTACTTCTATTCATCTTTAGAGAGTAAGTGTAAACATTATTGTTCTCATCTTTCAGTTCTTGCTCATCACCCAGCCTTACGGAGTCCATACATACACACATAGACTCACGCCTATTTCCCGGAAGGGTTGGCAGAGACTACGGAACGCCATTTGTAACGATCCTGACATATCTCTCTTGCTTCATTCATTCCCAGCAGATTCCTCATACATGCTCTTCAGGGTACTTCTAACCTGTCCTGTCCTACGGAGTCCAGTGCTGGATATAGGCCTCTCCCAATTTGCATCAGAATAGCTTTGTGAGTTGATAAGAGGATTTAACTGATGAATTGGTATAGAGGTTGTTGTCGAGTTTTTCGTCCCTGCTCAAAGATACTTTTGGTAGCGTTTGAGGTAACTATGAAAAATACCTAGTCACCTCCTATGACTTCACATTGAAAATCTTTTCGATGCTCAAAATAGTTTTTTACGCTAGTTAAGCAATCGGGCGACATGCGTCAAGCGCATGCGATTGCTGACCACGCATCGAACGAGCATGGCGCGTGCCATCAAAATGCATATTTAGCTATAAGTTTCATATTTAATTATAATGTTAATTTAATCAGTCTATTAGAACCTTTCTAAGAATTGAAATAAAACGACGTATTCCCAGAGACGAGTGGCAAAGACTGACAAACTTTTATTTCTTACTATAGAAGTAAACACACTATTTAAAATATATGTCTATATGTCTAGTGACAATAAAAAACAGATGGCCAGTACGATACATGGCCAGTGCTAATACATACTGTGTAGATATTAAACCTTCAACACCCCCACTATATCTAACAATATGTTTATACACAATTACAATCTTTGAATACCTAATATATCCAAAAACTTATGTTTCACAACACAAAGTATTGGTGAATACATCAGCTGGCATCTCACAGCTGTAGGCAAATACTATTCACATTTACAATTGTATTTACTATACATTCGATACAAAAGTAAAATATCTAGAATAGCAATTGTTAAATTGACTCAAAAATCCAACTGCATAAGTAATATCAGGCCTGGTTAGAACTGCTAAGTACATTAGACAACCAATAGCTTGATATGGGAATTTTCCAACATAGTTTTCCCCCTTACATACATGCAAGATAATTTTTGTAACACCTGATCAATATAATCAGACTGGTTCAATGTGATAGGTTACTCAGATTTATTAACACATTGACACCAATGACTTTCTTAAGTTTGAAATACTAACTAATACATTTTTCAAATATTCTGTTTCTTTACAACCATTTGAAAAAATAAAAATCTCTACAAAAAATATTTCTAACTTTTGTATACATACATGGATCTATCTTAGATCTCCCTATAACTAATATTTGACAAACATAGTAACTAAACAAACATGGAACCAAACTTTGTTATCACTGTCATATTTTTACAAGGCACCCACTTACATTGCACAACCATTACCTACCATCTTGTGAACTATCACATAATTCCCATGCATCATTTTCTTTTTACTTTTCTTCTTCTTGCATGGCCAACGTCCACTGTTTCTTTTCTGGTCCGTTGCAGTGTCAAACCTGTCCCATCTTCATAGGTTTCAGCGCTTGTACTTGTACAAAGATTCAACATACCATATCTCTCTGGTGGTTTCCGTGTTCGTCTGGGTCTGTCCATGAAACCTTCATTTTTACACTGAAGTGTACTCTCTGAGTCTTTATAATCGTTATCACTGTTGGAGTTATCTTCATGACTAGATATAGATTCCAAACTTGTAACCTTCTGGGTTTGTTGTTTATCTTCAAGACTAGATGTTGATTCAACCTTCTGGGCTTGTCCTGGTTTAACCTCATCCCCCACTGAAGCAACATTCTGGTCTTGTACTAGAATCGTACATTCAGACTTGATTTTTGGCTCAATAATAATCCCATCCCTTAATGTAAACACAGTCCTTGATTCTGGATTATAGACTCTGTATCCTTTTATATTATCTGGATATCCTGTAAGAATACATTTTACAGATTTCTTATACCATTTTGTATGCTTTTGTTTAGCAATATGTACCATGACAGTGCTACCGAATATTCTGATATCACTGATATCTGGTTTCGTGCCAGTCCATAATTCATATCGAGGGTTCACGGGCAAAATGTATTAAGCGACATCCTGGCCGATATTAAGTTATATACATATTCGGAATCGCCGGATTTTTCTGCGTCGTTTGCACTCGGTTTCGTGCTGATCTGAGCACTTTTTTGGCGCTTAAAACAATAGTAAATTTAGGGGCAGTTCGGAGTACCTTTGATTGAAGCGACAACATTTTTTTACAATTTAAGAAAAATGGACTTCATACAGGCGAAATATTTAATGTTTTTGACTTGAGCTATTTTCCCCGGCATAAGTTTGGTAAGATAAGGTGTTTGAATCGTCTTGCCTGCGCCTAAAATATATACATACTGTCGCTTACAGCATTTTGCTTGTACCTGAAGTTCATACTTGATGTCACTTAAAACATTTAGCCTGCTGCTGAAATCCATACCTTATGTCGCTTAAACCATTTACCATGCGTCTGATATTAATACACACAGGCGCTTAAATCATTTTCATATTTAATAAAAATTCTTTATACTCGGCGGTTAAATCCTTCTTCTTGAACTGAATTAATAAAGACTCGTCTCATCAGACATATTTTATTCTAAGTGGTGGAAGTTAAAACATTTTTACTCTACTGGAATTAGGAAATCTATATTCGTTAAGATAGTCAAAATTTTGTATAAATCGTTTATCCGTTGTCGGGTAAGACATATCGTTTCGGCACCAGAGTCTTTGATTTACGTCACTGTGAGTAACGCGCGTGCCCCCGCGGTGCTTCAGTCACCGTGAACCGTGTACGAGTATGGACATGTTATGTGTTATTTGGACAAAATCATCACCTGGTTATTGAAATATTGCGTTGTTGTGGCATAAAATAGTGCATAATCTATATCTACACTATATAATTATATATTATTTATTATTTTTATTTATTTATAATATTATAAAGAGGAAAATTTTGTATTTTTGTTTGTTTGTTTGTAATGGATAAACTCAATATAATACTATAAATGTCCTGTTATATGGCAGTGAGACGTGGCCTGTGCTTGAGCGACACAAGCAGAGTCTGCGTGTCACGGAGATGAACATGCTGGCTGGATGTGTGGTGTCACGCGGAAGGACCGCATTAGGAACTCCCGCATCCGGGGTAGCTTTTATGTCCGTGACATTGCTGACAAACTGCAAGAGTGTCGTCTACGCTGGTATGGCCACGTCTTACGTCAACCAGCATCTTACGTGGGTAACAAATGTCTTGCCATGCTACCTCCACCGGGCCCCGGTAAACGCGGAAGGCCAAAAAATGCTGGCTTGACGTCGTAAGGGATGATATGCGTGCCAACCAACTAACCACCAGGGAGGCTGAAGACCGTGCGAAGTGGAGGAGATATAGCCGGAAAGCGGACCCCGGACTCCAAGGCGTGGGTTTTGGAGCGCAACCGGGACAGCGCTAGGATGATGATGATGATGAAACTCAAAAACTACTGGACTGATTTAAAAAAATCTTACACCATTAGAAAGCTACTTTATCTGCGAGTAACATAGGCTATATTTTATTTTAGAAAAAATAGGGGTCCGTAAGATATTTGGGTTTTTCGGGTACGGGAAGTAGTTTCCTCAGGACGCGGGTGAAACTGGGGGAAACGGCTAGTCTAGTTATAATTTGAAGAAATTCATAAAGAAATTATCAATATATTAAAAAGGTGAACTTTAAGGGACCTAATTTAGTTCATGGCGAAATGTGGGTGTAATATTACACCTCTGCCTACCCCTTCGGGGATACAGGCGTGAGTCTATAAAATAAATAAAAAATACAAAGGTGATTATTTATTGTATTATTAACTTACTGTAAAATGTATTCGAAATATAAACAGTCTACACGGCGTGTCTCTTATACTCGATCAGAGTATTAATTATTGTGAATTAGAATGTTCACATTGAATAAACATAATTTTATTATAGTACTATTTTGAGAGCGTAAAACTGAATTGAAAGTATTATTTTCCATATACATTTCGATGCTTAAACAAAAAAATATTATAGATAAGTACTTACTTACATAATTGCTTTTTAAATGTTTCCTTAATAAATAGTAGTAGTAGTACTAGGTAGTTGTTTGTGTTTATTAAAATCTATAATTTAGTGTTACTATCAGCAGAACTATGTATTACTGGAAGGCAGCGATAGCCGAGTGGATATACCAACAGACTGCCATGCAGAGGGTATCGGGTTTGAATCCACAATGACTTTTCGGAGTTATGTGCGTATTGAATTGTTAATTATCGCTTGTCCCGTGCCTCGGAGAGCACGTTAAGCCGTCGGTCCCGGTTGTCATGAAGATCTTTGACAGTCGTTACAGGGCGTCAGTACCTTCTTACCTTTGAAACTGGGATGACGCTAAGAGGATGATGATCAGCAGAACTATTACTGACTGCCTCGTTGGTCTTGCGGCAAAAATGTGCGCGTAGGATCGGGAAGTCTCATGTTAGATTCCCGGGTCGGGCAATATGTTATTGGGTTTTTCTGTTAGGAAATTCACAGTAACAGCACGGATTCTGGAATGTGCCCGGTACGGCAATAGGCTCGCCAATTATTACGTGGGAATAAAATAAATCTGGCGAAAAGTGGGTGTAGCAATACACCTCTGCCTACCTCTTCGGGGTTACAGGCGTGAGACTATGTAAGTGTATGTATGCGCTATCAACTGAATTGAACACAAATAGTGCGATAGTCTAGGGGTGAGACCATCAGACTGCAATGCAGAGGGTCTCGGATTCGAAATCTGGCACACACCAATAACTTTGATCAACTTGTAGTCTTATTAACGTTATGTGCGTATTTACCTGAAAATTATTGCTTGTATAGTACTTTGGAGGGCGCGTTAAGCCGTCGGTCCCGACTGTCATGAAGATGTTTGACAGTCGGTACGGAGAGTCAGCACCCTCAAATATCCTAACACTAGTCTAACCAAAGAACATAGTTATCCCATAGAATCCCGTAGGTACATATTGCACCTTATCAGGTTCGACAAGATATCGGGCCCTGGGCTCCTAAGCAAATAGCAGAGGATGCAACCATGCATAATGCTAGGATAATGATGACTGTTATTACACATAATCTAAAGTCCTAAGCTAAGTAATTGACATAACTTAAAACGCCTGTATTTCTCTGGAGAGTAGAAGTGTAGAGGGCAGAGATATTTGACACACTTTCTTACCAGTTATATTATCACATGAAACATGGGATGTGCCTGTTGCCACTTACTAGGCACAATTCCAGACTGCGGTGCTACTGAGAATTTCAATATGGAAAAACTTGAGAACACTGTTCTCGACCTGGGAATCAAACCCCGGGCTTCATGCTTAGCAATGACATTGGCATGCGTAAACTAAATTCTTTTTTGGAATTTTCTGCTTACAGTGACATCCACGGATATGGAAATGAACAGACAAAAATACTCGAAACAAAAAAATTATCTTATCAGAATCAAATCATCCAGGAATAATTGTGGTGTGATGAGTACGATGATTTTTCTGGGTTTAATTTATCTAAAAAAAATTGTATTTCTTGTAGCTGAATATTTTTCAAAAAATAGCAAAAAATGTTAATCCTTGGCCACTATTATAATAAAAACGATCACTTGTCTGATTTTAAACACGCATTTGTTTTATTTTAAAATTTCTTTAGATTTTTCATTGGTAGGAAATAAACAATAGTCCAAATTAATGTTGATCTAACCGCCAATCCTAATTATACATACAAATTAATTGTTATTTCAAACAATTTACTTTTAGAGAAAAGTGCTACATAAATCATTTTAATCTGCAACTACTTTATGATATTTCAATTGCTTAAACCGATTAGCCTGATTTTATTTTAGTATTCCAATGGTTGATCATATATTTAGCCTTACACAAAATAATGCCAGAGTGTCGCTTAAATCGTTTTTCCTATAACTGTATTGTGAAATTTATGGCACTTATATCATTTAGCCTGTTTGTACATAAAAGTAAACTGGGGTAATATTGTATCAAGCGACTTTTATTTCCATTAATAGTAGCTTAAAAGAAATGAAAACTATACTCAATTATGCAGCTTTTGTCATGGAAATCAAATTCGGTCAGTTTTTCGTTAATAACCTTATGCTTTTTTTATACCGATATTTTTTCGTAAAATTGAAACTTTAAAACGCTCTCCTGTAAAGTTTAAAAAATGTCGCTTAATACATTTTGCCCGTGAACCCTCGATATGGCGTTCTATTATCCAACGCAGCAGCCACAGTTCTATTCTGCAGATACACTGCCGTATTTGTGGCCTCACCCCAACACTCTTTTCCCAGGTTTGCATCAAACAGTAGACATCTCGCTTTTTCTACGACTGTGCGATTGTATCTTTCGCACAAACCATTTTGTTCTGGGCTGTATGGGTTGTTTTTCTGGTGGATAATACCAGCACTGTTTAGGTAATCTCCAAATTCCTTATTACAATACTCTAAACCATTATCGCTTCTTATCACTTTAATTGTTCTATTTGTTTGATTTTCCACCTGTGCTTTGAAGTTCTTGAAAACCTTCAGAGCTTCATTCTTGTGCTTTAGAAAATAAACAAACGTAAAGCGACTGTAGTCATCGACAAATAACAAGAAATACCTTGCTCCTCCTATCGATGTAGTCTCCATAGGGCTCAAATATCTGTGTGCACTAAATCTAGCAAATTACTGCTTCTCTGACCACTGCCTTTAAATGGTAAGCGACACTGTTTACCTTCACAGCATGTTGTGCAAGAAGCCTTGCTTATATCTATTTTCTCATCAAATGACATTCCCATGACAGCATTTTTCATTTTATTTAAATATTCCTTGTTGACATGTCCTAATCTGCGATGCCATGTTACTCCTGATACAGCTGATGCAGCCAAATACTCCTGAGATATCAAGTTTACCTTGTATACTCCATTGACTAATACTGCTGTAGCGACTAACTGTTTCTTTTTATTGTAAACATAACAGCCTTTTTCTGTAAAAGACACACTATTTCCTTTTCTAATTATTTGACTGACTGATAGTAGGTTAGTAGTCAGGGATGGTATACAGCGTACGTCTTCTACCACGATGTCGTACTCGCAATCATCAGTTGTAGTAGTTATTTTAACATTGCCAGAACATAATACAGTCAACTTCTCGCTATTAGCTACGACAATTTCTTTGTTTTGTTCGTATTTGGCATTCATTACCCAACTTTCATTAGCTGTTAGGTGTACACTTGCCCCGGAGTCAATATACCACTCATTTTTGTTGAAATTCGCACTTAAAAATACAGCACTGAATGCGTTTGATTGCACTCTTTCAGTATTTTTCTTCTGTGCAAAATTATTTTCATTCATGCACTGACTTTTGTAATGGCCGATTTGTTTACACCGGTAGCATTTCACTGCCGTGTTTGACTTTGACAGAACAGTACTGTCAACATTATACTTTTTCTTGGCCATAGACAAATTCTTTTTATTTTGCTTTGCATGACTAATAAAAGCACCGTTCATTTCGCTTTCGTATTCTACTGACTCCATATCTAAAAGTTTCGTTTTAATATTGTCTGCCGTAATGGAAATTCCTGAATGTTCTATTGCCATGATCATTGGTGCAAAACGATCAGGCAATCCAGCCAACAACAATGACCCTGTCCACTGATCATTTATTTCAAATCCTGTTCCGCTTAGTTTTTGCGCTGTATCAATAATCTGCGTCACGTATGACGTCATTGAAGTGCAGTTTTCTCGCCGGATTGAAATTAAATTTCTTAATAGACTTATTCTTCTTGAAAATCCACTATCGTCAAATAATTGCTGTAATTTATGCCATAATTCTTTTGACGATTTTACATTTTTTACGTGGACATACAATGACGGGTCGATAGTCATTATCAATTTTGCTTTCGTTTTTTCGTCATCAGCGCTTGAAATTTCTTTATCTGATTCTGCCTTTATGCAATGTTTCATGCCTTCCAGAATCAAGAAATTTTCTGCTGCGAAACACCACTCCGAATAATTATCGCGTCCCTTTAGTTTCGGCACATTTACTAGGTAGTTGCTAGCCATTTTGTCGAACTGATATACTGGAACTTACTGCGATAATTAAAATTACATCTAAATCGCACTGAATACTGTCTTTTAACACTTGCTTGCAAAATTCTTGTTAAAATCAATACTGTGTTTTAACACTTGCTTGCAAAATTCTTGCTAAAACGACTCAATTGCGATTTTATGAGCTCTCTGGGCCCTGAAATAAAACGCCGTATTCCCGGAGACGAGTGGCAAAGACTGGCAATCTTTTATTTCTTACTATAGAAGTAAACACACTATTTAAAATATATGTCTATATGTCTAGTGACAATAAAAGACAGATGGCCAGTACGATACATGGCCAGTGCTAATACATACTGTGTAGATATTAAACCTTCAACAAGAATAAACTTGTATTTTAAATAATAAATCTATTTTTTAATAGTAATCTCGTCCACCGATATTTAACTGGCGCAGTCGGTAGGATCGCGACACTCGCATATCGAATAAAACTCTCCGAATAGAGTGGACGGTATCTATCGTCATCTTCGCGATCCCTTATAAGAAGAACCTACGTCGGTGGCAGCCTGCGGGAGTTTCGGAACATTGAGAGTCCTGCTATTCTACAAGGCCCGGTAAGAAATGCAGAGGTTCCTGGGGTAAGTACGATTCGTTTACCCAGTATCCTGTGCAATATTTCCTGTCATATATTACTTGCATTTATACTTGTTATTACATGTGTTTTGTCTGTATGCTATAATCGCGATAGACTTATTTTGTTTTATCTCGTGCACTTAGGTTGTACTTAATAACAATAGATTCGCGCGGTAAGCAGATAGTTAGATATTAATTATTGTAATTGTATATCATTACGCCTGTATTAGTACAACACAGTAGGCAGTGTTGTAGGTAGCACATTTTAGTATTTAATTTGCTGTATAATTTGTTTTAATTCATAACAATGGCAATATGTAGCACAGTAACAGGCCTTTTACGATGTATGAGACATAGAGATAAACCGCATATGAAGGCTTAATTAAATCCAGACAATTCAACTATACAATTATCCTATAAACGGTATCGCAATTTTTGTAATGATTTGCTTAAAAAAGTAAAGGTAAGCTATGACAAAAGTCTATTAGAAAAAGCCGGTAAAAATAGCAAAAAGATTTGGCAATGTATTAAAAAGACGACATACACTAATAAACAACATGAGTCATCGTCAAGTTTATTACGCGCGCACTCATCACACCTAGAATCTGCTAATATTGCAAATAATTTTTTTGTCAATGTTGGCAAATGCCTCGCAGACAAGGTTCCGGGTCAATCACAATACCTTAGCACTCCTCATAGCACATCTTTAACATCGTTTGTATTACTTGACACTGACGAAACTGAAGTTAACAATATAATTATGTCCCTAAAAGACAGCTGTGCCGCTGGATGGGATAATATACGAAACAAAATCATAAAGCAATTCAAGCACGTCTTAATTCCCCCGCTGACCAACATTTTCCAAAAATGTTTGTCTAGAGGTATATTTCCCAAGTGCCTTAAAAAATCTGTGGTAGTGCCGGTGTATAAATCCGGTAATAAAGAACAAGTAAATAACTATAGACCGATTTCTCTACTGCCCTGTATGTCAAAAATACTGGAAAAAATTATTAATAATAGACTGATAAAGTACCTAGAGGACAAATCGATATTATCTAAGACACAGTTCGGATTTCGACCTAAACTATTGACAGTTGACGCCGTACATCACCTGACTGACTTTTTGGTGCAAGAACTTGACAAGGGTAACCAGACAATAGGAATATTTCTGGATCTTTCTAAGGCTTTTGACACCGTCTGTGTCCCTATTTTGTTGCGTTAACTCGAGAACATTAGTATAAGAGGTAAACAGTTAGAATTAATTAAAAGTTACTTAGAGGACCGCACGCAATGCGTAAAAATCGGTAACACAGTTAGCACTGATGAAAATAACACATCTTTCGGAGTCCCCCAGGGCAGCATCTTAGCCTCTACGTTATTCCTCATTTACATAAATGACCTTTGTAATCTACACATAAATCACGGTACTATCATATCATACGCTGACGTCACTGCTCTACTTTTTTCTGCTGATTCAGAAAAAGATGTTTTCGAGTATGCGCAACATGGTTTTAATTGTGTTAATAAATGGCTTCAGCACAATTTATTAACACTAAATGCAGAGAAAACCAACTATGTTAAGTTTACCATACGCAAATTAACAGCACAACAAACTAACACACCACTGTATGCCCATCACTGTGACGCCTTTCCTGGAATTCCCTGTGCTTGTCCTTGTATTAATGGCACAAATAAAATAAAATATCTAGGTATCATAATAGACGAAACACTTTCCTTCAAAGAGCATATCGAGTGTTTAAACGGTAGAATACGTAAGTTAATATATGTTTTCAAGAAAATGCGACATATGGCTGACCCAACATTAATAAGGCAAGTGTACTTTGCTCTATGCCAGTCATTATTAACATATTGTATTACGACATGGGGGGCGCAGGAAAAACTTTGATACTGTCTGTTGAAAGAGCTCAGCGAGCAATTCTTAAAGTATCAACCTACAAACCGTTCCTATATCCAACTAATTCCCTATACCAAGCTTGTAAAGTATTAACAGTTCGACAACTATTTATCAAGAGTATCGTATTAAAGCAACACATAGCCCTTCCCTACAGCACTATATCTAACAACAAAAGGCGACATAATATAATATTTCCGACTAAAATGCAAACAAGACACGCATTCACATCCAAATTTTATATATTCCTGGGGCCGCTACTTTACAAAAGACTAAACGCATTAACTAACCTAATTCCTTGCACCTACTTCAAATGCAACAAAATTGTCAATAATATCCTTCTGAATATGTCCTACGAAGATACAGAAAAATTATAAATTGTGTTAAAATAATTATCTCAACAAAATACACCTTTACCTCAATTTATTAGTTGTAATTATTCATAAGATATTATAGATCTTGTATTAGTGTACTAAAACATGACGTACGTAATATTGTAGAAAGTAAGTGATTATATATTTTATAGTATCTAATTAGCCTTAATCGCCTAAAACGCAGGTTTATCCTAGTTCAGGCATATAATCTTATATAAGGATCCTAAACTAAGCTTTTGTACTCTAAATAAGTAAATTGTACCTTTTTATTTAACAGAATAAATTGAATTTGAATTGAATTTGAATTGAATTGAGTTATGACGAACTTAAAGTTTATTAGGGACCTCATGCCCAAATATGATGGTAACCCGAAAACATTGAACTTCTTTATTAGGGAGGTGGAAATATATTATGTTATTATTGGAACCAACAGCTAGAGCGAATTCAGCACTTATTTGTTTAATTAAAAGCAGGTTGAGCGGCACCGCGATTTACGCTATAGCTTATGAGGAGTCCCTAGACTCCTGGCAGGCCATTAAGACCGCGTTGATACGTAGATTAGGCGAACCGCGCAATGAAAAGTGCAAGGATGCAGGAACTCACTCGTATTTGCCGTAATACAAAAGGAAGATTCCGAAGCGTTTGGTAAACGTCTTAGGGATATTTTAGACACACTACAGTCAGTGGGTAAGCATAATGACAAGTCGTATTACGAAAAGATGGTTATAGACCAATATGTCAACAATTTAGAGTTCCATATATCAGTAGGCGGACGTATCTCGAATCCAGACACGCTAGAAATAGCCATAACTAACGCTAGGCAGGAGGAAGCACGTCTAGCACACCATAAATTTAGTAATAATTTTAATACACCTTTTATGCAAGCCAAACCAAAAGATACACCATAACTTAGTTTGTGTACACCCCAGCCATTTGGTTTCAATGCCGCTCCACCTCAACAAAGGTTTGTAACGCAACAACGTAGCAACTGGGCCCCTGAACAGAAACAGCAATGGGCACAATCCACGCTCCCATGGAAGAATAAAATACAAGGTAATGTTAGACCAAGCGGGTCCGGCACCTTTAAGAACTCGTCGAACTTTAGACAACAGCCGAACGTGCCACACCAGCAAGTGAACCCACCACAAAAGGTATCAGACGTTACAATGAGGTCTGTAAACAAACCGCAAAAGCCTCAATTTGGGGAACTTTTCTACACAATTAACGAACAGGCACAGTATCAGGAGAACTACGACCCCTGCTACGTCGCAAATTTATTATATATACAGACCATAGACCACTCATGTGGTTAATGTCTTTAAAGGATACAAATTCCAAATTAACTCGATGGCGATTGAAATTAAACAAAATACCAATGCGGATGCACTATCCAGGGTTAAAATTTTCCATAACAGTATAGACTCTCTAGCGGTTAACTTAGATGATAATGACGATGACAAAATTATAAATACAATTTTTGACAACGCACGTAGACAAGCAGAAGCGGAAGATAGGGCCCCGACGAATAATAATAACGACAATAGAAACAATACAGACCACAATCAACAAGACATGGAGATCGATAGCGACTTACAGTCACACACTGATAAAACTGACACAGACCAAATTAGTCAAGCGACCACTAACCCTGACCAACTTATCTCAACAAACCACACACAACCAGACAACGACAATAAAGGCATACCGATTCTATCAGACGCTATAGACCGACAACTTAAACAATTTCAAATTATATCGACACCAGTGTCGCACGAGTGATTGATTTCCCGGGATAGCCGGGATCGATCACTCGCCGAGCAATTAAAGAGAGATAATTAGGTTGTCTTACGGGAAATAAATAAAAAATATCACCAGGAAAGATTAAACTCGCGTTATATTCCAGATTCACAATGGTTTTAATTACACAAAAGAACTGACACTGGAGATTAACCGACTAGACAATTATCCAGGGCGTGGGTGGTAGGTTGGCACTCCACAGGTCTTCGGATGGGTACTCAGCTTTGTCGTGTGTCTCCCAGCAGAAAAAGAGCCCAACCACGTGTGTCGCCGGTATATATAGGGCCAGCGAGCGGGAGAGGGCTCCCCACCGCAGTGCGTCACTCGTAGCGAGGCTCGCAAGCGCCGAGGCACGACATCACACACCCCCCCCGTTAGGCCGGGATTTTCCCTAAGGAAAATTCCCTAGCCCAACGGGCGTAGCAGCCCTGAAGATACTCCCTGGAATTAGAGAAAACAAGGGCATGAGTACCTAGAACAAGTGACAACCCTATACGCTAATTAGTATACCTTAATAATAATGACCCACGCTTGCATTCTTCACGCGTACAACGGCAGTCTGAACTTGAACATAAACATTTATCATTCATAATTCATCACACATACCTACATGTAAATGCCAAGGCCAGTGTAATAGCCCAATAGCAAAGATAACAATCTATGGAGAAGCGCTTAGGGTAATTATTAGGTGATAATGATTTGTAGATATAAGAACTTGATCTAGCCCTACGACTTAAAAATCTTGGGTTCGGCCTTTGCCACTAGATAAGTAAACTTTTTGAATATATTTAGGTGTAACAACAGATTTTTCGTAACGATGAACAAAAATAATATAAGCCGCAGACACGACCGGACCGCTCAATGTCAAAGGAAAGAATTTAATAAATATTTTGCTTTAATTAATAACTACAACACGACCAGTAAACACCTTTTGAATGTAAACAATGGTGAATCATTAGTTAGGCATTTATTTATCGGCGCGTCGCTGAGTGAACGCGCGTGCGTCATAACGACAACTAGGTAGGTATGATCTAAATGGTAGGTACTATTTGACTGTTCCGAGCTCGCGACGCACGGTTAATTACTCTGGATGTTTATAAAGTACCTATAATAACAATTTGATTATGGAATTTATACAGAATTAAGAATAACAACAGAACTTCAGAACAAGGCACGGCGAAAAACAATACGCCAATCAATATGCATTTCAACAAATAGATTTGCGGAAAGAAAATACACATGCGAGAATCGAACACCAGACCGATCCGACAACAACTTTTTAACCACTGAGCCATAACTGATAGTTAGATAAACAACAGATTCTTTGTAACAATATTACATGTAATAAACTTTATTACAATTTATAACTGAAACATTTATTCATTTTATGTTAGCATGTTTACATAAATCATTAACACAACACAATACATTATCTTGTGAGCTTCGACTCGAAAACATAAGAACCATTGTTGGCCTTCACAAATGATTATGTAGGTAATTATAACTTAGTATAGATATGCGTCTTACATTGTTGTTTTTATGCTTTTATTATTCTTTGTAATTAATCAACTTTAAATCCTTGATGTGCCATTCTCCTAAAGGTTTTCCGGCCATGTCGTTAAGTTTGTATACTAGGGGTGACTTTTTTGAGGCAATCTTACATTTAATAAATTTAGGCGCCAATTTCTTGCTAAAGTATTTATCCTTGTCACTAAGTAGAAACGTTCTGCGCCAAACTATATCACCGACATTGAATTCTGCCGGTTTACGGCGAAGATTATAAGATGAACAATTTCGTTGGTGGGCCGACAACAGAGCTGAATGTACCTTCTCGAAAATAGAGGATAAGTAGCCTAAAGTTTCGGCATAGCCGTCCCGTGGTTCAAGCACCATATTGGAATTAAATTCCTTGTCAATATACTGAGAACCACATTTTATGACCTCCCTGCCAAAAACAAGGAAATTAGGAGAATAACCAGTAACCTCACTAACTGCGCAGTTAAGGGCGAACTGAACCTTAGTGATTAAAGTGTCCCAGATTCGATGATCAGATTCTATGAAAGTTGAAATAGCTGTCATAATGGTTTTGTTGTAACGTTCAACTGAGTTAACGTGGGGAGTATACAACGGTGTAAAATGCAAATTTGGAATTTTATATTTTGACAACATACTTTTAAAGGTTGCGCTAATAAATTGTTTACCGTTATCCAAAACAATAGTAGATGGAATTCCATGCACCAAAAATACATTTTCCTCGAGAATTTTTGTTATCACTTCTGTTCTTCCGTTTAATGGGGAAAAGCAAACAATATTTAGAGAAACAACAACTGACCACAAATATAAAAGTGTTTTGTTTTCTGCTGGGGGGCAATGGATCAATCAAATCAATACTAATCGTCTGAAAGGGCTTTTGACATGATTTGGGTTTTCCCATTAGACCTAAATTTGGGTGATTTTGGTGTTTATGGGTGATACAAGGTTCACATGAACTGACGAACTTGACAACATCGGAGTACATACCAGGCCAAAAGTAATTAAGTGCAAGACGTTTGTATGTCTTAAAGATACCCAGATGTCCAGCAGTGGGTGAAGAATGATTCTCCCTTAGAATGTCAATTCTTTGGTCAGACGGAATAACCTCTTTCCATTGAAATTCTCTAGTGAGAGGGTTTAATGTTTTTTTAAAACAATACAATTTATTGTTTATTACTTGATAGTTAACAAAGGAAGTCGGGGAACTTAAACAGCCTTTATAGATATTTAAATACCAAGGATCATTAGTAGAAACTGGTAAATTCTGATAAGAATTAATATCTATATTTATATCATTAGCAATAGCAGAAACGGGTAAAGAGCGAGACAGAAAATCAGATAAAACGTTGTCGGAACCCCGACGATGACGTATTTCGAAATTATAGGAAGATAAGCGAACTCCCCATCTGGCTAACCGGCCAGTAGGGTTATTTAAGGTCAAGAACTATTTCAAAGCAGCGTGATCAGTGTAAACAATAAACTTTTTACCATTTTCAACATAACAACGCCAGTGTTCTATAGCAGATAGAACAGCCAGGGCCTCGCGCTCTGTGGCACTGTAATTTTTTTCTTGCTTACTGAGTGATTTGCTATAGTACGCTATGACTCTTTCCTCACCATTTAACCTTTGACAGAGGATCGCGCCAAGACCAAAATCGCTAGCATCTGAGTGTATTTCAAACGGTTGCGAGTAGTCAGGACAAGCCAACACCGAGGAGGAAATCAAACAATTCTTTAGGTTATTAAACGCCTCATTAGCCTCTGTCGTCCAGCAGAATGGAGGTGCGTTTTTACTTTGAGATGTTAACTTATTTAAGGGTGCAGCAATAGAGCTAAAATTCGGTATAAAACGCCTGTACCACGAGGCTGCGCCTAAAAATCGACGTACTTCTTTTCTATTAGAAGGAGTGGGATAATTTTTCATTGAATTTACTTTATCCGGATCGGGATGCAATCTACTAGAGTCAACAACATAGCCTAAATATTTTAGTTTATCTCTAAAAAATTTACATTTTTCGAGATTAATTGTTAAATTAGCGCTTTTTAGTTTATCAAGAATGCGTAATAAAAGAGTAATATGCTCGCTGAAGCTGGACGTGATACAGATTATGTCATCGATAAAACAGAAAACCTTATTTTCAAATTCTGGGCCATAAAATAAAATATCAACTAATCGTTGTTGAGTAGCTGGCGCATTCGTAAGACCGAAAGGCATTCATTTGAATTGAGATGTGCCACGCGTGGGAATATAAAAGGCTGTTTTGCAACGGTCCTCTTCTTTAATTAATGTTTGCCAAAAAGATTTAGACAGGTCTAAACTAGACAAGTATTTAGCATCTTTCAGATTATCTAAAATTTCCGAAATATAAGGCAAGCTATGAGCATCTTTTTTTGTAACGGAATTTAATTTACGACTGTCCAAACAGAAACGCAGTTCACCATTCTTCTTTGGTGTCAAAATGACCGGGTTTGACCACGGGCTTCCGGATCGTTCAACAACATCCTCTGAGAGCATGTCGTCAAGATGCTTTATTAAAATTCTTTGTTTATCGGGAGACATGTGATAAAATCTTTGCCGAATAGGGGGACAATCACCTGTATCAATTGAATGAGAAATAATATTTGTGCAACCGAGACCCCGCTTCTCGTATGAAATATCGGTAAATTTAGAAATAATGTTGTCAGCGGTAGCTCTCTGGTCGACTGTAAGATGATCATAAGAAACAAGATGTGTAGGGGGAACTGCCTGCAACTCCATTACTTGAGCGTTAGACTTGTTCACAATCAAAACAGACTCCAATTTGTTAGGAAATAGGCCAAAGCTTCGCCAAAAATCCATGCCAAGGATAAGGGAATTTTGAATCCCAGGTACAACATGAACTTCTAAGTTAATCAATTTATCCTGAAACTCGAAGGGTAGAAACACCGATCCCAAAGACTCAAATCTTTTCGTAGTTCGCCGCCTGCTGTTATTAACCTTAAAGGTTTCGATTTATCCAAAACATTGTCTTTCAAAAATAAGTTATGCAATTTTAGGTAATACTAAAATTGTAACGCAAGATCCAGAATCTAAAAGACCAGTGGTAGGTATTCCGTTTAATTTTAGAGTAACGTAAGGTAAATATTCTACTTTAGAATTACGGATTGAGGAAATATGATAGCTATTGAAGAATTTTTTTAAAAAGTCCAACCAATTATTCCACTCTGTTTTATTACAATTAGTTGTATAATTTGATTTTCCACAATCCTTATTAACTAGTTTTTTGAAACTGTAGGAGTTGACTTAGATTTACAATTGGGGCAGTCTGACACCTTGAAACCCTTTGTGCCGCACTTAAAACAGATTAGGTAGTGTGGCTGACGGCAATTACGTAATGAGTGCGAATTGCATCTACAACGCACGCAAAAAGTTTTATTTATATTAGAAGTACTCGATACGGCGTTGACTTGTGGTACAGACTTGTATCTCGATGTATCGGTGACAGAGTTATATTTATTGAAGTGATTATGATTGTAAACATTTTTGTTTGAAGAAAAATTAGAAAACGGATAATTATACGCTAGATCGGGTGCTACAGTATTCTTTGAAACTTTAGGGGGTTCAGAAAATTGCTTACTGCGACTTTGGTAATTTTCGAAAAGACGACAAACTTCGACCAGACTATCAACATCAACAACCTTTGCAGTGAGCAGACAATTAGTGTAACAAGGTCTAATATTATTTAGTAAAATTTCTAGCTTCTCCGAATCAGCGATAGGAGAACTAAGTCGCGAAAACAGACCGTGCATTTTTGCCACGTAAATAGTTATTGATTCGTTCTCGCCCTGTGAGCGCTGACGAATCTCCGTCATAAGCTGATAATCGTAGTTATGCGGGCTAAAATCTCGTTTCAAAAGTTCGCAAAGTTCTAACCAAGTCTTTAAATTATTTTTAACAGAACGATACCAAACTAATGCGTCACCCGAAAATATTTCAAAAGCGAAAAACAACATCTTGTCATGTGGAATAGATCTAAAGGACATAAATTCATCAATTTTTTCAATAAAAGATCTTACACATGATTTACCGTTAAATTTGAATTTACCTAATTCCGAGAAAAGCTTACGGTCGTAATTATAGGAAGTGTTTCCCTCTGCCTCTGAGCAATCCGACCGCAAACTACGGCTCGTGATTAATTGTAATTTCGCGTATAAGTCATTAAATTTATTCCACACAGACTCATTTTTTTTAATATCAAGACTGCCTGTATCCACCCTATTCAGTCGATGAAAACAATGGTGTAGCACGGTTTCGACCTCCTGTTGAAGCTCGGAGGTATAGTTTGCTTCCAACATAGATAAGTGTTTATTTGATCTTAATAACGACTTTTCCACTTCAGCCACATCGTCCTCTGGTGGGAAGGGTGAAGATAATATATCCTCCGAGGGAATTTTAACTGAAAGTTTAGCGATTTGTTTGCGGGGATCGTCAGGCTTTGAAACGCCGCGTATTGTGGTCTCATATTCTAATTCCGCTTTAGTTAATAATGAGAAATTTATAATGTAAGTCATTATTACAAAACAATAATAGAAAATCTAAGTATTTACGCCGGTACTAGAAAAAAAATTAAATATCGCCAGAAAATCGAATACCGTGCTAAAAAAAGCTGAAATACACTAAATTATACAATGGTGTGATGATTGGTAAAGGATTAAAAAAAAATTCTTAAAGGTCACTCAAAGGTTGAATCACAATATTTTTTTTTTCGCGAACACGAGGCACGTTAGTTCAACGGCTAAGCGGTTAGAACCGGTTGGCGGCTGGGCACGCTGCCCGCGGTGAAACGTGATTTTAGACCGACGTTAATTAAATCACCGTTATGTTATTTACACAGTTAAATTGCTTATGGCCAACCAAAATAGCTAGAAACTGTACCTGTACGCAATTCACCACAACAGAATATATGCACACACAGGAGAAAAATATACAAGAGAAAAAGAAATTATTTCACTCACCTGTAAAGTGCCAACTTACGTTTTAAAAATATATTTAAAAATTCTATTGGGCGCCAATGTCGCACGAGTGATTGATTTCCCGGGATAGCCGGGATCGATCACTCGCCGAGCAATTAAAGAGAGATAATTAGGTTGTCTTACGGGAAATAAATAAAAAATATCACCAGGAAAGATTAAACTCGCGTTATATTCCAGATTCACAATGGTTTTAATTACACAAAAGAACTGACACTGGAGATTAACTGACTAGACAATTATCCAGGGCGTGGGTGGTAGGTTGGCACTCCACAGGTCTTCGGATGGGTACTCAGCTTTGTCGTGTGTCTCCCAGCAGAAAAAGAGCCCAACCACGTGTGTCGCCGGTATATATAGGGCCAGCGAGCGGGAGAGGGCTCCCCACCGCAGTGCGTCACTCGTAGCGAGGCTCGCAAGCGCCGAGGCACGACGTCACACCAGGTTCCACTTACAGAGTAGAAAACAGATCGACTAGTTCGCGAATCACTATCAAAGATGTCTTTATCCCTGTAAACAATACAAAGGCTGAGATTATCAAGTTCTTGAAAGAACACACCATAGCGACCGAATTTTTCACTGCTACTTTTATGACGAACATTTATACTTAGCTTTCTCTAGAGTGTATACCACTATATTTTATGACAGAGGCCCAAAACTCATAAGGTGCAGTACTCGCGTTACCCTAGTAGAAAACAAAACAGAACAACAGGAATTAATTAAGAAATATCACGAAGGCAAAACAATGCACCGTGGTATTCAAGAGACTTACAAGCAACTACATAGAAACTACCATTGGCCTAACATGCTTCTTTCAGTGCAAAGATACATAAACCAACGTGACATCTGCATAAAGACAAAATACGAGAGGAATCCACTCAAACCCTCGCTATCTCTAACACCAACCCCTACTAAGCCTCTTGAACACTTATTAATGGATCTCTATTCTACAGGCGGATCTACATTTCTAACTATCATAGACAACTTTTCAAAATTTGCTCAGGCCATTCCTTTAAACGCATCAAGCAGTATACACATAGCCGAGCCATTACTACAAGTGTTCTCAGTTATAGGTCTACCCTTAAAAATAACAACTGACTCTGACAGTAAGTTCGATAACGACGTCATAAAAGACATTTGCGCTTCACATGACATCAACATCCATTTAACAACACCTGATAATCCGAATTCCAACTCTCCCATAGAACGTTTTCACTCAACCATAGGCGAGATAGTGCGAATACAGAGAATGACAAATAAAGAAGACCCTATCCAGTTAATTATGAAATACGCCATCATTGCTTATAATAATTCCATACACTCTACAACAGGCTATACGCCCCGAGAACTCGGGTCTATCCTCACACAACCGGGCCGTGGACGGGACGGGGACGGGACGTGGACGGGATGGAGCGCAGAAAAGAATCGTTGCATACATTTTATATGGACTCGTTCACACACGTCCGTGGACGGGCCGGGGACGGAGCTTCCGTGCCGTGTCAGTGCGCTGTCAGTGCCCCGACCGGGGCCATGACGTGCACGGGCCGGGGACGGGCGCCATAGATATAATATATTTAGCACTAGATGCGCTAAGTGCGACTTGACATCCAGAAGAACAATATTATAAATACATATTTTAAGCACTAGATGCGCTGTGTTCGATGTAATCTTCAGAAGAACCACATGGCAGTGAATTGTAGTTAGGGCACAATGACGCTTTACTTAGTCCTTAGCTTCCTTAGTTCACAAACTTGAGGGAGAAAAAATCGAAAAAAGATAGTCGATTTTTCTGAAAAACAATTTAAGCTGAAATTGTTATTTTATATTATTTTGCAAGTAAATAACTACTTGTTCTAATAAAATGTTAAAAACGCGTTAACTAGTAACGGACGAGTCTATTAACTATTATGCAAACTATCACTTTCAAACGCGAGTGAAATGACGCATGAAAAAAATACCTACATTTAGCACATTTTATATTTAAAACTCCCGTTGTATATTCTTCACTACAATATATATTTTGTCACTTCTAGGACAGACGTGACAAAGATTGGAAAGATTCTGTATTTTTAATGAAAGTTGTATCTTTACCATGGGTTACCCTGTAACCCAGTTGTGATCACAATATTATTACACGTTATAATGCCTGTTTTTATATTGATATTTTATATTGTATGTATACTAAAGGTTGAAACAGATATACTTACCGCACCCCACTATTCTTATTTCAATGTAAGTCTATGGCCAATTACTCACAACTACGTCGTATTGACAATAGATGACAGCAAGTTGCGCTATAACATTTGTATCACTATGGTGTTTATATGTAAAAGCGGGTCTATGTCGTGGCCGTATCGTGAAATTGGCCATTTTATTAAATGAACGAATTTCAAGAAAAGTCTTATAATTATCCATTGGTAATTTCATGATTTGCATTGGTCAGATCTATGGTAACAAATCGTTTAATCAACAAAGTTAATAAAATGGTCAATCATAATTGAGAAAATCGCAACATAATTACATTTTAAGATAACGAGTCAAGTAAAGTAAAAACACCGAACCCGCGTAAACGGGCATATTTCGGCATGTTCGCTCGAAGTGGTAGTGACATCGTGTCAGTGTCAACATAGACTCTGACGGCTCCAGCTTAGACGAGCTTAGATGTGCATCAACGCTTGTACGAGTGGAATAATTAGAAACAAAAGTCGTGACTTTGAGCCTCAATATCTCCTGAACCAGGAATTACCCAGTTACTACAGACACATGCAGAGTGCGTATGAGTATGAGGTTTTGTTTTTCTAATAATTCCAAAATCGTGTTTTGAATGATAAATGTAAACTTTCTTCCAAATAAACATAAACAAATTTTCAATATTTCTCTAAAATAAGCAGCTTTAAAGTTCTCTAAACGCAATGGACGCGATACAAATCATCAGCTGAGCTGTGGACAAGTGCATTACCCCCTCGGCCGCGCGACCACGTGATCATAAACTGCCGTCGTCGCGTAGATACGGCCGGTGTAGGTACAGTGCATTCTTGGCGCCAATTTTTCCTGCAAGCGCTCGCTATACATTGCGACTTATAAAATGTGTCTATTTCTTTAAGCTTAAAAAAATATTTCGTTTCCCAGGTATTCTTTTCGCGTAGTATGAATTGGTATGATGTGCAAAACGAGTAGACTTCGGCTTGGTGATGGGTCTTGTGACACCCTGTATACATAAGCGATGACACTAAATTTATATATGAGATAATTCCGTTTTAACCTATATAAATTCCTCGTTTCAAATATTTGTCACTTCTAGGATATCATATATCCATAGACACGCTATGACACATATAACTAGTGAATAATTTGGCCATAGATTAATACTGAAATAAAACAGATGTGACAAAGATTTGTTGACATGTATTAAGTACTCACAAAAATTTGCCAAAATTTTAATTTATGTTTGTAAACATGGTGGATCGGAGTTTTAGACTGCTATGAAATAGAACTCGGGTTTGATTCTGAAACTTGTTAATGTTGTTGTCTTCTTGAAGTTCTGCAGATAAACATTATAGGGATAACTATATATGAGGTAAAAAAATGTTGTGTAGTGGTAATGTGAAATAAATTGCCGCAATTACTAATTATGAAAGGCATCTAGCCAAACCCTTCATATTCATTCCATATGAAATGAATTATTGGGACATAGAAACGTAGGTAGTACCTACAAACAAAATAGAAGAAGGAACACTGGTAGAAATTAACTTCCTGAAACTTTATTTATATTCTTCGAAGTATTTCATCATACAGCGAGACGTGCGACGGTACTGTAGCGATAAGTAATACTATAAAATGTATGCTGGTTCACTTTCATGCTAACTAACTTCATCGGAATATTGGCCAATAAACGTCCACTGCAGGACATAAGTCTACCAAGAAAACGCTTACTTATAAACTATTAATAAATCTTGTAGTACTTATTTATTATTATGCTTTCCTGATTTGCATAAGAATTTATCTAGTTCATAATAACTGCAAATTAACTTATCTTTATAATTAATCTATGACCCAAACCTGACATAATAAGTTTGACAGATCGCAATTGACTCGCCCATTTTTGTTTGTATTCTATGAGTAAATAATATACATGGAGAGGGCATAGAATAGTACATAATTATGGAAAATTATTGTTTTTTCCAAAAGATAACATGAACAGCAACTGTATGCGAGAATTCCTAGAAATGAAACGTTGAATAAAATAATATTATTTATAAATAAAATTAATCAATCAATTTTGATTTTCTTATTCACTTATGGTATTTCAGTATGGCAGTGTGTTTCATTACGGTATGAATTGCGTTGACGTAGGCCATTCATGTCCGTTTTTTTCTCAGCGACACTGTATCGATATTGGCTACCAGATAATATTTTGTTTCATGTTTAGTTTGTCTTCATGTCAAGGGACGTTATTTGCTTTACCTTGTTTGCCCGCATTTGCGTAATGGAATAAACTAACCTGGAAAAGCATTTAAACAGATTTGGAACTAAAGTAACTTACAGCAAATATAAATTTACATATTTTTACACAATTAAATTTTATTTTTTTACAAAATCGTAGGTATGCACGCTAATTTCGTAGGTAGGTATGTCCAATCCATGTTATTCCCAGATCGGTGTTTTGTATTGGACTTCCCCAAGTGCAAATAGTGACAGATGAAAGGTCCCGGCTAGGGCTTGCAAAGGTTTTAAATTTTTATTCTAATACTCATTTGATATTTTTATATATTTTTTTTCTTTATTGAACTTCATAACTATAGGCCTATATTCCTAGCAACCATTACAACTAAGGTGCTCGATAGTTTGCTGGATATATACAATATACATGGCCCCTAAAATTTATCTGCACGTCGCGTAGTTTAATTAGTTTAGTTTTGTTTTTAACACAGACCGTCCGGTACTATATAGTTAGAAACACATGTAAATCCGGTTTTCTTAGACCTTTATTAGGCATTGGACCTTAAACCTCTTGTTGTTTAGTTGTTTTTTTTCGTGAGAGTTTGTGGCCAACTCTAGTGTCGGAGTTTTCTTCATAGCCTAACGACTCCAATCCTGAGACAAGGACCGGGACCGACAGCTTTACGTGCCCTCCAAAGCAAGATAGCGCTCAGATGTAAATGCCACACGTGGTCACCCATCCAAGTGGTGACATGTGCAAGCGTTGCTTAACTTTGCCGATCTGTATGGGGTAATTTAAAAACTGAGAGTGAGGTAGATACTGGTATGAACTATGAGGTAGGTACGTGAATGCTACAATATTGGTATGCAAATCCAATAAACACTGTCAGGCAAGCGCGTACAGCTCTGCATGAGGAATATGGGCTGAAATCTGGCGTGACGCAAGAGGAAATCACCTCGCCAGCCTTTATGTATATTTTTTTCATTATTAATAAATCAGCTAATTGTTGTACCTACTCAGCAAGGCTGGTGTCGACTGTCATGATGACGGAGTTGTTATGAACAACATCAGCTATAGGTACGGACGACTTGGTCTTGCTGGGCCCAACAATCGGTGCGATGAGACGCATATTAAAGTTGTGTGAAGTTGCGGGCGCTTTTGGAAATCCACTCCAACCATTCAATAACGGCAAGCCGAAGAAGAGGCCCTGACTTGAGCACTGACAGCTCGCCACAATGCTGCCCTGTGATTTTTAACCTTTCTTTTCATCCTGTGATGCTGTTTTTGTTTATCATAAGATGAAGGTGATGTTTGAAAGCTGTCACTCTGCCCTCCGATTGCCTTAGTCTCATGTTGAGATAATGACTGCCTCCCCAGAGATGTTTATTATTATTATGATTCTTTTTCTCGGCTATTCTTCTTATTATTATTAGAACTCCTCCTTTAAGGACTTCATACGCAAAAAATAACAAAATCTAATTTATGTTGTAATATAATTATGTTAAGAATGTCAACTAAATGTGCTTATTGGTGTATGTATTTAGGACAATTTTCAGAACGCTGTTCGAACTAGAATCGGATATTGCAATTTCCTTTGGAATATTTGACACAAATCATAATTCGAATAATTCAAATATTAAAATGCAAGCTCTAGTGACAGCCCGTCCATGCTCCGGTTGCACCCCTGACGTGTGTGAACGAAATATCACGGCCCGTCCCCGTCCCGTCCACGGCCCGGATGTCTGTGGATAGACCATATTCGGCCATACAGCTTCCAGAAATCCTTTAGAGTTATTTTACCCCAAGGAATTTTATCAGGACTATGTTCTTAAGCACCGCATGAACGCCGAAGCTGTGCAGGAGTGTTTGGCAGCACACATGTCGAAGGATAAGGAACAAGTTATAGAAAAACGAAAAAAGGCAGCCGAAGAAATAACATTTAAGGTAGGTGAGACAGTTTACAAACAGGTGGCCAAAACAGCTCGGAACGACAAGACTAAGCCAGTCTTCAAAGGTCCGTACAAAATTATACATCTTTACCCTAACAACGTAGCAGAGATTATAGGCAGCCATCCAAACTCTAAGTCAATTAGAGTACATTACAAACTTCTACGACGACCTCACCTTGTTCCAGGATCCTCATCGCAGGAGCCTGCGTGCTTTACTCAACCGCCAACTTGATCCTAACTCCGGTCAACAATGAAAACGGAATACTTTTGCTGAAACAAGGACAAGTTCTTAAACAGGTCGATACTTTTAGCTTGGCTTGTGTCTATAATGTTTCCTATTTACACGAAGTTTCTATAAAACTGTTAGCCTTGTATGCTAGTACAAAAACAGCGGAAGCCAGTATCTTAGGTACTGAAGATACATATAGGACCTATAAGGATCAGATAGAACTAAGTGTAAACCTAATAGGTAAGAAAATGTTGTTTATTGTCCCTCGTATTAGAGTTAGACGTGGTATAATTAATGGGTTAGGATCTATTATTAAGGCTATAACTGGCAATCTAGACTACGAAGATGCTATTAGACTAGAAAAGGAAATATCTTTCATACGCAATTCAGTTAGTAAAGTTCAACATTTTGAAAAACAAACCCTATTTTTAGCTAGAAACACAATAGATGAATTTAGTAAATAGATAAACATTCTAAGTGACAATCAAAACAAGTTAACTGACCTATTGAAAAATACTACTACTAGATATAACTTAACTGTAAATCGCATACATTTCTTAGATTTATATATTCAAATAGATTTTAGTTTACAGATTCTTTTAGATAAGCTCGTAGTTTTAGAAGACGCAATGACATTCGCTCAACTAGGTGTGATGCATCCTAGTATGATAGCCCCGCACAGTTCATTAAATGAGTTATTAGAAATTCAAAAAGTCAATCAATTTAGACCCGTAGATAAAATAAGTATTAGAAATATACACAGTCTAGAAAAGTCAATCAACGTTAAAGCTTACAGTACAGAACACACTGTAACATTTATCCTAGAAATACCTTCTGTTGACCCGAACCCATTCGACCTCCTTCATATATACTCCATTCCCGATACTCGAAATCTAACTATAATCCCCAAGTCCAAATACCTAGCACTGGGAAGCGAGGAGTACTCGTACCTTGAAGGAAACTGCAAAGCCATCACGCAAGAAACACGCCTCTGCGAATCCCTCAACACTACCCATGGACTCATCTGAAGACTGCATAATATCACTCATCAAACACCAGACAGCTAACTGTACACGGGCACGAATGAACCTCAAACAGGGCAAGATTCTAAATTGGAGCTCTCGGGAGCAGCCCTAGTGGTACGCTTATTGAACCACTTGTCTAGTACTTTGGGTAAAACCATTTGTATTTGGTAGCGCCATCTACCTTTCCATCGAGAACTAATCACGTCAACGTCAATGGTTCGTCGCTGCTCGGCCAATCCGAGCGATCCTTTTCATAAATCCCCTCCCGAAACACCTCGCTATTGGCCGCCTTGCTTATCGGCGACGCAGAAGATTCGAGACGCTGAGATCGTGTCCGCCATACCGCACCGCACCGCTATAATTATTACCGCTTATACAAAACTCAACAAAACCGCCCGCGAGTGAAAGTGATTTGTGTAGTGGAGTGATTCAAACAGCTTCAGGATTCTCGAAAACACCAGGAGACTGCCCTTCTGAGAAGAAGAAGATTGCCGTGCAAGGTAAGAAGTTCCTTTCTACACCATACTTTCTCTCCCTCTCCAATCCTAGGCGACCAGAACTCGCCATCCTTAAAATACAGTCCATTTTTTTCCCAAATCGCCTAGGAACCTTCGGTTTCGGTGTAACGCCGAACCATATTTTTTGGTCCATACGAGTCGGATTCATTTACGTTTTATACGTAAAACCTCGTTATATCTATATGCCTAGGCAGTTATAGCACTCCTAGTCCATTCACATAACCGTCACATGGTTGTTTTCGCACGCTTCAGTAGGTAATATACTTTTATGTAGCTACCTACTTACTCAATTATTATTTCTGGAACTATCATAGTTGTCTTGTAAATCTCATATTTCGAGCAACTTTTAATTCCACAGCTCTAAAGTGTTGCCTACTTAGCCTACTTAGGTAAAATAATAGGTACATTAGATATTCTTATTTTGTTTCAGTCTCATTAGCTTATACTTACGTAAGCATGGCACAACAAAAGAAGTCACGCGTGTCGGAAGACAAAGAGATGACAATCTTAGAAGCAAAACGCAATATTTTATTTGAGCGTATTGAAAACATTTATGAGCGCTCAAAAATCGCCGCTATTTCCGATAGTAATAGGGAATCATTCCTTAGCTATTGTATGACAGTAGATAATATTCGAACAGATTTTCATAAGTTGTTCGACGATTATAACACAAGATTACTTTCTATCAATCCTGATGAAAAACCGAATTATCAGGCGTACACCTCATTCGAAGATATTTATTGTATTATTAAGCGTATACAATCGCAATTGGAGGGTAAATGTTCGGCACAGCCCGTTGCCGCAGCCCGCGCGCCGAGATTACCGCCAATCGAGATTATGTCGTTTGATGGCGATATACGAAACTGGCCGTTATTCTATGCGAGTATTAAGTCTACAGTGCACGATAATGGTTCTCTGACAGATGCTGACAGGTTGTACTATTTATTAGGTAAACTGTCACCGAAGGCCCAGTCCGTATTTGCAGGTGTCACACCCAGTGCTGAGAATTATCAGGTCATATTTCAGTCACTACTTGATAGATATCAAGACACGCACGTCCTAGCGTCTACCTACTTTGATCAAGCTTTAAATCTTAAACTGTCCGGTGCCGCATCTGTCTCGAATTTCCAGCTGTTTATTGATAACTTCGTAACCGCGGTTAATTCTCTTAGGAACTTAAAATTAGAAGATCTTTCCGACTTTATGTTGCTTCAACTCGCTTTAAAAAAGTTTGACACTGAAACAATTCGTGCTTTCGAGATGACGGAACGCAATAATAAACTACGTACACTAGATAGTTTTATTTCGTTCATCAAAGATCAGTGTCGAATATTTCATAATACGCAGCCTAGTTCACCTAGCCCGTCTAACACAAACAGCAGCAAACAAAGGTTGAATAAATCGCGAAATAGTAATAATAACTCGGTCCCTAATCCCCAATCTTATGTAACATGCTCGGAATCTAATAGTAATAATTCACAGAAGTGTCTGTGCAGTAATATAGTGCACGAACATTTCTATAAATGTCCCGCTTTTAATAATTTAAATCCGACCGCTCGTTTCAAATGTGTAAAAGATAACAAAGCTTGCATTAATTGCTTAAGTATAAAGCATAAAACGAGTGATTGTTCTAGTAGAACGAGATGCCGCTCATGTAATCAACGACACCATTCACTGCTAAATTTCGATAAAGGTAGCCCGTTGTCAAGCCAAGCCGCTAACCTTGACACACTTACGTCGCAGGTGCAGGCTACGATAACTGCGCCTCCCACGATCCACAATGAAATATCGTTGTGTACGACATCCATTGCGCGGGCGGCGTGCACGCGTGGACGGCCTTCGCGCGCTTGTAGTGATCAGAGCAGTGCTAAGCCGCGGTGTATGACGTCTAAGACTGTTCTGTTAGTGACAGCGCAAGTTATCGTTTATGATGTTAATGGGTCGCCGCACATGGTACGTTGTCTACTCGATAGCGCGTCTCAGACCAATTTAATAACATTTGAATTGTTCAAACGCCTCGGATTGTGGAATAACTTTAAAAATACTAACTCAATAGTCAAAGGGATCGGCGGTTCAGAAAAACATTGCAAGGGTTCCGTAGATATTAAAATACATTCGCGTTTTGATAGGGACATTAATTTTAACATTTCTTCGCTTATCGTGGAGCGTATTACGGACACATTGCCAAACGCTAATGTGGACGTATCGCTACTCACACACCTCGAGTCATTGCCGCTGGCAGACTCGGAGTTCGCGAATCCGGCAGACATTGATGTTTTGATCGGAGCTGCAATATTCCCGCACTTGCTACTAACTAAAGTGGTACGTAGTGAGCAACATAACTTACCGCCCGCTATTGAGACGGTATTTGGGTATGTGGTTATGGGTACCTACATTACATACTTCTCAATACGTTACGTCTTGCTGTTGTTCTGTTCTTCAAGAAAATAATATTTATTCTTTTCTCAAGCGATTTTGGGCGCTTGAAGAGGTTACCGCACCGACCTCGATGAGCCGTAAAGATCTCGAGTGTGAAGAACATTTCCGCGCTACCACTGTTCGTGACGACAGTGGCAGATACGTTGTGGCGTTGCCATTCTGTGGTGACCCTTATTCGTTAGGCGATTCGTACGCTGCTGCGCTCAGACGTTTCCATTGTTTGGAACGTAAACTTGATGCATCATTTAAGTTACGCAGCGCCTATAATGACGTCATTCGTGACTACATAGATAAAGGTTTTTTGAGTGTAGTTGTAAACAACGAGGGCAACTCTCTACCCTCATATTATATCCCGCATCACGGCGTAGTTCGCGAAGATAAAACCTCTACTAAACTTCGCGTGGTTTTAGATGCTAGTTGTAAGACTACATCGGGTCATTCGATTAATGACATTTTGCATGCCGGCCCCAATCTACAGGGTGATTTGTTTAACATCATAATAAAGTTTCGTCTTTTCCAAATCGCTCTATCAGCTGATTGCCGCCAAATGTTTCTCAATATCGGCGTTCGCGAATCTGACCGTAGATTTCAACGGATCTTTTATCGTTTTGACAAGAAAGAACCTTTATCTGTGTATCAGTTCAATCGTGTTTGTTTTGGACTCAAGCCTAGCCCATATCACGCGTTACGAGTTGTTCGCCAGTTGATCGCTGATGAAGGCGATCACTTTCCGGCCGCAGCGGCTGTTGCCGCACTTCCGCTTTGTACATGGATGACATTGCCTGTAGTGTCATATCCGCTCCGCTAGCAATTTCACTTTGTGAAGAGCTTATTCAGCTTTTCAAGCGAGGCCAGTTTGATCTTATCAAATGGACAAGGAACTCTAAGGAGGTTCTCGCACGGATACCAGATTCTCATAAAGCTTCTCCAGACATTGAGTTTGAGAAGTCTGTACCGCATAAGGTTCTCGGTTTACGCTGGGACAAATCCTGCGATAGTTTTCGGTTTGACGTCTCACCACCAGATGATAAGTGCACCAAACGCACTATGCTGTCCACAGTGGCTCGACTATGGGACATAAGTGGTTTTGTGGCTCCCACAATTTTGTAAGCCAAGCTCTTGATCAAAGAGCTTTGGCTATCAAAGTGTGAGTGGGATGAAACACCCCCTAACCATATTGTCGCCGCTTGTGGCCAGTTTTGTATTGAGCTTACCGCGCTCAATCAAATTACTATTCCGCGTCATCTTGGGTTGGTAGATGGATGTACCATCAACTTAATAGGTTTCGCTGACGCCAGCGAGTGTGCTTACGGCGGAGTCGTATATCTGCAAGTCCGTATTGGTTCTAAATACTCGGTGCAGTTAATTTGTGCCAAGTCTAAGGTCTCGCCTGTTAAAACCATTTCGGTTGCGAGGCTGGAGTTGTGCGCGGCCCTTCTGCTGTCTCAGTTGCTCCGCAAGGTTCAAGACACAGTCTTGCCCCTATACCCTATTAATAAAATATACGCATTTTCCGACTCCAAAGTAGTGCTCGCTTAGATTCATTCTTCTCCTCATCGCTGGCAGACTTTTTTCGCCAACCACGTTAGCAAATTGATTGAACTGGTTCCTGCTACTTGTTCCAATCACGTCGCGGGTATTGAGAGCCCCGCAGATTGCTTGTTTCGTGGTGTCACTCCACTTAATCTTCTGCATCATCCATTGTGGCATCGTGGACCTTCTTGGATTTCCCATGATCCGTCAGAATGGCCCATGCAACCCTTTGACCACGGTGCAGAAGACGAAGATGTACCCGAACGGAAGTCTGTTTCTTATCCCGTGATTGCTGAGGTTGCGGAGTCTCCCATCTATGCACTCGCACTACGCATGTCATCGTGGTCTAAGTAACTCCGCGGCATCGTTTATGTCTATAGATTTCTTAGGCACCTACCTAATGAGACTTTTGTACCAAGTACTGATATCAAATTCGCAGAATGTAAGTCTACGAGCTGTACAGGCTGTTCATTTTAGTAACGACATTCAAAATTTGAAAGACAATGTACTCTCATACGCGTTGGGGGTCGTCTGTCAAATTCGGATGAACCTTATAACTACAAACATCCTTGCATTCTGCCGCGACATGATCATGTTGTCGACCTTCTTGTTGATTTTTATCACAAGAAGCACCTCCATGCCGGTCCAGAGTTGCTTATGTCCTTACTTAGGCATAAGTATTGGATTTTAGCCGCTCGACGAATAATTCGTCACAGAATACATAAATGTAACGTCTGTTTCAAATTTCGTCCGCGTCCGACTTTCCCTCCCATGGCTGATCTCCCTAGCCAGCGCGTCAACCAGGTTAACCGTTTACACACACCGGTTGTCATTACGCAGGACCACTGCAGTATACGCCAGTGCGTGGTCGAGGTGTTAAAAGCCGTAAAGCCTGGCTATGTATTTTTACATGCTTAACGACGCGCGCTACGCATATTGAAGTTGCGACAGATTTAAGCACGGTGTCATTCCTGGCAGCCCTTAAACGATTTCTCTTACGGCGCGGCCCTATACAGTGTTTGTACACGGATAACGGCACCTTTTTTGTGGGCGCAAGCTCTTATTTACGCGAACTTTATAAGTTTCTCAGGGAAGAATATCGTACTGGTCTTCAGGAAGAACTTTCCATAAATCATATTGACTGGAAGTTTATTCCACCAGCATCACCACATTTCGGTGGATGTTGGGAAAGCATGGTCAAAGTAATTAAAACGCATCTCTTCAAAGTTATAGGTCAACAGATCCACTCTTACGAAGAGCTTTTAACTGTCCTTACACAAGTCGAGGCACTGATCAACTCGCGTCCGCTCACGTCATTGAGTAGCGACCCTGCAGAACCATCCGCGTTAAGCCCTGGACATTTTCTGAACACAGTGCCATTATCGTCATTTTCGGCTCCTGAAGCAGACTCTCTCAACAGCTCAGCTCAGACAGCTCTTCAAGCTTGCTCCAGAGACATACTCTGCTGGATAAACTCGTGCAGTCATTCTGGCGGCGCTGGCGTGCAGAATATCTACACCAGCTTCAGGCTAGATCCAAGTGGAATAGTCCTGCATCCCCTATACAGGAGGGTACGTTGGTCGTCATAATACATAATAATGCTCCGCCACTTTCATGGCCGTTAGCCATTGTAGAGAAATTGCATACTTCCAAGGACGGTACAACCCGCGTTGTTACCGTGAGAACCGCTAAGGGGAGCTACGTGCGCCCTGTTGTACGTCTCTGTCCGCTTCCAACTCAGTGAGATCTAGCCTGAAGTTGGATCTACCTCTTAGTTTAAGTATTTATTTAGTAGTTTTCGCAGTTATTGCGTTTGTAGTTTTCGCTAAAGTTAATTTAGATTAATTTTATTATCATATCGCTGGCTTAGCCTATTGATGGGTTATGCGGTAGTACACCCAACATAGCTAAGTTCAATTCTATTTCTTTTAAAGGCAACCCTTTAGAGCCGGGGGGATATGGTAGCGCCATCTACCTTTCCATCGAGAACTAATCACGTCAACGTCAATGGTTCGTCGCTGCTCGGCCAATCCGAGCGATCCTTTTCATAAATCCCCTCCCGAAACACCTCGCTATTGGCTGCCTTGCTCAACGGCGACGCAGAAGATTCGAGACGCTGAGATCGTGTCCGCCATACCGCACCGCACCACTATGATTATTACCGCTTATACAAAACTCAATAAAACCGCCCGCGAGTGAAAGTGATTTGTGTAGTGGAGTGATTCAAACAGCTTCAGGATTCTCGAAAACACCAGGAGACTGCCCTTCTGAGAAGAAGAATATTGCCGTGCAAGGTAAGAAGTTCCTTTCTACACCATACTTTCTCTCCCTCTCCAATCCTAGGCGACCAGAACTCGCCATCCTTAAAATACAGTCAATTTTTTTCCAAAATCGCCTAGGAACCTTCGGTTTCGGTGTAACGCCGAACCAGTATTAATGGGACCTACGCCAGGACAGACAGCCAAATTTTTCTTTGTTGGTTGAAGGCTTCTGTCCACACCTTGGAGGTATTTATCGCTAATCGCGTTTCCCAAATACAAAAATCTGAAGTCAAGCTTGTTTGGAGACACGTGCCAGGTGAGCTCAACCCCGCTGATTGTGCCTCGCGCGGATGCTTGACGCCTAGTTTGATAGGTAATTCACTGTGGTGGGGTCCGGAATGGTTGAGTCGACCAGAAATTGATTGGCCTCGAACGCACGTTTTAAATACTACCAATTTGCCGGGTCTACGAACACTCGCTGTTGAGAAGGTGGAATGCGCCTTCGACCGCGATTTCTTGCTGAATCGCTACAGCTCCCTTGACAAGTTGTTAGGTGTTACAGCTTGGATAAAGATTTTTGTTTTTAACTTTAGGCACCCACAACAGAAACGATTGACACCGTTTCTCTCACCACAGAAACGACAGGAGTCCCTCACTTTTTGGATTCGTTCTGTGCAATTGGCGCATTTTGAGAAGGAGACTGCTAGCCTTAAGTCAGGCAAATCTAAATTATCGGGAGCTGTATCTAAATTGAACCCCTTTTTGGACGATACGAGTCTCTTGCGCGTTGGAGGGTGTCTCAAGAACGCCAACCTCCCTTATGGGGCACGTCACCCTCTGTTGTTACCTAAGGACGTTCATTTGGTACTGGCGATGAAAAAGAGTGACCGTGAGTTTTATTGCCCGTTCTTTCTCATAGTTCTATCTATTGCTTTGCGAACGTGGCAGTAAATGTAAATGTAGAAGCATACAGTAATAATGTTTTAAATTTGAGTATAAGTAATTATTTTATAAATTTATTATTTTGACGTTCATAAGCGTCACATTGTGACCCAAATGAATAAAGGATTTTGAATTTGAAATTTGAATTTAAACACTTTCTTTGTATCTGTTCGATTCTGTTTATGTGAACATCGTAAAAAGTTGACCAGATAGGCGAGTTAAATTCTAACACACTACGAATTAAAGATTGGAATAAATAGAGTAGGCTTTGTGGCTTTTTAAAATCTTTGGTTATTCTGAGAATGAAACCAAGAAGACTAGTGCTTTTACTAATAATGTGGTCATAATGGGGGCGAAATGATAGCTTCTCATCAAATATTATACCCAGATCCTTGACAACATTCTTTCTATCGAGGCTCTGGCCATTCAAATTATAGTTGAAGAGGATTTTATGTGTTTTATGAGTGAAAGATATAACACAGCACTTGTCAGTATTAAGATGCATAAAATTATCCCGGCACCAATCACTTACGGTCTCAAGGTCCATCTGAAGGGCTTCCGCATCGCGCACATTATTTATAACAGAGTAAATTTTAAGATCATCAGCGTTCAAAAGACATGAATTAAGAAGCGCTAGCTTAGTGGCGAGACTGATAGACTGCTAAGCAGAATTTTTTTCTCAAAAATTACACTATTTATTGGTGGCATCTGTTCGAAAATCCGCTCTGCAGTTTTTGAGTTTATCATGTATAAATGGCGGCCGGAGAACTTCATTTTATATCTTTAGATGTTAAGTCTAACGCGTCATATGCCCGGTTTCTGAGGTACTTTTATCGGTAGTTTATCTATACGTTAGCGTTATTGGTTCGATAACTCACGAAAGTCCGTTTCTGAACAACGCATCACAAGATAAACTCCACATAACCTTAGTTTAACTTAACCGACCAATGTGCGCCGTTTATCGGTTCCATAACTTTATTTGACGTCTAACTTCTGTTAAACGTGTTATTTAAGGTTCTGATTGGTGTGTAGTGTGTGTTTAAACAACTTCTACATACTTACCTAATTGATTCTAAATAAAACAATATAAATAAGTAAGCATAATGTATTCGAGCAGTTCGTCCGAGTCTGATTTTGAAGTGCTGGAGTTTATTGCAAATATATCAGTTCCTAGAAAACTAAGATCTAGGAGAAATCCTTTTGAAATGTTTACGGATGAATAATTTAAAATGAGATATCGTTTTGATAAGGACACAGTGTTACACATAACTGATATGATCAGCCTTAGTTTAGCTCCAGTTATGTATCGCAAATATACATTGTCTGTGTTGGAACAAATTTTCATCACATTACGATTTTACGCCACAGGTAGGTACATATTTTCAAGTAGTGATTGGTGATGATATTGATGTTCATAAAACCACTGTGTCAAGAGTGGTCTATAAAGTAAGTAGAGAAATAGCAAAACTACCTAGAAGATATATACGAATGCCAAACTCTGAAGATCTGGGAGAGGTTAAAGCGCATTTTTTTAATATAGCTGGTTTTCCAAATGTTATTGGTTATGTAGATGGATCTCATATTTCAATTCAATCTCCTGGAGGAGAGCAAGCAGAACTTTTTAGGAACAGAAAAGGTTTCTTTTCTGTCAATGTACAAGTTGTATGTGATTCAAAATTATACATCAGAGACATAGACTAATGATTGGACTCGCTCTGCTCTAAGCGATACCAATCATTTGTCTAAGATCAGAGATTTAGATGCTCGTTGGCATGGGTCTACTCATTACAGTACAGTGTACCATAATTCATTTCTACGAGCTCGCCTGGATAACAATGAGATAGATGGTCACCTCCTAGGAGTCAGTGCCTATCCTTGTGGCAAGTACATAATGACACCATTTTTGAATCCTAATACAACTGCAGAAAAGCTCTACCAAAGAAATATAACCTTATAAACCTAGTCCAACCTCTTGAGCTCTACAATCAGGGTATATGGTGTTCTATGTCTACAATGAAGCACAAATCATCATCATCATAAAATGTCAAATCTTCTGATATCGAGGCCTGATTTGACATTTTATTTTTTTAAAGTATTTAAGTTAGCAGGCGTACAGCCATTACGAATGAGGTATTATCAAATTTTTTTTAGTAAAATAACGAGCAACTAGTGGTTTACTCCTAAAAAACCATATATGATTAAACAACTAGTTTAACAGACAAATTAAAATATTTAAATAAGTTTTCAACTCGTTTTTTAAAACAGAGACATCTAGTGGCAGAAAAAAGAACTACGTATTGGTTCAATAATTATTGAACGCTCCAATGCGCATTCAGAAACGCAGTGCCAGTCTGTCAGATAACCAACGTTTATCCTTTCCATAACTTTAATGAATCAATAACTGTTGAGAGTATATCTGGTAACTTCAGAAACCGGGCAATAGCAGCGTAATGGGTTTTCTACTCTACTACTATATTATTTTTTGTTTTAAGCTAATTTTCATTTGTCTTTCTTTATCAAAGTAATCAATCTCGTCTTACCAATTTCCGTGTAATAAGTAATTGTAGCTAATAAACAATTCAATCAACAAGAAATAAACTACATCATATTCAGTCCGTTCCTTTAGGAGTTACAAAACCAAGACAATATCGACATCAAACTATTTCTTCACTTTCTATTACTTTTTTGCCCCGGAGGCTAAATACATAAAATCGCAGAGGGAGCTTGAATAATTTGTTTGTAACAACACCTTCCTCTCTACATACAACTTGTGAGATTTACTCTCCTCATGCATGTAATCGCGTTACTCATCTGAAATTACGGCTTTCTGGCATGATAATATAATTATCGTAATAAGGTCACCTGAAGTAACATGATCTGTACATTTAATGTACATTTTTATTACTGTTACATTATGATGTACAAATTTATACAAACACTGTCTGGAGAGCATGCTGTGTAATTAAGGATTATTGACTCACAATGTTGTTTCGTATTCTATTATAATAATGGCCTCCATTTAGCGTTCTGGAATTTTATACAATTAGCCTATGTTATTTTAGCAATGTTGGTTATCATAATCATAAACATTCCTATTAATTATTAAGAATAATGTAGGACTCTTGAAAAATACATAAGGTAAATGAACACTGGCCTAATCGATTTTAAACTTTCGCGATTTGTATACAGCATACAATATTATTTAGCGGGTCTTAGTCGCGATAATTTACTTATTTAAAGGCATCAATACCTCTTTTATTCTCCTACGTTTCTACTGGCTTGCAACGGTCGTGGTCGCGGAGGGTCCTTCGGCGACCACGACCATTGCAAGCCGGTTATGGTTTATGCCTTTAAATAAGTAAATTATCGCGACTAAGACCCGCTAAATAATATTGTATGATGAATACTGGCCTAGGTAACCTAAAGGTTATCTAGCCAATCCCTACTTCATGCTAAGATTGACTAAGAGAAAATGCCAAAGGCATTACATTAGCCTTTGTACAAAATTATGCAGAAATGTAAGTTATATTTAGCATCTAGCCCAATCATTCGTGCTCAAAATGTAATTTTAATAATCTAGACAACAAACAACGAAGGAATATAAGGCTTCATAGATATTTATCTAACCCTATATTTATAGGGTTTTGTTATTTTTTTAACGTGTGTTTTGTTATTGTTAGAAAAGGTTTATAATGAACTATGTTTACTATCAGTTCTTATTGAAAAGTCTACGTTATTGTCCAATATTGGTAGGTCCATAATTTTAGCAAGTTATTTTTCATGAATTTCATATCATCGCACAATCTACACTTACTACTGAAACTAGAAACATGAAAAGCCTGAGGTTTTCTTTTGATGCACCGCAAGCACCTACTGTGAAAGTATTTTTCAATATTCCATCCCTTAAACTGTAACCACGGGTTAGAAGTTTGTTCGGAAAGCTTTTGATTTTAAAGTACAACTAAATAATGAATTAGTCAAAGTCAAAACATATCTCATGTTGTTTTCGACGTATTTGTGGTGAAGAAACTGATCTTAATACTTACCATCCATTAGCGTATATCAGTCGCTAATAACACGCTTGACACAGTTATCATTACTGCCCTGTCACCATTAGCCCCATATCTACGCATCATCAACATTATACCTACGGTATCATAATATCTGCCAAACAAACTATTTGCCGCCATTACCACAGCCGTTAATATTGATCACTACTTACATTACTTCCTAATTCTGCTAAAAATTTGCCCATTTGACCATTGGGCCACATACTAATGTATACGACCCATTTAGTTTTATTTATTGAACACATAAAGTCTAATTTACCATCGCAAGTTAGTTATGAAGTTAATGAATAGTGCAATTTGTTAAGTGAATGTTGTTTTCTGTTTAATAAACAGTTTTGACGGTGATAATTGGTCCGTGTTGTCATTTTGGAATATTTATGTTGCTTAAATTGCGAAACGAAATTTGAACTGGATCATGATTGATAGTTACGTTGTTTGTGGATAATTTTAGCAATCATGATTTCAGAACAACAATCACTATTTGTTTGATATTTTAGTTTATTTAACTACCCTCTAGTCAAGGCGAAAAATATAGGATTGCATTTTGGGTACCTGACTCTTCAGTATTAATAACTGGAATGGTGTAACAAACGGCCCCGATTACGCCCTTAAAGCTGGTAATACCGTGCGACGATTTCATCCAATGTAGGTTAAAAGCAAGTTGCATTAAGGTAGCTTGATACGGCAATACAGCCCGTAATGTGCTCGAGAACGCCACCAAGAGTATTGCGAACACGCTGAATATGTCACTGTTTAAGCAAAATATATGGCAGATACATAATGGTTATATTACAGTCCCGATTTCGTGAATGGTTATTATTTGTTTTGGTGGAACAGCTTAAAAGAACGGTTGATAATGCGTATCTTGGAGCAAATAAGTAAATAACTTCAAGTGCCAGCGTTTGTTAGAGTTTGTAAAGTTGGGTAACGTCTAACGGGTAAGAGAAAATGAAAAAAGTTGGTCAACCAGCTATACCAGTTGAATTTTTAAATGTATTCTGCCCGGTTTCTAAAGTTCCAAACTCTCAACAGTTATTGATTCAATATAGTTATGGAAAGGATAAATGTTGGTTAACTGACACTGCGTTTCTGAATACACACTAGAGCGTTCAATAACTATTGAACCAATACGTAGTTCTTTTTCTGCCACTTTTAAATTTTACTGAATGGGAGAAGATGCTTCTCATTCAAGTAGCCAAAGATTTCATAACTATGATAAATTATAAAAAGAAGATAATAAATTCTTCATCCGTAAACAAATTTAAAGGGATTTCTCTAGATCTTAGGTTTTTAGGAACTAATTTATTAGCAATAAACTCCAGCACTTCAAAATCAATCTCGGACGAACTGCTCGAACACGACATTTTGTATCAGTTATGTAAAGTTGTGAACACAAACCTATCATAACCTTAAAATACCACGTTTGACAGAAGTTAAACTTCAAATAAAGTAATGGAACCGATAAACGGCGAAAATTGGTCGGTTAAGTTAAACTAAGGATAACTGGAGTTTATGTTGTGACGCGTTGTTCAGAAACGCAATTTCTTGAGTTATCGAACCAATAACGCTATCGGATAGATAAACCACCGATAAAAGTACCTCAGAAACCGGGCATTAGACCATTTTTTCTAGTTTAAAGTAAAGTGTATTCAAAATTAATTGTAATAATAAATGGTAAGGAAAAGTATATAGAATATCATGCACGATATCACTGTGTTGGCGATCAGCTTCACTTCAGATGTTAAAAAACACATTTGATGCTTGATAGGGGCAGATATCATAATTCATCGAAGCAGAAAAATTTGTTCTTTAGAATAACTAAATTCTGTCACACACATGTGATGACTCTCTCTCTCCGATGCCACTATTTTCCAAAGCAAAGTCTTTGCGTAACTAGTATAACGCTAGGAATGATATCGATCGTCTACCCTGCTTACAGATCCAGAAATGTGAATGAAACCTTTTTAAAGTCGATTTAGAAAATATCAATATTCAGAAAAAGATAAAAACTTAAAAAGCTCACACACAAAGTGAAACGCCAGCCAAAATGGTACTTGAACGTCACACGAATGCAGCTCCTCTTAAAAAAGATGCAATCAGCCTTCGTATTGGTGATAAACGGAGAAATTTGTAAACGTTAATTTGAGTTCGGACTGCATTGAGATATGGAGGCTTGTGACGCAAGTGAAAGACGAAAGAGAATTTACCTTTCAGTTAAACAGTAATAAGATATATTTGCGTTGCATTATTTCACTAATGGAGGCAAGTATGTCATAGTGTATTAGTGCTATTAAACATTTAAATAATTTTGTATAAGGAGAATCTTCTTGAGACTGTTGACAAAAGGATAACTTAAAAAATCTGAAGAATGCAATATTATGCTTCCAGTAAAATCAGACAAATATTAACAATTAAGTCAAAATAGTAACTTTAAAATATTTTTTCAGGGGATATTCGTACTAGGAGGGCAAATTCGTACTATCCGAAGAAAATAGCATTCTTAGAAAATGTTTTATAATGACTATTGCGATCCAGAAAATATAAATAACAATGAAAATCAAGAGAAATAACGAGATGAAAACAATGTGGAAAATATGTGTCGCTTTAGTTCACGAATTATAAGTGTAGCATCTTTTCAAATATTGATGTATGTAGTATTGCACGCTAGAGAGCCACTAGGCAAGGATTTTGCTCGATTCGTTCTTGTATATTGGAGAAATAAGTGGCGTTACGTGTATTGGAGCTATTACGGAGGCTTAAATCACTGACACTGATCTATTGAATCGGGGAAGAGGATTTATTTTTTGTATTGTTGGAGACAAATATATAAATAAATAAAATAAAAATTAATTTTTATAAAGATATTAGTAACGACCATTGCTATGTACTCTGATATATTTAAATATATTAGCAAGCAAATAACTTAGTAAATTGTGAGGTTTTTTGAAATCTTGATTGCCTACTGAATAATTCTGTGTTATATAAATATAATAAGTAAATTAAAGTACTTATGCAACTGTAAACACAAGGGAATTTATGACCGTTTTCACATAAATTATTGCCTTATTTTTACCACATCGTTTCGTGTAGATGATAGTCAGCATGACACCAAACATTTTCCAATAAAAGTCAATGTAATATAATAACTAATATAGTTCCATAACAGTATTTAGCTTTGTATACGGAGTTTTTAAATAACAAAATAATTTCACCTGTTTAAAAGCTCTTATTGTGTTATTTAATAAAAATGATATATTAGCGTTGCATGACCAATAAAAATATTGTGCCTAACAATTCAACTTAATAACTTAGTTAACCAAACCATTAAATCAGGAAAAGTAAAACAATTTGGCCACTCAGCACCAAAATATATCAGAAACGTTAGAACCTGTAATAAAAATAAAGAAAAAGAAAAACGAACTTATAGTTCCCAATAAACAGACCCACAATTCGGTTATGATATTGGTAAATGGAAAGAGCAAAAAGAAAGCGGTGACTGGGGGATTCGATAATGCTTTTAGTACAGATTGGGATTTGCGTACCAAACATGCCAGTTAAGCTTGAACAACCATAATATCCGGTAAAGCTATGGTTCCCTATGTTCCGCATGTCAAATTAGGTAAATTGACTGAAGCACGAAAGGTGGTTGTAAAATATTGAGAATGATGCTGACCTTTCGTTGTTTTGAATGCTTCAAATACCTTTATGACCTAATTTATGATTTACAGAGGTAAGGTTAGTTTTGCTTTTATTTGACTGGCAATTATTTTGGTTTGATTTGAAATAGGAGAAAATTGTATAATATTTAGTTTTGATTTATGAAGAACCTAATCCTTGAATTGGCTGTCAAAATATTATTTGAATGAATAATAATAATCAACAGATTGAAAAATTGATATTTTTATTTATTTTTTCTATGCAGGCAACAATATATTTAAAAATTTCGTTTGAGGCCTTTTTTTCTAAACTCTTAAACAGTGATCACCAAAAATAAATTAAACTTGTTCCTATACTGTAATTTTCCAAAGCAAATCATTTCTTGAACTCAATTAAGTATATAAGAAAACGTTGGGAGAAAGCGAGCGAGGCTAATTACTCGATTGCGATCATATTACATTGTGACGTCACTGTGACGTCGAGAGGACACCACCTCTCGGCCGCTTGCACCTACGCCCCCACCGAACCGCGAGCTCCTATAAATATTGAAGCGCTGGCTGCATTCGGCCCTTTTGCGGCGGCTACAGCTCCGAGATAAGTTGACCACCTCTCCTGGACCATCGGCAGCAGGAATCTCAACAAAAACCCCACCCCTCGCCAAACCACGCGACCCTGTGTAAATTCTCTTTAATATCATATAAATAGTACTTTTTTTCATTACGGTAACGCTTGCTAAATGATGTCTAAAATTTATTGGCAATTAAATCAATTTTTATTGTAACATTTAACCACGTTTCTCATTTAAATACACCCTACTAGGGATAACGTAAGAGTGGACACCTGAAAGGCCTTTTTTACGTTTCAGTGGCGCCCACGGGAATATTATAGGTGGGGTTTTGTTGAGAATCCGCTGCCGGTGAGTCTTTTTTTTATTTTATTTTTTTGTGTATGTGTGAAATCGTTCCAAAGCAGTGAGTAATTATTTTAGTGGCATTTATTGTTTCTTTTTGCTTGTTTTATTGTGGACGGAAAGTCGGTGGTGTTGTGCCGGCCACAATAGACATTTTCTCTTTTTGTTCTGTTGTGCTCGGAAGGTCGGTTTTGTGTTGAGCCGGTCACAACAGACAAATTTTGTCTTACTACGCATGGTAAGCATTTTATATTATAACTATTTCTGTTGCCGCGTGTGATAATTAATTTTGTATCAACCGCATAAGTAACAAGTTATAATCGTTTTGCTTGCGACCACGTGTCAACTAAATGACGCGCTGTGGCCACATTCCTTGATTGCATTCTTTGTATTGCGATTTATGACCTCACGTCCACTAACGACGTGCTAAGGTCACCTTCGTTGATCGTATGCTTCGCGATTAGCTTTTTTAAATGCCACTAAGGTAATTAAGTGCTACTGGTAATTATTGCTAATAATCTGCTTTGGCTGACTTATGGAACGAATTCACACCCTTCTCTTTTTCATTTCTTTCTATTTTCTACTATAACCTTCTGCTGGTGTTTTTGTACGGCAATATATTTCTATATAGTCGGTATTATTTAATACTTTTACCGCCTACTACGGCGATTATCTTTTAATATTAACTATTATTTTCTTTCTTACTAAGAAAGTTGCATCTTTATTATACCACGTGTACCTAACATAGTTGGACTGGCTGAGAATGAACGTACCTAAGATGCTAGCGTATTATATACTAGGTATCTAGCTAGAATTCCGCGTTCATTTATTAATAAAATGTACACGTGTCACATGCAGGTTGCTCACTAACAATAATGAACGAATGTAATTATTGTCTATTTGGTATAGAAATACGAATATCATCGTAGAATTATTAGTTGTTCGTTTTGTCAAATGTTTATTATGCTACAATCGTTGTTTTTGTTCTTCGATTCTATCTTCTTGTTGCTGCCTGTCGGTATGTTATTTGAGAATGCATCTATTTATGCATTTACTGTTCATTGTGAACTCAAACATAAAATTCCTGCGTCGCAATTATTGAATTATGTTCTTTTTGTAATGTTTTGTGTCGCTAGGATTGTTCTTTCAATGTCTGGTTCTATTGAAATATATAAAACATATAATGATAAATAAATGGTGAAATTAAGCCGCTGACGGCCTGAAAACTACTTAGTTGTCAATATGTAACTTGTTTCCTTTATACAAAATGCTGTGCATCTGGTTTTACTAAATCATCATAAATAGTGCTGGTTACAATGTGTTCTTGTGTTTACGCAAATGTTATTATATCAAACTGAATTTATCAAACTTAATTGAATTGAAACTAACTTTAACTAAAGTGGGTATTTGCACATAAATTGAATCAATAACTTCTTTTCTTGAATAAATAAGTGCCTATTTACATATGAATCAAATACATAATATTTATACCTCATTAAATAACTAAAGTGGCTGTTTACACACAAATTAATAAATAATTTCAATACTTAAATAACTAATGTGGGTACTTATACATAAATCAATAATTTATATACTTTAATAACTAAAGCGAATTAATTGATGTACAAGTTTAAGAATACCCTTTCGTATTTCTCAATCAGCTATTTTAAAACTAAAAGCTGAATAAAATAACTGAATCTTATTCTATTACAGCATAAATAAGTTTATAAACGATTGGGTACAGTGTCATTAACAACAATGTAAGACGCATATGTATGCGAAGTTATAATTACCTACATAATTATTTGTGAAGGCCAACAATAGTGCTATTGTTTTCGAGTTGGAGCTCACAAGTCACAAGATAACGCATTGTTGTGTTAACGAATTATATAAACATGCTAACATAAAACATGAATAAATATTACTGTTATAAATTGTCGAAGAGGTTTTCCAAATTTAATATTTTTGCACAATCTGTTATTTATCTAACTAAATATCGAAACATCAGATAACTATCTAACTATATAAATATCAGATATGTTTCGCTTGGTGATTGCCATATAAAAGATCTTAAATTAACTCACTACAAAGTTTAAGAATGTAATGATTAATGCTCATCACTAATGAATTAATCACTAAAATAACTTAACACTTCGTTACATATAATATAAAAATCTTTAACTCCTAATTTCAGCTAAATCATGTACCCATATATCTTGTTATATATAGCTTTAGTAATGACTGATCGAAATATAATAAAATATTTTTTTTCCTTATGGCGCAGTGGCTAAAAGGTTGTTGTCGGATCGGTTTGTGGTTCGATTCTCGATTGTGTTTATTTTTTTTGTGTTTTTTAACTATGGTAGTGTGTACTATGTCGTCGACAGTCTCCTTCGACGATGTACTATAAATTACATCTTACCGTGAATATTTTTTTTGTGTTTTTGGCTATGGTTGTGTACACTATGTCATCGATTGTCTCCTGCGGTGATGTACTATACATTGCAACCTATTCCGAATTGTGTATGTTGTCGATTGTCGATTTTGTCCGTTGTCGATTTTGTATCATAATCAGAAACCAGTTATTTGTCCGCGAGAATGGAATGCGGCCGGCGCCAAGCGCGCAGTGATGACTCACGTGTTCACTGGTTCATCAAACCTTCATTGTTATTCCATTTTAAATGAATACAAATTGTCCTTGCAATATTGCATCTACCTTGTTAATGAGCAATTTGTTTGTGATACTGCCAACTAATCGTATGATTGTTAGTATCGTAATATAGTAAGATCGTAATATTGGTTTACGACTTATACTCTTCCAATTAACTTCACTTATCGAATATGGGTGGTCAGGTGGTGCCTACCAACATAGACTGGGTGACTATTTGCTATAAAACTCACGTATAATACCTCTTCGCGCGTCGTGTATTATAATGAATACGACTCGCATCGTGAATGAATGTTGGCTTGTTCATGCGTATGATTGTGTGTAGGCCTTTTTGAATGTAATGAATGCTAGGTTATAGGAACGTTCAATGCTTGGTGACGTATGAATGGCCGAGGGTTATACTTGTTTTTTTTTTCCTCTTTCAGGGTTAATAGTTGCCTTGTATTTAACCTACTGACACCACTACCACTCATCTGTTTCAGGGTCTCCGAATGCAGTTGCCGCCTACCAGCCACAGAATTTTCCCTCTGGGAAAATTTTGGCCTAATGGGGGGAGTGTGTGACGTCGCTGTGACGTCGCTGTGACGTCGAGAGGACACCACCTCTCGGCCGCTTGCACCTACGCCCCCACCGCACCGCGAGCTCCTATAAATATTGAAGCGCTGGCTGCATTCGGCCCTTTTGCGGCGGCTACAGCTCCGAGATAAGTTGACCACCTCTCCTGGACCATCGGCAGCAGGAATCTCAACAAAAACCCCACCCCTCGCCGAACCACGCGACCCTGTGTAAATTCTCTTTAATATCATATAAATAGTAATTTTTTTCATTAAGGTAACGCTTGCTAAATGATGTCTAAAATTAATTGGCAATTAAATCAATTTTTATTGTAACATTTAACCACGTTTCTCATTTAAATACACCCTACTAGGGATAACGTAACAATGGACACCTGAAAGGCCTTTTTTACGTTACAACATGTTGGATACGGAAGACGAACGAAATTCACCTAATACTCGGATAATTATTATCTCAGCGGAGCAAGCTGGTTTGAATCAAATTAAAGCCGAACAAACAGAAACATGATGATAGGGAACATTTTAAAGGAACAATAAAATGGATATATTATTGTACTTAGAAGACTTTAACAAAATGATCAAGTAATGATGTTGGACAAACCATTAGTATGTGGATAGTAATCCAAATGAAAGGAAATAAAACAATAATTTTAGAATAAAAGTTTTATTTCTGGATGAACAATTGTACACATGAAAAATTACCAAACTATTTTTATTCGAATTTTACTCAAAAATTTTAGTAGACATTGAGACAACGTGATGAGAATGTTATAGGTAACTTGTCTGATTAAGGTTATTATTAATATAAAAAAATCAGCGATAGCCTAGTGGAGATACCAACAGACTGCCATGCAGAGGGTGTCGGGTTCGAATCCACGGCACGCACCAATGACTTTTCAGAGTTATGTGCGTATTAAAATTGTTAATTATCGCTTGTCCCGTGCCTCGGAGAGCACGTTAAGCCGTCGGTCCCGGTTGTCATGAAGATCTTTGACAGCCGTTACAGGGTGTCAGTAACTTCTAAATAAACTGACACTAGTCTAAACCATGGAATATTGCTATGCCTTCGGGTTGCAGAGGTCAGACAGGCAGTCGCTCTGTGTAAAAGCTAATATTCAGCCAAATCCGGTTAGACTAGTAAGCGGACCCCAGATTGAAACTGGGATAACGCTAAGAGGATGATGATTAATATAAAATAAAATAGAAGTTTCATAAAAATAAGCAGCGATAGCCTAGTGGAGATACCGACAGACTGCAACGCAGAGGGTCCGAGTTCGAATCCACGGGACGCACCAATGACTTTTCGGAGTTATGTGCGTATTAAATTGTTAATTATCGCTTACTAAACGGTGAAGGAAAACATCGTGAGGAAACCTGCATGTCTGAAAGTTCTCCATAATGTTCTCGAAAGACATGTGAAGTCTGCCAACCCGCACTAGGCCAGCGTGGTGGACTATGGCCTTACCCTTCTCATAGTGAGAAGAGGCCCGTGCCCACCAGTGGGACAGTTTATATACAGGGCTGATGATGATGATCATAAAAAATATGTTTTAAAGTTTCCATGATAAATTCCTATAGCCGAAACCTCGCTAACTACTACCCTTTCATAACATACACCAGGATAAAATTATAAAACGTACTTTGGCAAGTGAACTCATAAGGAAACGAATATATCTCGAGTCGCCACTAACTTGAGCCGAAAGTTTAGACACAGCGTTGTGCCAAATTCCACAAAATTTGCTTAACTAACGTCGGTGCTCGGTACTAGTTAGAAGTATCATATAGGGTGGCTTGTTATTCGGTTATACTAGGATTGGTACGGCCGATGCAACGCGCCTTTAATGCTAATTGATTCTGGCAAGGCGATGTAAGTTAGCTTTGTGATTGTGGTAACTGTTAGTTTGTTCGAACATTGTTGCTGTTTATGTAGATACAGGAATTTTACGTTTTCTTGGAACTGGATAGCGGAGCCAAATTTAGTTTTATTAAAAAAAAGGGATAAATATTTTGGAACGCTTTTACAGTTGTAAACAGGTTGGAAACTTTATGTTACAGTAATGAATTCATTCTTCTATGGTTATTTATTTATATATGAAAATATAGGTACCGTGTGGTTGACGGCATAGAATACAAGTGTCACCACCCCCTATCTTCCCGTGGGTGTCGTAAGAGGCGACTAAGGTATAACACGATGCAAATACCATCTTTGCGTAGAGACGGAAAACTCGACATCAAACCCTATACGACTGCCTCGTTGGTCTCGCGGCATAAATGTGCGCGGGGGATCGGGAGGTCCCGGGTTCGATTCCTGGGTAGGGCAGTGTTATTGGGTTTTTCTGTCACGAAACTCTCAGTAGCAGCACGGAGTCTGAAAATGTGCCCGGTACGGCAATAGGCTCGCCCCTTATTACGTGGGACTAAAGTATATCTGGCGAAAAGTGGGTGTAGAAATACACCTCTGCCTACCCCTTCGGGGATAAAAGGCGTGACGTTATGTATGTATGTATGTATGAAAATATAGGTTGTAAAAATTCTACTATTTAAATTGTATGTATATTTCATAGAAGTTTTAATAACACTTAACTATTGACCGCCCGGAGTCTGGTGATGTGCCCGGTAACGGCAATAAGCTTACCCCCTTTTACCTACGTGGGACCTACAAATTCATGGGGAAAGGTGGGTGTAATATTTACACCTCTGCCTACCCCTTCGGGGCTACAGGCGTACGACTATAAATAAATAAAATAAAAATTTTAATAACACTCTTATGTAACAACTACTTCTTAATCTTTTGGAAAATGTTCCTCAATTTAATTTTTAATTTACTTTCAAACTTATTTTGTATATTGCATGGAATACTTAGTTCAAATACTACTTTTGCTCATTTTTAAAATACAATGTATTAAAGATAGCTGGCGATAAATCACAGAGAGATTCCACCGCAGAGTAGCAGTAACTTCTTGCACCAAAACTACTGCAATATTAAGCAAAATCTAACGTCAATATTTAAGCTCCAGGACAATATTGCTGCTATACATACTAAGCTAAAACTAATTGTGTTTAGTGTGTAACAATAATCAGGGCGGTCTCGAGCGGATACGTTGCCAAATTAAATATGAGTAAAGTTTTAGCGAACGCCTGCGGTTCGGTGAATTGGCTCACTTGGTCTAACTTATGCAGGGTTACCAACTTATGAGATTTACTCCCAAATTTGGGGGCATTAAAGCAGATTGGCACTATTAGTGTTAGTGGTCTTTGTTATTCCACAGAAAATGCCATCTTGTATTTACCCATGTTCGCAATAAATGATATGAATATAATAAGGTTATCAACGTTCAGTGAATACCAAGATTCGTTATTTTTAAAGTAATATGCATTACTTTTTTCATTTTAATTTAAAACATAATAATAATATACACAATTCTAAATATAATATAAATAATAGAGTAATCTTTGATGCTTGTATACGAAAGATGCAATTCGACCAATATTTTAAATGGTCACGCCAAAACAGACCTTACAAGTTTGAAGAGGAGTATAAGGGTATGTGACATGAATATGAAGGTGAAAATCGTGCGTGCGTTGGCAGCCCTTTACTTGTGCAATTTACTGATAAAGAAAGAAGAAAGAAGAAAGAAAGAAAAATTATTTATTTGTCACAGACATAACAAGTACAACATAAATAACAAATCGCAAGTCATACTTAACATTAGTCTGTGACAGAAAGGTACACACTCAGCTATTGGTACGGAACCCGCTTCTGATAGTCGAGTGTGCGTTTGCTTGAATATTAATTATTGCTTGTCAGTTTGTCGCTGAGAAATAGAATTTATACGGAAGCATGTTTCAACGTTGTTTCGGTGTGATCAAATATGTGAAGCACTTTGGTATTCTCGGGAGCTGGGGGCATGATAACTTTTTCATCTTGTTCAGTAGAAATGAGCGTGATAAAAGTTATTCTTCTATTTTAAGGCAAATGGTATTATTGTCATCTCACTTACACGCAATATTTTATTAAATACTAGAGGATGCTACGGCTCTCAGTTTTTTTTAAAATTTGACTGTTTCTGCACGATTCTGTGGGAATTTCAGGCAATCCCTTCTTAAGGCTCCCACGCCCTATGCGGTTAGCCGGAATGCGGCCAGCCGTCCGGCTGACCGCAATCAAAAATTTGTATGGGAAAGTAGTTTCTATTCGCATAATGCGTAGGAGTCTTTAGTACACCCCTATGTTTCTACCGGGAAATATTAATAAAATTATAATTTACAAGATAGGTTTTTAGGGAAAGGTTACATAATAACAAACATAATTTGGCTACACTACTAGTAGTATTTACTTCATTATACACTATAATGAAGTAAACTACTACTAGATATCTAGAGAAGACTTTACTATATTTGTTCTTTTTAAGATTTTGTCGCTTATAGGATAATGATACAGCCTACGATGGAACACGTTTGCCTGGAAGATACCTATTTACTTGCTACTTCAAAACATCCAGATTGTACCAATCAGGAAACACGGACTCAGGTAAGAACCTTGGACCCGAGGTGCCACACTGTGGCAGTACGTTTGACAGTTGTTTCTACTTAGTTAATGATAATTGTTTGAAGTCTATTTATGTACGAATCCAATCATGTAATTATTTAAACTATAGAGGTAAATCACCTTCTGTTTCCTCGTCGTTTTAGCATCACTGTGTTGCACAAACCATGATCACGGGATTAACTATCTATCGACGGCAGGTGTTATATTTACTTCACCTTTATTTTTTAATTCATCACCCTATGGAGGCCCGTCGCATAAATACTAGTAAGCCTTATATTGCATAATACATAGATAAACATATATCAAGCAACCCAAAACCTTTATCAGAGTCCGGGTGCAATATCACCAAACTCCGAAACATAACAAATTAATTCAACTAGCAGCCGTGAACAATCTCGACTACTTAGGTAACTTTAGCACATTGTTAAGTTTAAATGACTCTAAGCTTATCTTGAGATCTCTCGGTTACCGCGTGTTAGCGGTCTCCGTTCTAATGGCTGAAAACATTTGGGAACGTCATTGCAGCATCTCATTAAACCTAAACTAAAATATGTTTAAATATTAAGTTTGGTGTTATGAGAATGCTTCCATAGACTTTTCCAAAAGGTGCACAAGAATATATGCTATAATAATTATGAATGTGCTGATTTTGTTTAAAATAAGTTCTTAGAAAGGAATTTTATTTGATTTTATTTTATTATAAGTTGCTAGTTGTCACGATATTTGTACAAAATGAGCTTGGGTTCTTTCATGCTACTAGAACTTAAAGTTCTGGGCAGATAAAAATAGGTAAAAGAAGCATCGATGCTAACCAATGTATTTTTCAAAGATAACAAAATCATATATTAAAGAAACTGCTAAATATGTTTACATTTATAAATATAACGAAAGGTACAATTCATTATGCTGCTTATGACATTGCTTATGACTGCCTTTGTGGTCCAGTGCATAGCGTATCGGAGGTCTCCTGATCGGAGGTCTCGCGTTCGATTCCCGGGCGGGCAAAAGTGTTACTGGGTTTTTCTGAATTCTCAGTAGCAGCACGGAGTCTGGTGATGTGCCCGGTAACGGCAATAGGCTCGCCCCCTATTACGTGGGACCTAAAAATTCATGACGAAATGTGGGTGTAATATTACACCTATGCCTAGGGGATACAGGCGTGAGCCTATAAAAAAAATCCACGAGTCAGCAATCATGATAACTTGCCATATGTTTTACTTGTCGTCATTTAGAAAATCTCCATGACAGTAGCTTTATAATTAGTTTCTGTTATGTGAGTTCATTTTATTTTAACCACAAAGATTTACTAGGATCGCTCACACGTGGGTTTCTATAAATTTTCAGTTTAATTTCCAGTAAGTGGCCATAATTTTGTAGATTTATTCTTCTCTTCTTGGATGGGTATTTTACTTATGGATAGCTTACGTTACCAAAGATACCGATGACTAAAATTTTAAGATGTTAGGGCGATTTCAGATTAACGTTTTATACGCGCGTATAAGCTCGTTTTTGGAAGCGCATGTAGGCGCGTAAAGGCTCGCCTTTTGGCACACGCGCAACTCGTACGAGCGTTGACGCGCTTCTAAGCTCGTATAGCCGCAAGCCGTCAGAATCCATGTTGACACTGACAAGATGTCACTACCGTTTCGAGCGAACACGTTGAAATATGCCCGTTCGATTTTTTGAAGCTCGTAATGTAGCGCGCGTGTAAGCGCGTATGCTGAAGCGACCATGTACGCGCAGAAAAATACGCTAATCTGAAACCGCTCTTAGACTCAGCGGTTTGGGTTGTGCGTTGATAAGTCAGTCAATCAGTCAGTGTCTTCTTTTTATATACATAAACTAGCTGCCAAGGAGCAAGTATACATGGAGTGATAGCTTTAAGCATAAACAAGAAACAGTAGTATATTATTTTACGAGCTTTTATTTAGAGTATAGTACTTAGGTGCCTACAAAGAAACAAATACTGTAAAAAGAGAGGTAATAATAAGATATGATTGACCATATCTTATTATTACCTCTCTTTTTACAGTATTTAGGAAAGTAATTGAAAAAAAGTCTAAATAGTCAAAATCATTTATTTATACCACAAAGTAATGCACACGATAACTGCCCGGCAGGTCTGATAATATATGTATTACCAAAATGGGATGTACATGGGCGGAAACAGTTAACATTTACGAACAATATTTTCATCCTGAGTTCCAGAAGCGCAAGCTATGTTCACTCTTGAAGCTTTATTATCGCTTCTAAAAATAAGGTTTCGTTATTTCGGACATTTCTGAAAATTACACACAAATCTGTTTATGATATACCTACATATATGTATATATGATTACTATAGCATATTTTAACAGTTGCAATGTTGGTATATATTGATTGATAAAAATATAAGTTAATAATAATAAAGTACAAGTACAAACCTCAGTATTAGATATCTGGTTAGTAAAAATAGTAGGCACAGCATAAGAATGCAAAACTTTTCTTTAAAATCCTTCTTGATAACAAGCAGACACAAAATCAAGCGAACAAAGTTTAGAAGAATTAGACTGTTGCCATTCTCCCTTTCTCATATTTCGGACCCAATTTAGTTTCAAACCTTCATTCTTTGGAAATCTACAAAAAATCACAATTAATAACCAATTATTCAAATTATAATCTTTCAGAAACTGGTTTTCTAACTGACAATTGTATTACAACACTATCCTCATATTTTTTATCGAAATATTTCTATTATATTTATTTCATTTTGACTATTGGAATAAAAATATGTGTCAACGGTGGTCATTATCTTTATCTTTAAGTATAAGCTTTACAAATATCATTGTAGAATTATTACGGCAGATATCTACAATTTTACTTATTATGACTTACCGGTGGTAAGATATTTTTTGACCATTTTCGGTCAATAGTCCCATTTGGCTTTTACATCCGACGGCATTACAAACTATGGTCATTTTTTAATGTTTAGAAGTGGTTATATCTACAAATGTAATATTTTGTAGCAATTAAAATTGCAATTTATTTCGACACGGCTTTCACTCCAGCTGGACGAACATCGACATGACATAACATTTTTCTTGGCATATGTCATTCAAGGCTGTATAAAAGCTCTATGGCTATCATACTCGAACATAATTATGCAGTTTTGTAATTAAAGTGAAAAGAGATGCATATACGTTTTCTACTCATTTTGAAATGCTCCCTCCATGTATACTTGCTCCTTGCTAGCTGCTGCCCGCGACGTCATCTGCGTGAACGCTATACAGCACCAAAATACCCACGAATATACCTTTTAAATAACATTCATTTACCCGTTTCTTCTTTACATTTCATATCTACAGAAAGTGCAGTAACAGACGGAATTGTCTTTTGTAAAATTGACCTTCAAAAAGTGCTGATTTTCAGCCTGCTTTGAAAAAATGAATTTATGGTGATTCTGCTAAATTAAGTCATAAGTTGTAACTAAAGCAGATGAAGAAAATAATGAATAAGGAATACCGAATAGGGTAAAATTACATAATTACAGGACTTCTCGACAAACAATGTTCGCGCCCATCACTAGCCTGGACGTTTGACGGCTGGAGTTGACAGATGTCAACTCACTCCGCAACTAACGATCGCGGCGAGCACATACGTTTTAATTTAAAATTGTAAATTAAGGGAATTAAACAAGTTTTTTCTAAACTTAATAAAGTTTGTTATTTCTTAACAAAAGTGGCGACCGTGACAGGACATATTATATTGAAGAATCAAAGAATATCTGAGGAATTCGAAGGATAATAAATGCAAGTCATCCTGCCGGCGGTCCAGTTTGCTGGAGTCCTGTGGCGTTTGACGACATGAGATGCCACCCGGTCACGCTGCGGTATTGAAGAGGAAGACCAGGTTTACTGCTTAGGGAGCCTGCTGTGACATCATATGCACCGTAGGTCTATTCCCAACGAGAGTAAGCTCTGATCCTTTCTATATTTTCTATAGGTACCTTTACGTTACCCCGCTGTGTTTTCTCGCAATATTTGTGTAACGGCTGGCATGCCGCTCACTTGTTGGGTTTCCTAAGTTAATTCACAGTGGCAGTTATTTTGAAATACCTACCAACCTATATCGCATTTTCACCCTATTTACGCAAAGTTTGCACGGCATTTTGTGGCATAAATAACTGTTTCCGCTAGTGTATGCTAAGCCTAGCCTACCTAGAGAGGCTTATAGGCAGCTAGGTAATCTAAGAAGCATTTTTAAATTGATTGCTACCTTGCAGTGACTATTTCTTTCCTGGCCACGTGAGTCAGAGAGACAGAGGTGCATCGGTCCTGATCGCTGGACTGGCTGTCAGCTTGGCGTGCTCTAATCCTGAGCATCGTGCCACGTGCTGAAGCACCAGCGAACGACTGGATCTGAGGGTTTGAGTGCACATATTGTTTCATTGTTTGTTATTTTTATTTATTTATTTTATTTACACAATTCAGGTACTCTCGCTACTTACAGTTACCCAATACGTAGCAAAAGCCAGAGTAATATATATTAGTTACAATCATTAGATTAAACATTGCATATTAATTAATTTAAAACATTATTCTTACCTATATTTTTTGTCGAATATAATAAGCATTTCATAAATTTATACATTAAGTAGATAATTATATTATTCTGATTATATGAATGTCAAACAATTATAAAACCAAATGTCAATATTAACAATTTTCAATATTATTATTCTACATATATTATTATTATTCTTATTCAAATTACTAAGCATTGAGGAGATCTTTTACATGTCGGATGAATTTCACAAATTTGTCATTAAAAATATCAACATTTGGTTGTTGAGCAATCAGAGTATTGAGCATTGTGATAGCTCGATTGATAGGCACGTACTGTGAGTTATATGTGCGGAAAGGCAGAGCCGCTAACAGACGGCGCGCGCGCAACCGGTTGTATAGGTTTGGAGCTGACAATCCACAAAGCTTGAGAGTGTCTGGATCATCGATGTCACCATTGAGTAACAAGAAATAATGCGATGCTAGCGCGACCTTACGCCTCAACTCGAGGGTATCGATACCCACCATACCAGACACGAACAAAGACGGTATAAATACTGATAATAACCGTAAAGCTTTTTATATAGCGCCCTTGCAAATTTACGTTGTACTCGTTCAATCAGTATATTATACTTCACCTCGTGTGAGTCCCAGACCACTGAATTGTATTCAAGTCGACTGCGAACCAGAGCAAAGTACAAAGAGATGATGACGTTTCTGTCATTGAAACGAGCAGACCGTCTCAAAACAAAGCCGAGAGCTTTATAAGCAAGTTTGCACATCGTGGTGATATGGGTGTTAAAGCTGAGCTCCTTGTCCACGATCACACCCAGATCACAAATTTCTGTGACACGCTCCAGCGGACTACCGTGTAGGCTGTAATGGTAGTTGTAAGGTGAATGAGACCGAGTAAGGGTAATGGTTTTACACTTAGTGGTATTAAATTCCAGTTGATTACGCTCACTCCACGCTACTACATTGTTGATGTCCTGCTGCAGCGCATCACAGTCATCCACATTCCGAATACCCAGAAACAGTTTCAAGTCATCAGCAAACAGGAGGCATCGAGCCGTGCTCACTGCCTGCGGCAATTCATTTATCATTATCAGGAAGTGTGTTGCTCCTAAAATACTCCCTTGACTTACCCCAGACCTGGTCAGATAAGGGTCAGATCGAGTACCATTCACTTGTACGTAGGTACTGTGTTCTATTTTTAAAATAACTTGCGAACAGTTGTATCAAGTTGTGAGTAAAACCTATGTCAGCAAATTTTTTCAATAGAATGACAGTATGGACGCGGTCAAAAGCTATTTTGAAATCAAAGTATGCCACGTCCACCTGCCTATTTTCATCCATTTCCCGCGTTGCATAATCTACAAAGTTAACGAGATTCGTTGTGGTAGATCTACGCGATCTAAACCCATGTGGACATACGCTTAGCTGTGACCGTATTTGTGTGGTTATATGGTAGTTTAAGATTGATTCAAATACCTTGCCGAAGGCAGAGAGCACGGCAATAGGTCTGTAGTTCTCGACATCTCCTTTTGGACCATCTTAGGGTATATGTATAACTCGTGAGACCTTCCACAGTTCTGCATATGAGGTCGTGCTAAGTGCAAGATTATATATAAGGCGAAGAGGTTCCATTAAAACTGATATACAATCCTTTACGAGATAGGGAGGTATGCCATCAGGACCTTTGTTGGATTGAGGTTTTAATCTCTTTACTGAGCGCATAATGTCCTTTTCGGCTATATTGTCCAATGATACGCAATGTGATTTTAAATTTGAAAAATGACTTTCGGCAGAGTTATGAGACAGTGCAGGTCCATCTGTTAGAAATACAGACGTAAAAAAGAGACGCAAATGCGTTTGCCGCATCCACACCAGACACCCGCTGTCCTCTGAATAATTTTGCCCTGCTAAACGCTGATTTTTTATAAATTGCCCGAATCGCTTAGGGTCTGTCCTTATATCCGCCTCTGCCTGCGCTATGTGGTACTCATAAGCCAAATGAATAAGGGTCTTAACATGTTGCCTATAAAATTTGAACATTTCAAGACAAAACAAATTATTGGTTTCCTTAAACTTTCTAAAAAAGTAGTATTTGTCTTGTATACATTTTTTTATTTCAGATGTGTACCATGATGGGTTTTGATACCTCTGACTAAACTTTGTATTATTTTTTATGGGTACATTTCGATCCAAACATATGCGCAATTTGTTGTAAAAAACTGATAAAGCTTCGTTAACATCTGAGATGGAGTATAATTTCATCCCAGTTTAAACTAAAAATATCCTTATACCTAAAGGTTGTGAAAGTCAGCACGCTTAAAATTCCAAACTTGCAAGGAATCATACAATTCATGTGAAGATGGCGGGGTCGCCGAACACGCGAGCTGTGCGTGCGCCGCCGGCCGCGGCACACACAGCGTCACGCCGAGCGGCGGGTGATGAGCGTCCGCCGGCACCAGCGGCAAAACGTCTCCTGTATGTGCTCACTACTCAGACTGCTCAGAACCAAGTCCAACATATTGCCATACATATTCTCGACCGAATTATATTGCTTCAGCTTACAGAAGGACATTAAATGCATGAACTCCATTATAACGTTCTGGCTAGCCGAGTTCAAGTTAAAGTCGCCAATAAAAACCACGTCTAACTTAGAAAACTTGCGTACAACATTTTCCAACACTAAAAAAGTGTTTATGTATTGCACATCACTGTGATTAGGCGGTATGTATACGACACGGAATATAACAGATTAAAATTTTAAGGAAACTTTCGCAATTATCATTTCAACATCATTAGTATACCCGTCAATGTCGGTAATCTGTTGTATTTGATATTGGCACCGTACCGCTAATAAAACTCCACCCCATCCAGTATCATTAGCTCGGTCCCTTCGAATTATATTATAGCCGCTTGGAAATATCTCGGCATCATTAACACTACTTATTAAAAATGTTTCTGTGAGCGCCAATACGTCAGCTGGTTCATTAAGTATAGATAGCTTACAAATATCAAGTTTAGAACGTAGTCCTCTAACGTTTTGGTATATAATTGTATATTGTTTAGATTTGCGTATTTTTTGCACTTTGGTTTCGAAACCCACTACGCCACGGTTTAATGTGCACACCCTGTGCCCAATTCTCGGATGTTAAATACTTCGCACAATTATTGGTCGGAACGGATAGTTTAAAAGATGCATAGTCTCCTCGGGGCTTCAATTCATCCACGGTACAGGTGTCTTCAGGACATATTGTTTTTAAATGCGCTGTCACTTGGTCGACCGTAGTGCCAGCCTTAACATACTATAAATGTAGGTAGCTTTTGCGTTCGGCTGCTGACAAACTCGTAGACGTCGGAGAGGCAATACCACGCGTCACATTCTCGATTGTGCGTCGCTTGTTTCTTCGGCCGACCTCGACCCATTCACTTTCGGTAGCGGCGCGGGCGTCCCGCGGAATATCATCGCCACATGAGTAGATATAAACGGAACAGACACACAGCTTTATACAACAGCGCGAATCGGTTGCACTACTACAAGCACGCGGCTCATGTGTGCGTGACCACTGGCCGCTTGTCGTGTACGCGGCGAGACTGGAAAAATCCGGTTTACGTAGGCATAGGCAGTTGACAACGTCAGGGTTATAACGCACGTTGTTGGTTTTTTACGTTGTAAGTTTTAATATTTTAATGTAAAAACGTGGTATTTTATTATTAATAATGGTTGTTTATTGTACTGTGTGTATGAATAATATTAGATGAAATAATTCAGTCATTATAAAGATTTTAACGATGGTAACGTTCAATTGTTTGGTTTTTTAATTAGTTTTTTCCTCTCAATAATTTTATCGCATTTGTTGAATTGCTCGAGCAAAAGTTTCGCGAATATTTCGATCTTGAAATAAATATTGTCAATGTTGGCGAAAATACTTTACATGTTTGCATGTTGTCCACCAGGATCTCCTAGCCCGATCCCCCAGAGGATCCTCGTGAACTCAATAGTTGTGAAGCATTTAACGTTTACAAAACCAATGACTATCAGAAAGTTATCAGCCATCGATAGGGCTTACAAAAAACAGGTGCATGCGATTTTCGACCTTATTGACGTAACTCAGAATTAATAATTTTACTAACGTATCAATGTCAGAAAGCAAGAAAATACCAAAAAAAGTCTGCCATGAATTGTCAATAAGGTCGAAAATCGCATGCACCTGTTTTTTGTAAGCCCTATCGATGGTTGATCATTTTATAGTCATTTGTTTTGTAGACGTCTTTTGTCTTACACTATTTCTTTTTAAACTTATTTTAGGTACCTATACCCGTGGTAAGACTAGTGGCACATAATAGCTAAAGGAGATTCCTATGTTTATTAGCAAAATAGATCATAAATATTACCAGAAAAATATTCAACACTATTAGTGGTATCATTGGGAATGTCAAATAAATCACGTCGTCACGTCGTGTCCTTGGTAACAAATGTATATTTTTATTCCGTGCTTTTAAAAGTTTCAGGTGAATGCCTTTTTTGGTTCCACTCGCTATTTTATTTACAACTGTACTTCTGCCGTATAGCGAATTGGTCGAGTCCAAGAATCTGCCCAATCCACGAATCTGTCGAGTTGGGAATCTGCCGAATCACGAATCTGTCCAATCCAGAATCTGTCGTATACCGAACAAGCGATTTGTCTTAACCTATTGTTACAACCCTACTAAAATAGGTAACAAACTTAAAATCCCTTAAGATGCTGTTTCTCTGTTCTGTTTATTTACTCATGTGTCATCGCTACGCGCGCTAGTGAGTCCCGTCTCGATCGAAGTGAGGCGGCGTCGACTGTAAGCTCGAGGTAGGGGCCACCGTTGATGACGTCGCAGTCGTTGCGCACTCGGTGATTGCGTTGACAGGCCTAGCGGCCGGTTTCCGAGCGTTTGCCGAGATCGCCGATGTCGCACGAACACGCGCTTCGCGCATTGGTCTCGTCGCTAATTGTTGGGGTAAAGACCGTGTTACGTTACCCTCGGTTTCTTTTACACCACTTTGCACTATGCCACTTTTATCACTAATAAGTTTTTTAATTAGCTTATTTTGATCGTTGATAAGCTTTTCCAGTGAAACTACTTTGCTCTGGAGAGAAAGCACAGACTTAGTTAACTCGCGGATAGCAACTTCGGTACTTTTGTTCGTCATTTTATTTTAATCGCCAATTTTGCAAGAGTCACTTATTATACAATGTTACTACGCGAGAGAGCGAGACAGAAGTCCAAGTTAATATTAATACTAGGTATTTATTACCATTTTCACAATAAATTTGCATTTAGGGTGTATTAATTGGAATTAAGAATGAGTGAGTCAGAGCTCGAGGTAGAATTGTCTGCTCTAATCAAGCAGCGAGGCATTATTAAGGGTAGGTTGACCAAATTCAATGAATATGTCGTTAATTTAAATAGTTTGAAGGAAATACCTTCTATTAAGTATAAAGAACTTGAATTAAAGTTAAATAGGATTCAATCTCATGAATGAATATGATACTATTCAAAATAGAATAGATATTTTACATTTTGAATCTGATGAGCAAATTAGGGAAAGAGATATAATTGAAAACAAGTTTATATCGTTAATATCGAGTAGTCAAGATATTTTAGACAAATCTCCTCATAAAGGGTCTGTTGTTAACAAATGTGATCATAAATCAATGAATAGCTGCAACTCTCAAATAGTAAATACTATTAAATTACCTACTATTAAGCTTCCTACATTTGATGGCAATTATTTAAATTGGCTGGAATTTAAGGATACATTCCAGTCGGTCATTGCTAGTAATGACAGTATGCCACTTATAAATAAATTTCACTACTTGCGGTCTGCACTAGAAGGCGGCTGTAGTTATTAAATCTATAGAATTTAGCGCTAAAAATTATAAAGTTGCTTGGGATCTGTTGTGTCAAAGATTTGATAACAAAAATTTGCCAATTAACAATCATTTAAAGGCTTTATTCAATATTGATGCGCTTCAGAAAGAATCTTTTAAGTCGCTGCGTTTTATTGTTGACCATGTTTCAAAGCATCTGCGTGCCTTAGATACTCTTGGCCAACCTACAAATATGTGGGATGTGCTTATAATTAATATGATATCTACAAAACTAGACGCGCACACAAGTAGGAAATGGGAGGAACATAAGTCCGGCCTCACCGATCTGCCATTACTTGAAGAATTTTATACATTCCTGCGTGGCTGAGCTGATGTTCTGGAAACCATATAGCAGTCGCTCTGATAGGCAATTTGAAACTTTTGCTAAGTCAAATAAACAATCAAAAAGTTTTGTATTATCTGTAAATAAGGACACAAAAGGTTCCTGCATTTTATGTAATGAGAATCACTCTTTGCATGACTGTAAATCGTTTAAAGGTATGAGTATAGAGGCTCGTTTAGCTAAGGTAAATAATTTGAATTTATGTAAGAATTGCTTACGCAGTGGCCACAAGTCTTTTCAGTGTCAGTTAAGAGCTGTATGTCGCACATGTAAAAGGAAACATTTCACAACAATTCCTTGTTACATATTAATAAGGCTAGTGTGACAACTACTCATACTAAACAACCTTGTACTTCATCCTCTCTACCTGTGTCACTTTCTGTGGCATGTAATAGTCAAGTTTTATTGTGCACTGCTTTGGTGGAAATTTTAATTAATGACAAAACATATACTGCCCGTGCATTGCTTGACACAGGGAGCCAGTCATCCTTTATTACAGAAAGTTTTAAGAGGAAGATAGGGCTTGTTACTAACCCTGGTGGTTCAGTGAATGTGTTAGGTATTAATAATGCAATATGTTATATAACTGAAAGATGTAATTTGCGATTGAAATCTAAATATATGCCTTTTGAAATTAAGGTTAGTTGCTTAGTAGTGCCCAGGATAACAGGAGTTTTGCCAAGCTCTCTGATTAATACAGAAACATTTAATATAAAATAACATTAATTTAGCTGATCCTAGGTATTTCTCTCCAAGTGAGATAGACATTTAAAGCTACTTAAGGAGAATAAGACTCTTAAAAATAAATCAAAGTTATTGCCTCTCAATCCATTTATTTATAGGAATGGTATTTTAAGAATTAAGTAGAGGATATCATTGCAACCCTTATTGGGTAATTACCAGTTGAAAGAAGTAGTGCTATGTTCTATTCTATTCATGTGGTGTAGATAATTAAGTTAGCTTCTTATTTGAACTTTATATTTATTAGGTATTACAGTTTAATTAGGTTAGCAGCTTATTTAAATTTAGTATGTATACAAAGGAAAATTAAAAAAATTAAAAATTAAAATTTAGATGGCGTCATGAAACTATGTATATATTAAAATATATTGGAATAAATTCATTTATAGTGATGTGTAATTAAGAATTATTTATGTTTATTTGTTCGCCTTTCTTACAAAGCAAAACATTTGGAGTTGGTTAGGATCTGAGCACTGACGCATTTATTTTATCTTAAAAAAGGTTTGTTACTAAGAGAACCTTGTGCTGTTTGTTGCGACAATGGTACTTACTTCAAAGGTGCAAACAATGAATTAAGTAGAATGCTCAGGTCCAGTCGTAAGCCAGTTATAAATTCTGCCAATAATGAAAGCATTAAGTTCGTGTTTCGCCTCATGTTGGAGGTATTAAGAGGTTGCGGTCAAATCTGCTAAGCACCACTTAAAACATGTAGTAGGGAATGCTTCCCTGACATTTTAGTAGCTCGCTATGCCTTTTCACAAATTGAAGCGATTTTAAACTCTCGTCCTTAACGTCCTCACTCATCGCACCCAACTGATCCTTCTCCACTAACCCCAGGGCACTCTTATTGGGCGGCCTCTGATGTCGGTGCGTCAGAACCATAGTTGCAAGCATGCCCACGGATGCCAACTTATGGAAGGTCGCATCAGAACTTCTGGGAGAGGTGGCGCCGGGAGTACGTGGCGAACTTCAGCAGCGCACTTCAAGGCGACTGGCCAGAATCAGTCGTCTGTATCCAGGGACAGACGGAGTTAACCGTGTGGCTGAGGTCACAAGGCGTAGAAGAACAGCTCTACGCAAGATGGGCCCTTACTGGCAATAGAAGCTAGTTGAAAGCAGCCCCTTCAACGCCCCGGAGGATGTTCGCGCCCATCACTAGCCTGGTCGTTTGACAGCTGGAGTTGACAGATGTCAACTCACTCCGCAACTAACGATCGCGGCGAGCACATACGTTTTAATTCAAAATTGTAATTTAAGGGAATTAAACAAGTTTTCTCCAAACTAAATAAAGTTTGTTATTTCTTAACAAACAACATTAGTGGTTTGGCTCTCCGCAGCCAAAATCTGTACATATAATAAAATGGAAGGCAAGTCAAAACTGTACATTGAATATTTTTCTTAAATAATACTTGGGGTGTGATCTACAATCGATACTGAAGACAAAAATATAGTTTTTAGAATTTTTGTCTGTTTGTCCTTATATCCGGGATAAACTCAAAAAGTACTGCATGGATTTACTTTAAATTTGGCACGAATATTATTAAAAGGTTGGGTCAACATATAGGCTACATATTATCACGCTATGACCTACGGGTAAAGAGCAGTGAACCTTTATTTCTTCAACGCATTCTGTAACAACGTGTAATCTAACGACGCATATTTGAATGTTGTTATTATTTTAACCATGTTATAAGCTAGCTTCACACTATAAGAATCACGCAATATAAGTAACTAAGGCCGATAAACATAACTATATAATTATACATATAATAAAATGGTAGGCAAGTCAAAACTGTACATTGAATATTTTTTTAAATAATACTTGGGGTGTGATCTACAATCGATACCGAAGCCAAAAATATAGTTTTTTAAATTTTTGTCTGTTTGTCTGTCTGTCCTTATATCCGGGATAAACTCAAAAAGTACTGCATGGATTTACTTCAAATTTAGCACGAATATTTTTAAAAGGTCGGGTCAACATATAGGCTACATATTATCACGCTATGACCTACGGGGAAAGAGCAGTGAACCTTTATTTCTTCAACGCATTCTGTAACAACGTGTAATCTAACGACGCATATTTGAATGTTGTTATTATGTTAACCATGCTATAAGCTAGCTTCACACTATAAGTAACTTAAGCAATATAAGTAACTTAGGCCGATAAACATAATTAAATAAATATAAGATGTAGAAAGAGTCAGAAATGGCGACGCGGTAGCAGCGACGCGCGGCGACGTGCCCGTGTGAGAAGCAGCTTGTCCTGAGGTCAACGCCCACTGCCCTCAGTGTCTGCCCCTGCGACTTATTGATAGTCATCGCAAAGCAAACACTCACGGGGAACTGTACGCGCTTGAACTGGAACGGGAAGTTATAAGGTATGAGGGGAATGCGTGGTATAAATACTGCCTTGCCGCGCCACATCCCGTAAGAATTTCCGCCTCAATGGTGTGTCAGTGGAGCGAGATGACTTTAAGGTGGGTCCTGTTACACAACTTCGGAGGAGATAGGTTCCAAAGAAGCATTATTGGGACACCGACCTTCAGCTTGATGGTATGCGCTGGAAGTCAGCTTGCTGACTGGGAGTTCAGAAATTCCACGGGATAATGTGTGTCGTAGACCACTTAATTCCCCTCAATTTCCGAGAGAATGCATTCGTTAATTGCTGCAGCCTGATCATTTTTGGGCGTTAAAATGGCCCGCTCACACCCCAAAAAATCTGCTGCTGTGGTATACGGCTGATGTCCCCGTAAACACAGCGAATGAGTTCATCTAAGTTGGATACAACTCTACCGAGAGACTCTGGAAGTACCACCTATCCACCTCTCTCCTCTGTTAGAGTGCCTTCGCCAAGACTTAGAAGGACATCGGCGAAGTCTTGAGCACGTTCATTGCCGCCGAGCCGAGCTCTCATATTAATGGTCAAGCGCAGCGTACAAACTCGTGACCACAACGAAGATCGTTACAACGAAGCACTCACCTCGTCAGCCCTCGATCCCCGCGTCAACACGGGAAGCGTTTGGATGAAATCGCCCTTAAAATGAACTGTGACACTACGCATCAAATGTTCGTTCCTGTGGATTCTGTCCATGGCCTTCCTATTGGCATTCGTACACTCATCCCATACGATCAGAGAGCAATCCTTGAGCACGTGTCCCTTATCACTGTTACGTATGTCTTATGTTTAAGATATGGCATGCTTAATTTTTAAACGACTTAAAAAAAGAAAGTTCTCAGTTTGACCTTTATGTATGTTTGTCCGTGTTCACTTTCTTCGTTATTTAGCTCAAATTCCTTACAGCAATAGCGTGCTGTTTTCGAGTATAAATTTTGTTATAAATCTATGCTGTTTGTTATTACATACAGAAAAACTCTACGAATTTTATAAGATATAGATGAAGCAGCTTAAAACTTATATAAACACATTTTTTTATTGTATTGCTCATTCCAAACGAATTAACGATACAATTTTTAAAAAGAAAATGCACAACTCCATCTATGACTTTTAAAAACAACTATTAACCTCGCAAACGTGTTCAAATTTAAATTATTTATATCCAAAAAGGATTTACACAGTCATGTAATTCGACTTGATGTTTTTCAAATCTCATAGATGGCGCTGCTTTAAAATTGTCTTGATACTACTTATATTTATTTATGTTTATCGGCCTAAGTTACTTATATTGCGTGATTCTTATAGTGAATTACGTTTACTGCAGCCGAGAGTTCGAAAAAAAACCAAAGTTACTTAGAAATTAATTTAATTAAATATAAAAGAAATTACAATTAAATAAGTGAAACCTATTCGATGCGAGAATATGGAATGAATATATTTAATTATACATTATTAATATTGATTTGCTGCGTCGACGAATTCATGCCGCGACGGACGTCATCGGTGGCGATGCAATTGCTGCGTCGGTGATTTATGGCTATTGCTATTTTTTTCCAAATATACAGCGATGATGTTGATTGTGCGAGGTCCATTGGGGTTCCGTATATAACACCTCCATCCGCAGAACAGCAACTATATTATCAAGTTGAGAGAAAATGTTGCTGGCAGTTCATTTCGTCTCTTGATGTACATGTCCACATCTTCGTATGTGTGAGTCTTGGAAACTTGTTGCTTCTCTGCATCTTCTTTTCTAGGGTACCAGCATCTGCGTTTTCTATATAATGTGATACTGATGATTACTGCTGTGCACAGAATAAAGATATAAAGTGGAATAGTTGTATGATAGAAAGCAACTGATTGATTCTTCTCGATTTGTATGGGTTTTTCTAACATGATTCTACTCTGAATGCCATGAAGGTCTTCTAAGTTTACTGAACTCGAACCGATATTGGAGATGACATCTGTTCGATTTATCTGGTTGTAGGGTATTTTCGATAACTTCAATGGCTGGCCTTTTATCTCATTATTGTCGTTAATGATGGTGAATTCTGTAGTCCGCATATAGCAATCCATCGGGATGGTGACAAGGTAGCTTCCTTGTAATGTGTTGAAATCCTTTCTTCCACAGGTAAGTTGTACTTTCGTTGGTTCCGGTAGTGAGATAACGTAGTGTTGATCGTCCAATTTTTCAATTGCAACATTTGATAGCGAAATCTGGGTGAAACGGCAAGTGTTCTTCAAATTTTGATTGACTATGAGGTCTTGAATACAATCTGGTTCTGTTCGGATCTGATGGCTAATCTGCTTTTCACAGAGATATATACTGCTGTACTTCGGGCATTCAGCCTCTATGTACACGAATTATTTCTCGTTTGTTGCTATAAAGGGACTGGGAGGAATAAGGGCTATTTTTTTCTCGTTAGGTACAATGGATAGTCTATACAGATCATATGTATCTTCGGAAATAATGGGAATGCTATAGATGATTACTATCCTATTATCGCTAAAGTAAGAGCCTGGCTTTATTAAATTATAATATTCTCGTAATTCTAAATTAGAAACTTGATTCTTATTATATATGGATCTTAACTTATCTACCATAGTTTTTAATACCTCAATATCGATCATCGAATGATGAGTGCTGGAGGCACGTATAAAAGCCATTATATTTTCTAACCTAATGATTTCTAACATTAAATCTTCTACATTATTACTTATAATTCCTAACATCTGGGCAAACTGAGCAGATTTGATTAGATTATAGTCTCTGTATGCATCCTTTTGTAAGAGTGATTCTAAGGTCGAATTAATTTTCTCTTGGTTTGCAACTAACTGATCTAAGACTCTATTGTACTGTGACATCCATTCTTTATTAATACTTATATGATTATTAAATTCTGAAACAATTTTATTTTCGTTATTCTGTAAAGTTTTAATTGCTTCATCATATTTTAAAGCATCTAGATAGTCTAAATTGCCAGTTATACTTTTTATTACTGACCCAAGGCTATCTACTAGACCTCTTTTAGCTCTAATTGGTTCCAAAGATTTTACTTGATGTAATACCTTGTTAAGCTTATCATTAAGATAGTTAATCTGATATTCGTAAATATTATCGTATTCGTTTCATTGTTAAGTCTAGTTTTAAATGTCTTAAGTTGTGATTGTACAGAGGTTACGTTATCTTCAAAGTCAGTTAACTGTATATATTGTACAAAGGAATGATAGTGAGTTGTTAATCTGGTCGGCCCTAGTTTGTATGGTAATAGTCCAGGTCCATCAGCCAAGGTTTCAAGTCTTATGGTCTGAGGTCGCGTCACGTGGATTGTCATTATCAGCAGTATCCTGTAACAATTTATTACTTTTAGGGACACGTTTTAGTCGCGATTAAGCTACAGGGCCGCGTTTTTTTCGAGGTATATATGTGAATTGGTAAATCTGCCAAAACTGTGTCTTGTGTGTAACGCGGTGCAGTTTTCTGACCGGTGAGCAAGAGGATTTTTAACGAAAATTTGTTGTTGCGGTGTGTATTCGACTTCAGGCTCACGAGATTTATTCCTATTTTCAATTAAGGCTGTTCTGTTACTAAGAGATGACTCGTTAATTATCTCATAAACTTGTTTCATCTGCTCTCTATGATTCTGAGCATACTTTTGCAATATGTGTTCTGTGAGGTCTATGTCAACTGGGTCTCGAGGGTCAAAATGTCCGTTCAATATATCAAAGGGTCTACATTTCGTAAAGCTATGGATCGAGCTATTATATGCCATAACAGCGTACGGCATGAGATTAATAACGGGTTCGTCTTTATGTTGTAGTTTGAGGATTCTAATGTGTTCCAGTAAAGTTGAGTGAAATCGCTCGATGTTACCGTTACCATAAGGACAGTGAGGTAGAGTTTTATGGTGTATTATTTTATGAAGACGTATGAATTCAGCAAACAGTTGATTTGTAAATTCCGTGCCATTGTCGGTAATTATAGTTAATGGTAATCCGTGGTGAGTACAAAAACGTAATAATGCTTGTAGAATGCTTATAGCAGTGCCGTCTCGTAAATGGTATGCCTGACCATACTTTGTAAAAACATCAATGAAAGTTACGTATTTTTCATTTTGAACGGTAAAAAAGTCCATATGCACAATTTCAAGTGGTTTATGGCTGGGGGCACAATATTAAATTGGGGTCTAATAGGATTTCTGTCGTATTTACTTTGACCACATACGGTACATTCGTTAATAAATTTAGCGATGTGTTCCTTCATCTTCGGCCAATAATACTTTCGTGACAAGGCTAGATAGCACTCGTTAATACCGCGGTGATTGGTTTTGCCATTATGATAGTGTTGTATAATTTCCTGTTGCCGTAGGTAGTCTTTAACATTCTCAAGTTCTGTCTTTGCTAGTACTAAATTAAGAGAAGAGCTTTTAAACTTTTCTTGTATAATTGGAATGATCGAATACATATCTAAAGGTGGGTTTACTAGTATAGCGGTTTTAACTTTCGGATTAACATATTCTTTTATAGCGTTAATAACATCGGTTTCTAAGTTAGATTTTGAGAGTTGGATTGCCATTCGCGTATGATTTTCAAACGGTTTAGTTACAGTCGGTCGTCGTTTTATATCGCCAACTACGGTAAAGTGAATCTGTCTATGGAACTTATTGAGAGGTTCGTCTGTAATAGGGACTTCTAAAATAGGGTGCTCATTACTGGTATGTACTGTGTCAGTCGAGGAATTAGGCAATTGAGTTGGAGGGCGAGGGATTATTAAATGAAGGGCTTTCTGAAGGATTATTAGGATGAGGGCTTTCTGAAGGATTATTTATCATGGAACTGAGTTTTTTTTTTCATGGAATAGGGGGCAAACGAGCAGACGGATCGCCTGATGTTAAGCGATTACCGCCGCCCATGGACACCTGCAACACCAGAGGAATCACAAGTGCGTTGCCGGCCTTTTAAAAAGGAATACGCTCTTTTTTGAAGGTTTGAAGGTCGTATTGGTTCGGAAAAACCGCAGGTGACAGATCATTCCACAGTTAAGAGGTGCGAGGCAGAAAGTTTCTAGCGAAACGCACCGTTGTGGATTGCCAACCGTCTAAATGATGGGGATGGAAATGCTGTCGCGTAGAACGATGGCGGAAAGAGGCGGCAGGGATTAATCCGAACAATTCCTCGTAGCACTCCCCATAGTAGAAGTGATAAAAGATGCATAGCGAGGCTACATCTCTACGCAGCGCCAAGGGGTCTAACCGATTGCAAATATCTTGGCAGTCGACAATTCGAGCGGCTCTCCGTTGGATGCGGTCTAGAGGGAGAAGCTGGTACTGGGGTGCCCCTGCCCAAAGATGAGAACAGTATTCCATATGCGGCCGGACCTGCGCCTTATAAAGGAGCAAGCGGTGGGCCGGAGTGAAATACCGTCTCGATCTATTTAGCACGCCAAGTTTCTTCGAGGCTAACTTAGCCTTACCCTCTAAGTGACCGCGGAACTGGACTTCGCTCGATATGTCGACACCAAGTATTCCAATACTGGAGGAGGCAGTCAAGGGGGGGGGGGTTCTTTAATACTGTCAATTACAGAATTAATTTCGTCGATTTCATTATTACTTATCTCAATGCGGGAAAGGGCGTCAGCGTTGGTATTAAACTTTCCTTTCTTATAAATTACGGTAAAGTCATATTCGCTTAGTTTGAGTCGCCATCTAGTTAGTCGTGAGTTAGACTCTTTTAAATTCATCATCCATTGTAGTGGCTTATGGTCGGTAATAATTTTGAATTTCCTACCAAACAGATAGGGTCTGAAATACTTTGTAGCCCAGACTATGGCTAATAGTTCTTTTTCTATTGTGCTATAGTTTAGTTCGCTTTCGTAAGGGGACGAGAAGCGTAACAAACAGGCTTGTCAGAACCTATAGGTCCCTGAGATAAAACTGCTCCAATCGCAACGTTGGAAGCATCGGTTGTAAGATTGAATTCCCTGTTAAAATCTGGATATTGAAGTATGGGGTCATTAGTTAACATGGTCTTACACTGTTTAAATGCATTGATATATTCGGGACTATGAATAACTTTGCTACCTTTCTTTAAGCACGCAGTGAGGGGTTTAGTGATACGGGCGAAATCAGGGATAAATTTTCGGTAATAACCGAGAAGGCCTAAAAATTGCATAATTTCTTTAGGAGTGTTCGGAATATACTTCTCGATAGCTGATATTTTATCGGGATTAGCCTCTACTGATGATATGCCCGAGATAAGCGGTCTCTAACTTCAAAAACTCGGACTTATCCATCTGAATTTTGAAGTTGGAATCTCTGAGTCGTTGGAAAACTTTTTCCAGATTTTCCATGTGTTCCTGGAGGGATGTACTGTAAACAATAATGTCATCCAGATAAACCAGACATATGTTATTCTGGAGACCACGCAGGACATTGTCCATAACTCTTTGAAAAGTTGATGGAGAATTTTTGAGTCCCATGGGCATACGAAGGAATTCAAAGTGCCCGTGTTCTACATTGAACGCTGTTTTAGAAATGTCTTGCGGGTCCATTTCCACCTGGTAAAAACCACTTGCTAAATCTAAGGTCGTGAAGTACTGGCACTTCCCTAATTTGTCAAGGACGTCACTAATATTGGGTATGGGGTACTTGTCGTCTATTGTCTTTTCATTTAACTTGCGAAAATCAACTACAAGGCGCCATTTCTGTTTACCGGAAGCATCTTATTTTTTAAGCACTACCCAAATGGGTGAGCTCCATGCAGAATCTGAAGGTCTAATAATGCCCTGTTGCAACATTTTTGAAATTTGGTCCCTAACTTCTTGTCGGTGTATGAAAGGGTATCGATAGCTCTTGGTATGTATAGGTACTTCGTCCGTTGTTCGTATACGGTGTTTAATCTTATTAGTGAAAGTCAACGTTTCCCCGTCTATGTAAAACACATCTGCATAGCGAGAGCAAAATGTTAAGAGGTTGGCTTTTTCCTCCTCATTAAGATGGTCAGTACGCAAACGCGATAATACGTCGTTCACACGATTTGATGTTTCAAGTTGCGTACACTTAATATTGAACAATTCAGCACAAGCAGGCTGATTTAACGAAAATATGACGTCATTGGGTGTTGGGTTTTCTATCTCTACATATCCACGACTATTAGTTACAGTGGTAAGGCATTCATGAATAATGCAATTACAAAAGACTTGCTCATTTATTAAAACCTCGCCATCCGGGGCGTTGATAGGGATTCTAACTAATTTGGAATGTCTACCTGGAATGATGTCCTCATACAAGTTAACGTCGTAACGTTAACTTAGAGAGGAGTTATATACTTTTATATGATTAATTGCAGATCGTGTAATTAATTTAAAATCTTTTAAATCTATTTTAGCTTTCCATTTAGATAATAAGTCTAATCCTATTAAGCCATCAAAATAGTTATGGAAACGGTATACGAATAATTTAATTGTCTCCTTCTCACGGAATTCGGTGAAGCATGGTAGTGTTATGGAATAGTCATCTCTGCTAATGGCATGAACATTTGTAACTTCAAAAGGGTCATAGTTAAGGGGATAATCAGAGAAGTATTTTTGTATGGCCTCGGGGCTAATAAACGATTGGTTAGCACCGGTATCTATTAGAAATTTTAAAGGGGGACAAGACATTTCTATGTATGGTAACTGTCTTTGAGTCTGTAAATTAAGATCTATCCTTGCTCTTCTGATCTTGTCTAACTGAAAATCTTGACTCTGAGGTGCACAGCTAGGACCTGGTTGGGGCTCTATGTCGCTTGTTACTTGATTGTCGTAAGTTGCGCTACCATAAGTCGGGTCTGAATAGTTATAGTCATATGAGTTATAATAGTCAGCGTAGTTAGAATAATTTACATAATCTGAGTTGCAGTAATAGTCATTGGAATCGTAAGAATAGTCGGGCATAGTGAATTCATTCAGATTTACTTCTCGTGACTTTAAATAGTTATTCGGTGGCGGGTTTCCCGATTTACGCCAATCATGACCTGCCATCGCGGATAATGGCTTAGGAGTAAAATGCTGGACTCCGCTCATTGGTTTCGGACCAAAATTCTGTGAAGGATTGGGTCTAGGCGGCAAACGGAAGACGTTACTATGTTGGTGGTAATTCGGCGGCGGTGCGCAGAACATTTGCTGCGTACGCGTAGGAAAACGGTTTTGAGGTACGTTAGACGTATTAAAGAACAATGGCAAACCACCGTACATTATCAGTGTCGCATTAAGTCTTCGCGAGCATTAGTACAAATACTTTAAAAAGATAGATCTAAGGCCTATTAAGTAAAATGTAATTACAGAATATTTTAATGTTATGGGATTTTAATAGAAAACGAAGTTAAAGAGTTGTAAGTTACACCTCGCGCATTTAGTGTGGACAGGTCTGAAGTTAGTCACTAATATAGTTATAGTATATCATCTGTGGTCACTAATGTCACAGCTGTCACAGTGATAAGTTCACACGTATGTGCAGTGCAATGAATAAACGTGCATTGCGCAGAACGCTAATGACTAACGTCAGGTGACGTTTCAAGGAGCTACATAAGTAAATATTTGAGCTCTTTGCTAATACTTAGGTATTCATGAGCATAACAGAACTGTGATTGGAATGTTAAATCATCTGAGAGTATCTTTTCCATCACTTACTTCTACGATTTTCTTTATAATTATATAGGTAGGTATATCACACTTCGCTGTAATTATGTTGCTCTATACTCTATCCAGCAAACTTACACTACCTAATTATACTTTGCAAACTCTCGCGCTATTTAGCATTTAGGCGTACTTTACTGATTTGGCGTTTCATCAGCCCTATGTATCATAAAATAGTAATTAACTGAAAATAAAATATGTTTGGTAACAAAGCATTTATTTACATATGAACCATTATATAATGCCTCCGACTTCTTCGAGAAACTGAGCTGGTGACGGAATAATAGCTTGACGACGAATATATCCCAGATATCATACAATGCACATAATGTATAATCATCAAATCCCATACTACACAATAAAAAAATCTGTTCAAAATAACAATACATATTACATTTTTGTCTCAAACGCATTCTCAAACGTATGTCCAGTATCACAGCAACATAATTGTGTAAGACCATAAGTAGTTATTCAACACTCAGGATGCAAAAGTTTAACTGAAAGCAGAAACGAAAGCTAAGCTAAGAAAAGTTAACAAAACAATGCAAAAATGCGTAATTTAAATAAAATACAGACATTCATTCATAAGATCTGTGACAACTGTATCAATGACAGATGACAAGAAATTCACGCCATTCGTCGTTTTTTTGTAAGGTTCGATTTCATAAAAGAGGATTTAATGATTCTTACAAAATCTCGCTTTTGACGTTTAGTTATTGCTATGTGCATTTCAGGTGTAACAAAATATTTCTTTATTAGATATTTGTTTTATCCCATTAAATAAAAAATAATAATAAGTAATAAAATAAACTACAGCTAACATTCTATAAAATGTATATAAATTCATTCATGCTCGCTTTCATAAATAAGCGACACTGATTTTGCATTCTTCTTTAAAAGCTTGGGGCTGTGGTTGATTACTACGCGGTCCTACTGGAGCTGGCCAGTTAGGTACTGGGTGTCGCGGGACTATTGGCATGTTTAATTTTACGTTATGAGGCATAGCAACTTTAGGAATGCTTTGAGCTTTTGGAAAATCGTTACGCTGTTGCAAGTATATTATATTTAATTCCTCCTGCACGTACTCTAAAGCTTTTTCTATCGTTTCCGGACGAATACATCTAATACGCGATCCTAAGGGTTCCTTTAATCCACGTACAAATGCCTGCATAGTAACTTTCTTATAAAGTGTTCGTTTGGCTGCAATAGTCGCCAGTAAAGTCTCGTGTAATGTCACATATGTCATGATAGTACTGAACAAGGTTTGGCACTGGTCATAAAATTCCTGAGGGGATTTGTTACCTTGTGTAGCTAATGAGAGGTCATTGTACAAAGCCGTTTCGTCCCTCTGGTCTGAAAAGTTATTTATAAGAGCTGATTTAATGCCTGCCCACGTTTCAGGAATGCCGTTTGAATTAATTGTAGATGCGGCGGACCCTGTTACCTTATTTAAAATACCATTTAATAGACACAAGTTTCCTAACTCGCTACCTGGCTCAGGGCTCGCATATTGAGCTACAATCTGGTCACATATATTAATAAACCTAGTTAAAACGTTAGGGTTACCGTCAAATTCCGGCACAAGGCGTAAGACCTTAAAAATAACATCGGGATTGTGCGACATTCTAACTTCGAATAAACTGTTTAAGCTAATATCTAATTCACTATCTAAATTTCTATGACTATCTACTATTTGCCGGCGAGCCTGTCTCGATGCAGGGTCCCGGGGACACGACTTTTCGTGTCGGAAAATCTTGGGAATAAAACTAACTAAGGATAGACAGGAAGCAACACGAGAAAGATTCAAGTGTACTCACATAAATTTCATTTCTGGACTTTTTCTCGATGAATCGATGTCTGGATTCTCCACCCGGCTCCGCAGCTTCGTAGATTCTGGATACTCGTACTATAGGTTGATAGCTGCCCAGGCGACTCGCGAACGTGAATATCGATATGAGATAGTTCTAATGCACGCGAACCGACTAGCGAGTATCCTACTAATGTTCGTTCCTGTGGATTCTGTCCATGGCCTTCCTATTGGCATTCGTACACTCATCCCATACGATCAGAGAGCAATCCTTGAGCACGTGTCCCTTATCACTGTTACGTATGTCTTATGTTTAAGATATGGCATGCTTAATTTTTAAACGACTTAAAAAAAGAAAGTTCTCAGTTTGACCTTTATGTATGTTTGTCCGTGTTCACTTTCTTCGTTATTTAGCTCAAATTCCTTACAGCAATAGCGTGCTGTTTTCGAGTATAAATTTTGTTATAAATCTATGCTGTTTGTTATTACATACAGAAAAACTCTACGAATTTTATAAGATATAGATGAAGCAGCTTAAAACTTATATAAACACATTTTTTTATTGTATTGCTCATTCCAAACGAATTAACGATACAATTTTTAAAAAGAAAATGCACAACTCCATCTATGACTTTTAAAAACAACTATTAACCTCGCAAACGTGTTCAAATTTAAATTATTTATATCCAAAAAGGATTTACACAGTCATGTAATTCGACTTGATGTTTTTCAAATCTCATAGATGGCGCTGCTTTAAAATTGTCTTGATACTACTTATATTTATTTATGTTTATCGGCCTAAGTTACTTATATTGCGTGATTCTTATAGTGAATTACGTTTACTGCAGCCGAGAGTTCGAAAAAAAACCAAAGTTACTTAGAAATTAATTTAATTAAATATAAAAGAAATTACAATTAAATAAGTGAAACCTATTCGATGCGAGAATATGGAATGAATATATTTAATTATACATTATTAATATTGATTTGCTGCGTCGACGAATTCATGCCGCGACGGACGTCATCGGTGGCGATGCAATTACTGCGTCGGCGATTTTTGGCTATTGCTATTTCTTTCCAAATATACAGTGATGATGTTGATTGTGCGAGGTCTTGGGGTTCCGTATATAACAAGTGTGAAGCTAACTTATAGCATGCTAACATAATAACAACATTCAAATATGCGTCGTTAGATTACACGTTGTTACAGAATACGTTGAAGAAATAAAGGTTCACTGCTCTTTCCCCGTAGGTCATAGCGTTATAATATGTAGCCTATTTGTTGACCCGACCTTTTAATAATATTAGTGCCAAATTTGAAGTAAATCCATACAGTACTTTTTGAGTTTATCCCGGATATAAGGACAAACAGACAAACAGACAAAAATTCAAAAAAACTATATTTTTGGCTTCGGTATCGATAGTAGATCACACCCCAAGTATTATTTAAAAAAAAAATCAATGTACAGTTTTGACTTGCCTACCATTTTATTATATGTATAGATAACTATACCTAAAGCACGATCTTTTATTTCAGATGAAGGAACAAGACATACACACATATTATTATGTACATCTAAATCAAAGTCTACCCTAAAATAAACCAATCAATTAAAAGCAAATTATTACCCATCAGAGTCAACACCTAATTGAGTATACTCAACAAAGCTATCCGTACTCAGAGCTAATCTGAACTAGTAGTATATGAGCCACTACAAGGGAACGCCGAGTTCCTTAGGATTTGTCATTTTGATTAATTACCGCTAATAGTTTTTTTGTGTTCTCCATATAACAGCCATTTTATTTTCTCATTCCTACCCCGACAATTGCCGTCCTTATAGAAATTATATTCCAGTTATAATACGGTTGATTTTTCTTTATACGTTGGTATAATATTTTCCTTGTGACAAAGACTAACGTGCACGCATAACAAATTATAAAATTTTAATTGGCCCCTACTGGTTACGTCAAGAAAAGTGGTATTCGTAGTATTGCCATGCTATGGTGATTAAAATGAAATTAATAGCGATACTGCCACTGAGTCGTGTAAAGCATATAATTATACATTTTAAATTTTATTTTCTGTCAGGCAACTTTATGGGGTTAATTTTGTTACATAGGAGCTTGGTACTGCATATGATTAAAAGTATCGTTAAGGGGTTGTAACATAGTTATCATGGAAGTATGTTCGTGTAGCACAGTGCTGAAATTTTGTGTTGTCTAGGATTTACTTAATAGGGATAATTAGCCTTGATTTTGTCCATTACACCATTAGTTCAAATCAGTGAATAGGGTGAGCGTGGATTGCAATCACGCTAAAACACTCGCTCCCAAAAAGACGAACGATATACAGTAAAAAATCAGGTAAACCATAAGAACAAAGGAAACATTAAAGGAATATTTCTGTACAGGAACTGCCACTTTGATCATATCAACTACAGCAAGAAAAATATTGTTATTGTTATTATGTTATAATTTTTTTTTTAATACCTATGTAACTTTTGTTGTATAGACTCAAAATATATGTTATTTTATTTCATTTCATATTTTATTTCATCTGACGAGCCAACAGTAAGTAGTATCCAATGAAAATTGCATAGCAAATATGAATAGAATTTAAATTAATAATTGCTCATAGCTTGAACCACAAAGTAATCAGAAGTACTGACCATATAGATATTCATATTGCTCATCTCATCGCCTCAACCTGCCAAAGGAGCACCACAAAAGAGCAATTCGTTTACTAGCCAGCAATAAATTGAAGCCTTTGAGTTCAAGATATTACGGTAATGGATTTCTGCTGGATTACAAAATAAACTGTGCTGAGTGACTGGTGATTAGTAGGGCTTTTAAAAAGTGTAGATTACTTCCTTATAGAGGAAAGGTACGTAAGTTATGGGTTGCGTTCTTAATATGGAATACCATTGTATTTTTATGTCGCATGAATATTACGAAACTTCTTTTAAATAGAGTGAAAGTTTATTATGGAATGCGACTCTAATAAATCTGTATATTGTATTAAATTCTGGCCTTAGTGTCTGTCTGACAGACAACATCATAAATACATCATAATGGTACATCTAAAACTATAGGGCGCAAGAAGCTCAAATTTGCCATGCATGTTTCTACAGTTTATACCGCAGGGGTGCACTAAGAAATGATTTTCTGAAATTATCAGTGGATCGGAAAAAACAGTGATGTTAAAATATAGATATTAGATAAAATTACAAATCATTGGAATATTTGCGGAGCTTAGACTTAGAAATATAACGGTGTTCCACATAAGGTAAATATACCAGTGCCTTTCTGTCTAATAATAGATGCAGAAAAGTCAATATCTTTATTCGGAAATATCAAGATACTTTGGAATAAAATGTATATAGACTGGTTTCTGCCAAATGGCAAAGGTGTATCGTTATTTTGACTCCCACGCATGACTTCCTACGCTTTAAATAGTCCCACGTAATCCAGAGCAAAGATGCTGATGTTTCTCTCAATCAGAAATATCGGATGACGCACTTGAATAATCAAGTGCTTAATCTACTTCGGGATCTGTTTCAACAGAAGTTGAAAGATAGTAAGAAAAACAATTTATCAGCCTTATATAAAAAGCACACTACATAAACTGAAAAAAATTATCGAAAAGGGATATGCACATCCCAGCTATGTATTCAGCAATTCAAATGACGGAAGTTCTAGTAATATTTAATTAATTTTTATTTTTTTATTAATAGACTCACGCCTGTATCCCCGAAGGGGTAGGCAGAGGTAAAGACATAAAGACATATTTATTTCTGCATTTTGGTTGTTTACAACACTTATACATGTCAAAACCCTATTCTATATGAAGCCGGCTTTTCCTAGCTAAATGACTTCTTGAGAAGAAAGGCCGAAACAAACTCAGAGTCATTGCTTTTTTTGTTATTTCATCTCTTCGTTTATATTCTTTTGAAGTCCAGACATAATAGGTTTAGATGCGAGTACAATGCAGGATATCATCTGACGCTTATAACTGACTCAGCCCGCTGATGGCCCGCATTCAACAGCCATAGTACGGCTCAACCTTGATTGAGGGAGCCAGCATGACCTGAATCATCATGCTTCCACGCCATCAGTAGGTGTATGCATAAGCATGCCAGCCTAAGCCACCAGACAGGTTGCCACTAATATTAGTTGAAAAGTTTACTAATTCCCGCATTGTACTTGCTCCTTACATTTTATCATAAGGTTGAGTACATGTTGTAAACAATAATATTAAAATAATAAAAATTATACAATAAAATGTCATCTAATTAAAATGTCACTAAAGAAATAATAATAATTAAATGTCAATTTGAAAATGTCAAAAAAAAAGAAATTATAATTATATAAAATTATTAAATGTCACTTAAGTTATTGGAAATGTCAAACATAAATAAAATAATTGAATGTCAATTTGGAAATGTCAAAAGCATAATACAATAATTACTATTAAAGTAAATAAAAATAATGTCTGTGTAATGAATAATAAATAAGATGTCATTTTAGAATGTCAGAATGTAAATAATAACAAAATAGATAAATTACAAATGTCAAATATTCATAATTTTATACTATTTACATGACATTTTAGCCTGCGTGTAAATTGGAGAAACTCAACCCCAGGCATTCTTGTCTTCTAAGTAATGTTTTACTGAGTAGTACGCTTTGGAACACAAACTCTGCTTAACAAATACTTTGAACTTATTTAAACTTAATGCCTGAATACTGCCTAGAATTTTGTTGTAGAAGCGTATACTTTGACACTTATACGAGTTACTGATTTTTTGCAGTCTAGTTAAAGGTAGCACAAGTTTATTTTTATTTCGTGTATTTATACTATGCATGTCGCTTATTTTCGAAAACATATTGATATTTTTCCTAACGTGTATCAAGTTTTCATAAATATATTGAGATGCAACAGTCATTATTTTAATTTCCTTAAATTTTTCCCTCAGAGAATGCCTTGATCCAAGACTGTAAATTGCACGAAGAGCTCGCTTCTGCAGTACAAACACTGTTTGAATGTCAGCTGCATTGCCCCATAATAAAATGCCGTATGACATTATACTGTGAAAATAACTGAAATATACTATTCTGGCTGTATCTATATCAGCTAACTGACGAATCTTATAAACCGCGTACGCTGCAGAGCTAAGTCTATTCCACAACTTACTTATATGTGGGCCCCCCTGTAACTTAGAATCTAAAGTTATGCCTAAGAAAACGGTGTTATCTATAAGATCCAACTCTTCTCCATTCATCCGTTTATTGGTTATAGGGTGTAACATTACACCCACATTTTTAGGTCCCACGTAATAGGGGGCGAGCCTATTGCCGAACCAGGCACATTACCAGACTCCGTGCTGTTACTGAGAATTTCCTAACGGAAAATCCCAATAACACTTTGCCCGACCCGGGAATCGAACCCGAGACCTCCCAATCCCACGCGCACGTTTATGCCTCGAGACTAACGAGGCAGTCGAGATTTAATTAATATGCATTATAAAAAATTCAACTCAAACATTTGCGTGCATTAACATGGATGTTTGTCTTGGTCTGGGTGTTTCTATGTATAATATGTATGTATTTACAAAAAAAAAGGATCTATGTATGTTTATCCATTATCTAGTACCCATCACACAAGCTCTGCTTAGCTTGGATGGTGATGTGTGTATGTGGTAGAATATTATTATTATTAATCTTTCTTGTAAATAATAAAACACTTTATGATCATTTATTTTACTTATATAGTCAAATTAATGTCAGTATGTACTTTAAAATTATTAAATATTATTATTTGATACTATTTAGCATAATTATTTACGCCAGGCACAAGACAGGGTCGACATAGCCATCAACCGCATAAATTGTATTGTGAATTACTAAACTTAACTAATATAGAACTTTCGTAAATAGTATTCATTACCATTAAACCTTTAACAGTTAATTTTATTCATAAGCACATACAATGTTCTATCTGGATATGATATTAAGTGATTATAAACAGATAGAAGATTTAAATTAAATATTATTATTATAGACTTAAGGGGAGGCAGAGCTCATGTTCAAAAACAAATATAACTTTGTTGTTTCTACAAATACTATAGAAAACTAAGCTATTTTTAGTGATGAAAAAGTGATAGTGATCTTTGATTAGGTGATGATAAAGGGTATGTTAGAGTGGATACCTCCGCTACGGAACCCTTCTTGGGTTTATCCGACTTGCACTTCTTTTAATTGTTTATCCCTAATTCATCACCATATGGTACTCTCATTACGTCGTTTTTCCGTAACGTTTGTGCAAATTCGTATTTCATAGAGCCTTTTCTTACACTTTATAATTAGCTTTATCTGTTTCGAGTTCACATTCATTATTCAATATGATTGATGTGCATTCTGGATCAAATACATTGTTCTATATATATTAATCTTCTGTTCACTTCGATATTATACTGGAGTAGAGCGCAGTGTTCATAAGATTAGAGGGCCAGTATTAATTTCGTGAAACAATATTTAGGCTGACACCAACTGCGTTAAAATGCAAATCGGAATCGGACCCTGTTGTGCGTCTATGTATGTATCTCTAGCGAAATACTATTGTGATATTGCAACTTGAGGACTCAGTGGCAAAAGCGAAGCGACAATGTCGAATAAATAAGTGCGAGTCGGACTCGCGCACAAAAGGTTAAAAAAAACAGTTTTTTTTTTTTGTATTTGTTGTTAAAGCTGCAATAGAAATACATGATTTGTGAAAATTTCAGTTGTCTAATGTAAATTATACAAACACTTGAAATATTTTCCTAGTCACCTGGTTACTATTTTCTCATTTAAGTTATTTAGATCTTATTACAATGTTTCTTTTTATTAGAAGCCGAGAACAAAACATTTCTGTGTAATCTGGCTTACCCATATCAGGGTAAACCAGTGTGAAGTTAATATCTGCTATTACTTGAACTCTCACAGGACTGGCATATTGGCATTCAATCCATCAAACCCATCCAATGCCGGTTATGAACTTTACCCGTCACTAACTATAGCTAGGCTTATTAACGCATGATTAAGTTAACTGTGTTTTAAACAATATAAGCCAACGACTTTTACAATAATAACATGAGCTTTGTTGTCGGAAAAATTCGTCTTCGAAAAATACACCTATTCTAGAGATATTCACTAATTTTATAAGTAGTTTGCCATCGATCGTTAGTACTTGTAAACAGTTCCTCTTTCCTACAAATTAGCTATGTTAACACATATGGGGGGCGATCGTGCTAAACGTCAACGTATTTACCAAAACCAAACTTCAACCGAAAACGTCACGTTATGCACATTTCGTATCGTGCTAATTATTTGAACGTAAATGATTTGGTTTTTGTAGGGCAGATACGTTCAGTGACAGCTAGGTGACAGCGTGTGAGCCTGTGCGAGCGAACTCTCGTTGTTGCATGGTATCGCGCTATTATTTGACAACGTTTTAAACCAAAACCGTTACGTTCGCGGACGTCTCATACGTTGTCAAACCAAAATTTCCTATCGACGAACTTTTCAAATATTTATTATTTTAAATTTGAGAAAATTATTAAGATAATTTTGTATTATTTATCAATTTAGTGGCATATGCTTATAATACGTTTGATTGCAACTTAAATGAGTGAACAACATTCTTTCATATAAGGCAATTTTTATAGATATCTCTTTGGTATAGCTTATTGTTGCGGGAGAATTCATTATTGCAAGATTGGCGTCAAGTTTGCTTGGCCCTATATTTACAACAATGTCTAGGAAGGCTTCTCATTAAAAAGGCTACATCTCGACGCGATGTCTTCCTAGACATTCGCTTTTGAAAGGCTGAAACAATATTACGGGGATATACGTATACCATACACATAATACTGTCACAGTTGTAGGTTCTTTGGATGGCTTAAGCCAAAAGACTGCCTACTCGGTCACTGCGCTTTCAGACGCCTACAGCCACCGAAGTATACAGCAAGTAGACGACTGATAAACGTTCATTTATAATTATTTTCCCTAAGTACCTAGATAGGTATTGTAATTATTTAATTTAACCAAGTCACAGACAAAAGCGTAGGGCTCATCATACAAAGATTTGTCGTGATAGGAGTCCAACCCACTACCTCGGGTAACAGACCTAAGTCTTAGATTAGGGCTGGGTGGCAGCGAGTTGAATGTGCGTGCGTGGGAAGCGCAATGCGGTGCCGACACAGAATTGTAAATCTCATGTAATCTGTGGGTGCCTAATAGTTCAATGAGTCGGTCAGAGCCTAGTCTCTGGCCAGCCTTTTTTGACTAGTTGGTTCAGGGCTCTTAAATTTGGCTTGTTTTGGCCGATCAGCGAAGGGAAGGCCACAGGAGCTATTCGCTTGGTGAAATTTCAAAGGCATAATCACGGAAAAACCTGCCCCGGGTCTTTGTTGCCACGAGACCCGCCATGACAAAACATCACTGTTGCCCACTTTGCATATATAGTAAAAGTAATATGCCTTGGAGTCTGTTAAGAGAATATCTATCTAATAAGTTCGCCCATTAAGTACCACCTGCCCATACTAGTATGAGAGTGGTTAGGGTAGGTGCCGCCTTTCGTCCTTAGTGACCATTTAGACCGGGTGAATGTCTAAGTGAATTGTAAGAAAATATCCGTGAAGAAGAGAAACATAAGAATAAATTAATTCTCTGTGACACCTGGCGGTGTGGTCCCAAACTAGGCACAACCTAGTGGCATGGTAGTCAGACAATTGATCAATATATATAAATATTGCTTTTATACACATACGAGTATTATACATACATACATACATACATACATAGACTCGCGCCTGTTTCCCCGAAGGGGTAGACAGAGGCATATTAAACGCCCACTTTTAGCCAGTGTTTTGATCCCACGTAATAGGTGGCGAGCCTATTGCCGCTTATTGGGACATTTTGTTTGCCAGAGCCTCGTCCGTTGATCGGCAGGTGCACCACTTGCAGGTGAGGTTGGCTTAGGACCCTAAGTTCTTGGTGGGAACCCTATGCACGAGTATTATAGTTATGGTAATTTGCTCATCGCACAAAGAGTTCTCCTGGGTGGTAATCGAACCCATGACTTTCGTTTTATTGGTCTAGTGGTACCTAACCATGACTGGGTTAGGTACCACTAGACAAATAAGCCGATCTACAAAGGAGACTAACCACTGACTCAGAAGGATGTGATACAAGTGTGTGAGCTAACATAAGCGTACTTTCTAATCGGGTATCGAGTCAAACATCTGATGATCCAGTGTTACCCAGACTACCGCTGGACCACTTCTATAGATAGTTAAAGGAATAGAGTAGGTATGTATATTAAAAGGCAAGCTCCAATTTCACATTTCAATTTTATTTATTCAGTGTGTTGAGATGATGAAATCTGATTGTTCGTCACTTCTAACCAAGTTTAACATTAGAGTTCCTCGTAGACAACCTAGGCACCCTATTACTCCAATGTGTCTCCCCTTTCGTAGAACAGTACTAGGGACAAGCTCGCCAATACCCAGACTATGCAAAATTTTAAATAATTGAAGTGGAACAGTTGATATCCATGCGGATTCAATAAATAAATTCCGCTGTACTATTAGTGATCAGTAATATAATGTTCCTTACTAGTCGTATGTTAACTGATTTCTGCATGTGTGTAGTAATTATTATTATGTAACCTGTTTTAGTATATTGCCATGAAGGTAATTATTTTTAAGTAAAATTGCATACGTAATTGTAATTACCCACATTCTTCTGTTTTTAAATGCTGTGTTTACTTATAAGTGATCGCTGTACTTAGATTTAAGTTATATAAAAGTGCTTGTAAATATTATCAGTGTAATAGTAGAAGCGATTGTTAGTGAACCTAAAATAAATAAATAAATAAATTAATTAATCTGATCTCTTTTCCTAATTGTAACACAATGCTGTTATATTTTCTATTGATATTATTCTTGATGAAATGTATCATAATTATAACAATTTTACTAAATAAAACACTTATGAAACGTTATTAAAATCACATATTTGTTTTGGCTGGTCACTTTAGATTACTTTTATGTAACTAAGATAGACAAAGAAGGTCAAAATGCTTTTACCTTGCGTAGAAGTCAGCCCTTAATTTATTCCTTTTACATGTATATAAAAAAACAGTGGGTATCATATTCAATTCTGTCTTGTAACAAATAAAACTAACATTTAAAGGTCGTAAAGGAAAATCTACGAATTCTAGCTCAGCTCTAAAAGCAGCTTTGAATTTACGCACTGAGTAAAGTTTCTAAATTCGCCTAATGGCGCTAGTGCACTTGAGCACCCACTTGTACAACAGTACATATACCATTCGCTGTTTTTTAGGGTTCCGTACCTCATAAGGTAAAAAAGAACCCTTATAAGATCATTTTCTTGTCCGTCTATCTGTCTGTCCGTGTGTCACCACCGATTTTCTCATGAACGGGTAGACCTAGCAAATTGAAATTTATACTAAATACTGAGGTCTATGGTTCCGATTAGGTGTATAAAAATCAGGGTCCTGGGTCAACCCGATAAAGAGATAAGGTCAAAATTAGATTTTTGCGAATAAGTGCCAAAATTACAAATAAATAAATAAATAAAAAATAAAAAAATAAATAAATTAAAAAAAGTAAGTAAGTACCAAAATTAATCTTAATGTTCAACTTTTTAATTTTCGTAATTTTTCCTTTACTTGTGCTGTAAGAGCTTGGTTTTAACCAAAATTGACAATTCTAGGTCAACCGTAAGTACTCTATAGGTTTTGGGTCGAAAACCTATATAGTAGTTCCCGTTGAACTAGAATCACGAAATTTGGCCAAAAGCAGAGTCTTACAGCACAAATAAAGGAAAAATTACAAAAAATAAAAAAGTGGAAAATTAAAGGGTGTCCCCATACATACATAGTAGACTCCATTTAAGATAGTCCTCTAAGTTGTATGGGCGCTCATACAGATTTAGAGGACTAGCGTAATTAGCACCAACCTCAAATAAGGTAAAATGCGTAGGGAACCCTTGGTGCGCGGGTCAGACTCGCACTTGCCCGAAATTTTTGTTTTGTCGAACTGAACAACTAACCAAGCCGTACATTGCTATGAAAATTTTCATAATCTTTCTAGCTAAACTCTAATCAACAAAACCGTCATAGCAATTAATATACTGGCAATTCGCTAGAAAGCTCGCCAGAACGTTCGTAAAAATGCTCGCTCAAACACACTCGTTGGTTTTTCTATTATGTAACATTCGCAAGAATGCTCATTACAAGTGAATGCTGAAGTTTTATCAGCACCGTAATATATCACACACCTTAGAGAGTGAGCTATGAAAATCACGACGTTATCAAAATCCGCTACGCTAATCTAAGTGTGATGTGTCCACATCATATTTTCCGCATATAAATGAAGTCATAACTCAGCAGTATTCAGGTCAAGTGATCCTAAATCATTTGTGGGCACACATTACTTCAGCAAAATTGCCTTGCTGAAATTATTAATAAACTGCCATCCGTTATAATTGCGGACCGATAGTGGTATTATTTTTTTTCTAAATTGTTGCTGGCCGAATATGATATTTTATATAATATATTTTTTTAATAATAGCATATATCATATACAGATTTCCTCTAAAAATAGTTCTTACGTTTTGAGTGTAGTTAAATCAGTGCGTAAGTTGAGTGTAATTTTGTTCGCACTTGCTTCTAACTTTTTCTTATATCTTTCGTAATCTGAAAAAAAGCATTTCTAGCAAACGTACTTTGTAAAGCATTACAAAGTAGGTTTTCTAGGAAATTCTGTAACCCACATTGAAATATTATAAGTGCACTTGAGAATCAACATAAGCATACGGTACACAGTTTCTATTACCCTCTTTCAACCCTCCGCAGTTTATTACCTAATCGAAACACAAAGGTGAAAAAGTGCAAACAGCACCTTTTGTACTATTTCTCAGTAGTTTTATATGACAAATACGACACATAAGGGTCTTTCAGCTAGGCTTTATGACCAACAAGTAGGTTAGCTTTGTAGACGCCAACTTAAGAGGCATTTGCTTTTAAAGGTACTTTTGGAAAACCCCCATAATTCCGTCAAAGTGCCGCAAAGGTCCTCCAAGATATTGTCCTTTTTAAATGTCCAATGCACGTACATATTTCTCTCACAACCATATAATGTGGGTCGTTTTCTCAAGTGAGGTCCAGCCCTCATTATTTTTGGAGGATATCATTTGCAACACAGCGTTTTCATTGTTTGTAAATAAGCTCTTTTTGGGCGATTTTTTGTCTCACTGTTAGCTCACTGTGATAAAGGCACGATCAGCCTCAAATCCTCTGTTTTGCTATTTTTTTGGCCTAATATGTATGGTTCCTTTGTTAGAATGATTCTGTTTAAAGGATTACCTTTCTTTTAAGTTATGCGCTATTAAAAGTACATACATAATTATTTATGCTAAATATTTTGAATATATTTGCCACATTGTGAAAATTGGAGGCATAGACATGCAGTAACTAAATACTGAGACAACGAACAAAATACAAAAAAGGCCTCTTAAAAATGTTTTATCACAGCCTTAATTAATTATATAAATTTTAAAATTGCATTAGTATAATAATCAATTAATCTGATAAATAACGAAAACTGGAGCAATAAAAGCAACTCTTGATAAATTTAAGGTCTGAATAAAGTCTACAATATGTTACATCACTTTGGTACTCTTAGCCTTTTGAATTCAGGTATACACTATACAGCTATGTTTAGGTCACGTTACAGCTTTAACAAAATATAAGTATAATAAACTCGAAGGCGTTACGAAGATGGAGAAAGCTTATACAAAAGCTTCAATCTACAAATTTATTACTTCATACAATTTGGTCGTTAATAACTCCACGTGATGTACAAAAGAATTACTTAAGCTAGAGGGGCTTTAATTAAATCATGAAAATGCAAATTTAAGCCTTAAACGTCGTCTTTATATACTAATTACTTACATCCTACAAGCTATAGCCCAGTGGTGTATGTAACGGACTGCCGAGACGATGGTCTCGGGTTCGATCCCCAGTTACCCCGGGCACCTTCGGGGATTAAAGGCGTGAAGTTATGTTATGTTATATGTGTACATCCTACTAATTTAATTTCGCAATGAAAATGTAAATAACAAGTCTCAATTTACTGGCGTATTTTCAACACCTTTTTTATATTATGACCATTATGACCGTCATAAATTATGGTTAATCCTGACATAAATGCGTATCTTTGTCTCAGTAAGTAAACAAAGTAGATTATATTTTGCTAAATGGTCTAGAAATGACAGGGCCGGACTATAGTCTTTAGAATTATATATGCGTGAATTTCTCTGTTTATATGATCCGTGTAATAAAAGGGTATTATAGAGGTAGAAATTCGGACTGAAACATAGATTTTATTTTTATTTAAACAGTTCGTAATACAGATTAGGTTGACTTGGAAGATCCGAATAATGGGCAAAAGAAACGTGCGAACTGTTACGGAAAGAGATAATATTTCTGAACTAGTTATAAACAGTGCATAGCAGGCTGATATTCGTATTCAAACATTTTTAAAACAATTCAATGTCGAAAAATAGACAGCTTTTTCGTGAATGTAAATCTGAAAGACTGGAGCAAAAACAAGAAAAAATTTCTGCCTATTTTTCTCTCACCAGCGCTGTGATTATAATTATATATTTATGTTATCTTTACTAATATTTTAAAGAGTTTGTTTGTTTGGTTAAACGTGCTTATCTCAGGAACTACCGGACCGATCTTTTTTGCGTTGAATTTCCCATTTCGAGAATAGCTTTATGCTGTATAGCATCACACTATGATTTACCTGTGCGGAACATATTTGTTATATACTTTTAATTAATTTTGCAGTTGCAGCGTTATTTTATATTTTCTCCTAAGCAGAGTAAAAAACAAAACAGCAGCTTTATAGAGCGCTATTTTTCTGTTTCCCCGTTGAATTTCTCAACTTCTGTCATGATGAGCTAAAATGCTTCATGTTTTCTGTTTGCCAGGCGATAGGCAGTAAATTAAAAAGTGAAAACCGACGTAAAGCTTGCTAAAACCTGACGAACTATTTAAATTAGTGAGAATTAATCATGGCGTGGCTTCTATTTGTTTAATGTATTTTACGTGGTTGTACTGTGCCTGATTAATATGTTGCTGGTCTAATAAAATGTGGACTACATGTATGGAATATTGTTATAACCGTCGGCTACACGGCTATTAATAATAGCATTTTTTAAGACTGTTTTTGTTGTGAGCTAAGAAAGTACCTTCAAAGGCCGCATAATACAGATAAGTACTTCAATACCCGAAATTTAAAAGAAAATGTACTATCCACAGATGGTTTTCAATTCATTTCTTGCGCTGTAACCTTTATTTTACGTGTGAGGGCGTGTGTCGGTGTTTTCAGACCGTCCGAAGGCCTCCGACATGGCCTCACGATTCTTATCCTAAGACAAGAACCAAGGCCGACCGCTTTACGTACCATCCAAACCACGGTAGCCAATTTAATTTATTGCAACCCATCCGAGTGGAGAACTTTCAAGCATTGCTCAACTTTACCGACTTTTTACAAATGGTAAGACAAGTCACAATATGAGCCGTAGTACCTAATCACATTCGTTGTCATCACAATGACCTTTGATTAGACGCGAGTTTTTTTATTTCGTCGTGAAGTCAAACTTTCTGCAAGCTTCCTAACTCGCTCGGTCCTCGCTTTAGCGCCGTTCGTGCAGCGGAAATTGTTAGATGAGCTGTTTCGCGGTGCTTTGGTAGATGCAACCAGGCGCGACTGATAGTGTAGTTCAATTTGAACTTATATTTTATTAAAAGTCTAGAGTCTCAGTAGTCGTTAGACGAAAAGTAGTGACTTGCATTGATTTGAAAAGGGTGCCACATCTACGTTCAAACGTGAAATTGCCAATTTATATGTTAGCAAACTGATATGACCAATCAAATTTCTAATGTTACTTCATGTGGTGACGGATCAAAAAAGTGACACAACCCCTTTTCATCTGTATTCGGATGTCGTAAGAGAATTAATAAAAATACACGAAGTAAATAATATCTCTGCGAGAAGACAGAATCTGACATGACTGCCTCGTTGGTCTCGCGGCATAAATGTGCGCGTGGGATTGGGAGGTCTCGGGTACGATTCCCGGGTCGGGCAAAGTGTTATTGGGATATTCCGTTAGGAAATTCTCAGTAGCAGCAGGCACGTCTGGTAATGTGCCCGGTACGGCAATAGGCTCGCCCCCTACTACGTGGGACCTAAAATATTCATGGGGAAATGTGGGTGTAATATTACACCTCTGCCTACCCCTTCGGGGATATAGGCATGAGACTATAAAATAAAATAAATAAATAAGACAGAATATTTTATATGAAACCCTTTACCAAGCATTTGGCCAGGTTGACATAGTCAATAAGCCAAGTTCTCTCATTGACTCTCAATGGTATGGTATCGCATATTACGGCCGGTCTTTATCCTACAGTGGACTGCCAAAGGTTGTTATTATAATAATACTGTAAAATATTTTTATAATAACCATTTTGTAAGTGGATGTCAACACATTGGACCCAGTGAAGAAACCAAGCGACGATAAAAAATGGTTTATTAAAAGGCCCATCTTTAATTAATTTCTCCAATCTATCAACGAAATACTTTCCTTATTTCTACCCAATTACCTATCTACTACTACTCTTAAAGTATTTCATCCAAACGAATTCACTGGACAAAAAACCAAAATATTTCTATCAAAGATTGTATCATCATTATATTGAAATCGAAGTAATCGTTTTAATTCAATTGAAGAAATAGACTGAACAAAAAGTTTGATACAAAAGTTCAAAGTAACGAGAGCTCGTTAACGTTTCGATTGTTGAATGCAGAAGAATAAAAGACAAAGATAGTTTTATAAGGAAACTGGAGAGCTCACTGTGACTTTCCATCGTTTATTGTAAATTAATGAACTTTAGCCCCAAGTGGCGGAGTTTAGCAGCCATGACCTGGTAGGGACAAACTCATTTGATAGAAAACTTAATGTATGAGTTATGTTTAATCCGTACCTAAAGTAATCTGAGAAGCACTCCATAACACTTTTGTAAAGGACGTTGTACGTTTTTAGCGTAGTTGCAAGCGGCGAAGCTCCCGCTTAAACCACTTTGTCAACCCTGAAATAAATAGCTATGATAAACAAATATTATTCATGTGTCTGTGTACCAATATGGTCGTTCAAAAATATGAATCCTAATCACTTTAAAAAAACTTTTTATTTGTTTGTTCGATAAAACAAATTCATAACGTTATAGCACATTAATCTCAGGGACTAACAATCGGATCTAAAAACAAACTTTTTGTATTTGGCGGCCTAATTATTTGCTATATCATCATACTTAGGTGTCAACGAACGAGACGTGGCAAATGAAACTGCGGGACACAGCTAGTAATTTTATAAGTTCACACGATACACACATTGAATAAAGCAAGTTTAATAAATATAGTGTGCATAGGGTTCCCACCAAGAACTTAGGGCCCCAAGCCAACCTCACCTGCAAGTGGTGCACCTGCCGATCAACGGGCGAGGCTCTGGCAAACAAAATATCCCGACAAGCGGCAATAGGCTCGCCACCTATTACGTGGGATCAAAACACTGGCGAAAAGTGGGCACAGGTGTGAGTCTATGTATGTATGTATAAATATAGTACTTGTGCCGCTTGATATTACAAGTTCCATCATGACATACGCTCACTTGCGCATACTTTGATCGCATGTAATGATAATGATCATTGACATTCACAGCTCACAATACTTCGTCAAGAGACTCTGCACGAAAAAAAAGTCTGCCTCCTTTGTCTATACAGACTAGTAACCAATCAAATGTAACCATTCAACCAATAAATGGTAAGTGGAAGTTTGTTTGCGCCATATATTAAGGTCTAATAATATCACATCAGCCTTGTATTAAACTATCACACAGGTACGGGCTTCGTCTCAATATGAGAAAGATTAGACCACAGTTTACCACGCTGGCTAAGTAAGGTTTAACAGACTTCACATGCTTTTCGAGAACATTGTAGAAAGCTCTCAGATATGCATCTTTACATGTTTTATTTTACCGTGAAATAAGCAATGAATAATAATTATAATTATATTTAATCTAAAGTCGGCGTTTTGTATTCGAACTCCTCTGCTTACTACGTTAAAGTTATAATTTTAGGTCTGGTTACATTCCCCCCTATAGGATCTCCACCTTGTCGTGGTGGGGGGGTTCAGTAACTGTGGGTGACGTCCAACACCCACGGTGAAGCTAAGCGGGATCCCGGGAGGGGACGCTCCACGTGGGCTTGCGTGGGGCCAGCGTAGGAAACGTCCCAGGGTGCGGGTGCGGGGTACAGTTCTGTCTGTCCCTCGCAGTCGGGTGCGGTCGCGGGAGGAGAGGTGTGTCGGTGTTGCGTTGCCGCGCGCCCTATCTCCCGCGAACAAATGGGGGCGCACCATCGTTGCGTCGCGGTGGGGCTGCAGAGGAAGAGGAGATGCGGTGTTGCGTTGCCATCCTCCCTATCCTCTGCGGCCGCTGGGTGTTTGGGCAGCGGAGCCCAACACCTTAATCCGCCGCCAAGGAGGTTTCGTTTGGGGGCCGCCTGACCATCTGGCGGGCCAATACCCGTCGGGGGGTAGCGAGGAATGCTTCGGTGAAACCCTACCCTCCGACACATGGGTACATGAGGAGCATGGGTTTGTTTTTAGTCAATAAGAGTCTGACAGTCCCCTGCGTCCTTCCCCCCCAGAGCGGAGGGACTCCTTGAGGATTTTCCAACCCGATACCAAAAAAAGAAAAACAACCTGGTTCCATTATAATATGCTAACGTTAAGCTTATTAACGTGTCTACATAATATATTATAACGCCTACAAAACAAACAGCGCGATAACAGAAACACCTACACATTATAATATTTTACAATACGTTTAAATTGTGTTTCTAAGTTGTTCGTACGAAGGTAAGTTTCGCAAGGTCTGTTGCGTCACATACCTTGATATGATATTGTTTTGTGAAAGTTATACCATATTTCTTGTATATGTTTCTTGTTTGTGATAATTTTAACTAGATAGATAGAAGTGGCTTTTCTATTTATTTGAAAGAATAGTTAAGACTGAAGTTTGTAATGGGTTTGAGAAGGAAATCGTAAACTGTTTATAATACATTCGAATATATATAAGGATAGGTACTTATCAATGCATTTATAGTAAATTTATAAAATCACGATGTTATGTTTGGTTTGATTTCGAACATTCATGAAAATATTAAAGGAAACAACTTTCGTCATCATTCAGTTGCCATTTTTTGGACAGAAAATAAAAAGAATATTAGAAGGAAGGCTCTGACCCTTGACAAACTCTCCGAACAAAACGCAATAGTGTTTATTTTCTGTGAGATGACTCACTGGACTAGTCCATACAATATAACCTAACCAAATGGGGTATAATCGATCCGGCCAAAACGCAGTGCGAATGTGGCATCCCAGAACAAACCATGAGCCACCTGCTGGAGTGTCCCAAATGCCCGCACAGATGCTCGGAGGCCGATTTGCACCAAGCTACCGACAATGCAGTTGCTGTGGCCACACACTGGGCTGATGCCGTTTTATCTCTATACCATCGACTCGAGAAGAAGAAGAAGAAGTCCATACAATTTATAACCAGCGTGTTTTACCACTCAGACAGTACAATAACACAATTTGCATACCATTATGCACATACATTACAAAGGTAAAGAAAACTCCCTAGCTTAACAATATTCTTTCAACGTCCGTCTTAAAGTTCTTTTAATAAAAACCCATAAATCCATCATTAAGATAATAGAAGTATCCCAATATCACAGCAAGCTCATCGGACAATATAATTTCAAAGCTCTGTGCTTCCAGGTACCAGGTTTTTTCAGTCGAGACTGAGAATTTCAATCAGGCTATCTCACCACCGCAGTTTTAACAAAGGAATAAAAATCATTGTTGGGTAGAAATTGGAGTCCAAGTAATACTTTCAAAGATATAATTTTTATTTAAAAGCCGCAGGGCGAGTGTTAAGAAATAAAATAGGTAAGGATAAGACACGGCGTAACAAGCGTTTCCGTCGAAGCTCTATGAAGTATAAAAGTATATTTTCTTTCAATTAGTATTTAAATAGTGAGACAAGACTGCGGTCTTTTTAATAAGATTGTTTATTGTGATGAAGAGATACTGGATGATGTTTATTTAAATGAGACTCGACAAAATACTTGCATTGTTTGGAGTAGAGTACACAAAATTTGGAATATACTTTGCAGTGTGATGTTGTGAAGTGTAAAGGATAGGATCAAGTACGTTCTTTCTTTCTTTTTCTTTTCTTCTTTTCTTTCAAGTACGTATTTCGAGGTTCGAGATATTTTGTAACAACTTACAGACTAACATTACAATACAAATAGCTAGGCTAGCTACATAATACAGAAGTATTCATACATATTATTATTATGGACATTCTGTGTAAAAGTTATGCCGTGTTAATGAAATGTCACAGAAGTGAAAAAATATACATAACCTGACACCTTTCGTATTCACAAAATGAATATTTCGGTAGGCAGGTGTGTTTCAGCATAAATATTATTATTTTGTTTCCAAATATTTTTGCGTTATTTGACTGCGGCTCATCGATACTGAGTATTTTTTTATTCAAAAGCTAGCTTGGAAGTCAAAAGATAGAATTAACTATGTTTTATAAAAATCCTGCATTCCTGACCGGCTGACAGACAACGTACCAACCAAATCTATTGTGCGAAGGAAGCTCAAATTCGAATTCTATATTTCCGGTAACAAAGTACCAGTTATTGTCTTTGGACAGTTTACATAAAAGAAGGATTTGAATTTTTGTCCCTTCCCAAAGATATATTTTCTTTCTACTATTTTCTTCGTGTATTTTCCTTTGTCATTTCTTACGACAACCACGCGGTATGATATGTGGTAGTGACTCTCGCATTCTTTATCCGTCACCACTTGGACCTGGTACCATCGTTGTAAATAAAGTCATGAATATTATTTTATAATCAAATGTTCAATATATTTTCTTAGGTTTTCGCGAATTGAAGTAAAGTATAGTTTACTGATTTTGGACGATAAAATCCGTAAACTGGAGTTTACTTTCAAAATGTTCTGCGTTTCATTATTGAAATCGTCGTTCATTGATCACTGATTTTTACCTTTCATCCTTACATATTACTGAAAAAACAGTTAAAATCAGTACTGTTCAAACGGCTAAAATTCAAACACTTAAATAAATCAGAAGTGTTCAAGCTATTGGGTTCAACGTCCCATAATGTTCTTGTTTCAACAACGAGCTTACATTTGCGTCGCACCGTGTGCTGACGACTTAAGCTGTTCAGCTAGACATGGAGGAAATCCTACATGTAAACATATGTCACAGCACGGGCTTAAGGAACATTCGTAGGTCAAACAGAATGCTGCTTGCCGCAATGGTGTACAGAATTTGGCGTCGACATTGACGTACATAAACATTTGACTCCTTGTCCAGGTGTTCTGTCTGATAAGTTTCAGTTAAAGTTATTTGCCAGATAACACGTACAAATTTCATTCTTATATTGAATTTATGGCTGGCATAATTATATAGTTTATCCAGAGGACGCAAAACTGGAACATCCCTTTTAGGTGTCAGACAATTTTAACCGCTTGACCGCGCACAAGTGACTATTCTCCCTTTTTCGAAATGCCGTAGACCGCGCACAAGTGACAATTTTCCCTTTTTGGTTACAGCGCTATACTCGGTCTGAATTTACTGTTTCTTTCTATTACGTAATGTTTTAAATCCTTTTTCTCTGTTCTATTCAAATCATTGAACATTTTTTCATGTTAAAAATACGAAGCAAGTCTTAAAATCGTTAACCCGGAACGAAAAATTAATGTCAAATGCCACCCTTTGTTTCGCGCGCTCCGTGATTACGTGCTAATCGTATGCGTGTAATTAAATATTTTTATAGTATGATACATGTTTTTTTATTTAATTCGGTGTAGATAGAATCCCTCTACAGTGAAAACTCATAAAATATGTATGTCATCGATTTACTTTTTTAAATAATCATGTTTAAAATACACAAAGTGTTTTTTTTCAACGATACTCAATGTTCGCTGCTAAGTATATTATATTAGAAACTATATATCAACAAAGAATTCATACGACTTGAACGAGTGATTTATAAGGTTGAAGAAAAACATCAATTCAACTTACTCATGTTACCGACTTATCAACAATTAATGTTTGTTAGCGCGCCCATCTGGCGAGCGGCAGCGCGATATTTTGTTTAGAACGTGAGCGGTTGAGCGAATTCGGCGAATTGGCGCTAGCGGTCAAGCGGTTAACAAAAATAATTATGTAAAAGAGGTACACTTCTAACTTGGTGAAATTCTCCATTTCTAGGATTGTGAAAGTCGTAAAGCAATAAACAACATCATGTTACATTACAAAGGATGCCCATTATAAATCTTTTGTCACTAATTTATATTTTTCCGTTAGCAACATGTCCTTTTGGTATACAATAAATTAATATCTATCAAAAAGGTTGTTGGGTAACAAGTAATCTTGGTTGTTTCCGCATGAATTGTCGGACACAATGAGACTAGCGACTTACAAGACGATATTCAACACAAAAATGTAATATATCGTGGGTATAATGGAAGAACTAAATAACTCAGATTTTGGCCAAATTGACCTTTTACCATTTTCGTGAACCCCAAAATGTGCCGCATCTTTTGATCTAACAAACATTCTTATATCTTAACCCAGTCCAAAAATAAAGCCATTTTTGTGTTTCAATTATAGAAATAGATAAGTATAAATGAACATTAAATGTTAGTAGAAAAAATTACTAACTCTATAAATAAATGAACAACTGTGACTTCTGATCACTTGAGTATGAAATAAATTAGCTAAATTGAGTTATTTAATTCTGCCGCGCACGAAAATATTTTAATGAAACTAGTCAAGTTGAAGAAAAACTAAACAACTTGAGTTATTTAATTCGGGCATTAATGAGCATTCATTCGGTTTTAAAATAAGTATATTTATTTATTTCTTCTTCGAGAAATTGTAAATTTATAAGAGATTCCAATCAAATAAGTGTCAATAGGTGAAGTTATTTAATATTTCTATTCATAGTATACGCACGTAAGCAAAGTTATCGTGCAATTCAGTAGTACAAATTAGCGCGAAATAATGTAAACCTATAGACCAACCATTCTCAAAGTGTGCTCCGCGGAGCGCCAGGGCTCCACGAAGCATCTCTAGAGGCTCCACGAAAATTTTGCTCCAATTAAAATAAAATCTTCCTATAAGCTGTAGTTTATTCCTTTACAATTTATCATATCAGCCAAACGACGTCCACTGCTGGACATAGGCCTCCCCCAAGGTTCTCCACACAGACCGGTCTTGAGCCGCCCGCATCCGACCGCCTCCCGCGATCTTGACGAGATCGTCGGTCCACCTTGCGGGGGTCCTACCTCTGCTGCGTCGTCCGGTACGTGGTCGCCACTCCAGAACCTTTCTGCCCCAACGGCCATCGGTTCTTCGAGCTATGTGCCCTGCCCACTGCCACTTCAGCTTGGCTATCCGGAGAGCTATGTCGGCGACTTTGGTTCTACTGCGGATCTCCTCATTTCTGATTCGATCTCGCAGGGAAACTCCAAGCATAGCTCTCTCCATCGCCCTCTGAGTGACCTTGAGCCTTCTGATAAGGCCCATAGTGAGCGACCACGTCTCTGATCCGTAAGTCATCACTCCGCCTCACGCCTTTACAATTATCCAATAATTATTTAAATGATTAACAATATAAGTAATTAAATTAAGTCTTAAAAGAATTAAAATAAAACTAATTAATATATACAAGGGAAAATTAAAAAAATTAAAAATTAAAATTTAGAAGGCGTCATGAAACTCATCCGCATCGCAGTCAATTGGAAGCGTGCTCAGAAGACTGGCAGCATTGCCTCGTTGGATGGCTATACTTATTTTTTGAGCCAAATACGTAATAAAATTACTTAAATATAACTAAACCACTAGGTAGCAGAATACAGCAAAATTATCGATTTAGATTCTAAACTCACTGCAACTTAAAGTAGTAGTACGTGCAATATGTTATGTTTTTACCGGCGTTTTATTACAATCAGATAATTATATTATAAACAGATATACTATTATTAGACATGTTATGTTCCTAAGGTTGGAAGCGATAGCCTAGTGGAGATATCAACAGACTGCCATTCACAGGGCTTGGGTTAGAATTCTAGGCAGTACATTTTCGAAGTAATGTGTTTCAATTGTTAATTATGGCTTGCCTTGTGCCTCAGAGAGCAGCTCTTTAAGAATGGGTGGTGTGGACACCCCTCCCTACTTTTTTCTGACATCAAGATTTGATGTCTTCCAGCCACCGGTGCAGGCTAGGTTTCTTAAAAGCTTTAGTACCGTGGGCCAAATCCATACAGAACATAATTTTCATAGGTTATGTAGAAAGCCGAAGAGTAAACCTGGCCGCTGTGGCTGGCTTTTGTGGATTACGAAAATGCCTCCAACCCCAATGGAACTGGGCTGTCCTGCAATGCACTGCCTACACTACATGTCTCTCAGAGAGCTATGAAAAGGACAATGGATAAAGGATAATAGGATTTCGCTGATGGATAATTTCTAGAACGAGATTATCCGCCAGAAGACCAAAGAAACTGACATAGATCAGAGTTATAGCAAATTGAATGGGGGAACTTATGGCCAGTTGTTTAAAAAGCAGGTTCTTAAATAAAGGCCACGCCTCAGCAAGCGTAGTGTTGGCCGCCAGAATGGGTCTTGTGGCATACCCTGGGGAGGCCCACCTCTAGGAGTGATAGGCTGATGAAATGAGCTAAATGAGAAGAAGTAGTTAATATACTTGTTTGACCATTATACGCCCCCTTCCTATTATGAAAGCCTAAAGGTGAGAAAATACGTCGCGAGATAGCGAGCAAGGCGTGACGTAGCAAACCGATACTCCGAAAAGGTAGACAGAAGTTGTAATTATTACACCCACATTTGGCCATATCATGCATTTTTAGGTCCTACGTAAAAAGGGGGTCTATTGAAGTTGCCGGGCACATTGCCAGATTTCGTTCTACTACTAAGAATTCAGAAAAATCAGTTACCTACACTCTTGCCTAACCCGGGAATCGAACCCAAGACCTCTCGATCAACAGACGTATAGGTTATTTACTGTGCCATGGAGGCAATCAGCGACAAAATAATATACGAAGATTTATGTCAGTAATATAGTCTTTTCTACAAATGTGGGCCTTTTTGCTCTCCTTCTTCCTTCAATTTGTCTAGTAATTTAGCATAGTATGCTGTAGTAATAGTTATCCCTTTCGATCACTCTCCAAGAATATCTCAAAAAGCAGTCAGCATCACTTTCCCAGCAGAATAAACGGCCTTTGTCCTTTGGAGTCGGTTCCCCGCCTTAGCAATTTACTGTTTGGAATGTATTATTTATTTGGGCGTATAATGGTGTATCCACGTCTCACCTACAGTCTTTATTTGGACCAAAATTTGGACTTATTAGGCCTTAACTACGCAAACAGAGCTTTAAAAAAATGTTCATTCGACGGGTCAACGCGGTTTTGGTCTTAACGTGAGCACCCATCGTGCTGGGAGCTTGCTCATGCTTAAATCTTCATTTAATATGTAACTCATTAATTTGTTGGTCATTTTCATACCCTCTGCTATATCTCTTACTCAGTTCAGCGGTCAATTTTGCGAGGTTATCTTCAGTGGTTGCAGTGTTTGGACGTCCCGGACCTTAGCTCCCTTGCTGTTACGACCAGGTTTAAATTCAGCTGCCCAAAATTTCATTGTAGTAAATGACGGAGCAGTGAGGCAGCGATAGCCTAGTGGAGGTACTAGTAGTTGTCCATGCAAGGGGAATCGGGATCGAATCCACGGCACGCACCAATGACTTTTCGAAGTTAAGTGCGTATTAAATTGTTAATTATCGCTTGCCCCGTGCCTCGGAGCACGTTAAACTGTCGGTCCTGGCTGTCTGGAAGATCTTTGACAGTCGTTACGGAGATTCCGTACACTCAAATAAACTGATACTGGTATAAACCATGGACTATCGCTATCCCTTTGGGTTGCAGAGATCAAACGGTTGTCGCTCTGTGGAAAATTTGATATTCTGTCATACCTGATTAGATCAATAAGCGGACCTCGGGCTCTAAAACGTGTTAGTCTTGGATGCAACCGGGATAAGGCTAGCGCGATCATGATCGAGCAGAGTCCCCATAAACAGAGTTTTAATCAAACTTGAATGGCGTCGGCGTGGTGCCTTTTAAAAACAAGAATTTAATGCCAGCTCGATACAACATTTCCCATTTTCACAAAACACACTCACATCGACTCAATCGTATGGCTGTCAAATAGCAACTAGTGCTACAAAATAGCTGAAATGTTGGTGGTTAACTGCCACAAGAAGTATGAAATTACATCCACAACACTTTTTTTGACAAGTGCAGTGCTTCAGGTTGAGGTCGGAAACTTTTCAGACCACCCTAGTACGTTTTACGTACGTAATTCTGTTAATTTCTTATATTGTAATTTTACGTTTATTTTTTTATATATACAATGATACTACTTCCAATCCAGGTTTTTATTTCATGTGAGATCAATAATCAGTGATAAAATTTAACAAATAAACTTTCACTAAGAATGCATAACTTTCGTATTTAAATATTTCTTTAGGTTCAAAACTCAATAAGTGTACTTAGTTGACCATAATTCATGTATTCACATTCATTTAATGTGTGGGAAAACTGAATAACTACATTATAGAATTAGCTAACTACGGTATGTTTGCAATATCTTGGTGTGGCAAAATTGGATAACTTGGTTTTTTATTTTTAATATTTTTTTGGTTCATGATAAAAACTAGTTTTATCAAGCATAGAATCGACAGCAAACATGTTTACAGCATATAAAATCGTCGACGGTAAAATTGTTCTCCATTTCTTAGTGATGTAAAAAAAAGTGTCAAAAAAACAGTAAATCGCGATTATCTCGAAACTTAAAATTTTGAGTTATTTAGTTCTTCCATTATACCCACGATATACTCTTACATATTCATCTTGCGCATTAGGAATCAAAATATAAAGCTAATAAGATGTTACATGTAAATAAAATAAGACCTTAATTTTGCCAGTATACAAATAGCAGTAACCATCGACTAGTAAGTGTTCATAAAACTTCAGTCGCACCTTAAATATTTTTATCAGAACAAAAACACACTAATTAACCTTCCCCTCATTCACAACAAGCGAAATTTCCCATCAAAACCGAAAAATCGCATGGGAGATCGAAAACTGATGAACATCCCCTTTAAACCTTTGAAACGCAATTAGCGAGCCAATTCCAAGCAAATTTTAAGGTAACATTGGTGAAGCAATATCTTTACGGGCCCGTGTCATTTTTTTTCGGGTACTTTAACGCGGGGACAAAATGGTGTGGTCCCGTGCTACAGAATTAATGAGGTAATTTGTCTTCGACCAGAATAAGGAAGACTTATAGCCGCAAATTGAAAGGCATTCGTTTATCGACAGAATGTTGGGTCTCCAACTAATGGGCTTCAGCAATGTTTATTTGCTTTTTATACGGTTTAATGCAAAGTTATAATGTTCGACCTCTTTCGAATGAGTTCACTGGTGTCATCCTTCATTGAGTTAAAAATACTCTTGTTCGATTTTAATGTTTTTGGTGTAAAGTTTTGGTGATTGAGCTCCCCATTTGGAAACCATTCAGTGCATTATATATAGATGCTACAAAATGATTATGGATTTAAATATTTTGTACTTTATGAATTTTGCGGATTGAAACTTTGATCACTTATTTTTTGTAAGTATTCAGTCCCAGTTTTATTAGTGTAGATGGTTCCTGCTTATATAAATGCTCCTAACAGATTGTCTACTTAGACCGACAAGAGACAGAAAGCAACACTAGCTTTATCATCATCATCGTCATCAGCCCTGTATATAAACTGTCATACTGCTGGATACAGGTTTCGTATCACTATGAAATTGCTGTACAACAAAATGGAAATTACATATTGTCCTATTTTTTGCAAAACACTACAATACTTATCAAATTTGTGTCAAATTCATACATTATACATGATTTATTAGCACATTACTAATATATACACAAAATTTGTAAAATCATTGAACACACATCACAAAATAACCTGTAACGTAATAATGTTTAGCATATTTAATTATAAATTCACGTCATCAATCGAGTTTTTGATAAAATCTCAAATTTATGAAGTTAGGCACTTCATTGGATATTGGGGCTTGAAAGCCGACTGCAAATTTAAAAGCTGATTTGTAAATGAACGCGAACGAATGAAACCTTGAGGCAATCAACTCGTCTATCAGTCAATTATATTATTACTATCGCTCTTTGTATAATAGTCTTGTGATGGATTAAGATTTAAAAGTCTCAACACTACTTTTCATTCCATGTGTAGAGGCTGCTCGGAAAAATATACAAACCAAATCGTATTTTTGCGAAAAAAGAAAAATCGTTATCAAATACTAGACCAGCTGGTCTGACTAGTGTGTACTACTGTACCAAAGCCTCCTATTGGTTCAGAAGCTTTTGTGACGCACAAAAGGAAAGTACTCTGTCCTGTAGTAGAATGCAAAGAGCTGTTATAATGAATGATTTATTTTTTAGAAAGCAATTTTGTCAAAATCAACCTTTCATAATTCTGCAACGTGACTGCAGTGTTAAGCTAGTTTGTACAAATGAATAGAGTACATGGACCTTACGCATCGACTGTCATGTTGTAGTGCTATGAAATATTGATCTTGACGAAAATGGTAATTTGAAAAATGATATGAAATGCTATGCTTCCTCACTTATTGTTACTCTACACGTTGTATAACATCTAACAGCAGCGCTTACCTACAAGTACTGCTAGCTTACGAAGTATTAGTTTAATACCTCCACGCCTTATAAGGTTCATAAGGCTTTCGTTTTCTTTGGTAGGTACGTAACCACAAAAACGTATCAGGAATGGCCACGGATTATATCCTCATATACAATTTGCAAGCATACACATAGGTTCCAACTAGTTTAATACTACAACGTAACACTTGCTTATCGTCTAAGTCAAACGAAAGTAAAGCCGATGGGTTAGCGAACTGTTATTAATTATGTACCTTATCTTTTGAGCTAACTTGTATGGCTTCGAGCTCTTTAGCTTGCTACTATTATATATTATCTTAATATATAAAATCCTTGCGTTACTGACTGACTGACAGACACGCTACAGCCGAAACTACTGGTCACAAGAAGATGAAATTTAGCGTGTTTGTTCCTTGAGGAGTGTAGGGTAGCACTAAGAAAGGATTTTTGGAAATTCTACCCCTAAGGGGGTCAAACTGGGGGTCAAAGTTTGTATGAAACTTTTTATTCCTTCAATGGATTGCCTCCAAACTTTGTATATTAGTTTCTCTAACGACGATAATGAACATTAAGAATTATTTTTTTTGGAAATTCCTCCCCTAAGGGGGTAAAACTGGGGGTCAAAGTTTGTGTGAAACTTTTTATTCCTTCAATGGATTGACTTCAAACTTTGTGTATTGGTTTCTTAAACGACGATAGTGAACATTAAGAATTTGCTATTGGAAAATTCCCACCCTCAGGGGTGTAAAGTAGGGGTCAAAGTGTGTTACTTATTATTCCTTCAGTGGATTGACGTCAAACTTTGTATATTGGTTCCTCAAATGACGTTATTGAACGCTAAGAAAGGAGTTTTTGAAGTCACTCTCCTATGGGGGTTAAGAAAAGGTGTCCCATTTTGTAATATAAAAAAAAACTTCAATGGATTCACTTGAAACTTTGTATATAATTTCCTCAAGTGACGTTAGTGAATTCACCACTAAAACGGGAAGTTCAAAAAGGGGTCCCAGTTAGTATGAAACTTTTAATTCCTTACTTGATTTTTTTCCATCGTCTCTGTTGTGCACATCAGACAACAACACAACATCAATTTATTTTGGAAATTCATCCCCTAAGAGGGTAGAGAAGGGAGTCAGAGTTAATGTAAAGCCTTTTAATTTTCAATGAAATCACTTCAATCTGTCTGTAAATATAAAATCCTTGCGTTACTGACTGACTTACAGACACGCTACAGCCGAAACTACTGAGCGCAAGTAGGTGAAATTTGGCATGTATGTTCCTTGAGGTGTGTAGAGGTGCACTAAAAGAGGATTTTTGGAAATTTCTCCCTTAAAGGGGTTAAACTGGTTGTCAGAATTTGTAGGAAACTTTTTATTCTTTCAATGGATTAACTTCAAACTGTACTGTGTATATTGGTTCCTCAAATGAAGTTAGTGAACACTAAGGAAGTCTTTTTGGAAATTCTTACCCTAAGAGGATAAAACGGGGAGTCATAATTTTCATAAAACCTTTTTGTTTATTGGATCCGCAAATGACGTTAGCGAACACAAAGACATTTATTTTGGAAATTTTCTCCTAAGAGGGTAGAAAAGGGATTCAGTGTTTGTGTAAAAACTTATTTTTTTAATGGAATCACTTCAATCGGTGTATGTAAAATCCTTTCGTTACTGACTGACTGACAGACACATTACAGTCAAAATTACTGGGCGCAAGAAGGTTACATTTATTTTGGCATGTATGTTCCTTAAGGAGGGTAGGCGTGTTTGTACAAAATATTTTATCAAATCGTAATTTACGCGTGCGAAGCAGCGGGCAAAAGCTAGTTAGTTATACATCGCTACTTATGTCTTGATTCTGTTACCCGGTTATTTAGGTGTAACTAGATTTCTTTTCTTATTTATATGTGACTAGCTCTGACAGTGAAAGGTAACAAATGGGTGACAATGATAATTAGAAATAAAAACAGAGCTATTAACCTAATTTAGAAATATTTGCTGCATGGTAACTTTGATTTCCCACTTTTGATATTTCAACACATTGCAATTTTTTTTCGCAATATTATGCTTGTTATATACATTCACACTTCGGTATTTATTATACCTCTCTATATAAAATTCTTGCGTTTCTGACTGACAGGACAGACAACGCACAGCCGAAACTGGCATGCATGTTCCTTGAAGACCCTAGTGGTGCCCTAAGAAGTTATTACCTGAACTTGCCATGGGGTCGGCAATAAACGGTTAAATACAAATAAAATGTGCGGGCGTAGCTGTGGGCATCTTCTAGATAGATATTGGTATACAGAGAAACAATGGGATTTTCTTGATTTTGTGTGTGTCTTCTCTTTCACGAAATTAATCATGTTAATGTCAAGGTTAAATTATTATAAATGCTGTTTTATTGCGTAATAGGTACAAAACATATATATACATTGTAATTATTAAATATTAAAGATAAAAGCTAAACCGAAAACTAATCTTTAATTAAGGAAAAAAAGAACAAAAGAAAAAGAAGGAAAAAGAAAAGAAAAATATAATAATGCATATATATGCTATACTGCGTCCAAGAATTCTTCCGCAACGCTGTCTTCTGATAGCGTGCCCAGAAGGCTGGCAGCATTGCCACGGTGGATGGCAACGCTTAGTCTCTCTGCGAAAAATAGGCCAGCCTGGTCACGGGAAGCATCGATCAGCCTTTTTGCTATTTCTCTGTATAGAGCACGAGCACTCGGGCCCCATGGCCCCAGCGTTTCGTCCCCAAACGGCTCTAAAACGTAATTTCCAACTAGATTTTGATATTTGCGCCGTTTGAGGATCTCCGCCGATGCAGCAGCAGCGCCAGCTGAACCAGCTGTGCTTAGAAGATGTGATGGCGCAAGGGTATCGACGCAGGTGGCATCCCACACCAGAGGCCTACCCATCTTCCAAGGTAATAATGACATTCCGTCTGGTCTCTTCCCATCGTCTCGTACTAGACCATTAGCTTCAAGATGAGCTGGTACACCGGCGGTGGAAAGAGCACGACAGAAAAAATCAATTATCATTTGATTTTAAACTTTCGCGATTTGTATACATCATACAATATTATTTAGCGGGTATTAATCGCGATAATTTTATATTTCAAGACATAAATACCTCTGTTATTCTCCTACGTTTCTACCGGCTTGCAACGGTTGTGGTCGCGGAGGGACTGATGTCAGCTCAGCGCCGTCCTTGTGAAGCGCGGGTTTCGGCAGCTACCCTCACTTGTTTTTTATTTTTGATATTTTTAGTTCTATCCGCACTGTCGCGTCGGTACTTCGACACACTACACTTATGACGTCTACACACTGATGAGTTGTGTTACTGCGGCGTTGTTTGCATTTGTTGATAACTGGGTTCCAAGTGGCCGATAGTCTGTATCCGTCCTCCCGGTTGAAATTTCTATGTTTTTTGATTTCAACCGCTTCACGTACTATCCTGGAGTAATAGTGGCGATCGGCGGATAAGACTCGTGGTTGATGTAATTCTATCCAGTGGTTTGGTCCAGATTCCAGCAAATGCTCAGCTATGGCAGATTTATTAATTTGTCGATTTTTGACAGCTGTGATATGTTCTTTGACCCTTTCAGCGATCGTTCGTTTGGTCTGTCCGATATAGGAACTACCACAACTGCAATCGACCTTGTAGACGCCTGGTGTTTGTAGAGGAATTACGTCCTTTGGGGTACGCAGATTGTGAGCTACCTTGGAGAGGGGACTATATACAGTCTTGATGGAGTATTTCTGTAGTACTGTTCCAACTTTGTCCGTCACTCCCTTGATATAAGGCATGTAAGCCGGCACTCAGCTTACTTCAGGTTTGCGGTCCTTCCTCTTCCGACCGGGTATCTCCTTTTTGTATCCGTTGCGCCTAAGTACCTCCTGAACATGTGACAATTCACTGTTTAAGTGTTCAGGGTCACAGAGGTCATAGGCTCTGTTCACTAACGAGGTCGCTACGGATTCCAAATGTCGCGGGTGATGATGCGAGCAGGCGTTGAGATACCTGTCGGTGTGTGTCGGTTTTCTGTATACAGTGTGTCCAAGTGTACCATTAGCTCTCACCGTCAATTTGACGTCGAGAAAGGGTAGCGATCCGTCTACCTCCATTTCAAATGTAAACCGGATGTTCGGATGTATGGAGTTCAATTTGTCTGCGAATCGTTCTATGTCTTGCTTGTTGCCCTTCATAATGCAGAATACATCGTCGACATACCTCTTCCATAGCTTTACATTTGAAGCCTGCATGTCTATGGATTCTTCGAAATGTTCTATCCAGATATTGGCCATCACCGGTGCTACTGGGCTACCCATTGCCACTCCGTCGATCTGGAGGTAATGTTGTCCACGATATATGAAGTAGTTACCCCTCTAAGCAATTCTTCAATAGAACGGCGTATTCGTTAGACAGACCGCTATCCCTTAATTTTCTCTCAACGACCTCAAGGCAATCCTGAACTGGAACATTGGTGAATAGTGACTCCACGTCAAAACTAACCATCACTTCGTCTGGTTCCTTTGTCACGCTCTTGATAATGTCGATAAAATGGCGAGAGTCCTTCACGAAAGATGCCGTCTTACCTACTAACGGTTGCAGTACCTTGCTGATGTGTTTCGCCAAACCATATGTCGGTGAATTTATTTGAATCACTATCGGCCGCAATGGTACATTTGTCTTGTGGACTTTAGGCAAACCGTAAATCTTGGGCGGCTGCACGATTTGGGGTTTGTGTAGACGTTCAAAGTCATCTTCCGCGAACACGTTTCTATGGTCCGTTATCAAAGCTCGAATGCGTTTCGTTACTCTGGCTGTCGGGTTATAAGACACAGGTTAATATATTAGTGTGTCACTTAACAGATATCGGACAGACCAAACGAACGATCGCTGAAAGGGTCAAAGAACATATCACAGCTGTCAAAAATCGACAAATTAATAAATCTGCCATAGGTGAGCATTTGCTGGAATCTGGACCAAACCACTGGATAGAATTACATCAACCACGAGTCTTATCCACCGATCGCCACTATTACTCCAGGATGGTACGTGAAGTGGTTGAAATCAAAAAACATAGAAATTTCAACCGGGAGGACGGATACAGACTATCGACCACTTGGAACCCAGTTATCAACAAATGCAAACAACGCCGCAGTAACACAACTCATCAGTGTGTAGACGTCATAAGTGTAGTGTGTCGAAGTACCGACAGTGCGGATAGAACTAAAAATATCAAAAATAAAAAACAAGTGAGGGTAGCTGCCGAAACCCGCGCTTCACAAGGACGGCGCTGAGCTGACATCAGTCCCTCCGCGACCACAACCGTTGCAAGCCGGTAGAAACGTAGGAGAATAACACAGGTATTTATGCCTTGAAATATAAAATTATCGCGACTAAGACCCGCTAAATAATATTGTATAATTATCATTTGTGCTTCGATTATTATAATATATTTTCCACTAATTACGACTAGTAAAACCCATGCGGAAATAACGAGGTAAATGGAAAAGCATTTTTCTTTCTCTTTCATATATTTGCGTAATTCAAAACCATTACACTAATATCAGTAAGTTTTATTTGGTACTCCGCATTTCGTTGACCTATTTGACACTACAACAAGGCCTGTTTCTTCCAACTAAAACAAAATGGGCCACAACAAGTTTTCTTCAAAGTTTGTTACTTTCTTTAGAATGAACTATCGGTCAGATTCCATGTTATTACTATTGAAATTATCTACTTACGTCTACTTTTTAACAGTCTTAAACACAAGGAAATAGCCTGTGTAAGTCGCAACAGAAGTGCTGTAACTCCCTTTGCAATTGCAACAATGTCTTAGCCACTGTTACTTAGTATAAAAAAAAACTAAAAAACCTACCTAAAACTCCTACTTAGGTTTATCCACAAAGTTACGGCTCCTTATTCAAGATGCACCTCAATTTGAGTTCGTTTGATGAAAGCAGTACCTAGATTAGGCTACACTACTCCGATCTGATGATTTTATTGAATGACTGGCTAAGGCTCAATGACTTTTAAGTGAACTAAGCCCTCCCCGATCGCTACCGCGAAGCGACGTTAGTGGTCGCCTACATGTCAAATTGATTTCTTCGGGTATTGAAAAATCGTCATGAGGTGCTACAATTATGTAATAAACTATATACGATTTCCATGCGGTATCCACTAAAAATACAGTGGTTCAAGGTAAAGGTTTAGGTATATTATATATAGAATTTTGTATAGGTAAATTACATAAAAATATTACAGTATCCGTGCTGGGAGAGATCACTAATTCAGTTATAATTCATCATGCAGTTCGCACCAAAATACTACCACAAGCAAAATACGTCTAACATACTCTATATATGCCTAAGATTTTTATTAAAGGCATATTGTATTAAGGTGCTCGCCTCCGTTATCACCCAATCATACATCCCCAATTACAAACCAACTGTATTTTTAACTCGAATTCTATTAGGTACCACCTTTTTATCGTCAGACAAAATGGCGTAGGCGAGTCATCAAAAGCCTTCGAGTTTCTCAGCGCAATCCAATAACAATAAAAAAAGCAATAAAATATAATTTATTTGTTGACGACTTCCTACTTCAAGTGAAGACTAACGTCACCACAGACGACAAATCGGTAGACAATACTTGTACGTTGACTTTGATTACCAAGGAAAGAGTTTACGGATGCATATGCGAAGTCTGCAGTTGTAGAGAATGAGAGATTTAAAATTGTGACTGGGATTTTCGCTGTTGTTGTATATAAGTGCCTCATTGGATATGGCTCATTGCGCTAGTGGTTTTAGCGGTCATTTCAACGTCTAGACCTGCACGCAGTTGTAGGTGCAATTCCCACAGGAGACAAATACTTTGCGGGATTGACAAATAGTTGTCTCGAGTCGGAGTGTACTTTGTGTTGCTGATTTAATACTTGTAAAGTCCTCCTTGACACAGGATTCAGTACTGTTACGAGTGCGCGTGGTATCTTTAAAAATCTGTATATATAATCCTTACATTACTGACTGGCCGAATGACTGACATAGAACACACAGCCGAAACTATTGGGCGCAAGTATCTATCTTGGTATGTACATATGTTCTTCTCTAGGGGTACACTAAGAAAAGATTACTAAGAGAAGATTTATTGAAATAACCAAGGGATTGGGCAGTAACGGTTAAATTAAAACACAATATGCGGATATCATCTAGTGTATGATATGGAGGTAGTTGAAGGGTTGAAGAATGACATATGATTAGAAGTTAGCGTGAGTGACGCCTCAGGCTAGTATAATATATTACTTTTAGTGTGTAGATAAATATTACCTTATAGCAACCTCATAACATAGTTTTATTAGCTGGTCATCAAATTTGTAGATAAAGCCATATTTATCTTTCCTCTCTCCTTATGTCTCTATTTATTGTCCTTACACATCTTATTAAATTTTATATGATAAATAAAATCCACTACCGTAATTTTCTCGTCTTTTTATCCCGTTTATTACAACAAATCAGGAAATCGCAAAGAGAAAAAATGCTCCGCAAATACATCTTAATGTAAATACTTGATATCTTTTACATTTACCATCCAAAATGATTCATGGTGAGATGGAGCAATTTATAGTCGGCTTGGTCAGCAAAATGCTATCCCTTAGTAAGTGAGCTATTTGTATTATACGGGCCGATACTCTTATGAACATGGAATTTACGATTTTGCTGGTCTCAAGATTCCAGTTAAAGTGATTGACCAGTGTTTTTTATGATGAGCTAAGGATGGGATAAGGGGTCTTGTTTATTGCCAATATTATGGATAACTAATATTTATGCTGCTATAAGACGTCTTTTTACCCGACTGCGCGACACACAAGTATGTATGTATGTATGTATGTATGTATGTTTGTTTCTATGTGGCGTTCTAGAGACCAAATGCGTAGGCCGATTTTGATGATTCTTACGTCAATCGATTCGTCTTAACCTTGCGAGTGTCACTAAAGACATGACAGTATTCAAAATTCACCACAGCCTCAACCAGACGCCATATTGTCAAAATGAAAAAATAAAATGTCGATGAACTATGTCATGTGGGGTGCCGTTGAATAGGTATTTTAAAATCATCTTTAGGTTCCTTTTATCATTTTTCATTTTAAATAATAGTTTAGGATATATAACGATTTAAAGTTGTTTAACAAAACAATCATTCTCGCTAATGTTGTTACTTATTGATTTAAAATTTTACTTCAAGTATAAACGATAAACAAACAAAAAAACAGTGAATAACAAAAAACCCGACAGCGTAAAAAATAATAAAAACTAAAAAGAAAGAAACAAACCCTAACAGATACTAAATTAAAGAAAAACAAAAAACCCGACTGCGTAAAAAATAATAAAAACTAAAAAGAAAGAAACAAGGCCTTTAGTTTAGAATTCTAATGCAAAACAGAACGACTCACAGTCGGGGCCCCTTGGGAACATTTGATTGGTAAAATTTGAATGGGCCCCGACTGTGAGTCGTTCTGTTCTGCATTAGAATTCTAAACTAAAGGCCTTGTTTCTTTCTTTTTAGTTTTTATTATTTTTTACGCAGTCGGGTTTTTTGTTTTTCTTTAATTTAGTATCTGTTTTCCCTAACGCTACTTGAAAGGTTAATATTTTATCGGTTGGGATTAACCAATGGAAACATTTACATGACGTTCATGGGACTACAGATATGAGTATGCCAAAGGCAGCAAATTTTTGCTGTCCACAAATCATTCATAAAAGTCCTAACGTGATTTCGGTAGCATCATTTTAAGACTTTCGCATTGGAACAGAGATTTGACAGAATATTAGCACCACAGTACGACTGCCGTCTTCGTAACTTAAAAGGATAAAGATTCCTTGCTTTAAACCACGGTCACCTTCTTCATCTTCATGACAGTTGAGACTGACGGCCTAACGCGCTTTTCGGGGCACGAGTCAAGCGATAATAATAATAATTATTTTTATAATAATAGGCGGCAAACGAGCGGACGGGTCGCCTGATGGTACAGTCAGCATCAAAAGTCGATGACCACATTCAGATTTTCCAAATCTCTGTACATTCTATCACCCATGAATCGCTAAACAAGAAGGGCGCCAGTATTAAATGAACATTATTAAAGTTCAAAATTAACTGAACACTACTCGTCAAAGTCACTGAACAACATTTTGACAAAAATTGCTAATCGTTATAATATACAAAAACGTCATAACATTCAGTTTTACAAAAGTCACTGAACAATATAAAATGCTTGTTTTGGTAATTTAGTGTAATCACTACAACGTCCAAAAATAACTTAACATCATGAATAACAAAAGTTACTGAACATTACTTTGTTTTGGATACGTAGCGTTTAAACTTATACTATCAAAAATAGCTGAACTACAAACTAAAAAAGTGCTCGCTACTGTCTTCAGCGTTATAAATCCAATCTTGTCCTATCCAAACTAAATCATGTAAAAAAATTAAATGGATGTAAATTTCGAATTTAACTTTCCAAAATACATAGTTTTGTTTTTTTTTTTTCATGGTATCAATGAGAAATATTAGAAGTAGGTGTTCAAGCGGCAAGCACTTTTTTAAGCATATTTTTCAAAATAACTCACTAACGTAGTTTTGGCATAAAGTGACTGTGACATACAGACAGACAGACAGACAGGGTTCCGTGTTTTGCCATTTTTAGCTATGGAACTCTAAAAATACTGTTTACAGAAATGAATTAAAGTAATATGATAAATACTTCTTGCAATTATATTTCTTATATTAATATAAACAGAATTAAAAAGAAAATCAAATGCGCTTTAGTGACAAATAAACATTAATGTTCATATTACTGCACATGAACGTCAAAGAATAGTGATGTTGCGAGAAGAAGGACTTTCTGTTGCCGAAATAGCTAGAGAAGTGGGAGTTGCTGTAAGTTCTATTATATTATGTAGTTTGAGATTATACAGCATGTAACAATGAGAAGATGTTTATAATATTATTCCTGGTGAATAATATGAGATTATCACATACATCCAAATTGTTGTGTTTCAAATTTTATCCAAATGTATTCAGTAGCTTTATCGTGATGCATAACAAACATATAGGTAAACTTTGACATTTATAATATTAGTAAGAAAGTATTAATACCAAGACTTAAAACAACCATACGTATTCGTGACACGAATGTTTGTCCTAAGTGGGAATCTAACAGGGTAGAATCAAAATCGGACGCATAGCATAGGGTCACTTCCGATCAATAAGGTGTTTGGTTATAATGCAGGTTTATTTTTTTATTTTTGTAGCGTAACACCGTGTACTTGTGGATAAGGCGATGGAATAATGAAGAAAACGTTGATGAAATTAAGAAGACCGGTAGACCAAGAAGAACTTCAAGAGCACAGGACGTAAATATCATTCGTCGATTCAGAGAGTCTCCGTGCGTTCCTTCAAACCAGAAATATTTCTTTAAGCACCGTTCATCGACGTCTCCACGAATCTGGTATACATTGCCGTAAACTGGCCGGTAAGTTAAAATTGACTGCTCGATGGCACATAAGTTGCAAAGACTTCAGTTTGCAGAACGATATTTAAACTTTGATTCTTCAAATGTAATATTTGCTGATGAAAAGACCTTTAAATCTTCTCAACATGGTCGAATTACGTTATGGAGAATTAATAATTCCCGTTATCAAGAGCAGCACTTAATAGAAAATAGATCCAATGGAATGATTTCTGTGGGTCTTTGGGGATGGATGAATAAAAGTGGACCAGGGGAACTGATAGAAATTGGTGGTCGTGTAAATGCCGAAGGCTACAAAGACATCTTACAAAATGTTTTACTGCCCACAGCACAAATAATGTTACCTAATATGGCCCCATTACATTTCATACATGACAACTGTTTAATCCACATGGCCCGAGTGTGCAGAGCTTGGTTCCAGGATAACGCAGATTACATTGTCGAAATTCCATTTCCACCAAAAAGCCCGGACCTTAATCCCATTGAAAACTTATGGTCCAGTCTTGGGATGAAAGCACTCCTCGAACAAGGGAAAATCTACTAAATTACGCCATAGAAATCTGGGAAGATTTCAGGGGACGAGCCCCGACCAAAACCCCCTTGGCGGCGGATGAAGGTGTTGGCTCCGCTCCGCCGCCAAAACACCCAGCGGCCGCAGAGGATAGGGAGGACGGCAACCCGTGGGTTTGAGGTACACTCACGGTGAAGCTAAGCGGGATCCCGGGAGAGGACGGTCCACGTGGGCTTGGGTGAGGCCTGCGTAGGATGCGTCCCAAGGTGCGGGTGCGGGGGACAGTTTTGTCTGTCCCTCGCAGTCGGGTGCGGTCACGTATCTCGTCCCCTGAAATCTTCCCAGATTTCTATGGCGTAATTTAGTAGATTTTCCCTTGTTCGAGGAGTGCTTTCATCCCAAGACTGGACCATAAGTTTTCAATGGGATTAAGGTCCGGGCTTTTTGGTGGAAATGGAATTTCGACAATGTAATCTGCGTTATCCTGGAACCAAGCTCTGCACACTCGGGTCATGTGGATTAAACAGTTGTCATGTATGAAATGTAATGGGGCCATATTAGGTAACATTATTTGTGCTGTGGGCAGTAAAACATTTTGTAAGATGTCTTTGTAGCCTTCGGCATTTACACGACCACCAATTTCTATCAGTTCCCCTGGTCCACTTTTATTCATCCATCCCCAAAGACCCACAGAAATCATTCCATTGGATCTATTTTCTATTAAGTGCTGCTCTTGATAACGGGAATTATTAATTCTCCATAACGTAATTCGACCATGTTGAGAAGATTTAAAGGTCTTTTCATCAGCAATTATTACATTTGAAGAATCAAAGTTTAAATATCGTTCTGCAAACTGAAGTCTTTGCAACTTATGTGCCATCGAGCAGTCAATTTTAACTTACCGGCCAGTTTACGGCAATGTATACCAGATTCGTGGAGACGTCGATGAACGGTGCTTAAAGAAATATTTCTGGTTTGAAGGAACGCACGGAGACTCTCTGAATCGACGAATGATATTTACGTCCTGTGCTCTTGAAGTTCTTCTTGGTCTACCGGTCGTCTTAATTTCATCAACGTTTTCTTCATTATTCCATCGCCTTATCCACAAGTACACGGTGTTACGCTACAAAAATAAAAAAATAAACCTGCATTATAACCAAACACCTTATTGATCGGAAGTGACCCTATGCTATGCGTCCGATTTTGATTCTACCCTGTTAGATTCCCACTTAGGACAAACATTCGTGTCACGAATACGTATGGTTGTTTTAAGTCTTGGTATTAATACTTTCTTACTAATATTATAAATGTCAAAGTTTACCTATATGTTTGTTATGCATCACGATAAAACTACTGAATACATTTGGATAAAATTTGAAACACAACAATTTGGATGTATGTGATAATCTCATATTATTCACCAGGAATAATATTATAAACATCTTCTCATTGTTACATGCTGTATAATCTCAAACTACATAATATAATAGAACTTACAGCAACTCCCACTTCTCTAGCTATTTCGGCAACAGAAAGTCCTTCTTCTCGCAACATCACTATTCTTTGACGTTCATGTGCAGTAATATGAACATTAATGTTTATTTGTCACTAAAGCGCAATTGATTTTCTTTTTAATTCTGTTTATATTAATATAAGAAATATAATTGCAAGAAGTATTTATCATATTACTTTAATTCATTTCTGTAAACAGTATTTTTAGAGTTCCATAGCTAAAAATGGCAAAACACGGAACCCTGTCTGTCTGTCTGTCTGTATGTCACAGTCACTTTATGCCAAAACTACGTTAGTGAGTTATTTTGAAAAATATGCTTAAAAAAGTGCTTGCCGCTTGAACACCTACTTCTAATATTTCTCATTGATACCATGAAAAAAAAAAACAAAACTATGTATTTTGGAAAGTTAAATTCGAAATTTACATCCATTTAATTTTTTTACATGATTTAGTTTGGATAGGACAAGATTGGATTTATAACGCTGAAGACAGTAGCGAGCACTTTTTTAGTTTGTAGTTCAGCTATTTTTGATAGTATAAGTTTAAACGCTACGTATCCAAAACAAAGTAATGTTCAGTAACTTTTGTTATTCATGATGTTAAGTTATTTTTGGACGTTGTAGTGATTACACTAATTGATTTGATTATGAAGTTTAAATTTGTCGATTTTTAATAAAAACCAATAATAATTATTAACTGTATTGATTAATTGAACCATTAAATTAAATTTTGTTGTTGTAGTAGGGGAGCCCATGAGGGGCTTTCGGGATTTACTCCAGCGCGTCAGATATTGATAGCATCCGTACGGCTTTTTTAATAAAGTAGGAATGTTATTCTGCTCGTTTGCATAGTGGAGGTAAGATTCCAAAATATAAAAAAAATAAAATTAATCGTACGTGTCAGATTTTCTAAGGAGATGTTAATTTTGAATTTTTTTTTGGTGTCGGGTTGAAAACTCCTCATGGAGTCCCTCGCCCTGGGGGGGAAGGGCGAAGGGGACTGTCAGACTCTTACTGACTAAAAACCAACCCGTGCTCCTCATGTACCCATGTGTCGGAGGGTAGGGTTTCACCGAAGCATTCCTCGCTACCCCCCGACGGGTATTGGCCCGCCAGATGTTCAGGCGGGCCCCGACCAAAACCCCCTTGGCGGCGGATGAAGGTGTTGGCTCCGCTCCGCCGCCAAAACACCCAGCGGCCGCAGAGGATAGGGAGGACGGCAACGCAACACCGCATCTCCTCTTCCTCTGCGGCCCCACCGCGACGCAACGATGGTGCACCCCCATTTGGTCGCGGGAGATAGGGCGCGCGGTAACGCAACACCGACACGCCTCTCTTCCCGCGACCGCACCCGACTGCGAGGGACAGACAAAACTGTCCCCCCGCACCCGCACCTTGGGACGCATCCTACGCAGGCCTCACCCAAGCCCACGTGGACCGTCCTCTCCCGGGATCCCGCTTAGCTTCACCGTGAGTGTACCTCAAACCCACGGTTACTGAGCCCCCCTCACCACGACAAGATGGAGATCCCACGGGGGAGGGGGGATGTTATGTGAACCTAAAAACGTTATAATATACTCAAGTGCGACAGATTAAGATATATATATATGCTTTATCCTAACGTCATTGACGTGCCTTCTCATAATCTGACGATTATCTGAAGGGATTAAGACAACAGCTCTTATTTTTAACATTTTGTAAGCACCCCCACTGATGAAAAATTATACTTTTTTTTTTTTATCATATAAGCTGTGCAACCCAATAGGTCTCCATGACACTCGAGTAAATCCCAATTTAGCATCGTGGGCTCCCCTTCTATTGATAATAAATAAAAGGGTGGTGATTTACATGTGCATGTGTCTACTTAATTTATATACCAAAAACATATACCTACCGAAAAAAATACACACACATATTAAATCCAAAAACATTTCATTTCGTTCAGGGACTTCAGAGATAAACGATGGTAAGCTATTTTTGACAATAATTTGTTCTGATATTTTAGAGACGATGAATGTTATGCTTTTTTTACTATAACTTTGTTTAGCGACTTTTGAAAATGATGGTCACCTACTTATGCTCTTTTATAATAATCATTCATTTGTGGCGCTTGTCATGTTGAGCGATTAAGGTTTATTACGGTGAACAGTGATTTTGAAAATCTAAATGTGGTCATCAACTTTTGATGCTGACTGCACCTAAGCAAATACCGCCACCCATGAGCACAAGCAACACCAGAGGAGTCACAAATGCGTTGCCGCCCCTTGGGGTTGGTAAAAGGGATAGGAGGAGGAGTGGGCTGAGGGAGAAAGAATGGGGTATGGGGCCTTCAGCACTCTCACTCACAGAACGAAATGCAACAGTTTAGCTACTGTTACTTTACGACGATTTTCTGTGAGAGGTTAATACTTCCCCGGTCGAGCCGGTCCACTCATGCTGAAATCAGCAAGGCTCCACTACTCTGATTAACAATTTAATAGGCAAATAACTCAAAAAAATCAATGGTTGCGAGTATGTCGTTGGTTTGGATCCGATATTCGCTGCATGGCAGTCTGTTGGTATCTCCACTAGGCTATACCTACCGCCACTTTGCTAGTCACAATGTTTTCGTCAAACGCGAGAGTCCTCAGTATTGCAAATGTTTTTAGATAATGTTAATGGCCCATTCTCTACGGAGCCTCGCCTGCTTGCTACTTTAGCGGCACATAAAAACATTTTTCAATATTAATAAAATACGAAATATGTAACTTCCTCAAACTGTATCGTGATAAATGACAAAGTTCACGAGTGATAAATTAGAGGATATTTAATCAAACGTCTTGTCGAACGACGCAATTAATATTGAAGCTGCTATTACAATTCCTTTCTTATCAAAAACTTTCAAAGAAGAAACAATTTTTATTATATTACTTATTTCTTTGAAAGTTCTTGGCTTTCAAATAAGAGCATATTATGAGTACGGAAAATTATCGGCAATATAACTTGATGTTGATTTTAATAACGGTATCACAATTTTTTTTTTTCTGTAAAAATCGCAGCAAGAGCAGTGCGCCTTTATATTGAAACTAAAAGTTGCTCAAAGCTACATCCGTACATTACATTTTATTTTAACCGTTTCTGTCCGATCCCTTGGGAATTTCAATAACAGGTAGTAGAGCCTTGCTGATTTCAGCATGAATGGGCCGGCTCGTCCGGGGAAGTACTACCCTCTCACAGAAAATCGACGTAAAGTAACAGTACCTAAACTGTTGCGTTTCGTTCGGTGAGTGAGTGTTCCGGAGGCCTTATGCCTTATTTCTTCTCCCTCATCTCACTACTCATCCTATCCATTTTCCCAATCCCAAGGCGCGGCAACGCACTTGTGACTCCTGTGGTGTTGCTTGTGTCCATGGGCAGCGGTAATTGCTTACCATCAGGCGATCCGTCTGCTCGTTTGCCGTCTATTACTATAAAAAAAAATCCTTTCTTGGCACACCTCTAAGGTCTCCAAGGAACATACATACTTTGCGTCATCTGTCACTAACTCTAGAATTTTACACAACAACTATCATTTATCAGACCATAAATTAAAATGCCATAAATATTAATCGTTGACTTGAAGTCAGATCAACCAGGCTGGGTGGACGGCGTGTGCTCCCAGCTTGGTTTACGATTTCTCATAATATATTTTACAACCTTTTGCCCACTACTTCACCCACGTGAATGTCACTTATATAAAACAATCTCATACAAACTCTTCGCACTTTACGAGGGGAACGCTTCCCTGTATTTCTCAATGATCATTCATGCTATATTTCAGCTTCTTGCGTCCAGCAGTTTCGGCTATACGTTGTCTGTCAGTCAGTAGCTGAAGGAAAGTGTTGCATATATGTTTATTGTAGTACGGAATCTTCACGGACTACTTCTGCTCAAGAACCGACAGACGGGTGTGCCAGAATTTCGCTGCAATAATGAAAGCTGTGGTCCTCACTCTGTGTAAGGGAGTGAGGTTGAAACCGGCAATCAAAACGTTCACCAATCCGACTTACTCTTATTATTTTATAAACAGTACTACATGTTACAACGTAGTTATTAAAGCACCTGTCTAACAAAACATATTTGAATATGTAAACAAACACATTGTTGTTTCTGTCTCGTTGTAGAACAAAGCTTTTGTTTCCAAATTCCCTCATTGATGACACATTCCGCTTTGATGAACATAAAAGAAACTCGTGGACAGTATTTTAAGCTCAGTCTAGACATAGTATTGGTTAAATAAATATAGAAACAAACTGGACTTACGTACATACATACTATATTATATTTTTTAAATTTCTAATTCAAGTGAACATATACAGGTCTTATCGTTTAAGCGATCAAGTGGTCTAAGTGCCTAGCATAGTATACATAAAATCTCTTGTATAACATAATTTGGCTGCAATTTGACCGGCCTAAGTTCCGTTGGGGTCAGGGGTTTAGTTCTCTCGTAACAAATTGACAAATATTTGCAAGCTGAGTAGAGTTGTTTTCTTTATGTGTATACATACATACATATACTCACGCCTTTTGCCCGTCGGAGTAGGCAGAGACAACGGAACGCCACTTGCTTCTATCCTTACAAACTTCACGCGCTTCCTCTACATTCATTACTCTTTTCATTCATGCTCGCCGGTTGCGGGTGCTTCGGACGTTTCCTTTTTTCAGAGCATCACCAATTTGGTCGACGAATGTCCTACGAGGTCGGCCGCGACCGGCTTGCCCATACACGTTTGCCTCATATATTCGGTGCGTCATTCTTTCTTCACTCATTCACTCCACGTGTCCAAACCATCTCAGCATTCCTTTCTGAATTCTCGTCACAACATCTTCTTTCAAGCCTCAGCGCTCTCGTATTACTGCATTCGGAATTCTATCAATTAGTCTCACCCCACATATACTACGCAGTGATCGCATTTCGACTGCTTTAATTCTGCTTTCATACTTATTCTGCCATAACCAACACTCGCTACCATAATACATCAGCGTGGGCACAAGTACACCATAATGAACCGCCAGTAGTATATGTATTTAAAATATACAAGCTAGTTAATTAATTATCTGGGTCCCTTCAGTCTCCAATATCGGATCTACTGATCACATGTGAGTTGTCCTAGGATATCTTCTGTATATACAAAATACTTACGTTACTGACTGACTGACAGACATCGCATAGCCTTAATTATTAGGCACAAGAAGCTGAAATATGGCTGATAAGTATGTTCCTTGGGGATTGTAGGCGTACACTAAGAAGAGATTTCCCAAAATTCCCGGAACTTCTTCATCGGCATCTTCTAGTTACATTATAATAACATTTACTTCTGCTTTCGATATAATTCAGATTTAACAAACATTTTCCCATTAAAATATATAGAATTTTAATTGGGAAAACTGACAGCAAACTACCAACGAGACTAAAAACTATATTCACTTAAGTCAGCGCTAAATTCAATATTCGATCTATCCATTTTTTGGAGCTTTGAGATACATATTTGACATACGCTCCATACAAAATACGTCAAACATGTGTCTTAAATTTTAAAATCCATGGATAGATCGAATATTGAAACCGGCCTTTAGTCAACAAACCCAAAAGTAAACAAATAATACGAAACTCGCTTGCCGTATTTTCCATAAGGCCTTTGAATAGAGAGCCTCAGACATCATGAATAGCTCACAGTAAAACATCATGCATCAAAATAAATTCACCTTGGTTGTCATTAACGATACTCCGTAGTGAATAAACGGTGAAAGCTTTTTAACGTTAAATAAAGATTGACAAAAGGCAGCAAGAAAAAGATTTATCGGTGAAAATGTAGCATTAAAACGGTTTTCGCGTAAATAACACCACGCAGATCATCGGTGATACACACGGTGGAAACTTATGACGAGCACGTTGGGTGTGACTCAGCACATACAATTACGATAAGGGGGCCCAATTCCCCTATTTTTATATGACATTGATATTATATTTTGAATTGAGTCAGAAACGGTAATCTGATAACCTAACGTCATTATCGTATAATTTGAAATAAACAGTTCGTCGTTGACACATATTTTGACTATTGTTTCAATTAACGATCTCGTAACAACTTCGTTCTACTATCAGCTAATTTAGTGACGTAACTATGACACTGACATGATATCGAAACTATATTTATTTAGGAGAATTGGGCCCCGGACATTTCAACTAATAAACTGTCCCACCCACGCAGGGGCGGATATTAAAAATATCTTCAGTGATAATGAAGCTTTCTAATAGAAACAACCAAAAATATTAAGTCTTACTCTATGTTATACTAGTAAAGAAGATTAGATAGAGGTACCTACTGTGACTTGGCAGTAAGATTGAAAATCAGACAGGCATGTACTAAAGCGGGGACTGGAACGCAATAATAAAATACCTACACTAGATAGTTTTATTTCGTTCATCAAAGATCAGTGTCGAATATTTCATAATACGCAGTCTAGTTCACCTAGCCCGTCTAACACTAACAGCAGCAAACAAAAGTTGAATAAAGCGCGAAATAGTAATAATAACTCGGTCCCTAATCCACAATCTTACGTAACATGCTCGGAATCTAATAAAATTAATTCACAGAAGTGTCTGTGCAGTAATATAGTGCACGACCATTTCTACAAGTGTCCCGCCTTCAATGGTTTAAATCCAACTGCTCGTTTCAAGTGCGTAAAAGATAACAAAACATGCATTAATTGCTTAAGTATAAAGCATAAAACGAGTGATTGTTCTAGTAAACGAGATGCCGCTCATGTAATCAACGACACCATTCACTGTTAAATTTCGATAAAGGTAGCCCGTTGTCAAGCCAAGCCGCTAACCTTGACACACTTACGTCGCAGGCGGACGGCCTTCGCGCGCTTGTAGTAATCAGAGCAGTGCTAAGCCGCGGTGTATGACGTCTAAGACTGTTCTGTTAGCGACAGCGCAAGTTATCGTTTATGATGTTAATGGGTCGCCGCACATGGTACGTTGTCTACTCGATAGCGCGTCTCAGACCAATTTAATAACATTTGAGTTGTTCAAACGCCCGAGGCGTTTGAACAACTCAAATATTATTGTGATTGTGGACTAACTTTAAAAATACTAACTCAATAGTCAAAGGGATCGGCGGTTCAGAAAAACATTGCAAGGGTTCCGTAGATATTAAAATACATTCGCGTTTTGATAGGGATATTAATTTTAACATTTCTTCGCTTATCGTGGAGCGTATTACGGACACATTGCCAAGCGCTAATGTGGACGTATCGCTACTCACACACCTCGAGTCAATGCCGCTGCCAGACTCGGAGTTTGTGAATCCGGCAGCCATTGATGTTTTGATCGGAGCTGCAATATTCCCGCACTTGCTACTAACTAAAGTGGTACGTAGTGGGCAACATAACTTACCGCCCGCTATTGAGACGGTATTTGGGTATGTGATTATGGGTACCGTACCTACATTACATACTTCTCAATACGTTACGTCTTGCTGTTGTTCTGTTCTTCAAGAAAATAATATTGATTCTCTTCTCAAGCGATTTTGGGAGCTTGAAGAGGTTACCGCACCGCCCTCGATGAGCCGTAAAGATCTCGAGTGTGAAGAACATTTCCGCGCTACCACTGTTCGTGACGACAGTGGCAGATACGTTGTGGCGTTGCCATTCTGTGGTGACCCTTATTCGTTAGGCGACTCGTACGCTGCTGCGCTCAGATGTTTCCATTGTTTGGAACGTAAACTTAAAGCATCACTTAAGTTACGCAGCGCCTATAATGACGTCATTCGTGACTACATAGATAAAGGATTTTTGAGTGTAGTTATAAACAATGAGGGCAACTCTCTACCCTCATATTATATCCCTCATCACGGCGTAGTTCGCGAAGATAAAACCTCTACTAAACTTCGCGTGGTTTTAGATGCTAGTTGTAACACTACATGGGGTCAGTCGATTAATGACATTTTGCATGCCGGCCCCAATCTACAGGGTGATTTATTTAACATCATAATAAAGTTTCGTCTTTTCCAAATTGCTCTGTCAGCTGATTGCCGCCAAATGTTTCTCAATATCGGCGTTCGCAAATCTGACCATAGATTTCAACGGATCTTTTATCGTTTTGACAAGAAATAACCTTTATCTGTGTATCAGTTCAATCGTATTTGTTTTGGACTCAAGTCTAGCCCATATCACGCGTTACGAGTTGTTCGCCAGTTGATCGCTGATGAAGGCGATCACTTTCCCGCCGCAGCGGCTGTTGCCACTTCCGCTTTGTACATGGATGACATTGCCTGTAGTGTCATATCCGCTCCGCTAGCAATTTCGCTTTGTGAAGAACTTATCCAGCTTTTCAAGCGAGGCCAGTTTGATCTTCTCAAATGGACAAGCAACTCTAAGGAGGTTCTCGCACGCATACCAGATTCTCATAAAGCTTCTCCAGACATTGAGTTTGAGAAGTCTGTACCGCATAAAGTTCTCGGTTTACGCTGGGACAAATCCTGCGATAGTTTTCGGTATGACGTCTCACCGCCAGATGATAAGTGCACCAAACGCACTATGCTGTCCACAGTGGCTTGACTATGGGACATAATGGGTTTTGTGGCTCCCACAATTTTGTACGCCAAGCTCTTGATCAAAGAGCTTTGGCTATCAAAGTGTGAGTGAGATGAAACACCCCCTGACCATACTGTCGCCGCTTGGGGCCAGTTTTGTATTGAGCTTACCGCACTCAATCAAATTACTATTCCGCGTCATCTTGGGTTGGTAGATGGATGTAACATCAACGTGAAGTGAAAACATGAACAAAGTGCTTACGGCGGAGTCGTATATCTGCAAGTCCGCATTGGTTCTAACTACTCGGTGCAGTTAGTTTGTGCCAAGTCTAAGGTCTCGCCTGTTAAAACCATTTCGGTTGCGAGACTGGAGTTGTGCGCGGCCCTTCTGCTGTCTCAGTTGCTCCGCAAGGTTCAAGATACAGTCTTGCCCCACTTCCCTATTAATAGAATATACGCGATTTCTGACTCCAAAATAGTGCTCGCTTGGATTTATTCATCTCCTCATCGCTGGCAGACTTTTGTCGCCAACCGCGTTAGTAAATTGATTGAACTTGTTCCCGCTACTTGTTTCAATCACGTCGCGGGTATTGAGAACCCCGCAGATTGCTTGTCTCGTGGTGTCACTCTACTTAATCTTCTGCATCATCCATTGTGGCATCGTGGACCTTCTTGGATTTCCCATGACCCGTCAGAATGGCCCATGCAACACTTTGACCACGGTGCAGAAGACGAAGATGTACCCGAACGGAAGTCTGTTTCTTATCCCGTGATTGCTGAGGTTGCGGAGTCTCCCATCTATGCACTCGCACTACGCATGTCATCGTGGTCTAAGTTACTCCGCGGCATCGTTTATGTCTATAGGTTTCTTAGGCACCTACCTAATGAGACTTTTGTATCAAGTACTGATATCAAATTCGCAGAATGTAAGTTACTACGAGCTGTACAGGCTGTTCATTTTAGTAACGACATTCAAAATTTGAAAGACAATGTACCTTGTTCTCCCGCTATCCTTAGACTCAAGCCGTTTCTCGATGAACACGGCGTCGTACGCGTTGGGGGACGCCTGTTAAATTCGGATGAACCTTATAACTACAAACATCCTTGCATTCTGCCGCGACATGATCATGTTGTCGACCTTCTTGTTGATTTTTATCACAAGAAGCACCTCCATGCCGGTCCAGAGTTGCTTATGTCCTTACTTAGGCATAAGTATTGGATTTTAGCCGCTCGACGAATAATTCGTCACAGAATACATAAATGTAACGTCTGTTTCAAATTTCGTCCGCGTCCGACTTTCCCTCCCATGGCCGATCTCCCTAGCCAGCGCGTGAACCAGGTTGCTAAAGCGTTTACACACACCGTTTGTGATTACGCAGGACCACTGCAGTATACGCGAGTGCGTGGTCGAGGTGTTAAAAGCCGTAAAGCCTGGCTATGTATTTTTACATGCTTAACGACGCGCGCTACGCATATTGAAGTTGCGACAGATTTAAGCACGGTGTCATTCCTGGCAGCCCTTAAACGATTTATCTCATGGCGCGGCCCTGAACAGTGTTTGTACACGGATAATGGCACTTGTTTCGTGGGCGCAAGCTCTTATTTACGCGACCTTTATTAGTTTCTCAGGGAAGAATATCGTACTCGTCTTCAGGAAGAACTTTCCATAAATCATATTGACTGGAAGTTTATTCCACCAGCATCACCACATTTTGGTGGATGTTGGGAAAGCATGGTCAAAGTAATTAAAACGCATCTCTTCAAAGTTATAGGTCAACAGATCCTCTCTTACGAAGAGCTTTTAACTGTCCTTGCACAAGTCGAGGCACTGGTCAACTCGCGTCCGCTCACGGCATTGAGTAGCGACCCTGCAGAACCATCGGCGTTAAACCCTGCACATTTTCTGAACACAGTGCCATTATCGTCATTTCCGGCTCCTGAAGCAGACTCTTCAAGCTTGCTCCAGAGACATACTCTGCTGGATAAACTCGTGCAGTCGTTCTGGCGGCGCTGGCGTGCGGAATATCTACACCAGCTTCAGGCTAGATCCAAGTGGAATAGTCCTGCATCCCCTATACAGGAGGGTACGTTGGTCGTCATAATACATGATAATGCTCCGCCGCTTTCATGGCCGTTAGCCATTGTAGAGAAATTGCATACTTCCAAGGACGGTACAACCCGCGTTGTTACCGTGAGAACCGCTAAGGGGAGCTACGTGCGCCCTGTTGTACGTCTCTGTCCGCTTCCAACTCAGTGAGATCTAGCCTGAAGTTGGATCTACCTCTTAGTTTAAGTATTTAGTTTGTAGTTTTCGCTATTATTGCGTTTGTAGTTTTCGCTAAAGTTAATTTAGATTAATTTTATTATCATATCGCTAGAATCGCTGTCTTAGCCTATTGATGGGTTATGCAGTAGTACACCCAACATAGCTAAGTTCAATTCTATTTCTTTTAAAGGGAACCCTTTAGGGCCGGGGGGATATGGTAGCGCCATCTACCTTTCCATCGAGAACTAATCACGTCAACGTCAATGGTTCGTCGCTGCTCGGCCAATCCGAGCGATCCTTTTCATAAATCCCCTCCCGAAACGCCTCGCTATTGGCCGCCCTGATCAACGGCGACAGAAGATTCGAGACGCTGAGAACGTGTCCGCCATACCGTACCGCACCGCACCGCACCGCTGTATATAATTATTACCGCTTACAACCAAAGAAAACCTAACAAACCCGCTCGCGAGTGAAAGTGAAACGAATAGTGTAGTGTAGTGATTCAAGCAGCTTCATCTCGAAAACACCAGGAGACTGCCCTTCTGAGAAGAAGAAGATTGCCGTGCAAGGTAAGAGGTTCCTTTCTACACCATACTTTCTCTCCTTCTCCAATCCTAGGCGACCAGAACTCGCCATCCTTTAAATACAGTCCATTTTTCCCAAATCGCCTAGGAACCTTCGGTTTCGGTGTAACGCCGAACCATTTTTTTTGGTACGGTGGTGACGTAGGAGTAGCCGAGCGCATAGCACATAGCCGCGGTCCGGAGAAGAGACCAGACACTAGACGTCAAAATCAATAAATTAACACACAACTTACAACTACACAAAATCGGGGCAAAGTATGAAGATGGATTTAATGATTTTTATTTGAAAATAATCATTATTTTATTTAGCATCAGTATATGGAATAAAACGTCGCTGAAGCCTTATTTTAGTTATAACAGCACTACAACATCGGTGTCAGGCAACTGCGAAGGATACCAAGATTTTATGATTTAAATGTAAATGATTATCAAGCCAAAACTTCAGTAAAATTTTAAAAAGTAAGCACAGGTTTGAATGCAGGACCAGCCACATTATTTTGAAATCTTGAAAACACATGCGATGGCCTCAGGGTTCATCATTATTAATTGACTATCACAACTACAGATATTTTTAGCTTCTTCTGGCTTATAAAAATACTCCCATCATACTACAGATGGTCAAATGTGAATCATAAGTCTACAAAGTAGGAAAATGCTCAGGACGCAAGCCAGAGGCGCGCTCGTCTGAAATGATGTGCATATTAAACCGCTGAGGAAAACATGGTAAAGAAACTTGCATATGTGAGTACAGTTTATAACGAAGTACGTGTATATAAAGTGGTACTGCATGAAGTTGCTGGAGGATTTAAGTAAACCAAAATGGCGTTTCTCGCATACTAGCACTATTCTCTTAAAAACTCAACACCAACAATACCTATCAATGTAGATAAAACTCTTTCGCTATTGACTGATTGACAGGCAACGCAAGCGAAACTACTAAGCGCAAGAAGCTGAAATTGCTGAAGTCCTCCGATCACCTAATAATGCCAATGTTTTTTTTTTCTTTTATTTTTTAATGGATAACTCCCGCATTAAGACTAAATCCTGTATCGCGAGAAAATTTACAAAAATACAACTAACGGACACAATGAACACCCAGACTCGAAACAACAATTTATGAATCACACAAAGTTTTGGCTCGTGTGGGAATCGAACCCGGCCAGGCGGCCGCTGAAACCACGACGCCAACCATGCAGTCTATTGTGGCGCAAAGTAAAATATAGGATACAATTAAGTCCAGCAGTGGAATTAACAAAGGCTGTGTGGTGATAATATCCAAAATGTGTTCAAAAGAGTGAACAAGTTTAGATTTTTAGCAGAATCCAACGCACGCTTATAATTCACCGAAATGTTAATAAGCATTTTATCAAAATGTAGGAACGTATAATTCGTTCACATGCCCAGTTTAAATTATTTTGCCTTCGAGTATTACAGTTGCAGTATCATTAAGCCGAAGGCAGAGATTGGATGTCAATTTGCACCCAATATTCGCCCTAACCTTCATAGAAAGACAATTTATCATTCTAGCTTCTAACATCATCATTTGTTAGATACAAACTAAAAATAACTAGTGGCAGTATAACAAACAGTGTCAGAATTTGATTGATTGAAACGTTGGCACACAACAGCGAAAAATGGAATAGGCGTCAAGAAATAAAAGACGCAAATATAAAACTAAGGTATCAACAGCCATGTTAATAATTTAGATAAAGAATGAGGAAAGAGGAAACACTTAGGAGATTTTTGTCACATATATTGGACCAATTTGTTTGATACGGGAAGTGGGAATGCAGTCGTGTCGACGGTGCTTATGTGATAAAATTTTGCTGCGGAAATTATTTGTATGGGATGTGTAGGGTTGTCTCATTATTTTGGTATTTCTTTTATCATTCATATTTAATAGTAATCTTACAGCTAATATATAATATTTAGAGTAATAGCCTCTGGCTAGAGTAACTGAGACTGGGACTAGTGCTGAATATATTTTTAAATGTTTGAAATATGTTGTCAAGTATCAGTATTATATTGGAGTGAGTAGCTTTGCAAAAAGGATTATAACATTTTTCTGAAATCATTAAGTATTGTTGCACGTTTTAACGTAAATACGTTTAACTGTGTTTGTAAGTTTTATTATATCAAGACCAATACTTTAAAAATTGCATTATTAATAAGACACTTCATTAAATAATTATGGGCCAAAATTATTATTACATTGTTCTAATCATAATTTAGTATTTCGCGCATAGTCATTGTATTTTGTTAGAAATCTGCCCTTAAGGCGCTGTTATACCTCAGAAGCCGTGAAACACCAAATTTTTCGTCGCGCATCTAGCCATAACGGTACAGATAACAAACTAGCAAAAAATAGAGCTTAAAGGCAAAAGTCTGAACAAAAGACTTTTGAAAGAATTTTTCATGTATGTAAAATAGAATCACGGTAAAAAAATCACAAAATCGAGGCAAAAAATAATCTTTCGTCTCACTGTTTGCAATATTTTGATCGTAAGCTGTCATATTTTATTTGATAATATTGTAGGAAATCTAATGAACTAAAGAATTACCCTATTTAATTTCATATTACATGTGTATATTTTGTAAAATTAAATAAAATCTGCCAAACGTCTTTGATTTTGACGCTCGGTAGATCCCATCAATATCAAACGCTTCAGCAATTTAAACCTTATTAGCATAAGCGGTGTACTGAGTGTCAGTTGCTAGTTTACGCCCCGCCCAGACCTCATCATTCGGCTATGAGCCCTGTGAGAGATAGGTCATGTCGCTTGCGTCTCCGCTGCACGAAATTTTACGTAAACCTGTTTGTTATTATAATACGCCAAATTGAGTTCGTAATTTCATGTTTTATGTTATAGACTGAATACTTTGAATCAAATAGGCTTTTCATGTAACTATGGGCACATATAATTAGGAACTAAGTTTATACTCTTGTTGCGTTTAATGTGTTATTGTTTCTGTGCTTATAAATATATAGTTAGAAGAATAAAATATGGACAATTAGAGAAATGAAGTTCTACGAAGGATTTGTACAAGAAAGCGTCGTAATAAAATAGAAATTCATCCAAGGTCAAGTGATTATGAAATATGTAACATTTTTACACAAATTATTTTCATAAGAGTCTTTTATGACTAACTATGTTATAGATTATCGATTATGCATAATATAATTATATAAATTATTCTCACAATACATAGCTGCCACAGTTTTCATTATTTTTGAAAGAGTAATAACATAAAATCGAATCATTTTATGTACCTATATTCCAAATTCATTAGCTTGTCAGAGCGCCGGGAGCGCTAAGATGCCGCCACGGCGAACAATAAACAGCGCTAATATGGCGCTCCGCAATCCGCACACAAGCGGTAACGAATGTTGTATTATTGTGTTGTGAACATAAACCTATTTAGGTACATCGGGTAAAACTTTGATTATTCATAAACTATTAGGTATGTCTCAGTACATCTAATATCTTTTTAATTTCTGAAATCAATCATTTATAAGTAAGAAGGTGACTTCTCTGTTTGCTATAACACAAGATATAGTATTTTCTTAATAATAAAGTACGTAACTAATTATCTTTATTGTAATTACAGTGAACTTAAAGATAACAGTTCTGCAACGTCTTACACACATTTGACTGCAGTCATTCCTAACACGATCTGTTCAAGAGCTAGCCAAGAAATGCCAAACAATTTTTTGAACAAATTTGACTCCAATTCCGTAGTCCAAAAATTACAAGAGGGATAGCAGTGACTGGTTCAAATTGCGTAAGAATATGTTGACAGATTGAAATTTTGGTATAGTGGTAAAAACAGCAGTAAGCCAACTTAGTAAAAAATATTTTGTACAAATAAAATATTTGCAATGTAAAATCAGTTGCGCATGGAATCTAAAATGAACAACTGGCTTGGCGAAGCAAGAACATGTAACAATCGAGCCTTGGGGATTATCCGTTTATTGGTGCCACGCCAGATGGATTAATAGGTTCAAACACGATTGTGAAAATTTAATGTTCTATAGTTGCCTATAAGAATCGCCTGGAGAATAGTATAAGAGCAAATAAAATACAAATATGGAAACATGATAAAAAAGTGAACTGACTAGTCTAAACAAATATTGTAATTGTTATTACCAAATTCAGGGGCAACGCCACGTTACACGCAAACAAATGTGTTTATTTGCTGTGTGGAGTGGCGAAAGTATACCACTAAAAATAGAAATTATAGAAAGAGATGATGTTTTCTGGGAGAAGAAAAGCTTGTGGCGTTTTATATGAATTGGCAGTTGCCTGAAATTGTTGATTCTCGTCAAGCTTAAGGGATGGCATTGCGAGATCACGGAGAGGAAAATGTTTCATCAGTGCTTGAAATTTCTACAATACCAAGCCGTAAAAGGAAAGTAAATGAAACTGTGCCTCGTGAACAATAGCAAATAATAAGTATTGAAGCCTTATCACCTAACACACTGCCTTTAACATTCGATGAGAATAAAGAAAACCTGCCGGGTCATAGCAGACAGCTAACTTTTGATGAGCTGTAAATTCTGTATTTCGTTAATAAATGATAAATTAATATAAATAAATATCTTTTAATATTTATTTTCTTTGAAACAATACATATTTGAAGCGAAAGAAATTTTTTATATTTTACATACAAACATGTATGAGGAGAGCTAACGAAAAAGCAGTAACTCAAATTCGAATTCTATAATTTTCTAAGCGACATAGCAGTATCTAATGAATAAGGTATATCCACATATATTTTTGATGTTTATCTATTTTGAAAAATAATAATGGGTTGGGTTTCGAAACGAGTCGCCTGAATTTGAGGGTATTGGTAGTGTAGGGGCTTAAGGGAGTTCGTTTTAATCCCCTAAAAGTAATTTTGGCTGCCGGAGTTGCGTCTAAATATTTTTAAACAATTTCCAACATTTTTATAAATGCTTCGGCAATTATGCAGAACGGAACGTAGTTTTTATACTTTAGTACAGTTTTACAAATGTCATTTTTAGGTTTTATGTAAAAAACGTGAAACGAAACGCAAAACTGCCATCTTGGAATGATCATATTGACAGCTAATGTCAAATTTGTGCGTCATTGCTTTCGAATGCCTAGGGTTAGGTGCGACTGTAATGAGTAACTAAATAGGTTATGTTAGGTTCTTTTTTGACCCTTAATCCGAAACTAGGAGCCCTTCGCAGGGCTCCGTCAACCTTAGTTTATTAAACTAGTGTGATGAATGTGGAAGTTGGCAGTGCCATACACACCGATGTTTGGAGATTTATTTTTTCAGAGGAAACCAAGTATTTCCGGCAAGTGAAAATTGTGAGGGGGGTTTCAAGACCTCCCCTCCTCCCTCTCCAATCACTCACAACCCCTAAAAATGGCGACGTATTTCGAAACCTTTACCATAATAATTATACTTATAATAACAATAACATCCATAAATAAATAAAAGAAATCAACTTTTACTAAACTTCAATTATCTCGTAACTCGCTTTAGTTGAGATACGTATATTTGCGCTTAGTAGAACAGTATTGTGTTTTTTTAGGGTACCGTAGCCAAAAATTGTAAAAACGGAACCCTTATAGATTCGCAATGTCTGTCTGTCTGTCCGCCCGTATGTCACAGCCAATTTATTGCAAAACAGATTTGAAAACTGGCAGGAATGGAATTAGATGTAGGTATTCTATGAACTGCTTCACTATTTTTATACAAAAACAAAACAAACATAATAATGGCTTCTCCATACATGAAACTGACTTAATTATTTTTATCATCTTACGGCACGTAGGTATTTACCTACTTTCATCAACTATTAATACCTATAACGTCTAATGTAAACCAGTTTTGCTCATGGCAGCACTGAGAACAAAAATTGCGCTATGCCTATATTGTACAAACAGATTGATGTATGTAATATAAATTTTAATATCAGTATCTCAATTCAATATGCTTAAACGTTTTGCTTGCAATTTTGAAATATTGGAATACGGATGTCACCAGAATAAGGCCGCACACGACGAGAATGAAGGGGGGCGCCCCGCAGTAGACGGAGCTAAGCTCCCTTCACCTCCCCTGCTTCACCCCCTCATTTACCAAAACAGTGGCTTAGGACAGCGCCTTAAGTATGAAACTCTGTTAATTTAATACTGACGGCGCATAATTCTGCCACAGTCTTCTCAGTGTTGCCTTATTACATTATCCTGTTTGTCATGGCTCGTCGGTACATCAACACATTATGACAGAACCATTTTGTTTTAATATTATTTCTTAGTACTTATATTTTGGTGAATCTTTGACAAGCTTCTCACTTGGCTCTCTTCCCTCTTTGAAAGGCTTTTTTGTACATTATTTAACACGTAATATTTCACTAAAACAATATTACTCAAAAGTAAATTTGAGGCATAAAACAAAAAGTGCTTTTCGAATTTATTACCGAGAATGCAGAGCATAGAAAAAATATTTTTATCTAGAAGTAACTTAGTGCTATTCTATTCAACTCTAAACAGAAGATAATGGAATAACGCCAACTAAATAATACGGGTAGAAAATTAGGACCTCATTCTATCAAATTAGATAGCAATGGCAAGAGCTTTCCCTTTACCGCAAGTGACCGAAGTTGATCGAAACGTCAGGGTAAACAGTATAATAATATCCTGAAAATTTCACAAAACTGGCGTGAGACCAAATCTCTTCGCTTAATTTTGAAGCCCATACTACTTTTGATATTGCCCCGATCATATAACTACGTGTTAAGCCCTCTTTTAACTAGATAGTATAAAACAAAGTCTGTCTTCTATCTGTCTGTATGCTTAAATCTTTAAAACTATGCAACGGTTTTCAATGTGTTGTTTTTTAATAGATAGAATCATTCAAGAGGAAGTTTATATGTATGATACATGCATTACATTGCACCCATGCGAAGCCGGGGCGGGTCGCTAGTTGAACAAAAATGTTGCCCTTGTAACGAAATTAAGGACCAAAACTTTCCAGGCCTTCTTGCCCATTAAAATCACAACAAAACTTTAACCCATCTGAAAACATTCCAAAAATAAAACTAAGACCTCCGTAAGAGTTTGTCCAACTTAAACACCGAGCGAGTCCTCTCGGATTTAATCCCTAGCGTTTAAGTTGCCTGACAAAAATATCTCCGAGCAAAAGTCATGAAAGAGTTAAAGAGTCTTGTAACGGAATCCTATGGACCCCAGGCTGATTAAAATTTTAGTTTTCTTAATAACTGGGTTTAAAATGCCAGCCGCGCCAAGTAATTTTGTGGCCAGGGTTCCCGCGCCCCTTCGCCCGCGCAGGAACTATGGAATTCGTCCCTTCCTCTATATTCCTCTACTGACAGCATTTACCAAACGTAAACGTTTATAATTTAATGAAAGGTGGACATCAAAATACTAAAGACATCGATACATTAGTATTGGTTTGTCATCACAAAATCACTCTCCATATATTCATGCTTCACATATTGGTACTTGAGTACAAGGCAGCGTATCTCAGAGACGGCAGCTCCAGGGAGACGGAGAACATGATCCAGGTATATGAGTCATATAGTATTATCGGCGCCGAGTATTTCAACGATATCCAGTGTATAGTATTGAGCGTATAGTAACAGTCTCAGAACTGATGTCACAAAACGCCTCCTTGCCGCAAGTCACAACATTGAAGCCCATACAAACATAGTCAATTAAAACGTATTAAGCCATCGCGCATAGTTTGCAGGGAAGCTCTCGTTACAATCGCCACTAGATTAGCCGCCAGGACTTACGTCTACCGCGTGACCGACAGGTGGCTCTTCTTTCGCTCTTTAAAACTTTGTCAGCTGCTATGTACTGGCCTGTACGCAGGTTTAGACAGCGATTGTGAAAGTCCTGCATTCTACCACCTGATCGCGAATACGGAGACTCCCATCATACATCGCTCGTCTTCACATCCATCATCAACAAGGTACGAACCACTACTAATGTTACACGCGGTTATTAATAATATAACTATGTACAATATCTCATAGAGAACTTTATATTTTAGTCAGCCTGGTATATATATATGTGGTGTGATATAGATATAGATACACAACAGAGTTATTAATGTTATACAGTTCATGCGATAAATTACAGTAAAGTGAATAACAGACACTCACCGGACTTTTAGCTGCGTCGCTGCCAAACTTACCCCTTGCCCTGTGCTGATCACCTTCTCTTGAAGCCGCTCGCCTTGTTCTTCGATATCACTAAGCACTAATTATCGACCAACACCGAACCTCTTTCGCGCTAGGCCAGGTCCGATCTCTCTCGCGCCTCCAAACCAACTGTCTGAACTACCACGCGAGTCCGTTCCCGAGATCTGCCCTCTTCCGCGTCCTAAGACTGACTGTCCCCGATCCGCTCGGTTCCGCGTCCCCACATTGACTGTCCCGACTAGCTCCGCCTCCTAAGATCGACTGTCCAGTCCAACACCCCCAAGGCAACGCCCCTGACCTCTTACTACCTGATAGGGTACGTTTCCTGTGGTTGTTCCCTTTTTTATGATCCTCAACTATACCGCATGTGGACACTACAGTGCAAATGTTTTCTCATATTTCATGGCTATTTCTTTACTCATATGCCTGTCACATAACTCTTATAAATTTGTCAACCTCTTAGAATTTATGAGTTTACTAATTGCAAAACGTTGGCGCCATCCCAACGATAGAAAAAACGTACGCGGTCACATATGGATCCTAAGTTATGGCGTAAGGTAATATTATTTTAATTCTGATGAAACAAGTACGGCCATTACAGTCTTAAGACGATGAACCCATCTGTGCATTTGCTCTTTGTATGTCGACACACCGGTACATTTCCCAGAAGTAATTTAGTACAGAACTTGCATACTTCGTGCGACTGACAAATATTCACGACGTGTTTTTTAAGCGCGCTAGTCTTGTTAGATTATAATATAAAGTCCTTTCAAAGCATCTGCACAAGCTGTTATGAAGATTTTTAGAGATATTTGTGATAAGTATAATTGTTTGAAATAGAATTAGTTTTTATTATAAGTCAAATCGATTAGATCGATTGAGTAACATTTTGTTTAGTCTATTGAAAATTTCTGACAATGGTCACACTGAACTGTCACTTCCGTCCTCCCGCGTTGAAAAATTACCACGTTGTCGTCTCGTACGTAAAATAATTGATCGCCCTTTGAAAAGCACATCCTTGTAGCTACGCGAATAGTTTGTGAAATAACCAGATTGCCGCTTTTTGACTTCCGGCAAGGTTTGTGACATATTGAACATTTGTGAAAAGTTATTTGCTGGCAACGGTAAATTGTGATAAAAGACATTGTGAACTACTCATTGACATTTGCAAAGAGAAATTGAGAATCCTGTGAACTTGCATCGTGCATTGAAGACGCTGCGCTGGAGTCTGGTAAAGTAAAGATAATTCACTTGCTAATGTTGGCCAATTTTAGTCTTGTGTGTATCTAGCTTGCCTCCAGGACTCCACTCAAGAACATCACTAAGAGTTGGTAAGACATTTTATTAATATTAAGTGTAGTTATGATTATAATTCATCGCTGTGCAACGCAGTGCATTGTGTCTGGATCCTTGTCTATCGTGGTTAGGTAGATGTATTACATCTTCCACTGCAACTCTCTTCTGAAAATACCTGCCTGCCTGCGGTAATTCTAGACATAATTTTTGGTAGCAGAGCGTGGTTAACTGCCTATATTGTAAACTTGTATCTTAGCCGTTGATTGTATCTGAACTCAGATTGGTGTTGTATGAGCTATATATGTCACCTTGTAGACAGTATTGTAGTGTTTGTCAGGTCAGTTATTGTCTAAAATACATAATATTTAATTGTATAAGTTGACCTAGATAATTTGAAACACATTGTCACACATAACCTCAATCAGTAATTGTTGATTTGTATTGTTGAAAAATGTAACTTAAATTTGTTGTTGCATTAATAAGTCAGTTTGTTTGGATACATAACAGCTGTATGTATCAATAATTTTAGTAAATTTAGTTTATTACATATATTCATAAACATTTGAACAACCAACTTGACCTTGCCACTTGGGCGGGTCACATTAATAAACTTTGTTTTGTTATAATATAGATAATATTGCTAGGTAACACATATTCTGTGCTTACTTACTATTGTATATCTCAAATAACACAGCCAGTCTGTCTGTTGCAAATAATTAATTAATTAATTTGAAGTTTCAACTTTTAATTTGTTATAAGTTATAACTTTTGATAACTTTGACTTTGTTTTGTGTCAATATATATTGAAACTATTAATTTTGTTGGACAGTAGATACCTGTCACTTGCCTGCACTTGCAGTAAACAGGCTAATACTTTGTTGGTTTCAAAGAATTGAGAAAAATTAAGTTTTGATTGTTAATATTATTTATCGCTTGTCCGGGCTCTTTTGAATTTTGATTATGTCAGCTATCAAGGACTTGCGTGCGGCTGCTGGTGCTATTGCATCATATTTGCGCTGGTTTGCCTCGGCCAGTGCTTTAGTGAACCGGCCTGATCGCCAGCAGGCCTTACTTCAAAGGTACGAGCGGATCGATGATCGCCTGGCAAGTGTGGAACAGCAGTTCCGCACTTGCAGCGCTTGCTGTCTCGAAGTGTCAGTCACTGATTTCACTGCTGACCAGAGAAATAAGGTCAGCGAAGACTATGCCCAGGTCTTAGACCTGTATGATGCTGTCTCCAATACTGCGAGACAACTAGTTGCCGATAGGGACGGGCAACCTGGCCTGAAGCAGGAGCTTCCTAGGTCAGCACCGGGGCTGGTGAGTAGGCTCCCTACTTTGGACCTCCCCCATTTTGATGGCTGCCTAGGAAGCTACCTGGGCTTCGTTAATTTGTTCGACAGCCTAGTCAATGATAGGGCTGACCTTCGGCCGGCACAAAATTTGGCCTATCTAATGTCAGTTCTGGATGGGGAGGCTAAGGGCCTCATCCAGCATCTGCCCGTGTCTGACGAGGCGTACCAGACGGCTCGGGACCTAATTACCCGTAGGTACCATAATAAGCGTGGCCTCGCCGACACGCACATCGAGCAGATTTTGGGTTTGCCGACGCTCACCCGGGTCTCTGGGTTGCGCACCCAACTGTTGAACCCGCTTTTGGTGGCCATCAACGCACTTAAGCGCCTTGAACTGCCCGTGGACCAATGGTCCTATCTATTGGTGCACATTGTACTAAAAAAGCTGCCTGCCGACCTGAGGTCGCGTTTTGAACAGCGCTTTGGTGGGGATAGCGCGACCCATCTGCCCCCCTTTGCTGACCTGGAGAGGTTCCTGGAGGATGAGTGCCGGGTCTTGGACAACTCCGGTGGTGACACGCCGGCTAAGTCGCAGCCGCCCAAGGTCAAGGAGCAGGCTCGCGTTCACACCCGAGCCAATGTTGACCGGCGCCCTCCTCGCTTTGCGGTCACGCAGAGCCCAGCGGAGTGCTCCTACTGCAAGGTCACGGGGCACAGAACGGCCAGTTGTAGGGCATTCTTGGACCTACATGTCGCCTCTCGTAGGCGCATCGCGAATGCCCGCCGCCTTTGCTTCTCTTGTTTGGGGTCCCACTACCAGCGAGACTGCCCAAACTCTCGCCCCTGTCCTCACTGTGGAGGACAGCATTTGGACGTTCTCTGCATAAATGCCAGAGAGGTTGGCCGCTTGTCCAACCAGCCGACGCCGCGCACGGGCGGGTGTTTTGAAGGTGGCAGCCGAGGCTCACCGGCGCGTAGCCGAGAGTCACCTCGCTCAATTGATCGCCACTCGCCCCGCTTGGAGAACCGTAGCGTGCGCACGCCTCCTCTCTCTCGCGCACCTGAATGTGCTGTTCAGCGTCACCAGCACCATGACTGCTGCCCCAGGTATTCCCCTCCTTTGGCGGAGCGTCCCCGCCTTGACTCGCGCCCACCTCGTTTTGGGCGGGTGCGTCATTATGACCCCCCACAGATGGCGCGCGGATCGAGTCATCGCGCTTTTGAGGACTTCAAGCCGCACCCTCGTTTTGACTTGCCTGGTCCTGGCCAACGGTCGCCGCCCAGGCAACAATAGGTCATTGACCCCTGCCCTATAACGCCAACCGCCCCCATTGAGACCGTTATCCTACCAACGGTTGCTGTTAGGGTCTGGGGACCCACGGGGACCTCTGTTGTTGTCCGTGCTATATTGGACACAGGTTCACAAGGTTGCATTGTTTCCACTTATTTGGTAGGGCAGGTTAAATTAAATATGGGCTCCTTTCCGAATTGTATACGGGGCATAGGGGACGTAGCCTCTAATGTTGAAGGGCATGTTAAGGTTTTGTTTGGCCCTGTTGAATCTTCACACCCGAGAATTAAAACCTCGGCTATTGTGTTGAAGAATATTTTGGGTATGCACCCACAGAAGCAGCTACCTGCTGATGTCACTTCCGTCCTCCCGCGTTGAAAAATTACCACGTTGTCGTCTCGTACGTAAAATAATTGATCGCCCTTTGAAAAGCACATCCTTGTAGCTACGCGAATAGTTTGTGAAATAACCAGATTGCCGCTTTTTGACTTCCGGCAAGGTTTGTGACATATTGAACATTTGTGAAAAGTTATTTGCTGGCAACGGTAAATTGTGATAAAAGACATTGTGAACTACTCATTGACATTTGCAAAGAGAAATTGAGAATCCTGTGAACTTGCATCGTGCATTGAAGACGCTGCGCTGGAGTCTGGTAAAGTAAAGATAATTCACTTGCTAATGTTGGCCAATTTTAGTCTTGTGTGTATCTAGCTTGCCTCCAGGACTCCACTCAAGAACATCACTAAGAGTTGGTAAGACATTTTATTAATATTAAGTGTAGTTATGATTATAATTCATCGCTGTGCAACGCAGTGCATTGTGTCTGGATCCTTGTCTATCGTGGTTAGGTAGATGTATTACATCTTCCACTGCAACTCTCTTCTGAAAATACCTGCCTGCCTGCGGTAATTCTAGACAATAATACTTTTCTTTTTCTAAACAAACAAGGTACAGTGGTTCACTGGTACAGTGAGTAGTACGGTACGTTCAATGACAAGCGACTAATCGACTTAATGCCATAACAAGCATAGCTCTGCCATTCGAATTATGGAATGAATTTCAAAGATACTCTTGTTGAATAGCTGGTTCCTTCATGACTGGCCTGACTTGTTTAAGTAAGTATTACAACAAAATGTTGAAACAGAGAAAAAATTTGACGGTATCATTCGCATGCCGTTTATTCGACTTATAAATGTCGGATCTTATAAACGGAATCCTCTTGAGGTCAGATTCCTTAAAGAAAAAGTGCCCAAAGCCAAATAACCGTAAAAAGTCAGGGTCCAAGTATAAGCAGAACATCTTTACGCCCAGTCATTTTTAAAAACAGAGAAACAGATTGTAGGTGTACCAAAAATGGTACGTAATAAAAATGAAAGCTTTTTTATTTATTCAACACTTTCGTTTCTTTATAGCCACGCGATTTTGTCTCAAAAATCCTTTTGGACCTCTGGGAGGTAATTTGGAATGAGAAATAACAATATCCTTGGCACAAGGGATCCTTTACAAAAGGACATAAATATGTAATTATAGTTATTCTAAGAATGGTAGTAAATTTAATACGGTTAATTACGTACAATACGGAAACCTGCGTGGAATGTTATTATTAGCCACATTGGAAATATATGCTTGTGTGGTGTTTTTCAGTGTGGTTCGTTATTTTGCACAAGATTTACATACGGTGGAAGGCTCGCTACAGTTTTGTTTTTGAGTGAAATTGTATTTTAATGGCGTTTGAAGATTTGGTGAAACATTTTCATGATGTTTTCTGCTGTTTAAATATTTATTGGAGTTGTTGTAGGTAGCAGAGTATCTGGTATGTGATTGGAGTCGATTTATTCTAGAACAAATTTTAGTTATTCCTGTAAGTCCTGCGACAAGGAAGTTTAAGGTGCACTGAATATTTTTTGGTATATCATGTAACTATCTGTAGAATACAGATCATATCTATGTTATCCACTTTCTATATTTAGAATTTTGATTTTTGTATTCTAATGGAATCGAAATAAGTATGAATGCAACAGAAATATTTAACATAGGGTTCCCACCAAGAACTTAGGGTCCCAAGCCAACCTCACCTGCAAGTGGTGCACCTGCCGATCAACGGACGAGGCTCTGGCAAACAAAATGTCCCAATAAGCGGCAATAGGCTCGCCACCTATTACGTTGGATCAAAACACTGGCGAAAAGTGGGCGTTTAATATGCCTCTGCCTACCCCTTCGGGGAAACAGGCGTGAGTCTATGTATGTGTAGAAATATTTAACTAGAAAACTAAGGAGCATCCGTGATCATGGCGCTGTAAGATCAAAGTTTAAACTTTTTAATCAGTACCTAGAGGATCACTAGCTGGTCAGCGACCGCCAGTACGGTTTCCGTCATGGTCGTTTGGCTGGTGATCTTCTAGTGTACCTTACACACCGCTGGGCAGAAGCCTTGGAGAGTGGGGGCGAAGCTCTAGCCGTCAGCCTTGACATTGCCAAGGCGTTTGACCGGGTCTGGCATAGGGCACTTCTATCGAAGTTACCATCTTATGGAATCCCCGAGGGACTCTGCAAATGGATCGCCAGCTTTCTGGCTGATTGGAGCATTAAAGTCGTCGCAGATGGCAGCCGCTCCGAAATAAAGTTCACCAACGCTGGCGTCCCACTAGGCTCGCTGCTCTCCTCAACGCTGTTCATCTTGCATATCAATGACTTGTTGTCAATTGAGAACATGCATTGCTATGCAGATGACAGTACGGGTGATGTGCGGTACACCAGCCACCAGAATGTCCCTCGGAGCCAGGTACAGGAAAGACGATTGCAACTTGTGTCTGAAGTCGAGGCCTCTCTAGGGCGCGCCTCCAAATGGGGTGAAAAGAACCTTGTTCAATTTAACCCCTATAAGAAACAAGTATGCGTGTTCACTGCGAAGAAGGACCCTTTCATTATAGCGCCTCGGTTTCAAGGAGTACCCCTGCATATTGCCAAGAATATTGGGATCCACAGCGTCGAAATATCGAACAAAGTCCAACTTGGGAGTAATTTGGAGGTTAAGCCAAATTGGCAAGCAAGAAGCTGGGAGTGCTGAACCAGGCTAAGCGGTACACCAAGCCAACGACTTGTGCTTTATAAAGCGCAAGTCCGGCCACATGTGGAGGACTGCTCACATCTCTGGGCCGGAGCGCTAAAATATCAGCTTGATCTACTTGACTCCCTACAGAGACGAGCTGTTCGAATCGTCGATGATCCCGATCTCATGGCTAGCCTAGAGTCACTGGAGCAGCGGAGAGACTTTGGTTCTCTCTGCATATTTTACCGACTCTTTCACGGAGAGTGCTTCGAAGAATTGTTTGGTTTGGTACCAGGGTCACCCTTCTACCAACGTACCACTCGCCGACGCAGTAGAGTTCAACCGAACTACCTGGAAGCGTTTTCATCTAGTACGGTGCGTTTCCAGCGATCTTTTCTACCACGTACGTGTAGACTCTGGAATGAACTATCTGCTACGGTGTTTCCCGAGCGCGATGTCTTATCCTTCTTCAAACGAGGTTTAAAGAGAGCATTACTTTCTGGCTTGTCTCCCATCTACGTCTTATACTCTTCCAGGTTTCCGGCTTATAAGAAATGATCGCGCGTCCCGCAGTGGTGGCGGTGTTGCCATATACTTACGTCATCATATTCCATATCAGATTGTCACTATGTCACTGCAGCCGCCACTATCGGATGCTGGCAAATATCTTTTTCTGGAAGTAGAACTCCGCCACACAAAAGTTTTGTTGGGTGTTTACTATTCGCCCTCTAATCGTGTAAATTTTTTTTCATCATTTGAACAATTACTGGAAAACTTAACTCCTTCATATGATCACACTATAATAATGGGAGAGTTTGTCACCTGCCTCCTTAAACAGGACTCCCGTGCTACATTATTTTGTCATGTCACGGAATCCTGTAATTTGTCAATTTTAAAACTAAACGCTACTTTCCTAACTGTACTCCTTCTTTTCTCGACTTCATTCTAGTATCTTCTCCTAATTTTATTCACAAGCATGGACAATGTACAGCAGATGCATTCTCCTATCATGACCTCATTTATATTTCTTACAAAATATGCACTCCCAAAGCGAAGCCCAGGATTGAGTTAAGTGCCAGCGTAACTTTAGTGACATGGACCATGACAAATTGCGTGCGGATAGCGTTAAGTTAAACTGGGAGCCATTGTATTCTTCTGAGTGTATGGATTCTAAAGTCCAAATTTTTACAAATAACCTCATCAAATTATACGATGTCCATGCGCCAATCCGCGACATCAAACTGAAACATTTACCGGCACCTTGGCTAACAGAAGACATCAAAAAGATTATGGCCAAAAAATCTGATGCCAAAGCTAAATTGCAGCACAGGCTCTTCTGAACCAGGAAAAGTACACTGCAATCAAAAATCACTGCAACAAGGTGTGTAGAAACGCGCAACGCGAACACATTCATAAATCCGTTGAAAACGGTGATCCAGCAAAGGTCTGGAAATTTCTTAAAACTCTGGGAGTTAGTAAGACGCGGCATCAATCCATCCCAAACAATGTTAACCTAGATTTTCTCAACACTCATTTCTCTACTTCTACCAATTTTGATGATAATTATTATATATATAGATTATTATATATATAGATTAAAAGAGCCACTTTACAACATCTTTCATCGTTGCCAACTCCTGAGTATTCTCCTTTTACTTTCTCGATATTTATCGCATGTGACGTTAAGAAGAGCATACTGGCAGTTACATCCAACGCGGTTGGTAGTGACAGTATCAGTCGCAAAATGATTCTTCCCATCCTAGACGAAATTCTTCCAGTCCTTTGTCACATCCTTAACTTTTCCATTGCGCATGGCATCTTTCCATCTGACTGGAAAGAACTCAAGTGGCTTCCAATTCATCTTCGCAGGAATACTCACATTCTAACATTATTATACAATGTTCTATTTAATTCTAGTACTCCCCGCTATCTTAAAGAACGTTTTGTGTTCGTTCACACATGTAAAATCCTTGAGGTCGTCTGAGGATCTAACACTGAAGATGCCAAAGCATTCCATAAATTTATTTTTGAAATCCTTCACTGCTCAAGCTGTGCGTCTGTGGAATGCTTTACCACTGGAGATTCGAAAAGCAAAATCTTTAAACGTTTTCAAAACCTTGATCACAAATACACTACCCGATTTAATTTCTTTTCATCTGCATCTGTATTGTCTGCTTATTTATTATTTTGTATACCTATGTATATTTTATATTTGTATTTTTTTATATATGTACGTATATTTATCGAATTATAATATATATATATATATATATATATATATATATATATATATATATATATATATATATATATATATATATATATATATATATATACACCGCTATTTTTTAATTAGTACAAAAAATTTAACAGAGCACTAAGTATCTTTAACTGATCATATTTATGTAGTTAAAAATAAAAACACTAAGTCCCAAAAGTGGCTCAAAACTGTCCATAAAAATACGTGCATAACTAATACTATAACCGACCGATATTCTATTCAAAATTACCCATTGATAAATTAAACCCCCCCCCCCGCCCCTCTGCGCCTGCGCTACGCCCCGACGATGCGACAGACAGTGCTAAATTACTAGCGAAAGTGAGCGTATCTAATTTCGTTGTAAAAGTTAATTGTTTGTTTACGTTTGCCCGACGCGATGGCCTATCATATCAGTTCATATCACGTGAGTACGTAGCTATGCTTCGTGCGTACTTTTTGAGTGGAAAAATCGCGAGTGCAGCTGTGTACCCATGGACATCTTATTGTGAGTGTACAAAAGTGAGCCGGTCAGTGTCAAACAATCAAAACAGTGCATATTGGATGCTTTTGACAACGGTGGTGGATATTTCGAAGTACAATGGAAATACTTGTAAGTTTTGTAAATAATACGTACTTAAGTAAATAATAATTTGATGCGGGCGGCTCAAAATCAGTCTGTGTTCTCCACACACCTTGAGGAAGGCCTATGTCCAGCAGTGGACGTCTATAGGCTGACATGATTCTGATAAAATAATATTTGTTAATAGCAGATGATTCTAACTTCATAAATACGCCAAAATTACTCGTTTCTTTTAGTCCTGAACACCTTCTTTTATTTTGATATTTGTTTGCTTTCTAATACATAACTCCGTATTAAATTACTTGTTAAACGATAAATTTTACCGGTCCTAAGCCCGAATGACGTATGAAGGAGAGGGTAGAACTAACAAAATTAAAAAATAACTACCTACATTTATTATTTTTCTTCATTTTATTTTCTATGACTACCAACATCATAAGTGCGACAGAGAGAATGCAAATGAGCAGGATGGAAAATTATCAATGAATTAGTGAATGGATTGTAAAATATGACTCTGATTTAAGTGAGATTTTCTACAATAAACAAATGATAATAAAAACTTTGCTCTTTATTGATACTATGAAATTCTTACGTCACATATAAATGATAATAATATCTTCGCTAATCTGTCCTTAAAGTTTTTGTACTAATTAAAAAAATAGTGGTATATATATATATATATATATATATATATATATATATATATATATATATATATATATATATATATATATATATATGTGTGTGTGTGTGTGTGTGTATATGTATGTATGTATGTGTGTGTGTGTGTGTGTGTGTGTGTGTGTGTGTATGTGTGTGTGTGTGCACATCTATATTTATATATCTTATCTAAGATTTACGTATTATTTCAATGTTGAACTTAAGCAACTACACCACCGCTCCATGTTTCTGCTTATATCATTCCTGTCCATCCCAAGGTAGCCTGGAAGAGATCGCCCTAGGCGATAAGGCCGCCGATTGTACATTATCGTAGTTTCAAGTCACTTCACAAAATATGTACTGTAGAATGTTATGTTGGTGTACAATAAAGCGTATCTATCTATCTACTTTCACGGTAGGCAGCGGCTTTGCTGTGTATACCCTGACATTAGCGAAGTCCATGAGCAGTGGTTACCGTTTACCTTCAGATGTGCCGTTCGCTCGTCTGCCACTAGCAGCAATAAAAAAAAACAGTTTTGTCATGATATCCTGGACAAAAAATATGACAAGATTGCAAATGTATAATTTTGCCCGCTGCAATAAACATATACAAATTTGAATAAAACTACTTATTAACTAGAAAAGGCAGTCAATAAGTTAGTTACTTGCAACACAACAAATTCCTTTTGCTTGTGAGAAAACTTAGTAAAACACTTACAATACACATTACTAACTGATTAAATATGGTGCGTAAAACGATACCCAGTATTTCGCTTTCTAATGTTTTTTTCTAGAAGTAGAATTTCAGGCTTTATTTTGAAATGGACGAATTATATAGAGGGGTGGATAAAAAGAACTGAGCTTTTGTTCAATTGATTGCTTAAAAAGGCTTTTTAGGGATGCCTTAAACAAAAGGCTCTGCAATGATTTGTAGGTTTTGATTATATTTTTATTATTCTGAATTCAGCTGGCACTTTTAGGAAAGCCGTATTGTAGGCATGAAATAAAGCCCAATTATAAATAAAGAATGTAAGAAATATTTTCCATATTGTGTTGGTTTGTATATTATTTCATTATAATTTTATAGAGTATGTATGTATTTATAAAATCGGTACTATTGTTTCGAATAAAATAGACTGTCCGTCGCTTAACCCGGCGAGAATGTGGCAAGGTATTTTACACCCTGTCCATTACTTAAACTCGCATATATTTTTTATTTTGCGCTTAGCAACAACGCGACGCTCAGTAGCTGCAGGTAAGGGAGTGCGGGGGGAGGTAGTAGCGTGGTCTCAGTGTTGCGTGCATCTGCGCGGGAGTTATACGTGTGCCAACCTGTCTCGGGTAAGTTTTACCCTGCCACATAGCTCGTGTATGAGTTTTGAGATTTGTTTTTATTTATTTATTTGGATTTTAAATGCTAATTACATATGTTTTTTTTTTCAGATTTTCTTCAAAATGAATAACAAACGAATCAGATATATGTTAGAGGAAGTGTTGAACGATTCTTCCGACGAATTTAATTCCGAAGTTGGCTCTGATCACTGTAGCAACCACGAAATAAGTTCTGGAATGGAGCAGGGTGCCAGTAGCGTGGAAGATAGTAGTGACAACGAAAGTATGGGTGAGTCTGCTGATGAAATTCCTTTGTCATTATTGAGAAGTCGCCCATCGCCTGGACAAGGTTCTTTTTACGTAGCTAAAGATGGTCAAAAATGGTTCAAACATCCCCAGAGACCTAATGTACGTACACGTGCTGTAAATATTATAAATGAACGCCCTGGGGTGCAAGGTAGTGCGAAAGAAGCAATGAGCGAATCTCAATGTTGGAATGTTTTTATAACTATGGACATGAGGAACCAAATAATGATATACACAAATGAGGAAATTAAAATTCGTCGGGCTAAATGCACAGACTCTTCAAGGTTATATTATATGAATGAAACTACTGTTACTGAATTAAATGCTTTTTTTGGTCTTCTCTATATAGCTGGCTTGAATAAATCTAGCCGCCAAAATTTGCAAGATTTGTGGCGAACTGATGGAACCGGTGTTGATATATTTCGAACAACAATGTCATTACAGCGTTTTTATTTTGTACAAAATTGTGTTCGTTTTGATGACAAGTCCACACGAAATGAGCGGAAAGCTTTAGATAATTTTGCAGCTATACGGACTATCTTTGAAGGCTTTGTTCAGAGCTGCCAAACAGCCTATATTCCGAATGAGTACATGACTATAGATGAGATGTTGTGGGCGTTTAGAGGTCGGTGCTGATTCCGAGTATATATTCCAAGTAAGCCAGCAAAGTATGGCATTAAAACATATGCACTAGTAGATGCTAAATCTCACTACACTTTTAATTTAGAAGTGTATACAGGCAAACAACCGGATGGACCATATGCTATAAGTAACAAGGCTTTTGATGTTGTTAATAGGCTTGTTCAGCCTATATCAATGTCAAACCGCAATCTGACCTTTGACAACTGGTTTACAAGCTTCAAACTGATGAAGCATTTACTCTCAGAGCACCGTCTCACAGCTACTGGCACTGTTAGAAAAAATAAAAGATGTATCCCAAAACCTTTTTTGAAGACAGGAAAACAACCGACAAGTTCAATGTTCGGTTTCCAAAGAGATATTTCTTTGGTGTCTTGCGCCCCTAAAAAAAATAGAATTGTTATGTTAATGTCTACATTACATCATGATGAAAACATTGATGAAACCACTGGAGATAAAAGGAAACCTGAAATGGTAACATTTTATAATTCCACAAAAGCTGGGGTAGATGTTGTTGACGAAATGAGCGTTAACTATGACGTTTCACGCAATAGCAAGCGATGGCCGATGACTGTGTTTTATGCCATTTTAAACATAGCTGCAATCAATGCCAATATAATTTACAGAGAAAATTGTAATACAAATACAAAAAGAACTGAGTTTATTCGAAATTTGGGCTTATCGCTGGTCTACGAATATTTACGCCAGCGAAAGGATAAAATGAATATTCCCACATATATTCGTGAGCGTATCTCCTCTCAACTGGGGGAACCCTCCACGTCAGCATCAAAAAATATTTCTGGACAAGCCGTCAGATGTCGTGACTGTCCTTATAAGAAAGACCGGAAAACTAAGCATGGTTGTAAGCGCTGTGGAAAAGCCATATGTAAGGAACATGCGATTTTCATTTGCAATGATTGTGCCAATGTTCAAGACTAAAAAAAATACTGTTAAGACTGATTTAAATATAGTTGATTTAATTTTTTTATAAGAAGATCTCATAATTTAAACGTGTAACGTACAAATATTAAAAAAATTAGAAGAAATTTTAAGTTTTGTTATGGTTTTTGAAGTTCTTAATTTTTGTTTATTGTTAATTCCTTATTTCCTATTTGATGAAAAATTAATAAATATATTATAGAATATACAATGTTTTTTATTTTATATTATAAAGAATATAGTAAAAATTAATAAAATAGTACATTTTTAAATAATATGGCTATAATTAAATCACATTATGCATTAATACATAAGGGTAAAATTTACCCTGCCACATACTCCGTGTAACTTTTTTTCACCACATTCTCGCCGGGTTAAACAGAATATTATATAAGCATTTAAACATTTTTTATGGTTATTAATATTATTATGTATTTTAAGGTACATGGTGATTGTGCATAGTGAATACGATAATGTTCTCAATTAGAAGTCGGTGCGTGGTAGTGGGAACAGGCCATTAAATGATTAATTATCGCTTGCTAAGCGGATAAGGAAAGAAGCTCTTCCCACTTAGACGGACCGGCTTTTTTCCCGGTTCGTCTAAACAGGCGGAGCCTGTGGCAGTACAATATGTATTACACTGTTTACATTTAGATGGACCATGAAAACAGAAAGATAACTTTATCTTTCTGTTTTCATGGTCCATCTATGGTGAGGAATGAAATGTGGTCGGTGCTGTCGACGTATGGGGTGAACAGTAGCCTCATTCGAGCTCTGAAATCCCTTTATGAGGATTCTAGAGCTTGTGTGAGGATAAACGGGGCATACACTGACTGGTTTACCATCAACACAGGTGTTAGACAGGGATGTGTAGCATCGCCATGGCTGTTCAACCTCTTCATGGACAGTTGTTTGCAAGACTTGAAACCTAGTGATTGTGGATTAAGGATGAATGAGTTACTTGTCAAATGCCTCCTTTATGCTGATGATCAGGTTATACTTGTGTCTTCAGCGGAGGAGCTACAGGAGATGGTAACAATCATGCATGGTGCGTTTGAGAGGAAAGGAATGAAAGTGAATGTAAGTGTGCTTTAGCAAGAGTTATTTGTAGTACATTCAATTTAGGGCTCTAGAAAAACGACATTCAAACTGAACTGGGCAATAAAATAGATTTTACTTCTTTCGTTTTAAAGCTCTTTTGTCGGAATAATTTCTGTTGGAAAGGGAACGAGATTCGGAAGGCGGTATCTAGTGATCTCTCGCACATGTCACCTACTTATCGAAGTTATGTGCATACGATATAAGCTAAGGGTATGGTGGCATATATTTATTTGAAAGCTCAGCGACTGTTTTTGTCTTAGTTTCGGAAGTCTTGATTTGTCCAATAAAATAATAATGTTTAGATCTTCTTTTTTTGTATTTTGGTAAAGTCTTTAATGTTTTTATGAGTATTTTCCATATATCGACAAAACATATACACATAATAGTGTAAAATTATATTATTATTTGAAATAACTGAACTCCCAATTATTAATTTTGACAGCCAAAACCTACATAAATGATTTATTTTTCTCTTTAACATAACTTTTTCGCTGGTTTATTTTTCTGTTAATTTAAGTACCAATACTTGAGTGGAGAAAAGGTAGGTATATCTCAATAAATTACTTCCTGTCCTCGTTTTATTTGTTACAAAAACAGTCCCGAAATATACTTTAGTAACTATTGTTTATAACATCAAGGCTTTATGTACCTTCTTTTATGGTGTGATTCGTCACAAAGACCTCTCGTCTTGGTAATCAAAACCTCGTTTTGTAAAAAAACTATCCTTTGTTTCTTTGGTTACAAAGTATTTCTTGTTTATATGGAGTTTACGATTCTCACATTGATTTATGATACCTAAATTTATGTAATGTTAAAGTGTTTATGGTTATGGCATTATATTTGTACTTCTGTTTATATTAAATATAACCACTTATGAATATCAGGCATATTTTTAATGCTAGCAATCATATGACTTTCCATCATTACGTGACGTTTTCTTTGAGGCAATTTGATGACGTTAACACACAGAAAAACTACATACTAACAAGACTTCAAGAAAAAATACCTCTAAACCAAATCATTCAAAATTTATACTTTCTACTTTTCTAGAAAAATAAGGGCCATGATACATAAACCATGAGTCACGGTCGTATAAATAAATTAAATATTTGCTCTGGCAACCGTCTTCCGTCCGCCTCCGACATAAATGTTATTTTTATGTAGGAAACGGCCAATAGCTGTGGGCTCACGCAACATTGCCTATCACTTAGCTAGCGTGTTTGAATAATTACTTGTTTGGGTGTGTGGTAAGCGTCTCATACAAAATAAAACTAGTAAAATAAACGCGATTGAAGACAAAGAAGCAAATAGTATTAAGCTAGTCAATAAAAAGAGAAGAAAATAATATTAAGTTAGTGTCAAGTTATTCGAATTGAAAACAGTAATTTGATCTAGAAAATTTATGTCGTGTTTCTTATTCAAAGTTCCTGGTGACATCTGTCTGTTTGCGATCAACTTAAAAATGACTGAACGGATTTTCATGTGATCATCAATGGATAGAGTTATTGACGAGGAAGGTTCTAGAGTAATTTAGGTACCCCAGAGCCATCTGGTGGTTGGCAAAATGCAACAATTACCTCGAATTATAAAATTGATAAGTTCTCTTGACATTATCAAATATAAAATCAGTTGTATAGATAGACATTCAAATTAACATCAAAGTTAGACTGAAAATATGTCGTCTACTTTTGTTAGGTAAATAAGTTCACAGCAGCCGGCATGGTAGATTAGATTAGGGCAGGTTATATACAGGGCCAATGATGATGAAGTAAATTTTTTGATTAGTTAAATTCATATTGTGTTTTGTCGGTTATAAAACTGAATCATGTGCTCTGTAATGTACAACATTACTTTCGTATTTAGCGCAAGTGAGACAAAAAATCAAAAAGACGAAAATAATGATCTCAAATAGTACCCATAAATAGGACCTTCATCATTGGGAATTCTAGAAGTAATAAAGTCAGCGACATTAGCTGGAAGTGATTATAGAAAAGATGACCTTTACGTAAAATAGACCATAGATTTTTCAAAGGTTAATCTAGAATCGATAGCTGAGTATTTTTATGTAGGTACGAGGTAGAAGAAACTAGGTGATTAGTTATAAATGTCATTGCCAAAGATAATTAGGATACGTTTGTAGTAGTAGTATTTATTATTGAAGTGGCGTTTTTATCTAGCGGTTGCTGATCCTAAGATGGTTGGTGATCCTAAGACTGTTGGTGATCCTTTTTTTTTTTTTTTTTTTGGTGTCGGGTTGGAAAATCCTCATGGAGTCCCTCCGCCCCGGGGGAAGGACGAAGGGGACTGTCAGACACTTACTGACTAAAAACCAACCCGTGTTCCTCATGTACCCGTGTGTCGGAGGGTAGGGATTCGCATAAGCATTCATCGCAACCCCCCGACGGGTATTGGCCCGCCAGATGGTCAGGCGGGCCCCGCACAAAACCCCCTTGGCGGCGGATTAAGGTGTTGGGCTCCGCCGCCAAAACACTCAGCGGCCGCAGAGGATAGGGAGGACGGCAACGCAACACCGCATCTCCTCTTCCTCTGCGGCCCCACCGCGACGCATCGAATGGTGCGCCCCCATTTGGTCGCGGGAGATAGGGCGCGCGGCAACGCAACACCGACACGCCTCTCCTCCCACGACCGCACCCGACTGCGAGGGACAGACAGAACTGTCCCCCGCACCCGCACCGTTGGACGCATCCTGCGCAGGCCCCGTCAAGCCCACGCGGAGCGTCCCCTCCTGGATCCCTCTTAGCTTCACCGCGGGACACCAATCCACGGTTACTGAGCCCCCCCACCACGACAAGGTTTAGATCCCACGGGGGGGTACCGTTGGTGATCCTAAGGTGGTGGGTCGAAATCTCACTCAGGGCACCTCGATGTGTAATTCGCAAGTATTCTTGTTCTGTATCTGATTGTATTTTTTTATATTATGTATAATATATTGTAACGTATGTCCGGTACTTACCGCGTTGTGTCACAGTACCGCCCATACGCTCGGCCAATCAGAGAAAGCCATCGTCCGCACTCGCAAAGCCTGACCAAATATGGTCATAAACGGACTCTCAGCCTGATGGAGGGCCCGGTATATAAAGGGGCCGACAGAGAGGCCGGCACCGCTACTCTAACGTCGCTTCTACTATAACTAAGCGTACCTACTGACCCTACGTCGTATTTACGTGTATCCTGGTCCCAGCTACGGGTAAGCACTACATTTACTGCGTTAGCGTACTGTCCATCTCTCTACCTGCTAGCTGAGGCCGGCTGACGCCGCCTGCCTGACTCTATTGGTTGTGGCTCTCCTAATGCTGCTTTCCTTCAGCTTCGGCTTCACCTCTTGCGAAGAGTCTGGCCTGCCCTGCTCATCGTACTCACACCGCCGGCGTCTGCCAGCTGAGCCAACGTCAGCGAGGGCCTGTACCGCTACGCACAGCCTACGAGCAGCCTGCCTACACACTACCGGAGGGAACAGCGTGGGAGACTACAGCCATTAGTGTTCAGGCCAGTGTCGTGTTGTTGGGCGGTCATACTCGTGGCAAGGGAAGTGAGACGATACTCTGCAATAAACGCATCTAAAACCTCTACTGCGTTTTTTCTACCAGAACCCGTTACAGTGGCGCCTACGTGGGTTATTGTCTCGCTTTCCGTGCTCGAGTTCTCATCTAGCAGATCTCCATCATTGTAAGCGAGCAGGTGCGGCTACAGCGAACCGGTACGTATTGTTGTACTAATTGCCTACCTTTTAGTGTAACTACCTACTACGTACTAGTTCGCAAATTTGAATCTAACGTTTTTCTAATTAGTCCTAACGGTCGAACTTTTACGCCTAATCGTAAAGTAGGCCATTTGTAAGGGCGGAACGCTTGCGCACTAAGTGTAGTGTGTAGTGTATACTTACGCGGTTATTCATACACCATGGGCTCACACCCCATAAAATACTTCCTGCTAAACAAGAACGAGTTAGCTTACGAGGTCGCGATTAGAGGTGAGGAGCCGGCTACCTCTGTCCTAGGTCTGCGGAAGCAGCTCCCTAAATTACTGGAAGCCATTCCAAATGATTACATTTTGGAGTCGGGTCTAGCCATAGTGGTGGACTTCGAGGGCGCAAGCGAGGCCGTCTCTGAGCTGGCCAAGCGACTAAATTCGTTATCTGCCTCTTACGACGCGAACCTAGCTAAGAGGTCTACCGCACTGCACAACCACTTATACCATAGACTCCGTAGGATGGAACGTCCTACGGCGTTTTCAAAACGGATTACCGAATTGTGCAGCCGGTTCGACAAGCTCTCGGCGGAGCTGTCCGCCATTGAGCAATCAGCTGTTCGCTCAGCTGATGCTGTGGCAGAGGTCCAACCTGCGCCGTCTACCTCGACGCAGGCAGGGTTAGCCCCAGTATTGCCTTGCGAGCATTTGAGAGTTAGCGAACTGTCTAAGCTAAAATACGACGGTACGGGATGTGTCCGAGCGTTCCTACAACGCGTAACCGAATTCCAAACCGCGCGTAATCTACCTTCCACTAAAATTTTATCATATGCCTCCGAAATTTTCACCGGTAACGCACTTCACTGGTACCGCGGCCTAAAAGAATATTTCACTACATGGGAAGAACTCACCACTAAATTAATAGACGATTTCACACCGTACGATTATGACTACCGGTTAATAAATGAAATCCGCCGACGTACTCAAGGTGCTACCGAAACTATAATTATTTATCTCTCGATAATGAATCAGCTGTTCGCTAGGCTGTCTCCGTCAAAGCGATTGTCTGAACGCGAAAAGTTAGACATCCTATTGCATAACATACGTCCATGCTACTCACTAGTGCTAGCTCCGTCAATATCTTCAATAGACAGTATAGCAACACTGCAGACGTTATGTTTAAACTACGAACGGATGAAATGTTTGAACTCTCAATTCCGCGAACCGTATTATAATAACGACACGTTGGCACCAGACCTAGCTTACAGTCACAAACCTAATAACCGAGCGCGTAATAATTCCTACAATAATTATCCCGTTGCTACTATAGAGGGTACGTCCGAATACACTGTGAACAACGAACCTAGCAAACCTAAGTCTAAACCTAGCTCTGTCGCTCTAGTCACGTCCAAGTACTGCCCGTGCTGCCGAATCAATGATCACAGTTTGAATGAATGCAAACGCGATCGCTTCGCAATTTGCTTCAAGTGCGGCTGTAGGGATGTGACATTCCTTAACTGCCCGAACTGTAAATCGACGAAACCAAAAAACTAGTTGGTCAGGGTCGGGGCGTGTCAAAATCTAAATTAGGTTCTACAACCTATTCAACCAATTTTGACAAAGATGATTGGAGAAATTGACTAAAAACACTCTAAAAGTGTATTTCTCTAGTTATTCCGTCGCCTCGATCCTGGATAATAAACCTAAAAATGACCTACGGCCCTATGTTAACGTAACGATTAACAGTTTACCTATTTGTGGATTGCTCGATTCCGGTTCAGCCATTACAATTCTAGGTAACAACTCCCATCTGGAGGTAATTACTAAAACCGGGTTAGAAATACAGCAGTGTCACAACACTAATTCCATTCGGTCCGCAGGTGGAAATATATTGTTGCCGCGCGGTTTTATCAACTTACCCACTACTTTTAATAATCAAACCCACTTATTGAAAGCTTATATTATTCCAGAAGTTACAAGTAATTTAATTTTAGGCATCGATTTCTGGAAACTATTTAAATTACTGCCTAACCATATCGCATCCGTATGCATGTCTAAAACATTGCCGTGTAGTGTGTTAGGTGAAAATAAGCTAAGTAACACGAACGTATTGCAATCTTTTAGTGAGTTGAGTGAGTCACAACAGAGAACGGCTAAGTTAATTATAAAGCAATACGAGTCGATTTCTACTGAAAAAACCGGTTTAGGACGAACTCACTTAATAGAACATGCAATAGACACTGGCGATTCTGCGCCGATACGCCAAAGATATTATAGGTTACCGCCGGCGAAATTAAAAATAATTATTGACGAATTAGACGAAATGCTTGCATTGGGAGTGGTAGAAAAATGCGAAAGTCCGTGGTCGTCACCGATTTTACTAACGCCTAAGAAAGACGGTAAACTAAGGTTTTGTTTAGATAGTCGGAAACTTAATTCTATTACTAAAAAAGACGCGTACAAACTACCTTACGTATCCGAAATTTTAGATAACCTTAGGAACGCTAGATATCTGAGTAGTATAGACTTATCTAAGTCCTTTTGGCAGACGCCTCTTCGCGAATGTGATCGTGATAAGACTGCGTTCTATGTGCCTTCTAGAGGAACATTTAGATTTGTGACTATGCCGTTTGGTTTAACGAATGCGCCTGCGACACAACAGCGTTTGGTGGATCACTTGTTTACGAACAGTCCTGAGTTCGAAAACACTGTATTCGTTTTTTTAAATGATATCGTGCTTATATCGCCATCCTTTAATGCTCATGTGTCACTATTAAATAAAGTATACGAAAAATTAAAATCGGCCAACCTTACCATCAACTTGGAAAAATCTAAATTCTTCCGTGATGAATTGAAGTACTTGGGCTACGTAGTAAACTCTAAAGGATTACAAGTAGACCCATGTAAGGTGGAAGCCATTCTTCAATATGCTACGCCTAAGAATAAAGAAGAAGTCAAAAGGTTCTTAGGCATTGCATCATGGTATCGGCGATTTATACCTAATTTTAGTACTATTGCCGGTCCTCTGAACAAACTTACCTCTACCGGTAAGAAAGCCGCACCATTTCAGTGGTCGGTGGAAGCTGATGACTCGTTTTGTAAACTAAAACAATTGTTAAGCTCCGCACCAATATTATCGTGTCCCGATTACGAGAAACCTTTTCAAGTTCACACAGATGCGAGTGCGAGCGGCATCGGTGGGTTACTTACACAAGAAATAGATGGCGTGGAACTACCTATCGCTTACATGAGTAGGTCACTAAATGCACAGGAACAAAACTACAGTATAACAGAACGGGAGACATTAGCAGTTCTAACAGCCCTCGAATATTGGCGCTGTTATTTAGATAACGGGTTAAAGTTTGTTGTGTATACTGACCATTCCGCACTGAAATGGTTCCTAAACTTGAGCAACCCGACTGGTAGATTAGCTCGGTGGTCGGTTCGTCTGTCAGCCTTCAACTTCGAAATAAAGCATCGGCGCGGTGCGGATAATATTATAGCCGATGCGTTATCACGATCCCTACCTGTAAATATAATTAACGCGAATAATAATAACGTGAATGACCCTAATGTTAACACTGATCAATGGTATTCAGCCACCTACAATGGTTGTTTATCTTCGCCTAATGACTATCCAGACTATTCTATTAAAAATAATAAATTATATCGTTTGATTAAATCTAGGTGTATGCTACGTAAGGAGTTCGAATGGAAAGAAGTACTACCTTCTTCTGATCGAAATAATGCCATATTAGAGAACCATGCCGAACCCACTTCGAGGCATTTCGGTATATACTTGATACTTGATTGCACGGGCTGTTTCCGCAACTCCACGTCTTGGCGCGTATTTTGCGTGCGGGTGGGAATGGTGTCTTCATTCGAGCCACCCCAGCTCTTCGAGGAAGGCCAGCAGACTCTTGATGTGGCCCACTGCCTCCCTCAGGGTGCTGTATCTCGTCAGGATTTCGGTATATTTAAAACTTACAAGCGCTTAGCACTGCGTTACTATTGGCCCAAAATGCGCGATGACGTAGTTAAGTTCATAAATTCTTGCGACACTTGTATCGCGCACAAACATCAGAACCACGCACCATTGGGAACCATGGGACGACCCAAAGTGTGTTCACGACCCTTCCAAACCATTAGTGTAGATTTGGTGGGGCCACTACCCGTCACAAGAAAACAAAACGCCTACATCTTCGTAGTAACTTGTTGTTTTAGTAAATACTGTCTACTTTTTCCTACCAGGCGCGCAACTGCTGAAATAATAACTAATATTTTGGAAGAAAAAATATTTTTAGTTCATGGTATACCATCTACAATTATATTGGACAATGGTAAACAGTTTGTCAGTGCTACTTTAAAAGCTATGTTGCGCAAGTACAAAATCCCTAATCTTCATTATACTCCTAAATATTCCCCACATGTCAATACGGTCGAACGCTATAATAAAACCATTGGTTCTACCTTAGCGGCGTTTGTAGGAAATGACCAGAGATTATGGGACACTCTCGTACCTAAGGTGCAGTTTGCATTAAATACTGCAGTTAATGAAGTCACGGGCTATACACCTAGTTTTTTAGTCTATGGACGTGAACTAGTTCCATGCGGCTCACACTATGCCGACACAGACGCTTATGATATAGTATACATACCTAGGGACGATTACGCAGAAAACATAGGTCACTTATCAGGCATATTTGACAAAGTTCAGGCACTCCTCATTCAAGCTCATGCTAGGAATTCCCAAACGTATAATTTACGCCGTAAACCAGCTGAGTTTAATGTGGGAGACACTGTGTGGAAACGGACTTTTTATCAGAGCGACAAGGATAAGTCCTTCTGTAAGAAACTAGCCCCTAAATTCGTGAAGTGCACAGTGATTAATAAAAAGTTGCCTCTCGTTTACGAGTTGTCGGACGCGTCTGGAAATTCTATTGGGTTTTGGCACATTGAGGACCTAAAACTTATACACTTTGGTGCCTAACTATTTGTTACAAACCGTAGAAGACTTTCCCTTCCTTCTCTCTATATGCCGTCTTAGCTTGGACAGTAGCGGACTCATAGACCTAACGCAGCTAGTCGGATTTTCCTTGTTAGCCACGTAAAATCCTCTCCTAAGGCGGGCGGTATTGTAACGTATGTCCGGTACTTACCGCGTTGCGTCACAGTACCGCCCATACGCTCGGCCAATCAGAGAAAGCCATCGTCCGCACTCGCAAAGCCTGACCAAATATGGTCATAAACGGACTCTCAGCCTGATGGAGGGCCCGGTATATAAAGGGGCCGACAGAGAGGCCGGCACCGCTACTCTAACGTCGCTTCTACTATAACTAAGCGTACCTACTGACCCTACGTCGTATTTACGTGTATCCTGGTCCCAGCTACGGGTAAGCACTACATTTACTGCGTTAGCGTACTGCCCATCTCTCTACCTGCTAGCTGAGGCCGGCTGACGCCGCCTGCCTGACTCTATTGGTTGTGGCTCTCCTAATGCTGCTTTCCTTCAGGTTCCAGGTTCACGTTAAGACTCCGGCTACGCTCCTAGACCGCTACACTTTCCTGCATCGCCTTCGGCTTCACCTCTGGCGAAGAGTCTGGCCTGCCCTGCTCATCGTACTCACACCGCCGGCGTCTGCCAGCTGAGCCAACGTCAGCGAGGGCCTGTACCGCTACGCACAGCCTTCGAGCAGCCTGCCTACACACTACCGGAGGGAACAGCGTGGGAGACTACAGCCCTTAGTGTTCAGGCCAGTGTCGTGTTGTTGGGCGGTCATACTCGTGGCAAGGGAAGTGAGACGATACTCTGCAATAAACGCATCTAAAACCTCTACTGCGTTTTTACTACCAGAACCCGTTACAATATCTGAAAATTAATAAAAATGTTTCTCAGTTATCAGGTTGCCATAACGAAGAGGCCGCCTGGTTAGGCATCGTATGATACTGTGTGGGTTGTCTTTATAAAAAAAAAGGGTACACTTACATTTTCGATGAAAACTGAACAATTGCACTATTGCTTTCTTGCTCTTAGATTTTTTTGCGAGACTTTTTCACGAAACATTTAATGGATTCTGAGAATCATGAGTCAAGTAAATTGATATCTCCTTGACCTTAACTTACACCACGGATTTCGAAGAAACCTCATCTTTTAGAGTACCCGTCGAATAAAAATAGCGCCGAAATTAGCAAATAAAATGTAGGTATAACTTGGATTCATCTTTTCTGGTTGTCAGAAACAACATTTATTAAAACCGCACGTCTTTTTTTTCAACATCACTCCGAGTAGTTGTTGTATGAGAGCAAAATTTTACTTTGGGGATAAGAAGGTTTTTAATAAAACTATATAATGATTTTCGATCAACTCAACTATTTTTATTGAATCATTTCAATCATTCATATACATTGGTTCATACACATCTTGTTAACTCAAAATTATAGTAGATGGCGCTAGCAGTTACTATTGGTATTTTGTTATACTTATTTAATACATAATATATTTTGTACAACGCATTTTTTTCGACGCCATCACATCTAAGGCGCAGGGGCGCAGGGGCTGTCAAAATCGTGTCAAAAAATTTAACTGGGAAGGTACGTATCTTGTAATAACTTGATTAGATTAATACAATTCTTAGTTCCAAATCGTTATACAGGTAAACTATGATAATAATTTTTTAAAGCAACAAAACTGGCAAAAAATTTACAACATTTTTACTAGAGAAAATTCTATCATCTCATGTTGTTAAATACCATTGCGAATATGTTACGTTGCACCCAACCCGAACTGTATAAAGAAAGACATCCTAGCAAACAAAAAATGATAATATTAAACAAAGCTGCGACCACAGCAAAAAGAAAACACGCACCGTTAATTAAACTTCTTCCAATTCCACCAGGAAGATCTGACCGAAAATCATCACACGAAATCTGTTCCAGTACAGAGCAAAACGCTTTTCCCATTTTTGTGAAGGGACAAAGCTCACTTACAATTGTACGGTAGCTACCTATCAATGCGTTATTTAAGCAACGTCCACACAAGAGTGGAACGTGAGGTGGAAGCTAATACGGGTGTCAGTTTTTGCCTGAATATTATGACGGCCAGGACAGTGAGACGAACAACCATTTTTTGTGAAGATTGTAAGAGGTAAAGGATTTTTTAGAGTTCACGGATATTTTATCATGGGTTTTTATTGGTGTTACTTCCTATCTGGGACGTATCGTCCGTGTCTATATTTCATATATGTACTTCCGTTTGGAGCGTCATCAGTGTAAAACGTTGGAAGAGACGTAATCTTAGTTAATTCTCTGAGATACTTTCAAATAATTTGGTATGATGCTTCTTTCATTATTGCAAAATTATTATGAAATTTGATATTGAGTCACACCCAAACCAGAAAACGGATGTATTCAGAATGTAATAAGTATTATTTGTAGCGAAAGGATATAAATAACCCATATTTAATGGACGTTTGGTTTTTCGACATCGAAAAATATTTCAATCGTATCGAGTTTTAATAAAATTAATATCAGGATAATTTTTGAATCAAAACATTAAATTCGTTATGAACACTATAACATTCAAAACAATAAATGAAGCTACTGCGGAAAAAGGCTCTTCACTTACATTATTTATCGGTAAAGAAAGACACCTCTAAAATTATTTTATATTTAAACACTCTAAAACCGTAAATATTAATTAATAAAAGGTGGAAAATTTACGCGTGAAATTTAAAATGTCGAAACGCAACGCTTTTGCACCAACACGTGACGACAAAGTTCACACAGGATATGTCAAAAGTGTCAAAACAGTACCAGACATTTGACAGAGTTAAAAATTAACAACTCAGACGTTGAGAACGCTGACGTCACCACAAAGCGCGCTAAAATGGGGGTGTTTAAACTAGCGTAATCTCATTGCAATTTTTAACATTTAATTTAAAATAAATGTTAACTTCTCCACGACTTATTTTTTTTTTACGGTATCATATTAAGATAAATAAACGATAGCAACAATAAAAAAAAATCATGCATATTCCCTATTGAATGAATTAATTTTGTGCAAATAAAAAGAATCTGCCTACATAAAATGTAATAAATTTTATTTCAATTAGTGTAAAGATTTTTATAATACACTATTTTACAATAAACTAATTCAGTTATATCTTTGAATACACCTATAGATATTAACAGAAGCTTATGACCATTCCTTCCAAGCACCAAGCGTTTTACAACTAAGTGACTACTATAAATAAAAATGTAAGGCAAAATATTATAAGAGAATTATGGTCATGATCATAAGTATCCTACAATTCATAAACCTTTTGAAAAGTTAACAATTATATATTAAACTTTTTACACATTTTGGCCTCACTTAATTTCCACTTTGAAAGCTGGCGAGTGGCGGGACACCATTTGTGAAAATGGACCGCATCTCTTACCGCCTTCATTCAGCGCAATTAAATTTTTCATTAAAAACGTTAATGATACTGGATATTGTATTACTTGTGAATTCAAATTCGGTTACCTTGTGGTTTCTGAAACCCATACCCATTAAAGAAAAAGGTTTTATTACAAAATAAGGTTTTTCTCTGGCTAACTTAATTTTGCTAAATTGCCAATGGTTAGTTCACACAATCGCTCTCTTCTGGTATCTTCAAATTCAAATTCAAATATTTTTTTATTTCAAGTTGGTAATTTACATACTCTTTTGAAACGTCACTGAATCTAGTTGCCGGTTCCAAAAGGTAGGCCCAGGGAGAAGACTCCGGCAAGAAACTCCTCTGGACACTCTTTTAAAATCTTTGGTTTTTTACAATTTTGTTTTAAGAGTTACAATATATTGGCAAGAAAAAGAAAAAGAAAAAGAAAAAGCGAGCACAATGTAGATTAGCAAATATATAAATTAACTGTGAGCAGTAGTTTGCCAGATTAAAGATCTGGACTTTTATATGAGAGATAGGTACTTTGACGATCATAGTATTATCAGCTAACATTGTGCTCACTTTACAAAGTAGATTACTTTAAAAACGATTAATATAATAACCTACATGCTGAAAAAGGCAAAACTGGGATACCTGCTATAAAGTAGAGAAAATAAACTTTCTAGGTCCGGTTACTTACAAATAAATTTTACTAATAAATACTAAGACTTCAATAATACCTAAGGTTACTTAGTTGCCAGGGAAGCCGCATGTGCAGAAAACAACTAACGCCATACATCCCTATCGTCAATGTAATCACTTATCTTATAATATGCTTTTTTAATGAGAGCCATCTTAACATGTTTTTTAAATCTCCCGTCAGTAAGATCTGTAACTGCTTTAGGCAGTTTGTTATAGAAACGTACACAATTACCTAGGAATGATTTATTAGTTTTGGTTAGTCTAAATCTAGGTACTACCAATTTTTGTTTATTTCTGGTGTTGATATTGTGAATGTTGCTTAAAGTGTCAAACATTGAAAGATTCCTACGTACAAACATGATGTTTTCGTAAATGTGTAAAGAGGGCATAGTAAGAATGTTAATTTCTTTAAAGACTTCTCTGAGAGACTCTCGTGGACCCATATCATAAATAGCACGGACAGCTCTTTTCTGCAAAATAAATATTGAGTCACGATCGGCCGCCGCCCCCCATAGCAAGACCCCGTAAGACATTAAACTGTGAAAGTAAGCGAAATAAACAAGTCTAGCAGTAGCAACGTCAGTAAGTTGTCTTATTTTTCTAACAGCGAACGCGGCAGAGCTTAATCTACTAGATAAAGAATTAATATGAGCTCCCCATTGTAATTTCGAGTCTATTGTAATACCTAGGAATACTGTTTCTTCCACAATATCCAACTTGTTATCTTCAAGCATTATGTCTAAACCTTCCTGAGAAACGTTTCGTAAAGAAAATCTTAAACATTTCGTTTTTGTAGCATTTAGCAATAGATTGTTTGCGCTGAACCATTCTGATAAGGATAATAAACTAGCATTTACTGTGTGTTGGTTTACGTCTTTTCTATCAATTTTAAATGTAAGAGAAGTATCATCTGCAAAAAGAATAATATTAGATATGGCCGACATCATGTAAGGAAGATCATTTATATAAACAAGGAACAGAAAAGGACCCAAAATGGAACCCTGAGGAACACCCATCCTAACTAAAGACCCTGAAGAGGTTGTTCCATCTATACCTACCCTTTGCCGTCTCTGAGAAAGATACGAGGTAACTAGTTCGAGAGAACGTCCACGAACACCGTAGTGTCTAAGTTTGCAAATGAGTGTATCATGATCAACGCAATCAAAAGCTTTGGAAAGATCGCAGAAGACGCCAATGGCATCTCGCGATTCTTCCCATGCTTCCAGGATGTTAGCAATTAATTTTGCACCTGCATCAACAGTCGACCTACCTCTCGTGAAACCGAATTGCTGATCGTGTAAAACCTCGTTTCTATGAAAATGAGACATCATTTGGTCAAGCATGATTTTTTCGAAGACCTTACTCAAGGATGGTAGAACTGAAATCGGTCTGTAGTTTGAGGGATTCTGTTTATCACCTGTTTTAAAAACTGGAATAACTTTACTTTGCTTCATCAGATCAGGGAAGGTGCCTATATCTACACATTGATTGAATATATCTGCAAGAGCAGGAGCTATCTGGTCAATAACAGAACTAAGTACTTTTACAGAAATGCCCCATAAGTCTTCAGTATTCTTAATGTTTAAATTTTTAAAAGCTTTCCGAATTGTATAGTCAGTGACGTATGTAAATTCAAAGCAAGAGATGTCTTTAACAAAATATTTTTTCAGAAGTGTTTCTGCCAATGAAGATGACGAGTTTAGTGAGTGAGTCACTTCAATTGGAATGTTCACAAAAAAGCGTTCAAATGTGTCAGCAACCTCAACCTTGTCCGATATTAGCTTACCTTCAGCCCTCAGAATAAAATCAGTATCTCGGTTCCTAGTTCGTCCCGTTTCTGTATTTATTATCTTCCACACGGCTTTTATCTTATTACTAGCTTTACTTATCTTGTTGCTTATTAATTTCGATTTCGCAACTTTACAAACCCTTTTAAAAACTTTTGAATAGATTCTAACATGATTGTGAAATGAAGGATCGGATGTAAATGACCTTTTATAATATAAATTATATAAGGTATCCCTACTTATCCTTATGCCCCTTGTAGCCCATTCATTAAAACAGCACCTATCATTTAATTTAAAATTCCTGATGGGACATGCTTTATTAAATTCTTTACATATCAGGCTAAACAACTTATTGTAATTTATGTTAGGATCTTTAGAAGTAAATTTAGTTACAGATAAATGATCCTCTATCTTATCATGAAGCAATTTCATTTTATTTTTAGTAAGTGGCCTAGTTTTAATTGATTTCGTACTCTGAGACCCATTGTGAACTTTAAAACTAGTTAGTTGACCCAAGTGGTCTGACTTAACACCACTTAATAAGGTAACGAGATTTGTGTCACGATTTGTAAAAATGTTATCTAAACATGTACTGCAAGTGGGGGTAATTCTAGTGGGTTGATTTATTAGATGACTTAAATTGAAAGAGCTAAATAATGCTAACAATTTGTGCTTATCAGGTGTATCAACTGAAATATCTACATTATAATCTCCACAGACAAAAACAAATTTATTACTCTTAAAAACTTTCCCCAAGACTTCTTCCAAGGCTGTAATAAAAGAAGAAAAATTGGACCCAGGTGGTCTGTACACGCATAATATAATATGATTTTCTATTTCTGCACATGCTACCTCACATAAGCGATCAATGGATAATAAGCTAATATCCTTTCTTTCCTTAAATTTTAGACTATTCCTACAGAGAATTATTGTTCCTCCTCCAACAGCTGAGAGACGATTGAACGCACTGGCAACTAAAAAATTACTTATACTAAACTGTATTCTGTCTGGCTTTAGCCATGTCTCGCAAAGACATAAGATGTCAATATGATACTTATCCACTAAAAGTTCAATGTCTAATATCTTGCTAGAAAAGCTATTAATATTCTGATGATATAGTATAATGTCATGTAAATGCTTCTCTATTGTCGGTTCTAGAAGTTTAAAGAATTTGTCACAGCATTGTTAGAACAACTAAGCAATACTGATTCGTCACTTAAACTAAGCTTTGTCATACTATCTATGACTGCATTAATATTATAAGCTAACAATATAGCAATATCATGTCTGTATTTTTTGGGAAGAAATGTAACTCCCCGACTTAACCTAAATCCACTAATAAACTTATTAGTATCAAAGTATAATAATTTGTCACTATGACGACAAGTCAATGTGTGAATAATTGTATTACAGTTATATATATGTCTATTTTGATTTTCAGAAAAAGAGTCACTATATGGTAATGCACATAAAAATATTTTATAAATATTTAATTTTAATAAGGTGTTAATACCATCCACAAAGTCCCTTTTCTGGAGACCGACACTATTTCCTATTAACAACACTACTATGGTTTTATTATTAATTAGAGAGCAGTTTGCAATTTTTTTAATTATCATATTATAGTTTAAATTTGAATAACAAATATTAGTGAAAGTAGTGCTTAAATTATTACTCAGGAAAGGAGCTAATCCTACACCTAATCTATCGCTAAATACTAATGTCTGAGTAGGTGTCATATCAGAGCTTTCATTAATCTGAACTACCTCAGGTAACGGTACAACAGGCTGAAGGTCAGTGCACCGATCTAGGTGAACACAATTACATGCAAAATTATTGGTAAGGGACTCATATCTTTCAGCATTGCATTTCACTAATTCCACCAGCTCAGTGGCCTCCTGTAAGCGCTCACTTAGTTGGTTTTGTGACATTTGATACCTAGCAAAAATGTCTGTAATAAAATTTTCCTTTTCTAGCAAACCATTTTCCAAGCGTTGTATATTTAAATCATAGATATTCTTGTTTTTCTCCATTTCGTCAGTATATAAGCTCAATTGTCTAATTAATCTATAGCGGTCCCTACGAAGGTTAACATTACTTTTGATTGAGTTATACAGTTTCAAGGCAGATTGGTACCTTTTAGTCATTTTTTTAATTTTAATATACTTCTTTAGTTTTCTCCTACTTAAAAACAATGGACATTGCGTAATGGTATCATCACCAGTCAAGTCAATTGTTTGCCCTGGTTCACACATAGACTTGGACGAACAGCCTACCAACTCATCATACAAGCACTGGGTGTCATTATCCTGCTCCCTAGCTTTAGAGGACTCATATGTGCAGATAGTCTTGTGAGCCTCGCCTAATTCAATTTCAAGATTTACTATTCGCTGTAATGCCGACTCATGTGTGTTACTGCATTCTTGAAATGAGGCAACTACTTGTTGAAGTTGGTTGTGTCGATCCAATAAGTCCATGTGCTGGTTATGCAGGTCAGTCAATTGATTCTTGAGCGCGGTGTTCCTGTCTACAACTTTCTTCACTTCCACCTCGTTGTCATCCCTTTCCTGTATCAGTTGGTTACAAAGAGTTTTTGTGGACTCCAGTTCTATCAGCGTTGCCCTAAGCTTGTCATCTATATTCTTAACAGCTGCTTTGCAAGTCAACATCTTCAATAAGCATCAATAAGTGTTTAAATGACGTATGTGACAGCAATGACAGTTCTTAAATGACGTTAGTGACATTTATTTTAGTTCAGCTATCAGCCGCAGAATGAGAGAACGGCAGTAGTTGTCGTATGTGATAATGTAGCTATCGACCACCAAGAGTAATAGTGTCACTAGTAGTATGTTTTCAAATTGTAATATTTTCTTAACGTCTTCCAATATTCATTCCTGTATTAATTATATTATTTAACGTGTCTCAAACGTTTATTGGTTTAATATTAAGTCACTCACTGCACAATTATTGTCTAATATTGTTTGTTTACACTATTTATGGCGTTTATTTCACTATTATCACTCAATCCTAAGGTGATTGTTATATGTTTGTTTACACTTGTTATTGTCTTGCACCAACAATATCACTTTGAGTTCACAGTTTTTACAGTATTTCTATTCACTTTTGATAACTTAATTATCATTATTCACAAATAAATACAATATGAATCACAGAGGTAATGTAAACAAGCAATTTTGTTGCGGACCTGCGCTTGTGTACCAGTTATACATATATATTATGTTGTAGTTGAGAGTTGTTTGTATGTCGGTAGAACGAGCTAATCTCAGGAACTACTTGTTTTATTTTTTTGTGAAGTGGCCCATTGAAATCAAACTACGACGGTTCACGAATTCTATCCCAATATATGATATTTACGGAGGCAGCGATAGCCTAGTTGTGAGACCGACAGACTGCTACACAGACTTTTCGGAGTTATGTGCGTGTTAAATTATTAATTATCGCTCGCTAAACGGTGAAGGAAAACATCTTGAGGAAACCTATATGTCTGAGAGTTCTCTACAATGTTCTTGAAAGACATCTGAAGTCTGCCAACCCACACTAGGCCAGCGTGGTGGACTATGGCCATACCCTTCTCATAGTGAGAAGAGGCCCATGGCCAGCAATGAGACAGTTTAATTACAGTGAGACAGTTTATTTAGTAGACAGTAGATCTAGAAACTACATTTTATATCACTAGCCGACGCGACGTTTCGATTTCTTCACAGGTACCGTGGTCACGGTACGCTGAGGTGAAATTTGTCTCTGTCTTGAATTTAAAGGTTAATTCTAAGTACCCGTATATTGTTAATGTTTATGCAGATTGTGCTTACGGTGTCTTGATATCTTTTTGTGTTTTTGTCCTTCTTGGGTTTCATTAGCATAATGATATGCGGGTGTAGGTAACCGTGAGTTCAGGTAGTACCTATAATTACGTGATAGTTGATAAAAAAGTATGAAGAGAAACTATTTTTGAACCGACTTGTGTCAGGTTCTGCTATATAATTGGTGATATACTACTATACTATACTATATATAAGCCGTAGTTCTTGGTTTGCAGGTACGTATCCCGATTCCGTAGCAGGGTGCGCCATAGGCAAAATTGCCCAAAAGATACGTATTTACTTAACCTTTCCCTTAAAATATTTAATCAAACAATTTTAACCTTTGGTAAATTAATTAGTTAGAAGACAAAACACCGTTATTACTGTATTTAGCGGGCGTAATAGAAAATATATATTTTTAGACTCTGCAGAAGGATATTTTAAAGACATTTGTGGGCTGTGGTGTTTATGAAGGGTAAAAGAAAGATAAGTTTAAAACGCTGACGCAATGTAAATACGATTGAGAATTCTTTTTCTATTTTCGGTTGCAAAGGTCATTCAAACATTTTCTGAAATTTGTCAACGAATTTTGAATTAGTTCAGGCCATCATGCATCTGATAGAGAAAAAAGAAGTTGGTGGTTATGGTTTGGTTTAGGGCGGTTTCAGATTAGCGTATTTTTCAGCGCGTATACGGTCGTTTCAGCATACGCGCTCACACGCGCGCTACTTTTCACGCTAAAAAATCGGACTCACCTAAACGGGCATATTTTGGCGTATTCGCTCGGAACGGTAAAGATCTCTCTAACGGCTCGCGCTATTTCGAGCTCAGAAGCGCGTCAATGCTCGTACGAGTTTCGCGTGTGCCAGAAGGCATACCTATACGCGCCTACGCTTCTAAGAACGAGCTTATACGCGCGTATAAAACGCAAGTCTTAAACCGCCCTTAAGGCGCCTCGTCGCTGCTTGACACTGCGCCGAGTGTTGTGGGTTCGATCGCCACACAAGATCACTCTTATTGCTATTCATAAATCTTGTTTCGAGACTGGGTGTTCATTGTGTCCGTTTAGTTCTATGGTTGTAAAGTATATTTATTCCTAGTACGGGAGTTGAATGTTTCATTAAAAAATACGACTATGAATGATAGACGATCATATAGAAAATTTAGCTCACATTGATTTATCAAAAACTTTATTTGCTTCAGCTGTAGTATATACATACTAAATTTATATTATAAAGCTTTCAAGCTTGTTAAAAGTTTGTTTGAACGCGCTAATATCAGTACTGGTGCGATTTAAAATGATTTTTAGTGGGATAGCCCATTTATTGAGAAATGCGATAGGATAAAACATCACGCTATGAGCTACAGGTGCGAAGCAGTAGCCGTGAGTAACGCGGTTGTAACCGCGGGCTCAGGTTTTTATAAGAAAAAGAACATTAAGTAAGGCAGGTCGCCTTGTCGCCTACGTCATAAAAAAGCCACTGTCCAAATGTTTATAGTCCCAGTAGTTTATACTGATTTTATATACTTACATATGGTTATTCTGATGATGATGATGATGATAGTGCGACAACGCATCGTAGAGCTTCTAAAAGTGGCGTTATTTCCTTTCTTAAAATATCTATACATAGCATTGGAATGTACCATCTACGGAGGTGTCCCCATAACTGCAGAATTAAGTACAGTCACAGTTTATTCTCAGCTGTTGTAAAACTATATATAACTACTGCTTGTAAGGAAAATAATTATTCTTCTAATCTACGGAGGTGTGCCCATGACTGCACTATTAAGTACAGTCACAGGTTAGTAACAGTGGTTGTGGAACTATTACTACTTGTAAGGAAACGAATTATTCTTCTAATCTTCTAATTTTGAAGAATAAAGTGAACATCAATCTTTCATATTCTACCACGGAAGAATTTTATCCGTAGTGCCTTTAAAGTTTTTTATTTAAGTATGAAACATTTGCCAGTAACACTGGCATAAAAACTGCCATCATAAAAAACAAGAAACCTAAAAATGCGTTACATAAATTTTAGCACTCGCGTCTGTTAGCCAATTACATTTCAAATATGGCGCAATTTATTACATAGTTCTTTGCACTCAGTTATGTAAAAAAAGCAGTCGTACTCCGAATGATGCATGGCTCTGTAATCCCTTTAGCTCCTGGCTCATTTACTCCACAATACCGTTGACTTTTCCCAATCTAATAATTTTAATCTCCGTTTTATAGGATTAAATCAACAAACAGACTCAAATCACGGCCGTTTTTCCATTACTGTAGGAGCGATTGATGGGCTCAAATTTGAACAACGGTTGATAAATGTGAGCTCCGGTAACGCTGATTCACTGACTCATTTCTGGTAATTTGGGAGGGCTATTCGCGTAAGGGCGAATTGCGTGAAAAATATTTCGTGTCGTAAAAACTTTCAATACATTGGAGATTTGTAAAAAAATACCTAACAGGCGATAGCTGAGCTCTTTCATCGGTATGTTACCTGTATTTTTGTGACTTTGTCCCTATCCTGTCAATGTCATCAGTGGCAAATAGTATCACTACGAAACTCTTAACTCTTGAGGTGCGATCAAACTAAACGCAAGGTGCCACAAGTGCGAAAGGTCACGTTGCTGCAAATTTTCATTGGCATAGGTTACCGGAAAAAAATTAATTATGACACCTTAATATAATTATATCACATAAATTGCATATCATTGTGTTGGTTATAAAATCAGCTATCATAATAATAACATGAGTTACTACTAAATACTCACTTTTCTGGCAAAACAAGCTTACAAACTTAGAGGTTTGTTTTTTTTCAGTCGTTCAACATTTTATCACATATTAATGAATTTCATTACTTGTTTGGTTCATAAACATAAAAACATTATCACATATACCTTTAGGTTTTCACACAATACATTATTTATTTGTAACAAATGAATCTAACGCCACTAAAAAATTATAATCCGAACGCATAACAAAAAGTTCGCCGTGCCAGGCAGCCATGTTACTGTTACAAACACTGTGGCTGTGAATTATTTACCATTTGAAACACGATAACAGTGAAAATGTACAACAATGCCAGTATTTAGTTGCTAAAATATGTTTTCAGATAAATAATCTGGGTACTTATATGTCTTTCATAACTATTAAAAGAATATTTATCATAAAACACTTACGAAAATAGCGAGTTTCAAGAATAGGAATAGCCCTTCTAAAAAGTTTTTGCCTTTTATCACTGTATTTCTTGTCTTTGTCACGAATAATGTCACTTCACAATTAATATTTATTTCTTTCTGAGTAAATCTATATATTTTTAGTGATCGATTTGTTTGAGTGAAAGTGACACGTATTACTCAGTAGCTCCGTCAATAATAATCAAAAAGTTGTGAAAAAGTGACTATTATAGTTATTAACATACACCGAACTACTCGTTAATTAACACTCTTTCGAACTGTATATAACACTAATCAAATTATTTTGTGATCGGAGTGCAAATACAACAAAAAGTGCTACAGAAATCGGTTTAAATTAAATTATTCAAACTACCTAACTTGCATAAAACGAAGAATTGGACTTTGACCTCATTAAGACGGTCTCTAATTGTGAACTTTTTTAAGTGCAACTATAATATACAAGCGTATTTGAAGTCTCAGTGTAACGTCGCCGTGGCGGGTGGCGTTGAAACTGTGTTAACAGCCGACCTGCTCTTAAGTTCGATCCTGGACATACGGAGGAGAGACTTCTTGTGCACTTATATGACTTTTTAGCAACTCCTGTAGACTTTTATGAATTTCTTCGGCATCCTTTGACATATATCATACATACAGTTTTTGGCTTAATATATTGTTGCCGTGTATTAGCACTATGCCACGAGTAGCGCACACCCCACCTAAATCAGGAGATATAAGCGCTGTCATGCATGTTCAATCAGAACCGGACATGCTGAAAGCGATAGAGAATTCACCGGACAGGAAACGCCCCCGTATCCGGTCACCTAATACCGCTCAGACTGCATCTGGGAACATAAGCACTGGCGAGGCGGAGACTAGACCTTGGCCTTCCTCGGCTCAGGAATCGAAGCAACTTCTGTCAGAAATACGCTTATTGAGACAAGAATTATGTGGCCTAAAGCAACAGTACTTAGATATTTCCCAAAAATTGACTAATGTTTCGGAAGCCCATAACTATAAACTTGAAGAATTTGATAAGAGAGCGCAGTCTCAAGCAGGAGAAATAACACTGCTTAAAAATTCTTTGAATATGATGAGTCATAAGTTGAATACCTACGAACAAAATGCTACGAAAAACGAGCTCGAAATATGCGGCATTCCTGAGGAAAAAAATGAAAGTCTCATGCACATAGTAATGTTGACAGCAAAGAAAATTGGTGTTAATTTGTGTGAGACTGATATAGACGATGTCTACCGCACGGGTAAAGGACAACGCATCAGTCAAACGGATAAACCCAGGCCAATTGTTTTAAGGCTAACTCGGCGAATGATACGCACTGATATCCTCAAGTCTGCAAAGGAGCGACGACCTCTCACCTCCAACGATATAATTAAGGGAACTGCGAGCAAAATCTACATTAATGAGCGTCTGACTGCCAACAATAGATTGTTGTTTCGCGACGCACGAACACGAGCCCGCGAATTCGGATTTCGATACTGCTGGATACATAACGGTACCATATACACACGCAAATATGAGGGACAACCTTCTATCCCTATTCGGACACCGACGGACCTGGACGAAAAGATTGGCTATCACCAGGCGGTTTCTATTGCTAGCCCGATTATCGAGATTGTACCAGATGAGAAGCTCGCCGGAAAATGACTTCATATCGTTTGTTATATCATATTATTATTTAAATTTACAAACTTTCTATTTGTCCTTCTTATATAATATCTATAACTTATTCTTGTACAAAATGCGCATATACAATCTACACAAATACAAGCCTGACACATTTACACCCATGCACTCACACCCCTCACACTTCATTAAAACATTATCTCTTAATAATATAATAATTAGAATTGAGCACACACTTGCAATGCCTAAGAACATAGTATATTCCTTACACACTACACTACAACAAGAACATATGAGGCAAATAATACGTTGTGTACTCTCCGCATACATTATGTACTATAAAAACATAACCATCTCCAGTTTTTTACCGGCACTGATCGCCAGATCTTTTAAAAGAGTAGACTTTTGTTTTATTCCTTTATACTCACTGCTTATACATGTTGTAATGAGATTATACGCTGATCATAATGTGACATGTGGCCCCTGCGTGCGAACATACAGTTATTTACACTCGTGTATGCGTATGCATCGCCACACTATGTATCGACACATGGATATAACTCAAAAGATCGAGAGAAGTATGACTGTGGTTTTTTTCCTACTTGCGGCTTTGGTTTCAGATATCGTGAATACCTTTAAATACCTGCGTAGATTTCCGTTAGCCGTTTATATGGAGTTGCCTTATACTTTGAATCATCAGCGACGGGCTTGTGGCACTCAATTATCTCTCTGTAGATCTAATCCTCTCCACTATATGCATTACAAATGGCGAACTTTATAAATGTTGACCTGGACAACTATCTAGATATAGAGTGTCACGAGCTTGATAGACTTGAGAGCTGCAGAACTATGTTGACAACGAGGTACAGATTTAAGATTTTAACATTTAATATCCGTAGTATACAACGCAACTTTGATGCCTTTTGTGTCGCGTTAAAGCGACTGGACATGGCATTCGATGTTATTATTCTTACGGAATGTTGGTTGACAGAGGTTTCTATAATCAGGCAAATCCAGGGTTATATTGAGTACTTCACAAAACACAATCTTAACCAATGCGGGGGTGTGGCGGTATATGTTAGAGATTGCTGGGATGTGACAGTTTCTGAGCCCCTTTTGCAAGATGCAGAATCACTGTTGGTGGAATTTTCAAACAGTGTAGCTTTGATCGCCATCTATCGGTCACCATCATTTAGAGTAATCGACAACTTTGTAAACTCCCTGGACGCCCAGCTTAGAAAAGTTAGCAAATATTCAACTGTAGTAGTAACTGGAGATATTAATATAAATCTCTTATCCCCTTCTGACGTTACTAGATCAGAATATTTATGTCTAATGTCGGAACATGGCTTAAAACCAGCTGTCCTTAAACCTACACGGCTGGAATCATGCTTGGACCATATATTCCTCAAAGCCAAACACACAAGTGCCTTAAGTGTAGTATGTGATATCGATATCACTGACCATCGTATGGTAATGATGGGATACGACACCTGCGATCCTACCGATAAAAAAAACAAAGTCGTATAATTAAAAAAACTAGTATTGCAGAATTAATCCAGGAGCTGAGGCATACTAACTGGAGTAGTGTAACGTCAGAAACGAATGTTAATATAGCTGTTAACGAATTCCAAGAAATCCTATCTAAAACTATAAACAAATACACCACTGAAAAGAAAATTAGCCGATCAAGATTCATTTGGAAACCTTGGATAACACCTGGTCTTGTCCGTTGCATGAACCACCGCGATAAACTCCACCAAGAGGTCATAAAGAATCCAAATGATAATGTGAAAAGATTAATATATAAACGGTATAGGATCTTTTTCACAAACACGGTACATAAGCTTAAAAAAGAGTACGAGAGTAAAAAGCTAGAAGAAACTAAATCTAATACAAAGGAATTATGGAATCAATTAAAAATATTACCGAGTATGCTACTAACAAATCTGCCTCAAGTGAACTGCTGAAATACAAATCAACTGAGTTAGACTCGGTTAATGAATGTAATAATTACTTTTCTTCAGTTGGCAAACATCTAGCATTCAAAATTATGTCAGAAACCAATGAAACTTTGGAAACAATAACATTAAAACAGCAACATCGTAAACCTCTCGGCACTAGCTTTTTTATGCAGCCAACCGATCCTTTTGAGATTGATCGAATAATCACAGGTCTTAAAAGTAATAGATCACCTGGGTTAGATGGTTTCACCTCGGATCTCATAAAACAAATTAAAAACGAAATCTTGCTTCCGCTTAATCATATACTTAACCTTAGCTTAAGTACTGGCTCTTTCCCCAATAAGTGGAAGGTAGCACAAGTCATACCAATTTTCAAGTCAGGTTCTAAACAAGATCCCGCGAACTATCGCCCTATATCTCTTCTTGGTACATTTTCAAAAATTCTTGAAAAGTTAGTGAACAAACGACTTGTTTCCTACCTTACTGCTAATAATATAATATCTAGCAAGCAATTTGGTTTTAGACATGGCATATCCACGGAGGATGCCGTAAGTCTTTTAACTAAAGAAGTAACCTCGCGTCTTGATAATAACGAAAAGTGCATCGGGGTATTTTTAGACGTTACTAAAGCTTTTGACACGGTAGCAAGATCTATATTACTTAAAAAACTGGAGGCGATCGGTATAAGGGGTCTACCACTACAATGGTTTGAGTCATACCTAACCGACAGAAGTCAATGTGTTAAAGTAGGGGATCATGTAAGCTGTCTAAATAATATAGAATTCGGCGTTCCACAGGGAAGTGTTCTGGGACCAACTCTCTTCAATATCTACATTAATGATATTCAAAGCGCTATTACACAAAATGCCGAAGTTGTCAGCTACGCTGACGACACGGTCGTCATATTCCACAGCAAGTCCTGGAAAACAGTCCATGAAGTCGCTCAAAATGGCTTGACTGGCATTAAGAACTGGTTTGATTTGAACCTACTCTCATTCAACATTAATAAAACTAAATATATCTGCTTCCGTAAAACACAGGCATCGGCACCCAAACACTTCTATCAACTAAAGTTCCACAAAAGCACCTGCACCAGCTGTCAGTGCACATGTCAGGAAATTGAACTAGTTACATTTCTCAAGTACCTGGGAGTTGTAATTGACCAACGTCTTGATTTCAAGGCGCATGTTGAGACAGTAGCTAAGCGTGTAAGAACATTAATTCATATTATGAAGTTGCTGCGCAATTCGGCAAATGGGAGAGTCTTACACCTAGTATATGTAGCCCTATGTGAGTCAGTTGTTGGCTATTGCATAACAGTATGGGGTGGCGTCGGCATAACCACAATGATCAAGCTGGAAAGGGCACAAAGATCAGTGCTAAAAGTAATGTACCGTAAGCCCTTTAGATATCCTACAGATAGTTTATATAGGGAAGCGTCAGTATTAAATGTACGGCAACTATACATTCTGAAATTGGTACTAAAACAGCATAAAAAAGCCTTGCAATCTGACGAGTATCCTCAACTTCAACGTCGACGAGTCTATAGATGTGCTCAAGTTGATGTACGTAGCAGTTTTGCTCAGCATATGCAAGAATTCATGCTTGTGTACATTTATAATAAAGTGGCAAAAATATGTGACATAAAAAATTTAATGATAAAACAACTAAAATTTGCCATTACCAAGTGGCTGCTGGGTCTATCATATTCTTACACCGAAACATTCTTAAGAGTCCAGTCTTGATCAAACACACGAAGAAACACACACACACTCACACACACACATCCACACACGCACACTCAACACAAACACACACACGCACACATACACACACACACAAACATACACATACACACACAAACACACACACACACACTTATACAGATTTTGCGAGCTAGTCGTAACTGTTATTTATTTTAATATATATTTTTTTTTATTTGTGCGTGCATTCAAGGTATCCACACGTATTTCCACATGTATTTTTTACCACTTACTTCATTTACATTTCTTTTTTTATTTTGAAGCAATATTGGTCATTTGTTATTTTTATCTTCCACATATTGATTATTTCTTTGTTTTATGTCTCAAGTTACAATATAATACACATTTGAGCTACATGTATAATATTTATCTTGTCAAAATCACATTCTGGACTTCACGAGACAGGCTTGACCTAGTGTGAAGTCCACTAGTAAATAAGTTTACTTTCCAGTGTCATTTTATGTAACAGTACTTATTTATGTTTATCTATGGAAATGTAACAAATTCTATGTAGTAAATAAATAAATTATTAATTATTAATTATTATAAAATATTCACCGGTTTCTTCCACAAGACAACTTTTATTATAAAGATCACGGAACAAAACACAACAATGGCGGACGCTTTCGCAACTGAGACATAGATAATAATATTTCAATATTTTTGGCGCGTTTCGTTTCCCTCACCCTTCTTCAACGATTTAGTTGCATAGAATATGAACTATTCTAATAGTTACTACTTTCGTTTCTTGGTTTAAGTAAAACAAAACGTGAAAGAACCGCGACCAATAGAACGATTTTTAATTGAGCACGACCGTGCGTGCCTCAAACACTTCGGACCACCAAAATTAGAGCACGACCGTGCGAGCTGTAATCACGTGGGGGGGTTGAAGATTTTAAAAGTCTAATTTACGTTGAGCAGACATTGCTACGTCGGCAGGTGTAAGTCCTAGTTTAAGATTTAGCATTTCAAAAACTTTGCAAAGAAAAAGTGTACCTACGCGCTAGTAGAGGATGAAAAGAGTCGTTGGGTATAATGATAATGAAAGATGCATTACGTTTACCATTTTAGAAACATCACAACACAAGTTCCGTGCACCAGATAAAGCACCTTTGTTACCTAAGGCGTAACTCGCACAGTCAGGACAAAAGTAATTACAAATGTTAGTTCGTAGCTGCCGTTCATTAATATGCTTATACCGTTGCAAGAGCACCATCGAACTCCAAATTGGCGCAAAGAACTCTGGAGCAAAAAATGGGAGCCGAATTTTAAAAAGGGGATCCCCTTGTAGCTTATTTTGATGCTGAACTGAGTAAGGTTAATTAATTTGCGCTTTTATTTGCCTACGTTGATTGTATTTATCTTTTGCTATGCTAAGACAATTTTGTTTTAACTGTCAGGCCCCTGTTTGGGTAGGTCACCACTTCAATTATGAGATTGCATTTTTTGTTTCTGTGGTGTTTGCGGCGGTTCTTTTGAAGGCAAAGGCTTGTGTTGTGGTTTTGTTTTGTCTCGTTTCGTTTACACATAATTTTATTTTTACCAAATACCCTGTTTACAGGAGTAGAAGAAGGAAAATAACTTTTGTACAGGATGTTTAAAACGTTCCTAATTATTTGCAGGTCAGTCATGAGGTGTTCGGCTAAATATGTATTATTGGGTTCTGATAAACAATAAGTAGCAGAACACGACTGATATAGAAAATAATATGTGCTTATTTCAAGTCTTGCTCGTTCATGCTTGACTAGCTACAATGCCTCAGTCTCTAAGGCACGCGTAGAAGCTGTAAAATAGTAAATAGACGCATATTATAAATACCTCAATTTTGCAATGGGCAATATAAATATAAACAAATATTTGATCCCAGTACTTAGAATTGCGTTACAGTTTCAAAATGAGAATTTAACTGTCTTAAGAAAATTTTAATTAAAAGAAGTTTGGATAAACCATTTTATTTTTTATTAATAAAACACGCAACCCACGCCTTGGGATCATTGCAAGGTCAATAATTTAAGTACTTTGTGTAGTAAAGTTTTCAAAAAGTAATGATTTTACTCATATTTAATTTGCTGTAATATCTATCTTTGCACAGCGTTCATAGAGTGTTTGAACTTAGGCTTTTTTTGTTAGAGATCGGCGAAGTAAAGCAACGTTGGGACTTAACGCTATTTGGATAGGTGACAGCTTATTACGACATTAATCTTCAGACCTTTACGGTACCTTGGAAGGCATCTGGAGAGATCGGTCCCAGTTCTCGTCTCAAAACAGGACCCATATCGGAGGCCTTCAGGCATCCCCTAAACTCCGACATAAGTTTTGGCCTCAAATGAAAAACATATTTACTTAGAAAATAGGGATTAAAGAATATTTTCAACAAAACGGCTAAAGTATTTTATAAGATTTTCATATTATTTGCACAATTATTTAGTATATGAATAAGGATGGGAACACGTTCCCAATTATCGATAAGCGCTCTCGAGCAGTGCTTTCGCTATTGTTACGAAGATTTTTATTAAAATGCATAAAAAATCGGTTATCATAAATTGTGATCACTGGGGTAAAGATGAAAAATTTTAAATCCCGTGGTACCTATATGATCGTAATTTATACAACATATTTCCTGAATGGGGAGAAGCAAAAGAGGATCGAAGCTTATAAAGTCGTAGGTATATTTTGTTGTTAAGCCAGGCGTAATCCGTTACACTTCGGATGTAAGCCCTTCGAAATTTGAGATAAGAATGTTACAAAATAAACATCTAAAAATAGACTGTTAAGAAATACATGTCGCTATAAAAATAAATCCTGTGAGCGGTGGACTTTAGGTACAACATAAGGCCAATTCTCGTGTTCTATCTGATATCGACACTGTATTTTGATAGAATTGATATTAGATTTTGAATTGAGTCAATTGGTATTCTGCTAAGTAAATGAAATTATCGACATTCTCGTATGATTTGACATAATTATACAGTTCATCATCGACATATATTTTGACACATTATTCAATTTGCGATCTAGCAGGGATTTTAGATATCAGTTATTTAAGGAAAATATTATTTATGACATAAGTATGACACTGAAATTGGATCGAAAGAAGGTTGTCTCACGTTGACATCAAACACATCACTTTTTGATAGATCAACAACAACAAAAAAAAAATCATACTACGAAATATAATGGTGTATTGGAGAATGTATTGATGAAACATTGATAAAATGGTAGGACAAATCTAGTCACTGCTAATATTAAAAAAAAGTGTGTATACGTTTATGAATGCTCTTTGATTTCACGTTGAAATGGCTAAATATAATGTGTTTTTACTTTAATAGCCTTTCATCCGCATGTAAAGCTGCAGAAAAAGGCCAGCGCAGTATAAAACCTATTTTCCATCATCATACTTTGAAGTCAGAATTGCCAGACTTTTACGAATTACACAAGAGAAGTAAATGAGCACTATAACCACTTTTCCTTGCAGCTCATCAAGCATTTGATATTAAAGAATGTATGCCAACGTATAGTTGCCGGAAAGGTATTTACGGTCTTCGCTTGCTTTGCAAATTGAAGCCCTAGAAATCACCGTGAAAGGTTTAAATGGAATATACATAGAAATGAAATTTGCGTTATCAGCAAAATTAAACTAGGGAGAACCGAAATAACTAGAACATGATGAAATAATAAAACTTGTCTCAAAACAAAAAATAATTAGAAAACTAAATTGTTTTGTTCAATTTTATTAATGTAGAGATTGATCAAAGACAAATAAATATCCACCCATACTAATTCCACGCCCGGCTTCTTTGAGTTAATTTGCACTAACCGACAGCTTGACATAGGATATAGAACATAACAAGGGTTTTCTTAAAAAATATGACCGAAAGATATTACAGTGAAATTGTCTAGTTAGGAATCTTTGGCATGCCTCTGCATCGTGTATTTATTTACCACGTACAACAAAAAATAACAATCATTGAATGAATTTTAACTCTAACTATGAAAATCAAATCATTAAATTATTATAATATGTACTTTTCGGTATCGCAAACTTGCAATACCGTCAGTAGGCAAGTCGCACTAGGGCAGCATGTGGGCTATACCTTTATAGCCGTAACATACGGTCGAACTTGTCCGGCGGACCAAACCCGTAGGTCCGGCGGACCAAATCCGTTCTCGCTACAGACGATCGGACCGGACAGTGTCTTCACGTACGCGTTGAAGTACACACGCTTGTCATCATGTCGTTGGACACGAAAATTATTGTGGTAGCAGCAACAGTAGCAGCAACGCTACAGCCACCACGTAAAAAACGGAGAATAAGAAGAATTTTAGACGAACAGGATTTTAAAATATATCTGCGAATGGACCGCGAAACCTTTCAGAATTTATTAAATTTAGTTAAACCTCTCATTACAAAAAAAGATACTGTTATGAGAAAGTCTGTTTCTGCAGAAGAGCGACTTATTGCCACGTTAAAGTATCTTACATCAGGAATAGAATTCCAAAAATTGAAGTTTAGTTATTTTACTTAGTGATATATCGTCACAATTACTGTCCCAAATAATACCTGAAACTTGTGATGCTATCTACAAAGTGCTTAGTGATTACATTAAGGTATGTGTATTTCTTTTATTTTTATCTCAAAACGTAGCCTTACAGGATAATTTCGTCTATGCGACGTTACCCATTCTACTATCTAACTAGTAGTACTTTTAGTAGGTATATTTTTGGACTAGGAAATATAATAAAACAAAGGTACGGGTTGAAATAATCTATATTTTCTAGGGCTTAGTATGTTTAAAGAAATAAAAAGGTTTGATACCTAATGAAATGTGATTGATGACTGGGAAATTATTATGGTTTCTTAAAAATCTAAAATTACTTAAACCTTTCATTTGTCCTCGTATTACACTGTTTTCTCTAGATTCGTCTAAAATCTCATTTGAGAAATCGAATTCATTTGTTAAAAGCAGTAACTGATCTGGTGGCATGGACGGGTTCCTTATTTGTTGTTGTGTTGATTGAATTTCATTATTAGTAATAAAATGTAAAATGTGAGGTGACTGCGAAAATAAATGTGATTGAATCCGATGCTGAGGTGATGCTGAATGTGATAATTGATTCTGATGCTGACGTGATGGTGAATGTAATGATTGAATCTGAGGCTGAGGTGATGGTGAATATAATGATTGAATCTGATGCTGCGGAGATGGTGAATGCGAAGACTGAAATTGATACTGAGGTGATGGTAAATGTGATGTTTGAATCTGATGCTGAGGTAGTGGTGAATGTGATGTTTGAATCTGATGCTGAGGTGATGGTGAATGTGATGATAGAATCTGATGCTGCGGAGACGGTGAATGCTAAGACTGAAGTTGATACTGAGGTGATGGTGAATGTAATGATTGAATCTGATGCTGCGGAGAAGGTGAATGCGAAGACTGAAGTTGATACTGAGGTGATGGTGAATGTGATGTTTAAATCTGATGCTGACGTGATGGTGAATGTGATGTTTGAATCTGATGCAGAGGTGATGATTGAAGTTGATACTGAGGTGAATGTGAGAATGAATTTGGTGATGATAAATTTGACCATTGTGTTCGATAATGTGATGATAAAAGCCGGATTTGTGAATGGGATTGTGGTTGATGCTGATATAGTTGTTGTGAGTTTAAATTAATTACAGAATACCTATTTAATTCGCCTGTTTTTGCATAGTAAAATATATCCAATAAATTTCTCTGCTAACCAGCGTTGCGATTTTGGAAGTTCTTTAAGTTGACTGCCAACGGATTGCCCAAAAGCGTCTGCCGAATTTTGTTCCCTAGGGCTATTAATTAGATTTTTTGTGGCATCAACAAAATTCATCTGTTTTTAATGAGTTCGTTTTCTTTACGTGTGTATGAATCTCTTGCCTTCTTCTATTCAGGTGCCTGCAACAGAACTAGAATGGTTACAAATAGCGAAACAATTTGAAAGAAAATGGCAATTTGACCATTGCTTGGGTGCCATTGATGGTAAGCACATTATGATTGAAAAAACCCCAAATTCTCGATCATTGTATTATAACTATAAGGGGACGTTCAGCATAATTTTACTTGGAATTGTCAATGCCAATTATGAATTTATTTATATCAATGCTAGCACAAATGGCAGTACTTCTGATGGTGGAGTATTCAAACATACAAGATTTTACAACAAAATTATGTCTGGTGAACTACATTTACCACCACCATTAGCTTTTTCAAGATCGTACACCATTGCTCCATATTGTTTTGTAGGAGACAATGCGTTTGCAATGAGTGAACATCTTCTAAAGCCTTATCCTCAGATAAACTTGACGCATGACAAGAGAATTTTCAATTATAGACTTTCTCGGGCCAGGAGAATTGTCGAAAATGCGTTTGGTATTCTAGCTGAACGCTTTAGAGTTTTCAAGAAGCCAATTACAATAAACGTGGAGAACGTGCCAAAAATAGTGATCGCTTCATGCGCTCTGCACAATTATCTAAGAAAAAAACGTCCTCACTATATGACAAGGAATTGTGTTGATTTTGAAGATATTGAACAACATACCTTTCGGCCAGGTGACTGGCGACAAAACGATAACAGTACTGGTCTAGAAAGAAGTGAAAGACAGCGTACAGAAGATGGAAGACAAGTTCGGCAAATATTAACGGAATATTTCAATGGCGAAGGCAGTGTTGATTTCCAAGAAAGAATGATAAATGTCCTAAATATTTAAAAATTTACCTTTCTTTCGCTATCACTGCCTTCATCATCATTAATATTATCAATCCCGATTGCTCCTGGCTTTTGTTTCTCGTTTAAAAACGTTAAATACTCGTAGTACCACAGGGACGGTGTATAAATGTCATCACTTCCTGCACCGCTTGATTTACTGTTCTCGACCTGAATTGAAAATAAATTCATGTACTTATTTGAATAAACATACTTAATAAAAACATTATCTAAAACCTAGTTACTATGTATCAAATAAATATGTAGGTAGTTAAAAATCCTGATTTTTATTTACCTACCATACCCACTTCCACAACTCAGACCAAAAGAATGACGTCACTTAGCTAACCATGCACTGTTATCAAATCTAAGTGTATGCAACATTTCATCTCGATTGGTTGAGGATAACTGCTTTTAAATTCAGTTGCAAGATTTGCCCCGAACAATGCCCCGAACATATATACCTACATACAATGATATTAAGGTGGAAGCGTCAGGGAAGCCCGCGAAATAAAAAAATGTAATGAATTTTGTAATTTCTGTGGTAGGTTTTATGTTGAAGGAAAATATGTAGAAGGTAAAGTTCATGTAACCTCATTCATGGAAAAGTCATTCAATGAAGTTACATGAACTTAGGGGGTTGTATTGATGATTTTACTTATTATAATGCTGTAACTACATACGTGTTACGAGCACGACTCATTTTTCATCAAAATACAACCGGACACTGACCCGCAAATTGCAAAAAACGTAGGAAAATTTGCGGGCTACCCCGACGCTTTCACCTTAAAAAGAAAGAAACATACGCTACGTTCATAGTGAGCCGCATTCAAATATCGTTACATTGTTACGACTGCGATAGATAATACCTATGATAATACGGAACGTAGGTATGAAACAGAAAGAGGTAGCTATTGCGCTTGAAGTACTACTAGCAGGAGTATAATTATGAATTAATATATTTTACTATTAGACTGAATTAATAAAGGTGCGTTTCCATGCTTGCCAAAGCTCGACAAGCATCCACAAGCCCCAAGCGTCCACAAATCTCGCTTGGCATTTGGAAGTCGTTTACACGCTTCACACGCTTGTGAATGCGTTAGTGTGCTGCGTCAATCCAAGCATGGCGAACACCGAACTTGTGTCGCCTATAACGTTTGTTTTAACCTACTTTTATTTGAAATACACTTAAAGAAAAGCAAAACCAATTATTTTGTATGATATAGATTGCCAGGGCCTCTTCGTTACCATCTAACATGGTTAAGTAAGAATAGTAGGTTAGCTAAGGCCGCTCGGCGAGTTAATTGCCTACTCTTGCGTTGACGCACGGGTTGTCACTTGTTTACACTGCGGCGCCGGCTTTGTCGACGCGCGCGCTTTTTCGCCGCTTCTTTAAGTGATCGCATTGTTCACAACTTAAGCTTGTATATATTTTTTTCAAATACCTACTGTTTGAACTGTTCACTCAGAACATGCACTAACTGTAGTTAGAAATAAAACCGCGAGTTATGTTAAACTGATATATTTAACACTGCTAATTGATATATTGATGAATGATAGAGTGATCGCGACGCGGATTACGTGAACACTGAGGCGTACATCGCACAGTAAACCTGAAATAGCGTAAATTGCTGACGCGGGCACATTTGCTGTACGATGCAGCTCGTACATGCTCCCCAACAGCAGGAGAGATGCAGATGATAAGAATATGATGAATAGCAATTGTAATGTTAAATGATAACAGAAATGATGAAATAAACAAATTGAATGATTAATATGCATTTTGCTTAAAGTAATAAAGTTCACATTTGTGTCTTTTCTATTTCAAACTCGTGTTTGATTGGTATAGGTGAGTTACAACTATCGCGATATAGCTTTGTACTCGATTGCGTAAAGAACATTTGGCCTGCCGAGGCCTTCCGACCGTGACGCACACTGAGATTTTACAATATACTACTGCTGCGTAAGCTTTTTTGGACGCATCGCAGAAGCCATGCAATTCAATTGTGTCTCGTTCACATATGCCTATCCATCTACTTATTTCAAAGCTGTTTATTTCTCGCAATTCATTCCTTAAATAGATCCACTTCTTATTGATATCTGTAGGCAAATGATCATCCCAGGCTAATTGTGATAACCAGACACTTTGAAATAATATTTTCATGCTCGTAGTGATTGGAGCTAGCCACCCAAGTGGGTCAAACAACTTTGAAATGTCTGACAAAATGGATCGTTTGGTGGGTATGCGATCTGATATTTCTATTTTTGATTCGAAGATAAAAACATCCTTATGGGGGTTCCAACCTAGACCTAATGTTTAAGTGGACTCCGTTTGCTTGAACTGATACGTTTGGGGATTGCATTGATCTTTGTTAAGGTCTGATAAAAGCTCCGGTTCATTGAACGTCCATTTTCTGAGGTTGAATCCACCAGATTGTAAAAGTTGAATCATGTCAGATTTTAACTGCTTAGCCTTCTCCATAGAATAATGGCCACCACAGTAGTCATCCATGTAAAAGCATTCTTCTACAGCTTTCGCAGCTTCGGGGAACCGACCTCTCTCATCTGATGCAAGCTTGCGTAATGTCATTAATGCTAAGAATGGAGCAGCAGTGGTTCCGTAGGTAACTGTAGATAAGTAGTAAGTTTTGATAGGTTCAGTTTTTGATGACCTCCACAACACTTTTTGATACTTTTGATCATCGAAATGTGTTTTTATTTGTCTAAACATCATTTCGATATCGCTGATGTAAGCATATTTATACTGCCGCCATTTCAAAATTAACTGCGATAGGTCCTGCTGTAAGCTTGGCCCTTTATACATAACTTCGTTCAAGCTGTATCCAGTACTTGTCTTTGCTGACGCATTGAAAACAACTCGAAGCTTAGTGGTGACTGCGTCTTGTCGCAATACCGCGTGATGTGGTATAACATACTCTTTCTGAGATGAAGTCTGTTTGGATGAAGACATGTGATTTAGTTGTTCATATTGAGCCATGAACGATTTGTATTTCGACGAAAACTGTTCATTTTTGTCGAATTTTCGTTCAAGGCTGCGAAATTGTGCGAGAGCTAGAGGTCTTGATATCCCCAACTTTTCTTCATAGTCAGGTTTGAGCGGAAGTCTAACTTCATACCTGCCATCTTGTAACCTTTTGGTGGTTGAACCTTGATAAATAAAACTGCATACATTTCTCATCTTCGGATGATAACGCGGACTGCTCATGTATGTCCTCAATTTCCCAGAATTTTCGTAAATCATCCGTATCTAGAATGACGTTACAATGATATGTTTCAACATTGCCGCATAGAATCCAGCCAAGTCGAGTCCGCTGGGCTATCGGTCGTGCAGGGCCGGCGTTGATAATGCCTTCCAATATTATTGAAGAATACATGTCCGCACCAAAGAGCAGATCGACGGGACGACTGATGTTGAAATCTGGATCGGCCAGGCAAATGTTACTTAAAAACTCCAAGGGCGGTTTCTTAAAAGTGTAATTTGGAAGATTTTTTATTAAGGTTTGCATGATTACGACTTCTGTTTGAAATTCGTTTTCACAATGTAATGCCTTGCATGTTAAGTAGATAGTTCCTCTGCAGATGCTTTCTTTCGCACCTATGCCTGATACAACGCCTTTATTTCTTTTTCTAGGTAATCTTAACATTTGCGCAGCACTCTCTGTTATGATAGATATTTGCGAACCTTGGTCTATCAAAGCTCGTAAAGTATGATAAGATCCGTCTGATGATTTGACGTTAACCAACGCTGTGGCTAAAATTACTGCTCTCGTGACATCCTGTGATACATGAGATGCACGTTCGTTTTTCTCTACTAGTGAATGTGTATTTTGCTCAGAATAATTGGAACCCAAAGCCGTCCGTGTGTTGCTACTCAAGACTGATGAGTAAGCTGAATGCAATAATGTGTTATGATTGTCATTGCATTCGCGACACCTTGAACTTGAAATGCACGCTTTGTCGTTATGATTGTACAGACAGTTTTTGCAGAGTTTCAGTTTCGCAATTATATTTAATTTTGCGTCAATTGGCATCGTAATAAATGTTTTGCAATGGAAAATTTTATGATTGCCTAAATTGCATATGGCGCATTTATTATTGCTATTATTAGAATTAGAATACAATGACTTATTATTTGCTACCGGGGATTGATTGGAAAAGGCATTTTGTTTGAAAATTTGAGGCTTTTTTACATTAGACGCCGATTCCTTATTGTAATGTTGGCGTTGATAACTAGGACTGCTTGTTGATTCGGGTTTCTTTCGTGACGACTCTAACGAAGTAAACTTAGCTTCGAGATAAAAAAAGGTTTAAAGATCTTTATTATTACTCAAAGAACATTACAGTCCACTTAGTGAGCATAATATAAAATATAAACTAAGTAATTCCAAGAAACAGGGATCGTAGGTCTACAAATCAATGACTCGAAAAAGCAATGGTAAACAACTCGTTGCTGTAATACTTACATGAAATAATATTTTAAATAAATCGTTGTAGGCATTCCGTTACGTTTGGCCACTGCAGTAAATATTACATTTCACCTCATATACACCAAAACAAAGTACCAAGTTACACATAATTATACACATAATGTTGATATATTATAATGTAGTTACGTGCCTTTTAGCTACTCAATTTTTGTAAGTATCATTAATTAAAAAGTCAGGTAGTTGAAATATTCAAGCTAAAACATGATCATCGAACTAAAATATACAAACACCTTCAAGTGAAATTGTTTGCATTTGTGTAGTAATGATAACGCAAACTTCGAACTCGAGACATTTTACCGTAATATTATTATTTTTATTTAGCGGGTTTTAATTTTTGTATTAATTTAATATTTAAACGATTGTTATAATTTATTTGTTATTAGGGCGTGATATTTTATATAGGTTAGGTAGTAATAAAATGAATGAACTATGTAAAGTAGAAATATATATATATTTTTTTATTATATTTTATTTTTAGTTTTCTTTGCTTCTAATATATGTTATCACTGATATGTTTTTTAATTCTTACTTTAAATATGCGCATACTTTCACTTTCCTTTATATCATTGGGCAGTTTATTATACAGCTTTACTCCATTATACAACAAATTCCTTTTACCGTATTCTGTTCTAGGTGTCAGAAGCTTTAATTTATTTGTATTTCGTAAATTGTGTGTATATTTTCTTTTAGTTAAAGATGTCTCAGTATGAATTCGGCCAGATATGATTTTTTTTATTAATGTACATATGTTTTCGGTATATATTTGGTTAAGGTTAAATATTTTAGTCGTTTTATACAGTGTAGATGTGCGTGTTAGTTTGTGGTAATGAAATATAGCTTTAACTGCTTTATTTTGTGTGCGCTGTAAGGGCATTAAATTTGTTTTTGCAGCAGTGCCCCAAATTTCTATGAGGTAACTTAAGTTGGATTTTATAAGCGCATTATATAACATTGGCTTTGTTTTATGTGGTATACAAGAAGCCATTCTACGCAAAGCGCCCGTTATTTGCGAAATTTTTGTTTTTACTTTTTCTATATGTGGTTTCCACGTTAGTTTGTCGTCCAAAATTAAACCGAGATATTTTTCTTGATGCGATCTATGTAATGGTTCATTATTAATTTTTAAAATTGGGTGATTTATTATTTTTTTATTTTTTGCACTAAAGATCATGAAAGAAGTTTTTGTTGTATTTATTGTTAATAGGTTACACTGACACCATGTACTATACAAGTCTAGATCAAGTTGCGCTGGATTTACGAGTTGTTCTAATTTTTTGCCAAAATAGAAAAGACACGTATCATCCGCATACAATGTAATTTGGCCCGTTAGCGGTATTCTACTTATATTATTGACATAAATCAAAAATAACAACGGACCAATCACAGAGCCTTGCGGTATACCGCAAGAAATATGGCGCGGGGTACTTTTATAGTTTTTGCCTATCTTTACCACTTGCGTTCTGTTTACCAAGTATGATTGGAATATACTGTACGCGGAGCCAGTTATTCCTATGTTTTCTAGCTTAGCAAGCAACAAAGTGTGGCAAACAGTGTCGAAAGCCTTTTTTAAATCAATAAACACACCTAAGCAAAAGTTTTTGTTGTCTATTTCTGTACTAATTTTTGTCACCAAGTCAATTGCTGCAGATAGAGTGCTTGATTTGTGTCTAAAGCCGTATTGTCGTGTATATAGGAAATTTAGTTTCTCAAGGTGCTCAGTGAGTCGTCTATGCAAAACCTTTTCAAATATTTTTGACATTACCGGTAGGACTGAGATCGGACGATAATTCCCGGGATCTGTTTTTAAACCCGACTTATATATTGGACAGACTTTCGCTGTTTTCAAACTTTCGGGGAATATACCAGAAGATAAACATTTATCTATACATTTAGTTAGGTTTTCTACTATCAAGTCGCATAAACATATAATTGCTTTAGTATTAATGCCATCGATACCGGTACTGCAGTTTTTGTCTAGCCCTCTTATAATATTTTTAATTTCTTTAGTGGTGCAAGATTTGAACTCATTTGTTACATATTTTGGTTCTTCGTCTATATATGTCATTGTATTTAGCAGCTTATTTGGGTTATTTTTAGGTATTTTTTTTGCAAGGTCATTGCCGACTGCTGAGAAAAATATGTTAAATTGTTCACATATCTCATTACCGTTTTCAATACTGTTACCGAGTACAACGAGTTTTGGAGGATGCATGTCTGATTTTATTTTATTATTGGCTAAAGTATTAATTAGGTTCCAAAGCTTTTTAGAGTCATTGTTACATTTTTTAAAAGAGGTATGATAAAACTCTTGCTTTGTGTATTTGATTAGTTTATGTAAGTTATTTCTTTCCTTAGTAAATTGTTGTTCAAGTGTTTCGTTCTGGGGTTCCTTTTTTAGTTGTATCCATAACTTATTTCTTTTATGTATACCGTCGGTTATGTTTTTGTTGATCCAGTCTTTTTGTGGTAGGTTAAGTATCTTAGTTTTGATTGTTTTATGTGCCTTTAACTGTGCCAATATATAGATTTCCAAATCTGCATAGCTTTGTTTTTCATCTATAAATGGACTTTCTTTCACACTCTGATACAGTGCTGAGTAGTCTATGGCCTCGTATGAGGTACGTTGTAGGGGGTCGTGTTTATGATTCAACAATTCCACATATATTTGTTTATGGTCTGACAGAGGTGAATCAATTATTGTAAGATGGAAGTTATCACTGTGAAGATTTGAGCAGATATGGTCCAGTATAGTTTTCGTTTTGGGTGTCTCTCGAGTGCAGTAAATAGGGTCTATTTTATTCAGAACATCATATCCAGCTATTTGTAACATGTCTCGATAATTTGAAGTGTCCCTTGTTTCGTTTAATAGATCAATGTTAAAGTCTCCAAAAACAATACTTCGGTTCTTACTTTCTAATTGTTCTGAGTACTTCTCAAAAAAATCATGTAAATTTATTCTGCCAGGGTTATAAATAGCACCAATGTGAATACAGTATTTATGCAAATAAATCCAAAGATAATGCACGTTATTCTCACAAATATCTTCTAATTTATCATACTTCAAGCTGTTGTGTATAAACATAGACACGCCACCACCTCTTCTGTCTGTTCGGTAATTATATATATGTGTGTAGTTTTCTATAGCAAATGACTTTGCATTAGATTCGTTTCTTATCCAAGTTTCTGTCAATATAATTAAATGTGTGACACAGTTTATGGACTTAAGAATACACTTTACTTCGTCAAACTTCCCAGCTTTGCATATGCTACGTATATTGGCGTAAAGAAAATTCAAAGTTGATTTACGAGTAAGTAAAATATCATAACTATGTGATAGAGAGTGAGTGTTTTCCTTACATTCTATTGATCGGCAAACGTCTGTCTTCGGGTGCGGTTTTTTTGTTGCTTTTTTACGATTTTAGGTATATCTCTAATGTATTTTATGGTTAGTTCTTGTTCTCCTTTTTTTTCTCGACGTGATAACTCTTCCTTTAGATGCTGCATGTATGCTCTTTGTGTAGGTGTCTGGTCTGAATATAGACGAATAATATCCGAGCTTTTTGATTGGTTGCGCAGTAGGTTTTTTGCACTTTCAACTGTGTCAAGGCATACTTTGAGTAATCGGTGTTTGCCTGGTTGGTAAGGACCCAATCTCATAATTTTAATTGGAGTTGGGCAGTCGTTAACAATGGATCTAGTTAGCTTACTTACTTCGCATTTATCGTAAATACGTCTTTGTTCAGAGTTTTCGTTGTTTAACTCCGGTAAACCTGCAATTATAATATTTTTTTGCCGTTCCGCCCGCTCCTGGAGTTCTAAGATAGTGTCTTCCTGACTCAAGATTAGCGGTTTTTTAGCAGGTTCATTATTACCAGTATCTTTCAAGTCATGTAAATTAGATTCAATATATTTTATTTGGTCCTCCATTGCCTTATGAGAACTTTTAATTTCCGATATTTCGTTACGTAGTTTTATGTTCTCTTGTATTAAATTTTCATTCATAGTTCTAATAAATTTTATTTCTGATTTTATTTCTACTAATTCTTCTCGTATCAACAGTGCGAGTTGTTTATTTTGATTTTCGCACGATTTATCTAGCAGAGACATTATGTCCTCGCGGAAGATTTTAAGTTCAGTTTTGACATCAACTGGCGTATCGGGTACTTTACGTTTTCTCTGACTAACGAATGCATCCACCCGGGACCCAGAGGCTACCTCAGTTTCTGATCCGTTGCCGCTTTTGCGAATCGGCGAATGCTGTAGACTCATCCTTAGTTTCGAAGTATGTACCACGTACCTCGTATGAGCGAGTCGAAAAATGCAACTGTCTTCTTTCCTCGAGGGGGTGCGGGGGGCCGCTAGACTGTGTGCGAGCCGCGGCCGTGTCACTGTCCACTTCTAAAGGTTTTAAGTTAATTAAGTTCTTGCGTTACAAACTATGTTTACTCACTAATTACTTAAGATTGGGTTTAGATTGGTAATATATTTTAATTTTTTAAGTAAAAGTTGTACACGTCTGCTCTGATCGACTGTTTCTTCGCTTCTGAGATAATCTAAGAATTCTCGCAATTTATACACTTCCCTAGGATTTTTCATCGACTCTATGAAATCATCATGAGTTTCTGGATCCAATTTTAATGATAGAAAATAAACGATTAATGGATCCCAGTTTGATATGTCAATGCCCAAGTTTTCGATGGCATGTAAACATTCCTTGGTCGTGTCATGCATCCTTTTGATATGTGTCAAGGATTTTTGTTGCACAGATGGAAGGTTTACTATCCTTGCTGCGTAAGAGCAAAATATGCGTCTTGGGTTATCATATCTGTGGTTGAGTATATCCCAACACGTTTGATAATTTTCTGAGCTTATTTTCAGATGCTGGATAAGTTTTTCGGCCTCTCCTCTAACTTTGCCCTTTAGGAACTGCATCTTTTGTGCAGGTGATAATGATGGATTGTTATGAATGGTTTCGTAGAAGAGGTCCTTAAATGATACGAATTGCTGAAAAGAACCGGTAAAGGTGGGCAACTCTACTTTCGGGGTTGATTTTTCTCTATGAGATGTAGACCATATTTTGCTGTTTATAGCATTTTTCATGCTATTATAAATAGCTTCCTGATTGGAATATGTCTCCTCATATGTTTTATTTTCACCACAGAGTTCACTGTCGATATCCCAGTGAAGCTTATCTATTGTAGACCAACGACATTGTAAATTGTTAAGGGCATCTTTGAGTGCCCACTTTTCTGAAATGGCATCTAAGTTTATCGCTGATACGGTGCGATGAAAGGCTCGGAAGTTGCTTGATTGCTTGCGCAACATCTCGTCTATTTTGCTGTTAGTACCACGAGACGTTGTAGCTAGACCCGCTAAGCCAGTGCTCCCAGCCCCAGGGGTCAGGGTGGCTGTCTGATTTGTTGGTGTTGCGGGTCTGCTTTCTACGGGATTCGAGAACGAAAGTTGCGGAGGTTCCGGCTTGCTGCCCGACGGTAAAGGGCTTTTCTTACCGGATTCCACCCGATAACGTTCAATCATAGAGCGCACGGCCTCATACGATTGACGCGTTTGCTCATATTGATTGCTGGTGAAGTAAGAATGAGAGGGGTCAAGATTTTCAAATAAATTATCGTGATTCTTTTGATACTCATTCCAATAAGAAGTAAGATTCTCTATCCTTCTTTTAATATAGTCAGGAGTCTTCCGTTGGGTTCCATCCTTTTTAAAGTTGGTACCGAGCTTGCTGATGGCCTCGGTAATTTGAGATTTCGTTAATAAGATCTGCGATTCCATGACGACTGATAAATACAATAATATGGAAAGATCTTACTTGATTTATTCAGCTATCGGCTCCCAAGGAATTTTCTCGAACCTGGAACCTGGTGTTAGGCAATCCTTGGTACCTGTACCTGTTTCACACCGTCACTAACGCACTGATAGTTACTTCGATAACTTTGACTGTCTTCCAACCACGAAAGAGACCGCTTTCGCAACGTGAAGTCCACGTGGCGCGTTAGGTTATTGTTCGGAGCGCGTGGTGCAACGAGACCGAAACCAACGCGAGGTTCTGATATGATAATTAACTTTGTCGAAGGACCACTGATGTTTGAGCTGTTCACTCAGAACATGCACTAACTGTAGTTAGAAATAAAACCGCGTGTTATGTTAAACTGATATATTTAACACTGCTAATTGATACAATAAATTGATGAATGATAGAGTGATCGCGACGCGGATTACGTGAACACTGAGGCATACATCGCACAGTAAACCTGAAATAGCGTAAATTGCTGACGCGGGCACATTTGCTGTGCTATGCAGCTCGTACACCTACTGACTACCTAAGAATAAAAGATATTCCATGGTTTGGAGCAGTGTTAGTATTTTTGAGAGTACCTACTAGAGTAGGTTATTGTTCGGAGCGCGTGGTGCAACGAGACCGAAACCAACGCGAGGTTCTGATATGATAATTAACTTTGTCGAAGGACCACTGATGTTTGAGCTGTTCACTCAGAACATGCACTAACTGTAGTTAGAAATAAAACCGCGAGTTATGTTAACCTGATATATTTAACACTGCTAATTGATACAATAAATTGATGAATGATAGAGTGATCGCGACGCGGATTACGTGAACACTGAGGCATACATCGCACAGTAAACCTGAAATAGCGTAAATTGCTGACGCGGTCACATTTGCTGTACGATGCAGCTCGTACACCTACTGACTACCTAAGAATAAAATATATTCCATGGTTTGGAGCAGTGTTAGTATTTTTGAGAGTACCTACTGAATCTTTATGTTTAGCTGAGCTGAGAGTAAGACCCTAATTTCAATTGCGAGGCATTAATAGCAGCTATGACTGAAGCTGAGATCTTCTCGAAATCTGATTTTAGTACATAAAACAAATCAACCTTGCATTACTTGAATAGTAAGGCAACGTTGATTTCGTAATGTATGTGAAGTGCTTAATATTTGAAAAGCATATGTCACTAAAATTTGAGAAAATAATGTATAAAATAACAAACTTCTGACAAAAAAATCATGTATGCTCGAAATAGAAATCGAAATGAACAATGATAAGGACATCCTTCGTTTAAGGCCTTTTGAGGCTGATCACTTTCTCTTTACATTGGCTTCGATGCTATCCACTTATAAAATGGATTACGACAGTGACATCAATGGCTGGTAAGCTAGCGCTAAAAATTGCAGATTATTTTAACTTGTTGAAGTCTCAATTTAAAGAACTAAGGCTGGATGGAGGTTATTTCTAAGACATAAGATTTGATTAAGCGATTTAGTTAAAAATATTGTTGACTTAGGTTTAATTTGCTCTAATAAAGGCTTTTACAACTTTTTTTGGTATGTTAAAATTGATTATTCGGCCTGTAATGTTGACATCGTCTTAGTTTTTGTATAGACTCACGCCTGTATCCCTGAAGGGGTAGGCAGAGGTGTAAGGTTACACCCACATTTCACCATGAATTTTTAGGTCCCACGTAATAGGGGGCGAGCCTATTGCCGTTACCGGGCATATCACTAGACTCCGTGCTCCCACTGAGAATTCGGAAAAACTCAGTAACACTTTTGCCCGATCCGGGAATCGAACCCGGGACCTCCGATCAGCAGTCGCATACGCTATCCATTGGACCACGTAGGCAGTTAAATCATCCTCATCATGACATCGTCTATGAATTATAATTATGTCAAAAACTAATTCGTCGTTTTGAAATAAAACTAAAGGGTCGCTTATAGGTGTGATTTATTAAAATAAAAAAGATAGATAGATCTGGTTTCTAAACTGCGAATTTTGTAATTAAACACTCCACGACACATAATAAATTAAAACTTAGAATTAAGTACAACACAGTCATTAATAATCCCCCATAAATATTTCACAAATAAAATGAAGCACAACCCTTTACTGTATGATGTATCGCGTAATTAATCACTATTACTCAACAATTCAACACCCGGGTACGTACTTACTCTTTACTAAAACTAAGCGTTGTCAACTCGCAGATTATACCGGTTTACACTCCTATGATGCCAGTATGTAAACGTTGTATTTATCCCGGATCAAAACTTTGATTCTAACAGACCTTCAGCATTTTACTAATGAACGAACTTTGGGGAAAAGATAAGGCCTGACTTGGGTAACGTTTAAGTTGAATGTACGTTGGGGTAAAAGTGTTCGTTTAACAACTTAAACGAACACTTTTACCCTAAGGTACATTCAACTTAAACGTTACCCAAGTCAGGCCTTATCTTTTCCCCAAAGTTCGTAGACAAGCTTTAACTTGCCTTGCTTGCCCCAACGGGCAAGCAAGGCAAGTTAAAGCTTGTCTAGAGTTTTGACAGTCTGATTATGGTAATGATTGTGACACTTTGTGGAAGTCTTCAGACTAGGAGAAGGTTTAATGTTAAGATATGTAAGTTAACATTTGAATAAACTAGCAAAACAACAAGTCCTGGTAAATTCTAAGCATTAGTTGTGATCTCTTAATGATATCATATTAAAGTATGTATATAATTTATATTATTTTAATAAACCATGGATGGTGTAGGAAGTATCACGGACATAAGTATGGCTAACTATTTTCCATGCCTTGGACCTGTGCTGTGTTGGTATTTCCAAGGATACTGACTCGCCATAATGACTGATGAAAATCGTCATGATAGCCGCGATCGCCAGCTTAACGTGCTCTTCGAGGCAAGCGATTAACAATACGCACTTGACTTCGAAAAAGAACTCAGTAGCTTCAGATTTAGTAACGAAACGATCAGTACAGGGCAAGGTTGCGTCATTCGATGAAAACACGTGAGTAATCTTTATTTAAAAATCACTTGTAGCCTGTTAGGCTACAAGTGATGTTTTTTGATAGTTTAGGGTAGTTTAGTTATAGAAGTTGTTTTATTTTGTTTGTATATATGTTATGATAAATATTTGTTTGCATAATAAAAATTACATGTTAAATATTAGAAAAAAAAGAAAACTTCGAAAGATCAGTCGTGCGTTCCATGGATTTCAACCGATTACCTCTGCATAGCAATCTGTTGTTCCATTATGCCATGACTATATATGTAAAAGTGTGTATTCAAAATAATGCCCAACATACCAAAAATTTAATACATAAATAATAAACCAAATGCACACAACACCATCTAGTTCCAAACTAAACAGAGCTTGGACTAACTATGAGTGCTAGACAATGGATTAACATACGTAAATATTTTTGTAAATAGATACATATTATACATAGAAATAATGCCTACATAGCATCATTCAAAGACCGTTAGAACTTCCTGATAGAAACCCAAATAGCACTATACTTTACTCAGAAACCAAGGACGTGATTTTTTACTTCTCACGTTAATATTCTGTGAGAGTCATCAGTTCAGAAAATAGAATACTACATATAATAATTAAGTACGAACACGGAGCGCTATTCTGGGAACATCAGTATTGTTAAAGGTACGTGAGAACAATACTTTTAATAAGTCCACGTTACCACTCAAGATGAACGAAGCCACAAACATTCCAACCAGTAATAAAAATCTTAATGTATATGAAATCCTTGCGTTACTGGCTGACTCACAGTCAGATCTATTTTTTTTATACTCTCACGTATGTATCCCCGAAGGGGTAGGCAATGGTGTAAATATTACACCCACATTTCGCCACGAATTTTTAGGTCCCATGTAATAGGGGGCGAGCCTATTGCCGTTACTGGGCACATCAGCAGACTCCGGGCTGCTACTGAGTACTCAGAAAACGCAGTGACACTTTTGCCCGACCCGGGAATCGAACCCGGGACCTCCGATCAGCAGTCGCATACGCTATCCACTGGACCTCGGAGGCACGAACAGTCACTACGCCATCCAAATAGTCATATCAGTAACAAATGTAAGTAGTTGCACATTTCTATTGCTCGTATATTTAGGCGCCTGTCGACTTATGCGTAAAAGCTCATAACTTAAAGTCGCAGGTGCGGTGGACGCTTTATCTACTGCCAAAGTATCGCCAAGTGGAAATAGAGAGCAATTCATACAGAATAACGTAACAAATTGTCGGCGATTGGACAGGCAATCGCGTCGGCATTGCGTTTTGACTTCATTGAAGCGGAGCAAGCTGATAACTGTTTACTTGTAATACTTATAGACCTGTGCTTATATCAAGTCCAAGTGCACTTACACAGACCCTCCGGTAATGTTATGTGAGAAAATATTGGACGGACTTTTATATGGTTAATCGGCATCATCTGTTGAAAATGAAAAAAATATTGGTAGGTATAACGTTTCTCTAATGTTGGCGTAGTTTGGGCTAAAGATATTTAGAGGATTTTCTAATATTATGTAGATTTAAATATTGGATGAACTTTTGTATGGTTCTTCGGAATTTTAGTATCAGTGGAAATGAAGCAATATGGATAGGTACAAATGTCTAAGTCGCCGTCGATTACGATAAGAGGATTTATAAGATTTTGTTTTGTGTATTTCAATATCTTTGGCCCTTGGAATCCGAGACACAGACACTACGCCCGATCAAATATAATAATAATATACTTATTTACAGTGAACGGTTTAGTAGCCAAGAGCCTCACCCAACATCTTAGGAGGCTCATGTTGGATTCTTGGGTCAGGGGTCTGATACAGAAGGCAGTACTGCTGGACACGGCACGCATATGAGTATGAAATAAAGGTGATAATAATATATTCTACCACATACACACATCACCATCTAGTCCCAAACTAAGCAGAGCTTGTACTATGGATACTAGATAATGGATAAACATACATATATAGGTACTTTTTATTTTTGTAAATACATACATATTATACATAGAAACACCCAGACCAAGCCAAACATCCATGTTCATGCACACAAATGTTTTACTTAAGTGGGAATCGAACCCGCGACCTTCGGCGTAGCAGTCGCTTACACTCCCGCTGCGCCAACCGGTCGTCAAATATATATAATAAGTATATAAAAAATAAACTTAACTCTTTTTAACTTTTGAGATGACATGTCATTTAACACAGTCCCCAAAAATTCATTTTAAATATACACTTGTGAGAAAATTATTTTTCCGCAATTGAAATTTTATTTTCTTTTCCTTTGTAACTGTAGAGCATAAGTCACACGGAGGGCGGATATGCGATTGGTGATTGTTACTAATAATAATATAATGCATGCCACGTCAAGATTAGAGTCGAGTTTCAGGGTCTACAGGAATCGTGTGATTTTTGAGACCTTTATACATACACATGCATACATACATAGACTCACGCCTGTTTCCCCGAAGGAGTAGGCAGAGGCATATTAAACGCCCACTTTTCGCCAGTATTTTGATCCCACGTAATAGGTGGCGAGCCTATTGCCACTTATCGGGATATTTTGTTTGCCAGAGCCTCGTCCGTTGATCGGCAGGTGCACCACTTGCAATTGAGGTTGGCTTGGGACCCTAAGTTCTTGGTGGGAACCCTATGACCTTTATTTCTTTAAGAATTACAATAGTTTATTGACAGAGAATACAACTTAAAAATTACTCTTGTATTTGTAGGTAGATATAGCGTCAATTATCCATTTATGTAACTATCTTATTCTTCGAATTTAAAACTTGTGTCACTCATATTTACCTATTTGGGTCATCAACTGTTCGGATGTTTAAAAATAATCAGCACAACTACATATCATTTGAACCCAATTCTACTCTCTTACTTTTTTAAGAACTTCGTAACCTAAAAAATAATAATTTTCAGTAGTTTTTAGTTTACTACTAAAACCAAACTGGGTCAGTTTTTTGCTAGTTTGGTTTCAGTGAGACCAAAGCCTTATAAGACTGGCTGCTACCTTCCCATTGTTACTGCACCCTAGTCTAAATAAACGTCTTATTTGTAACCCCTACCTACGTGAGATGCAAGTCAATTTACCAGCAAATCTTTTTTCTTAAAATGCTTGGTTGCTATATTATCCTACCTGCCAGTAAATTATTGTCATTCATGAATGTGAATTACTTTTAAAGAGATCAAATGTTTTTTTATTAACAGTAACCCTTGTGAAGTTTATGAGATATTCCTCATGAAACGTCTTGGATTATTATGTTGGAGGTCGTCTCTTTTATTTACAGACATGGTTTATTATTTTTGATGTTTTATTTGCGCCCCGTTTCTGGTAGAGCTTTTGTTATTGCCGTTACTGGGCACATTGCCAGCCTGCTTGCTGCTACTGAGAATTCAGAAAAGTCAGGAACGCGACCCGGCATTCTAACTCAGGATATCCCGAACAGTAGACGGACCACGGTTCCAGTCTTAATAATGCTCAAAAATAAAAATTCTTCTAGGTTTCTGGAACTAAGTATCGCTCAAATTATATTAGTCAAAATTGCAATATATTTTTTATAAACAACAGTACTGGATCTCAAAATTAATTCTAAGAAAATAATGTAATAAGAAAACATGTCTATAACCCAGGGTTCCCCGTGATGTATTCAAAACTTTCTGTAATACGTGGCAATGACACAAACATTATTTGTTGAAAATAAACTTTATTAACTTACATATGTTTGGTATTATTATCGTGAACCCAAAAAGGAATTAAATCTGCAATTAGATAAATAATTTCGAATATAAAAACGTGATAACAGGATTTATTTCGCCCCTTCGCGTACTTTATATTCCTACCCATTGTATTACATATTTTCACAGGTAAGTAATTTCCCTTACACACACATACAATCATTAAAAGCAAAACAAAACCGCCATTATAAATTCGCGCCACAAAACAGGTTATTACTTATTTGTTTCGCAAGTGTATAAAGGAAACGCATCACGTAAAACAAATTTGTCTCTGGTAAGTTTGAGATGGTGTTACCTACCAGTATAAAAAACGTTGGCAATAAAACAAGCATTTGTAAGAGTTCGCGACTTGTAAGAGTCAAGTTTGTGAATTTCGTGATCCACGTATAAATGGCCCTACTACCAGTTTCAACTCATTTTGTGATCTCGATCGAGTAGGATGTTAGCTTGAATGCGGTTTGAATAATATACACACTTGTTAACATAATACCTAGAAATGTACGCCTGTTTTACTTACTTATTAGGCGGTTAAGCAAGTCGACACCAATATACTTCAGGTATTTAACTCACAAAGCCTAAACGACTCGTCAGAATTATAATCATCCTAGCGTCATCAAGGTTTTGTCTTGGTCCAAAGTGAACTCCTGATTTTGACAAACGTGCTTTATCTCGCGAGTTGATCATTCGCGAATATGCTTGACGTCCACCTTGTAACCTTATATTATTAAAAAAAAACTACCTATGAAGTATCAACATCCATTTGTCGTACCTGCAAAAGGAGTAGTAGGTAGATCGTAGTAGCAGTGGACTACTACAGTAGGCTGATGATCATGATCAATGATAATGATGAAGGTACTGTCGGTTTATAGTTAAACCATGGTTAAACCTTAGTTCACCATCATATTTTCTTTAAAGTTTAGAATCATTGCATAACTGTAATAAACTTGAACATACAAACTCATACAAAGCAAATACCTTAACAGACAATTATGTCCAGTCCCTTAGATGTTCTATCTATAACATAATCATCGGGCATCACACCCCATAACACAATGTTACTTATCATAAAAGGCGTCATTACACTCCATTTCATATATAACACACATCGAATTTTATCACAAGCACGTGGGCATACTCACAATTGTCGTTTGATTCTGGATTTCTGGTCCCCGGGAATAGTTACGCCCGCCGTTGAAGTGTGAGCCGTCGCATAAACGACATTAATTGTTAACACCCCATTAAAACTTCCACTGGGTACATCTACGTGCGATTTTGGACGTTATTCAGTACTTGAAATGGATTTAAATGATTTTATTGTAGAGATATTTTTTGTGTGTCGGGTACAGTGCGATCTCTGTATAAATCTGTGCAGCTAGTGCAGGTAAAATACACTGATTCTGTAAAATACTGTAGGAAAATATATTTATTTTGTGTACAGGCTTTTACATGACATAAACACTTTGAAGTTGCCGTCGCGTCCTTTCTTTTTGTATGAACGCGAAAGATTTAAAGACGACCGATGAAGATTTTTGTGCCGTTTACCGCAATAGATACTGTGATTCTTGATGGAGGTTTAGATATGCGATGCCGCGGGCGAAGTATAGTAAAAGGCATGTATTTAACCTCTTGTATGCCGGAATACCAGACACAATTAAAAAGCTATTGTGTCTCGCGTAGATCTGCGTTCCGGCATACAAGGGGTTAATGCATCTAAGTAAAACGAATACAAGTTTCAAAAATAATAAGAGTGGGTACCATATATTGTTGGCAGCTAATAAGGAGTATCGTAATAAGTCAAAGTTAGCATATTAATTGTGACGTCGCTGTGACGTCGCGATGACACCGTCCGCCTGGCCGCCTGCTCTTTGGCCCCTCACCTCAGACACCACACCTCGGGCGGCATATAAATACCGAGACGTTGGGAGCGCGCTTCCCTTTTGGATCGGCTGAACAGCGGCGAACAGAAGCTAAGTACACCTCTGCTACCCTGAGCAACGCCGGAAGCGGACCCCCAACGAGATTCCCTACTATCGTCGAATCACGCGACCCTGGTTCTATCTCTTTAACGAGCATAAATATTTTAATTTTCAATTTTATGCGTTGCTTAATGATGTTAAGATTTCCTTAGCGAATTAAACTGATTTTTAATTGTAACATTTACCCATGATTTTCATTTAGCCACACCCAAGTAGAAGTATAACGTTACAGTTATAAGCTTCGTTTTAATTTAAACTAAGTAGCAGTAATTTATTTTTTTGGGAACTGAATTAGTATCTAAGCGGAAACTTGATGATGAATAAAAAATAGAAAATGGGCAATCATAAATAATACAAATTTCAATATTTGGCTAAATTAAATATCTTAAATGAACTGTTTCGTATAAGTAAATAAGACGCTTCAGTCTTTTAAGCCAAGTTGACGGAGCTCTGCTTCGCAAAGCTCTTATTTTTGGGTACAGAGTCACAAGAAAATCTAACATAACCTACTAATACTACTAACATTATTTGTCGCCAAGTCATTATTTATAGCACCTCGGCTAATATTTTAATTGACTTGTATAGTTTCTTTGATACCTAAACGCAGCTGCTAGATTTTAGTTTTTATAACATCCTTAGTTTTGATTTGAATCTTATTTAATATTATAGTCACGAAAATATTTAATCGCTAGCAAGTTATTTTATTAGTTGCAAACATTTTCTTTTAAGTTATTAGTCACTTGGAAAATAATAAGCTATAGTAAAATATTAATCCGTCCAAATATTACCGAAAGTATACCACTGTCAGAGTCATACATTTTAAAATTTGACAATAAATCCTGTGGATCTTAGTAGGGGTTGAGTTTGTGACAACTTATGAGTCAGTGAGTGAGTTTTGAAGAGTTCGGTGAGTTAGAGCTTGTTGTCTTGTTGTTTGTGACGGCAGCGCGTGATTTAGTGCCGCAAGTCTTAATAAATCGTGAGTGATTGAGTGCGTGCAATGTGAACAGGTGGACGCGTACAATTGTAAATACCTATGTAGTTGTCATTTTACTGTGGACAGTGCTTTTTTATTTTGGTTTAAAAATATATTTATAGAATTTTGCAAGCCCCAAGTTGCTTAATTGTTTATTTTTTAAAGACTTCTTCGTTCTTGCAATAAATAATGTCGCGTGGAACTTTAAAAACATGCAACCAATGGACACAATGAACATCCAAACTAGACAAATAATTTTTGTCTCGTGTGGGAATCGAACCCACAACGGCGCAGTGTCAAGCGGCGAGGCGGCTGTCCAACCGTGCAGTCTTGATTAATTGATTAAATCAAGATATTAATGCAGTGGCTTCTTTTATGCACTAATTAGGTAATCGTTCTTTTAAACTGTTGTAAGAAGTGGCTGTAAACTTATTTTAAATTGTCTTTCGGGATTTATATCCGTACCTTTGTTTGGAGTAACCGTAAAACAGTGGCAATGGTGTTGTACGCAAAAAAACGAGTAAGAAAGCGGGTAGACCGTTATACTTGCTCGTAACATTCATCCACCCGCAATACCCTCAGTACATTCGTGAACATGGCGCTTGCAACAGTGCCGAAATATACATACATACATATCGTCACGCCTTTTATCCCCGAAGGGGTAGGCAGAGGTGTATTTCTACACCCACTTTTCGCCAGATATACTTTAGTCCCACGTAATAAGGGGGCGAGCCTATTGCCGTACCGTGCACATTTCCAGACTCCGTGCTGCTACTGAGAATTTCGTGGCAGAAAAACCCAATAACACTGCCCGACCCAGGAATCGAACCCGGGACCTCCCGATCCCACGCGCACATTTATGCCGCGAGACCAATGAGGCAGTCGTATAGGGTTTGATGTCGAGTTTTCCGTCTCTACGCAAAGATGGTATTTGCATCGTGTTATCCCTTAGTCGCCTCTTACGACACCCACGGGAAGATAAGGGGTGGTGACAATTGTATTCTATGCCGTCAACCACACGGCGAAATATCGGTTACTCCAAACAAAGGTACGTGGTATAAATCCCGAAAGACAATTAAAAATAAGTTTAAATGACCACGTAAGTTTAAATTCCTATAGTGGCTGTAAAGTTCGTGGGTCGAACCTCTATCGACGTGACCCAACAAACATTTCATTTATTTATTGTTTGGTTAAAGGAGTAACAAGAACACTTGCGATGATGTGTAGTTATGTGATAAGTCATAGTGAAGTGAATGATCAATTATTGTTTATTACGAGTAGCATATTATTATTGCCCGTGTGGTGTCGGATTAAGAATAGAAAATGTCTCTACCCCATTTCATTCCATGGGTATTGTATGAAAAATACACGAAGCAAATAGCGTATGCGACTGCTGATCGGAGGTCCCGGGTTCGATTCCCGGGTTGGGCAAAAGTGTTACTGGGTTTTTTCGAATACTCAGTAGCAGCCCGGAGTGTGGTGATGTGCCCGGTAACGGCAATAGGCTCGCTCCCTATTACGTGGGACCTAAAAATTCATGGCGAAATGTGGATTCAATATTTACACCTCTGCTCCTTCGGGAATACAGGCGTGAGACTATAAAAAATAAAAATAAAATATAGTATCTTTGCGTTGACACGGAAAATCGACATCAAATCCTGTACCAATCCGTCTAGTCAATGTGTAATTGTAGCGCAAATGTACGCAAAGATACCTACTGTTACTACTACTGTAATATTACTATGCGTACAAGTCGCGAAGTTTAAAGTATTCTCATAGACATGAAAAATCTACTATAAAATATTATGGTACACAGCTAAGTTAGTTGTAGGCAAATTGTATGCAAAGAAACTGATTGAAAGAGTTATGAAAATAACCGACAAGAAAATATGGGATGTACAAGCGGGATTCCGAAAGGGTATGGGCTGTACTTACCAGGTTTTTTCCTTGCGAAGCATAGCCGAAAAGTTTTTGGCCAAAGGTCAAAAGGTCTATTGCGCATTCGTGGATTTGGAAAAGGCTTACGATAAAGTGGTGAGGAATGAAATGTGGTCGGTGCTGTCAATGAATGGGGTGGACAGCAGCCTCATTCAAGATCTGAAGTCCGTTTATGAGGATTCTAGAGCTTGTGTGAGGATAAACGGGGCATACCCTGACTGGTATACTATCGAGAAAGGTGTAAGACAGGGATGTGTAGCGTCGCCGTGGCTGTTTAACCTCTTCATGGTCAGTTGTTTGCAAGATTTAAAACATAATGACTGCGGATTAAGGATCAATGGGTTACTTGTCAAATGTCTCCATTATGCTGATGATCAGGTAATACTTGCGTCTTCAGCGGAGGAGTTGCAGGAGATGGTAACAATTATGCATGGTGCGTTAGAGAGGAAAGGAATGAAAGTGAATGTAAGTAAAACTAAAGTTATGGTTTTTGAAAAGGAGGAATGCGTTACGGCTTGTAATGTTTTGATCGATGGACAGCGAGTGGAACAAGTGAATGAGTTTGTTTACTTAGGTACGTTGTTTACAAGAGATGGTAAGAATGAAGAAGATATTCAAAGAAGAGTTAATGCAGGTAATGGTATGAATGGAGCTCTGAAGGCGTTTATGAACAGTCAAAACGTGTCCAAAAAGGCACGTTTGGCTATACATAGAGGGGTGTTAGTGCCTACCCTTATGTATGGTAGTGAAAGTTGGGTATGGCAGAAGAGACTTGAAAGTAGAATGAATGCTGTAGAAATGAGAGGACTGAGAAATATGTGTAGTGTGTCTTGACCGACAGAGTAAAGAATTGTGTGATATGAGAGTGGTGTGGGGTAAAAGAAGATGTAGTGACAAGCAGCGAGAAAGGCATGTTAAGATGGTTTGGACACAATGTGGAGGGGATGGATGACGAAAGACTGATAAAGAAGATATATAAAGCAAGTGTGAATGGGACAGGACGAAGGGGAAGACCTAGACGGACGTTTTCTGACCAGATTGGAGACATCCTAAAAAAAGGACAGGTCAGAAGTACCCTAAACAGAAGAGCATGCATGAGAAACTTGATGGGAGTGAATGAAGCAAGAGAGGTATGTCAGGATCGTTACAAATGGCGTTCCGTAGTCTCTGCCTACCAATCCGGGAAACAGGTGTGAGTCTATGTATGTATGAACAGCTAAGTTAAACCGCAAAGATTAATAAAGACATTACCAACACACAAGTAATGGCAAGTTTGAGTAACTAGAGAGTCAAACCTACGCTTTTTGAGCAAACAGAAAACGTTATAACAAATCGGTTGCGACAGTAATCTTTTACCTTCCTCAGAGTACATACTCTTGACAACCCTACTCCCGTTAAAGGTCACATGACTTTTAGTGGGATTAGGGTTGCCAAGAAAAAATTGCTTCGCAAGAAAATATTTAAAAATCTACGTCGTAGCGTATAATCGTCAATTGTTATCGCTTGGGCAGTTGCTCTGTATAAAGTTAATGTACTGTGAAATCTAGTGAGACTAGAAAGCGGACCTGGGACTGCAACTGGGATAACGTTAGGAGGAGGATGATGTAATATGTCCGTTCAATATTACAGATGGAATACAATGGGCACAGCCAGTGGCGTAGCTAGCTTGGGTGGCACCCGGGGCGGAAGTTAGCGGGCGACCATTTTTTTATTTTAGTGGACACCTAACTATCACGGCCTAACCCCCTTAAACTGACGTGAATGAAACGTCAATTAGTCAATTATATGTTTACACATTGTTCTAATAGTCGAATTCGGGGTGGGTGACACCCCACAAAAAGGGTGACACCCGGGGCGGACCGCCGTCGCCCCCCCCCCCTTTCTACGCCATAGGGCACAGCCAGGGACGACTGTCCTCCAACAACAAATCATTACGACGTAATGGGCAGATAGGTTCGATTGCCATATGAGACAACTCTTTGGTTCATCCATGTATTTCGATTCTGGATAACTTGGTCCCCGATGGTTTTATATTTGTGAAATCTTTATACAGAAATCTTTACCGTTGCGTAAGAAGCTTTGCAATTTTTTAAAGAATGTCTAACAAAAGAGGGATTGGCCAGATACAACGACAACCCAGTTGGCCAGATATTATATAATTATCTTAGTCTAAGAAGCAAAGACTAAAGAAGAAAAAAAGACTATGTCCAGCTTTACTCACATGCCTCGCAATCGTAAGTAACCTTAATAATTTTGATAAAATATATTCACGTTCAAAGGACAAACATATGAAATATTACCTGTGATTTATTTATAAGTGGTACCATTCGCTAGAGTGGTTTCGGTGCGATATGTTCATATTAAACATATTTTATTGAATGTTTAGCATCCTGGAATAGTGTTATGTATGTTATTGACTTTATGGAATGATATTGAAACATTTTTATTTCCTGAGCCTGCACTCAAAGTTGTCGAGAAACAGAAACGGGATTGAACATAACTACGTAAACATCTTGAATTACTTACGCACATACTACAAAGGATCGTTGTTTAAACAATCTGAGATCATACAGTTTAGAGATTTTAGGGACTAAAATTATCTGGATTGATGTAGGGTTCGATATACGGCAGTCTGTTATGATATTTTACTCTTGCTAACTTGATACAGGTAGACATAGGGTGGATCTATTGAGATTATATTCGCAATAGAAATTCTTGGGAGTTGGATTGATTGCTTCGATGGAGTAATATCAATGGGTAAGTTGACTTCTGAGTGGAAGGAGTGAAGGAGTGTCTGACTACCGTAATGTAGAAAAGCATTGCATGCAATTTATGCATTACATAAATTGCATGCATTATTTGTGTTTAAAGTAATTCGTTCTTAGCTGAAAGATTCTGTTCTCAATATATAACTAGCTTTTCAATTTTTTCCTAATCTGACGCCTGACGTCTGGCAAGCAGAGGTGTTATATTACACCCACATTTTGCCATGAATATAACTTCCACTACTGACATAATTCTCACGAAAACCAACTTAAAACTAAAATGTTTAAAAATAAATTATAAAAAATTATGTATTTATTATAGATCTTTAAATCTTTCCTGTAATGTTTTCCTGAATTAACTTTAACATTTTAATGAAATTTGTGGAAAAATAAACACAGTGCCTAAGTTTATAAGGCATCATTTGCCAACGAGTTTCTTTACGAAATAAAAAGCACTAAAATAATCTTGGTAATACATTTCAGTACAAATAAAAAAAGAAATTTACAAGGAGATGTCTAATTGTCACACGAATAATGGTTTTATTTTAATTGGTATGGTAGAGTTCGAAGCCGGTATGAAATTCATATAGCGTTTTGTGCGACGCGATCTGGATCGTTTGCAATGACAATGCATACGTGTTTCCATCCTTTTTCTAAGCATAAGTACCTCCAGTACAATGTAGACGACAGCTTTATATGCGTCGCGCATTCGCCAGCGAATATCGCTGCGAAATTTCAAATAAACTTTATCAGGCACTTATTTCTTGGTAAATACGGTATAAATTTTGATAGTTTTAGTATTCTTATAAGGGATATTTTTGGGTGAAGTTTTAATATTTACATTTGTAGTTACTGAAAATCTACTCTATTTTAGAAAGTTAAGTGCGTCTGAGTGGTGACGGATTAAGAACATAAAATTTCACTACCCCATATCATTCCGTGGGTGTCGTTAGATTAGACGACGGAAGATTACACAAAATAAATATAGTGTCTTTGCCAGGAGTAGGAAACTCGACATCCAACCCAGTACCAATCCGACTGACCACTGTGGCAAAGTAGTAGGTCAAATACTTTCATTGTTTTCTCTTAATTAGGAGAGGCTTAAGTCTAGCAGTGGACTGCCGAAGGCTATCGAGTGGTGTCATTTAAATTGATAAGCTTGAAAAATGCCGAAGAAGAAGATTATGGGGCACTCGGAATATCTAAGGGTTCTCAACAATGTTCTTGAAAGACAACTAACTACTAACCTAACCTAACCTTCATTTAATTTGTTTTATTATTTTGCCAAAAACGTATTTGTCCTTATTCATATTGACCGGGAAAAGTAATTAGGTATGCAATTTTAATAAAATTGCCCATGTAACATGGGCATCATGTATACAGGCCGGTCACTATTCATATGGACCAGACTTCTCAAGTTGCCTGTAACAATTACATCGCGCGCATCGCGCGCGGACGAGAGTGCCGGCTGTACTGCGACGCTCGACGCGACGCGTCGCGTCCTGCGGCCCGCTCGCCCGCGCGTGCGCCTGCGCATAGGCCTGCGCCTCGCCTTTGCATAATTTTGCATTGTAAATAAATGAGCATGCATCAAATAAATAAATGTATTTACAATGTAAAATTATGTAAATATGATTTAATTATGAGCAGGTAATGAAGTCGATAAACTCCACCGTTGCCGGTCCCAAGCCCGGATGTGAAAGGAGGAGGGTTGGTCCTAAGTGAGAACGACCATAAGACCCTCATGCCAAGATAGGCATATAGTAGAGGCCACCAGGGGCCCGGAGAAACCCTACTCTTAAAATCTGGCTCTGTGGGCATGGACGCAAAGATGGCAGCCCTATCACCATGCTCGGGGTGCTGTAAGCTAATCACTTGCACATCCTTAAATATATAAATGATTATGAAACCTCAACAAAGTAAAAATTATAACGACGACTTTTGGCGCGAAAAAACGGACCCGATTTGGATGCTGGAATGTAAGAACCATGACCCGACCTGAAAGCCTGCCGCAAGTAGCTAAGGTCATGATAGACTAGGGTATCCAAATCCTTGGATTAAGTGAAGTGTGATGGAACGGCTTCGGTGAAATTCCTGCTGACAATAACACGACCCTACTGTACAGTGTACAGTGGCAAGGAAGACGAAAATGCGTCTCATGAATTCGGAGTGGGACTACTGCTCAGCCGCAATGCTAGAAATAGCCTGCTCCACTGGAAACCCGTATCTGAACGCGTAATTACTGCTCGTTTTAACTCCCGTGTTAGAAAGATCACCATTGTACAATGCTACGCTCCGACTAACCTAGCGTCACCGGAAGCTAAAGATGAATTCTACGAACAGTTACAAGCCACCTTCAACACAATTAAGAGACAGGACATTGTTGTGTTAATGGGTGACCTAAACGCAAAGATGGGCAATAATAACTCTGATCGGGAGCATTATATGTTCAAACATGGAGCCATTGGAGAAGCAAACGAGAACGGAGAACTCTTCGGTGACTTTTGCTCCACAAACGATCTTGTAATAGGAGGAACTCTCTTCAGCCACAAGGAATGCCCCAAGGTGACCACGTCGCTATAAGCAAGACATGGAGGTCATCCCTGTATTTAGCATCTCTCAGATTATCTAAAATTTCCGAAATATAAGGCAAGCTATAAGCATCTTTTTTTGTAACGGAATTTAATTTACGACTGTCCAAACAGAAACGCAATTCACCATTCTTCTTTGGTGTCAAAATGACCGGGTTTGACCACGGGCTTTCGGATCGTTCAACAACATCCTCTGAGAGCATGTCGTCAAGATGCTTTATTAAAATTCTTTGTTTATCGGGAGACATGCGATAAAATCTTTGCCGAATAGGGGGACAATCACCTGTATCAATTGAATGAGAAATAATATTTGTGCAACCGAGACCCCGCTTCTCGTATGAAATATCGGTAAATTTAGAAGTAATGTTGTCAGGGGTAGCTCTCTGGTCGACTGTAAGATGATCATAAGAAACAAGATGTGTAGGGGGAACTGCCTGCAACTCCATTACTTGAGCGTCAGACTTGTTCACAATCAAAACAGGCTCCAATTTGTTAGGAAATAGGCCAAAGCTTCGCCAAAAATCCATGCCAAGGATAAGGAAATTTTGAATCCCAGGTACAACATGAACTTCTAAGTTAATCAATTTATCCTGAAACTCGAAGGGTAGAAACACCGATCCCAAAGACTCAAATCGTTCGCCGCCTGCTGTTATTAACCTTAAAGGTTTCGATTTATCCAAAACATTGTCTTTCAAAAATAAGTTATGCAAATTATTACCTAAAATTGTAACGCAAGATCCAGAATCTAAAAGACCAGTGGTAGGTATTCCGTTTAATTTTAGAGTAACGTAAGGTAAATATTCTACTTTAGAATTACGGATTGAGGAAATATGATAGCTATTAAAGAATTTTTTTTAAAAGTCCAACCAATTATTCCACTCTGTTTTATTACAATTAGTTGTATAATTTGATTTTCCACAATCCTTATTAACTAGTTTTTTGAAACTGTAGGGGTCGACTTAGATTTACAATTGGGGCAGTCTGACACCTTGAAACCCTTTGTGCCGCACTTAAAACAGATTAGGTAGTGTGGCTGACGGCAATTACGTAATAAGTGCGAATTGCATCTACAACGCACGCAAAAAGTTTTATTTATATTAGAAGTACTCGATACGGCGTTGACTTGTGGTACAGACTTGTATCTCGATGTATCGGCGACAGAGTTATATTTATTGAAGTGATTATGATTGTAAACATTTTTGTTTGAAGAAAACGGATAATTATACGCTAGATCGGGTGCTACAGTATTCTTTGAAACTTTAGGGGGTTCAGAAAATTGCTTACTGCGACTTTGGTAATTTTCGAAAAGACGACAAACTTCGACCAGACTATCAACATCAACAACCTTTGCAGTGAGCAGACAATTAGTGTAACAAGGTCTAATATTATTTAGTAAAATTTCTAGCTTCTCCGAATCAGCGATAGGAGAACTAAGTCGCGAAAACAGACCGTGCATTTTTGCCACGTAAATAGTTATTGATTCGTTCTCGCCCTGTGAGCGCTGACGAATCTCCGTCATAAGCCGATAATCGTAGTTATGCGGACTAAAATCTCGTTTCAAAAGTTCGCAAAGTTCTAACCAAGTCTTTACATTATTTTTAACAGAACGATACCAAACTAATGCGTCACCCGAAAATATTTCAAAAGCGAAAGACAACATCTTGTCGTGTGGAATAGATCTACAGGACATAAATTCATCAATTTTTTCAATAAAAGATCTTACACATGATTTACCGTTAAATTTGAATTTACCTAATTCCGAGAAAAGCTTACGGTCGTAATTATAGGAAGTGTTTCCCTCTGCCACTGAGCAATCCGACCGCGAACTACGGCTCGTGATTAATTGTAATTTCGCATATAAGTCATTAAATTTATTCCACACAGACTCAATTTTTTTAATATCAAGACTGCCGGTATCCACCCTATTCAGTCGATGAAAACAATGGTGTAGCACGGTTTCGACCCTCTGTTGAAGCTCGGAGGTATAGTTTGCTTCCAACATAGATAAGTGTTTATTTGATCTTAATAACGACTTACCTCAGCCACATCCTCCTCTGGTGGGAAGGGTGGGAAGTGTGTATCCTCCGAGGGAATTTTAACTGAAAGTTTAGCGATTTGTTTGCGGGGATCGTCAGGCTTTAAAACGCCGCGTATTGTGGTCTCATATTCTAATTCCGCTTTAGTTAATAATGAGAAATTTATAATGTAAGCCATTATTACAAAACAATAATAGAAAATCTAAGTATTTACGCCGGTACTAGAAAAAAAATTAAATATCGCCAGAAAATCGAATACCGTGCTAAAAAGAGCTGAAATACACTAAATTATACAATGGTGTGATGATTGGTAAAGGATTAAAAAAAAATTCTTAAAGGTCACTCAAAGGTTGAATCACAATATTTTTTTTTTTGCGAACACGAGGCACGTTAGTTCAACGGCTAAGCGGTTAGAACCGGTTGGCGGCTGGGCACGCTGCCCGCGGTGAAACGTGATTTTAGACTGACGTTAATTAAATCACCGTTATATTATTTACACAGTTAAATTGCTTATGGCCAACCAAAATAGATAGAAACTGTACCTGTACGCAATTCACCACACCAGAATATATGCACACACAGGAGAAAAATATACAAGAGAAAAAGAAATTATTTCACTCACCTGTAAAGTGCCAACTTACGTTTTAAAAATATATTTAAAAATTCTATTGGGCGCCAATGTCGCACGAGTGATTGATTTCCACGGGGTAGCCGGGGTCGATCACTCGCCGAGCAGTTAAAGAGAGATAATTAGGTTGTCTTACGGGAAATAAATAAAAAATATCACCAGGAAAGTTTAAACTCGCGTTATATTCCAGATACACAATGGTTTTAATTACACAAAAGAACTGACACTCGAGATTAACCGACTAGACAATTATCCAGGGCGTGGGTGGTAGGTTGGCACTCCACAGGTCTTCGGATGGGTACTCAGCTTTGTCGTGTTGTCTCCAAGCAGAAAGAGGGCCCAACCACGTGTGTCGCCGGTATATATAGGGCCGGCGAGCGGGAGAGGGCTCCCCACTGCAGTGCGTCACTCGTAGCGAGGCTCGCCAGCGCCGGGGCACGACGTCACAACGCTTCAAAAGGTGCTGGACCCGATGGGCTGCCGCCCTCGTTTTTGAAGCTTGTGGCAATTGAGATAAGCGATCCTTTATATTTGCTGTTTAATAAATGTATCAACGAGGGTGTATTTCCCGATGAATAGAAATCTGGTTTCCTGACCCCTGTCTTTAAAAAAGGATGCAAAAGAGATGTCGAAAACTATCGGCCGATCACAATTCTGTCCACCTTGTCGAAACTTTTTGAAAGATTGGTGTATAATCAAATTTACCCAGCTTTACACAAGCTTATAATAACACAACAACACGGATTCGTCCGTCGTAGATCTACTTATACTAATCTACTTACCCTTATCAATAACATTTTTGAAATCATGGATAATCGTATACAAACAGATGCAATATATACAGACTTTCAGAAAGCTTTCGACAAGGTGGATCATGAAATACTCTTACACAAAATAGCGTTTAATGGTATTCGCGGCAATCTACTACGCTGGTTCACTTCTTATGTAACAAACCGTACTCAAAGAGTTGTTGTTAATGGTTTTCAATCTGAGCAAATATATGTCACATCCGGCGTCCCGCAGGGCTCTATCCTGGGTCCATTACTATTTACGCTATTCATCAATGACATTAGTGCTTGCTTTAAACACTCCCATTTCTTACTTTATGCAGATGACCTAAAAGTCTACAAAGCTATTGAAAGTATTGATGATTGCCTATTACTGCAAAGCGATCTAGATAGACTCTCTTCTTATTGCTCTGCCAATAAATTATCACTTAGTCTTGCAAAATGTAATTCGATAACATTCACAAAAAACAAAATTCGACATATGCATAGCTATCTATTGTTTAACACAACATTAAATAGAGTGCAGTCACTGCGGGATCTCGGAGTGACATTAGATTCAAAATTACACTTCGATATCCACATAGAAAACATAATTAATAAAGCTCTCAAAATATATGGTTTTGTTATGCGCAACAGCAGGGATTTCAAGCGTCCGTCAACTTATAGATATTTATATATTTCATTAGTAAGACCATGTCTGGAATTTGCTACAATGGTATGGAATCCCTATTACAGTAAATATAGTGATTCCATTGAGAATATTCAATGGAAATTCTTACGAGCTCTGCATTACAGATGCTATCACAACCATGTTTCGCATGATATTTTATTGAAAAAATACGGACTTTCAACGTTAGAATCCCGAAGACTGCTCCTTGGAACAATGTTCCTACATGGCATTGTACATAATAAATACGACTGTTCAGACTCAATGAATCAACTTTGTTACATAGTTCCGAGGACAGTTATGCGTAGACAAGCGCGTCCGTACCGCTTACTTAGTATCAATATAAGCCACGTCTGTAACTCTAATGCCGGTCTCCGCACTCCTCTGCGCCGACTCGTGGATTCCTATAATTCTAGCTTTGAAAACATTGATATTTTTCCACCCTCAGTTACGCAATTTAGGAAATCTGTACTTGAATCTCTGTCAACTAGTTAAACCATAGTTACATTTACATTTCATACTTTTTGGGCATTTGCTGTTTCGCTTTTTTCATAATTTGTTAAAGTTAATTGTATAATTTACACCACACGTAGCATCAAATTTTACTTAGTAATAAGTGGATATTGTTGTTAGTAGTATGATAAGTATTTTTTTTATTAATTTTAATGTGCCTTACGTGTAATTTTCATTGTACTACTGTTTTATATCCCAAAATAAAATAAAATAAAAAAACGCATTTGTGACTCCATTGGTGTTGCTTGTCTCCATACATACATAGACTCACGCCTGTTTCCCCGAAGGGGTAGGCAGAGGCATATTAAACGCCCACCTTTCGCCAGTGTTTTGATCCCACGTAATAGGTGGCGAGCCTATTGCCGCTTATCGGGATATTTTGTTTGCCAGAGCCTCGTCCGTTGATCGGCAGGTGCACCACTTGCAGGTGAGGTTGACTTGGGACCCTAAGTTCTTGGTGGGAACCATATGCACCCTCCATGTCTCCATGGGCGGCGATAATCGTATATCACTAGGCTAGCCGTCTTCTCGTTTGCCACCTATTAGAACTAAGAACGACGTGCTCTGTGAGCTTTAAAATAAAAACACATCATAATCGCGTCCAATTGTTTGGGAGCTACGATGCCTCATACAGACATACCGAACAAATAGGCACGCCAAAATTTTTACATCGAGGCAAATAATAAATACAAGTTTTGTCTTTGCTCTTTATATTAAAAAATAAAATAATTTTCATCACAGCCACAACATTTCACCATTTAAATTTAAACCACATTGCATTTGGCAAGATTATTAAAATTACAGGTTACAGTTTCTTGTTGCCAGTACAAAGAAGCTGGACAGTGGAACTTCTTGGGGACTAGGCCTCCAGTGCCGTCTTTAACGCACACGTAGAAAGATGAGCAGTCAAATGGATCAGGTGCGAAACCTTCTTGCTGGCAGACAAACTTTTGAGGTGTTCTCTCCGGTGTTCCTGAAAGAAATGAAGGCATTATAAATTTAATTTTTACTGATATTTGAGTCTATTACGCATAATAGACTTGGTTGAGATTTGCGCTTCAGATTGTTAGTAATCTTGCTGATTGTTCCATCAACGTTGTGTTGTTGTATTAATAGGTGCAGAAGCGCAATAGGCAGGGTGGCTGCCTCGAGCGTTTTTTGACAATTGGGGATCCAGGCTGATAAATTTTAGAAACGAGCTTGATCAATAGAAGAATGATCTGGGAGACAGGTCATAAGTCAACAGAAAATGGCCTTAAGCCTCTTGACTTAACTTCTTCTTAATAAGTACTTTGCATTAGTAAAACGAATTCATAGTACAATTATTTACACCATCATTATCATTTTATCACTTATTTTTTCATTTCATTTCATTTTGTTTTATATCATTTCAACTGAGAGTCGCCCACCGCTTGACATGGGGCTCCTTTGGAAGACCTTCATAGACACATTTTGATGCCCTCGAATTCTGCAAGTTTGACAACGAATATTTTAAAATCAAATTCAAAACTCAAATTCAAATAATTTACTTGTCAAAATGTGGTTGTACAATGGGGGTAAATTATAGATAAGTCCAGCACATTAGCCATCTCAGTTCATGACATACAAATATTTGAACATACAAAAATATTAAGTTCCAAATTAAATTACTACACTGAAGTTACAAAAAACACAATAAGTATGGAAAAGCCTTGCAAAGAAAAATAGATCAACATTTATAATTTAAATATTCCTTAACAGAGTAGAACCCTCTTTCGATAAGCCATTTAGACAATTGCCCTTTAAATCTATTGAGAGGCAAGTTACGAGTGGTGTAAGACAGGTGGTTGTAAATGCGTACAGCCAATGTGTAACTATTACGACTACTCATCTCCGTTCGTATTGGTGGTAGAACAAGATTATTCGGATAACGAGTATTAATCGCTGTGATACTACTATGGATCACAAGCCCCAAAGTCCTTAAAAATCTAATAAAATCTTGTAATAATTGTGAATAATGGTAAGATCATAAGAAAACTCGTGGCTTCGCGCCAACTAGATGTCGTAATTAAATGAAAGATGTTACATTCTCTATCAAATTTTCATCGGAGATAAAAGAAGTTAGTAGCTTCCTTTTTTAAACCAATTATACTTAGTATAGATATCAAGGGTGATTTTTTTTTCAGAAGGAGGAAGGTACTTATTTATATTTGGAGTCTTAAAATGCCTATGCAACTGGGGATTTAGTAATAATAGTCCAGTCACTTTAGGGATTCACCTCGGAATTTGAGATAATAAGCTGTAAACTCGTATACAGCTTCATTTAGGCGTTCTAAAAGTTGTCTCAAAAGTCTCATATTATCTCGTGTCTGCGTCGTAAGTTATTCGAGGTCAAAGGTCACGAAAATCGGTTTTTTGCAATTATCTCCGTTTCTATGGTTCCAATCACTTCAACACCTATTATAAAAATTGAAGATAAAAAAAATTACCACAACTTTTGTCTCAACTCTTTTTCTGGAAGCTCAACCCTTTTCGAGATAGAGAGCGGAGAGCACCTAGGGCTCAGGCATATATACTGTTATACAATGTCACGCTGCGGATGCAGAAAAACGGGCTTGCAATGCACTTTAGCTTGCGGACAATGCAATGGGCAAGCGTGTCTCAATGCTGTTGTATTACATGACGATCCTGAGGAAGAAACTGTATTTGATCCAGAAATTTTAGAAGGTTTGGACACAATCATGCAGGTAAACGGAGATGATGAAGATGAAATTGAAATTTTCAATTTCCCAGGAGATGAAGAAGAAGAAGAAGAAAATTGATATTTTTGAACTTCAAGTTATTGAAGAATTTAAATGTACATTTAATTTTTATTTTTATTGTAACAAAAGTACAGCTACTAAATAAAAATTAACTTAAATTATATTTACTTCACTTATTTCTATATACAAGGTATTATTCACCGAGATTCACGGTTCGAGATAGAGAGCGGAGAGCACCCAGCGGTTCTCTCCGCTCTCTATCTCGAAAAGAGTTGAGCGTACAGAAAAAGAGCTGGGACAAAAGTCGTGGCAAATTTTTTTATCTTCAATTTTTGTAATAGGTGTTGAAGTGATTGGAATCATAGAAACGAAGATAATTGCAAAAAACCGATTTTCGTGACCTTTGACCTCGAATAACTTACGACGCAGACACGAGATAATATGTGACTTTTGAGACAACTTTTAGAACGCCAAAATGAAGCTGTATACAAGTTTCCAGCTTATTATCTCAAATTCCGAGATTGACCCCGTTTTTTGCCTAAAGTGACTGGACTATAAGGAACAAAGACTATAGGCATAATGATATGCAATGAAAATAAAATGAACCAGTAGATCCTGATATTAGCACGTTCAACCAAACAAACAAACTCTTCCACTTAATAATATTAGTATATCCGTCACTACGTCTAATCTACAGTCAAATAGATAATTAAAACATAATGTTACATACCAGTAGTAGTGATGACAGAAGACGTGCTTAAGAGGATAGATTCAGAAGTGCTACTAGATGTGGTAAAATCGGCAGAAGCAGTCGTGGTTTCAATAGACACCCTACCAAGAGCGTTATTAATCGCAGTCAGCAACGGAAAAGCACCGCTCCCACAAAGACCGTGGAAATCGTGTGTTTCAATACTCCAAATCATGATATTAGTGATCCCAAGGCTCTTCGCGTAGTCGATTTTGGTTGCGATGGAGTTAGCGTCATCGTATGTTATCCAGTTGCTGTCTTTGAACGCGTATGGCGCTTTGGCGAGACTGTCTGTTCGTTTATTCCATGCTTCGGTTTGGAATTTGTAGCAGAGCTGTTAGAAAGTAAGTATTGTTATTTATGAGTAGACAATTGTCGCTCTATAAATTATTCATGTACCATAGGGCAATTATTCAAGTACTTTGCAAAATATTCACAAATTACACGCAAACTCGATATAAATTTTTTTGGATGTTATAAGGTTAAGGCTCTTTTCTTACTTACTAATATAAATGCGAAAGTTTGCGAGGATGATGAATGTATAGATGTTTGTTAAATGGAAAAAATACTGAACGGACTTTATTTATTTACTAGGGAATGTCCGCGGTTACACCCGCGTTATTTAAGGCTACTGCTCTGCTCCCGTCGCTCATAGCGTGATGTTATATAGCTTATAGGCTTCCTCGATAAATTGGCTATCTAACACTGAAATAAATTTTGAAATCGGTTTGTTCCTGAGATTAGCGCGTTCAACCAAACAAACAAACTCTTCAGCTTTATATATTAGTATAAGATTTTTTAGCTTTGCTAACAAATGTAACAGTAATATAAGCAAACATTATAAACATCTTACTTCGATGAAACTTTGTTGAAGTAGAGCTAATACATCAGAATAACATTACTTAGCTATAATTTATCGGGATACCTAGTCCATTGAAATGTAACTTTTTTGGGCAAGGCGTGCATTTGTCAGAGGAGGCAGTTTTATAGTAAGTGTGCAATTAAGTCCAAGTTTATGGGGTGCAAATGTAACTGACGAATGGACTAACCGCCCACACTGCTACAAGGAATAGAATGTTGACTAAAAGTTCATTAATTATATTTAGACGTAACTTCACCATCATCTGATGACGCCATAAAGTCAGATTTACACATAAAACGTACTTACGCAGTGTCAAACTCAACGCCGAAATGCGAAATTTCATCCCAATATTTATAAACAGAAACGACATTTAATTTTGTACTCATACAAAACAGTAATGTGCTTCTCCCATTAATGAACAAAAGCCAAAAGTTGTGAGGCAACACACCCAAGTTATATTTAAGTTATCTTAGAACAACTGACACTGTTCGAGAAAGTTCGTCTGGTGGAGCTACATATGTCTTTAAATTAAATTTTGGTGTTTCTTGTTAGAAGTGTGTGAAGTACCTTTAAGGTGTAATCAAGGAGGCTGTGTCTACAAATGTGTGCCTTGTCTTATGATATTTTGGTGATGACTGTAAAAGTCGTAACAAGAGTTGGATATGGCGGTAAAAAGTAATCTATGTCACTCTTTAGCCTCCTACCTATCTCCACATAAAATCATACCATAACACCATAACATCGCTCTGTTGATACGTGAAAGAAAGATAAACAAACAAACACACTATCGAATTTAAAATATTACTATGGATTATGTGGCGTAATATTGTGAGTCTTTTACCAGTTAAGTAAGCAAAATTAGGAGTAACAAGGTTTGTTTTAGAGATTCTTAGTAGTATCTGCAGACATGCAGTAATGCGTCTGCTAGTACGTTTATCATTTCGCCTGAGCGTAACATCACAAAGACAGGATTTTCCTTTAGTCTCGATCTAAAAATGTTTTCGAATGAAAGATGAAAATATTATTTGTTAATATAATGATATTGAGTCTGTGTAAAGTTTGAGTGAATCAAGAGTCTATGGACATTTGTAAGACATTATAAATCACATGGCCAGCCTGAATCCTGGTTTAGTTGATTATAATTATTAATTCTAATAGAACGACTGCTTCTTACGTTGAGAGCGTAGGTACATATGTAGGTTCCGCTTCTTACATTGCAAAGGGTGAATATTAAATCAATTTTCTCTAGGAGCCAGTCTTACCTCATTGTATCCTAAGAATCCAGCAGTTGCAGTATAAGGCCCAGAAAGACCAGCGCCATACGAAGGTGCTCTGACACCGTTCACGCTCGGATTTGCTAATTGAAATGTGTTGGCGTTAAATAGTACACCGAGAGCGATTTTGCTTGGTGGTACACCTAGAAAGAAAACCTTCACTTTAGTTGAAATTAATCTAAGATTCTGCTGTAGATCTTGAGGCCGAAAATTCATCCTTTTTTCCTTTAAAGCCTAACAAGGTTCACTACTGAACTTCAGACTACAGAACTGTCCCTCCTATGCTCCAAGGACACGAAAATTCTTTATTTCATCACAAATAGTTTTGACGCAAATAGGTTACTATCGCTTAAAATAACTTTTGGTTGTGTTAAAATCGTAGGTACCGGTAACCTAACCAAGTTATCAGGAGGAAATAATTAAGTAATAAAAGCAACATGGTTAATAATTACCGTTGTCAACCCAAAACCGCAACGTAACATCAACAGCCAACGTAGATGATGGTTCATAATTTTCTCCAATATGCAAGGGGGCGTTATGGCCAGTGAGAGTATCCCAGGAACCAGCCATGTCGTACGTCATAAGATTTATTACGTCCAGATAGCTGAAAACGAGAAATCTCATTATATACTACTTCTACTCAATATTTTCTGTAAAAATCTTCGGGGATTCGCTAGAATCACTTCGACGTAAAACTATTAAAGGCCTCTATAGCTGAGAGTGGTCAAATAACCACAAGTGTTGGAACTGTCACGAAATGATTTTTGTATCTTGTTCTGCTTTTCTGGTTCGGTATAAAAACATTTCTTGCGTTTCATTTTCGTATGTATGTGGTTGTAATTCGTCAAGTCACGTCAACTTTGACTTAGCAGAATTACCCTTGACCATATCTAAAGATACCTTTAATGTATTCGGGAAAATATGCTTACTCTGAAATAGCCGGTATATCATAAGACAGCACCGCTTTATCTCCAACGTCTGCCACAGCAGCGGTCAATAAGAAACCATACTTGTCAAACGCCTCCTTCGCTTCTCTTAACAACTTTGTGAAGTTGTCAATGTCTGCTGCCCCGTGGACAGTGTCTCTGCGGTTGGGATATTCCCAGTCAATGTCGAGGCCGTCAAAGCCGTGCTTGACGAGAATTTCGATGGCACTATCGATAAAGTTCTTTCTTAGTGTTGCGTTTGCTGCCATCTGAAATAGTAGTTTTAGCGAATATGTTACAATGCGTGACTGAGTATTTTGATTTTTAGAGTGGCACAAAATCTTGAAAAACTAAAATTATAAAAATTAAGTATAAATTAAACTTAATAGACTATTATCTCATTAGATAATAGGCTTTTAAGCTAACCTTTCTTTTATAACTATATATAATCTGAAATTCGAAACCGCTGTAACGATTTTCATGAAATGTTGTATGCAGGTAATGCAGGGAGTTCCGGGACCGATCAATTGAGCTATGATTCATTTTTAGAAAACAGGATTTACAAAAAAAAATATAGAACAAAGCTTTGCCGTTCAGGTACTATTATAAACTTGTGTTACACAAAGATAATATTCTAATGTTTCTGATTTGGGTCACTAAATTTGATACAGATCGGTTCACGAAAGTTGACCACAAATGGCGGCCGTCGCGCATATGTACATTCGTGCACCAATGGCGTGGCTCCATTCTTGACGCATTTAGGGAATGCGTCAAGAACGGAGCCACGCCATTAGCATTCCACCCGCACCTCACCCCGCACCTCCACGGGGACCTAAAAAATGATTTCTGCGCAGTGGTCATCTTTCATGAACCGACCTACACCCTTGTGTACCACGACGACCTATACCATTACATATGTAAATGCTTAGCTATTCATCATCATCATCATCATCATCAGCCTTTATCAGTCCACTGCTGGACTAGGTCTCTCCTTTGAAAGGAGGAATTGGCCTACTATACCACGCTGGCCAAACGGGTTGGTATAGGGTTTGTATCAAGTTTTCCTTCTCTTACAGTGCTGTTTTCTGCATAATATGCTCCCTCTGACGGCTCTTACGACACCCGTGGGATGATATGGGGTGGTGACAATCCGTATTCTTAATCCGTCACCACACGGATATATAGCTATTAACAGTTACAATATATGCTCCTCCGGAATAGTTTGTATAACAATAACATATTGATCTATTCTCAGTAGCAGCACGGAGTCTGGAAATGTGCCCGGTACGGCAATAGGCTCGCCCCTTATTACGTGGGACTAAAGTATATCTGGCGAAAAGTGGGTGTAGAAATACACCTCTGCCTATCCCTTCGGGGATAAAAGGCGTGACGTTATGTATGTATGTATTGATCTATTATCAGCCTAGCTATTATTATGTATCTGAAATAAATTACTCAACTTTACTACAAAGCATACCACGGCATCTTTAAAAGAAATTTAGATCAAGGAGTTTAATTCTTCCATCTTAATGGGAGAAATAATCTTCTAACTTAGGGCTATTATCAGTTAAAAGAAAACTTACAATCGAATACTTTGCGGATCCCTCATTCCAACCGCCAACTGCAAGGAGTGTTTTTAAACTAGAATTTTTCTGTTTCAACGCGTTAAATTTTCCGAAGTTATCTGAAATTTAAATTAACTTCTGTTCAGACATTTTCTTTTTTTCGAGTTCCGCGCTGGGATTTTGTGAGTCTCAAGGAGGAATGTGGCGACGAAAATGTTTTATGATATTAATATTGTTTTCGTGTTTCAGAATTGTAAATTTCATTGTTATTATAATGTTTGAAATTGTTGTAGTTAAATAGTATACAAACGATAGAACTACGTTATAAAATTTGAATATAAATGCGTGAATAGCAATTAGCCGAAATCGCACATGTCTTAGGCGCTTTGCACATGGAACAACTTCGGAGCAACTTAAGTTGAGGAAACTATCAACATTTTAAAAGTTTCCTGTACAAAGTTGATAGTTGCTAAAACGTTTACGTTTGCCGCAATTTTATGGCAATCTGTGAGCTACCTTCATAGCCGAGTAGCTAAATCTACGCAGCAATCAGCGTTCAGTGTGACGATGGATATCAAAGAAGCAGCACTTGCTCTCATTTTATTACGTCGTCGCCGTCGACGGCGCCAGCAAAGACAATCAGGAACTAACTCGATTACAGCAACTGAAAACTGTTGACAATTACCGGATCTCGAAACTCGAGTGGCTATGTGTGAGCAGTTCAATTGAAATACATGTATACAACTAGTTGCCAGTTGCTGCAATAGTTTCTCCATGTGCACATGCGCCTTAATAATAGTACTATTTAATTTAGCAACATTATTGTCACTATAAAGATACCTACTGGTTGATTGTAAAATGTAACAATTTGCCGAAAGGAACAAAAACACTTGACTGAAGAACAGTAATTATATGAATAAGGGGTGGAGATATGAATCGAATTTGGAGTGAATCATTATGAACTTGCAGAAATACCTGCAGAACCTGTGATAAAAAATTCTGTTATGTTTAAAAATGTTCCCAAATAGTGATAATATGATTGTACAAAATGATTATCAGGTCGATAATCTCTATAATAATATGAACTTTAATTATATAGATAAATCTTATCCTCTAAATCAAAATATACATAATAATATACATTGGCATCAGCATCAAAATATTATATTATTGATGTTTGATCTACTTCAAAGATATCGTTAAATTAATGATTTGATTTAAATGTGCGATTGATTTTATTTAATTTAATACAATTTAGAAGGAAAGGAAATTCATAAAGTTCTGCCTTGAAATTTATTAATACATATGTGGCATACCTTATTTATTATGTATGGTATAATAGTGCATATCAGGCAGAATCCTCTTATCTTATTTGACTGTCAGTTTGTGCACTTTCAGGTAATCGACGTGGTATGTAGATCGCAGTTTTTCAATACTTTAAAATCACACCATTTACAAAATTTCACATTCTTCGTGTTCGCTTTTCTTATAAAGAAAGACAAACCAGGGTTTTCCAACCTATAAAAGAAAGCTTTTACTGCTTACCTCTGCCCCAATCATCAGGTAGATCCAGCCAGGGATCTAGAGAAATGACTCTGCCTTTATCGTCGATACCAGCGAAGGCATAGATCAAATGAGTACAGAGGTGTGGGTCAATATGTTCTACGTTAAATTGGCCATCCCCGTGGCGGTAAGTAGCCCAGGTACCGTAGTAGCAGATGACTGCATCTGAAAAGAAAATGTTTTATTTTGTATTGTAATGGGTAACGCTATTCCGTAATCTCTGCCAACGCCTTCGGGAAACAGGCGTGAGTCTATGTATGTATGGATGTAACGCTATTGCGATCTTGGGCAACAGGTGGATACTGGCGACTGGAAAAGTCCTGTGGATATCTATCACCTGATATGATGTGGTTGACATTTGATCGCGATCTCGCCTGATGATAATACACTCGAAGCTGGAGCACGCTAGCCTAGGAGTTACCTATTTCCTCACGATATGAAAAAACTTAGTTTGCACTTATCAGGAATCACAGACTCCGGCAAAGTATTCCACTCTAGACTTTGGCAGTATGCAGAATAAAAGAGGAACAAAGCGTTTTAAGAGCTATTTCGTATACGGTGCTATGACACTCAGTCGTTGTCAAAATATATAAATCTCGTACAGCGACTCATATCGAAGCATCCTTTCGGCTTCCGAAGCGACCAATAATTTGCACAACCTTCAATTACTTTTGTAATATATACTATGCACTAAATATTTATCTAAAAAATATTTTTTTAAATGAAAATCTGGCCAAAACCTGTCAAAAACTTATAACACAGTCGTTTTTGCGTCGCCTGTTAAAAACCACCGTCTTTCTACTATTTTAATTCCTGTCTCTTATATGCCAAAACATTAAGAGTTTTCAGTTGAGTAGCCCCCTCGAAAACAAACAAGTTTCTACTATTTCAAATCGTATATTTGATATTCCGCACTCAGAGCGATCAAGCAAACAACAAACTACCCTTTTTCCTCAAATAATAATATTGGTAAGTAAATAAAATATATCAAAGCCTCTATAAAATTAGGTTTCAATTTTAAATTAAACTGTCTGCTGCAGCGATATTTAGAGATGGATAAATTCCACTTTGCGAGCTTTGAGTCACTATTTAATAGCGCACTTTTGTCGATTTAGTGTTTTTAAAATGAGTTGAGATGAAAAAAATCTATTAGATGCTTTTTCGATTTACGCAGTGACATCTATTTAACTCTTTTATAAAGTATGTTGGAAACTACGCTTGGTAGCGCCATCTACCTTTCCATCGAGAACTAATCACGTCAACGTCAATGGTTCGTCGCTGCTCGGCCAATCCGAGCGATCCCTTTCATAAATCCCTTCCCGAAACACCTCGCTATTGGCCACCTTGCTCAACGGCGACGCAGAACATTCGAGTCGCTGAGAACGTGTCCGCCATACTATATCGCACCGCACCGCATCCGCCATGTATAATTATTACCGCTTATACAAAACCGCTCGCGAGTGAAAGTGGTTTGTGTAGTGGAGTGAATCAAGCAGCTTCATCTCGGAAACACCAGGAGACTCCCCTTCTGAGAAGAAGAAGATTGCCGTGCAAGGTAAGAGGTTCATTTCTACACCACACAATCCTCTTCCCTTCCAATTCTAGGCGAGCAGAACTCGCCATCCTTTAGATACAGTCCATTTTTTTTCCCAAATCGCCTAGGAACCTTCGGTTTCGGTGTAACGCCGAACCATTTTTTTGGTCCATAAGAGTCGAATTCATTTACGATTTATACGTAAAACCTTGTTATATCTATATACCTAGGCAATTATAGCACCTAGCTATACTCCTAGTCTATTCACATAACCGTCACATGGTTGTTTTAGCACGCTTCAGTAGGTAATATACTTTTATGTAGCTACCTACTTACTCAATTATTATTTCTGGAACTATCATAGTTGTCTTGTAAATCTCATATTTCGAGCAACTTTTAATTCCACAGCTCTAAAGTGTTGCCTACTTAGCCTACTTAGGTAAAATAATAGGTACATTAGATATTCTTATTTTGTTTCGGTCTCATTAGCTTATACTTACGTAAGCATGTCACAACAAAAGAAGTCACGCGTGTCGGAAGACAAAGAGATGACAATCTTAGAAGCAAAACATAATATTTTATTTGAGCGCATTCAAAACATTTACGAGCGTTCCAAAACCGCCGCTATTTCTGATAGTAATAGGGAATCATTCCTTAGCTATTTTATGACAGTAGATAATATTCGAACAGATTTTCATAAGTTGTTAGACGATTATAACACAAGATTACTTTCTATCAATCCTGATGAACAACCGAATTCTCAAGCGTACACCTCATTCGAAGATCTTTATTGTATTATTAAGCGTATACAATCGCAATTGGAGGGTAAATATTCGGCACAGCCCGTTTCCGCGGCTCGCAAGCCGAAATTACCGCCAATCGAGATTATGTCGTTTGACGGAGATATACGAAATTGGCCGTTATTCTATGCAAGTTTTAAGTCCACAGTGCACGATAATGGTTCTCTGACAGATGCTGACAGGTTGTACTATTTAATAGGTAAACTGTCACCGAAGGCCCAGTCCGTATTTGCAGGTGTCACACCTAGTGCTGAAAATTATCAGGTCATATTTCAGTCACTACTTGATAGATATCAAGATACTCGTGTTCTAGCGTCTACCTACTTTGATCAAGCTTTAAATCTTAAACTGTCCGGTGCCGCATCTGTCTCGAATTTCCAGCTGTTTACAGATAACTTCGTAACCGCGGTTAATTCTCTTAGGAACTTAAAATTAGAAGATCTTTTCGACTTTATGTTGCTTCAACTCGCTTTAAAAAAGTTTGACACTGATACAATTTGTGCTTTCGAGATGACGAACGCAATAATAAAATACCTACACTAGATAGTTTTATTTCGTTCATCGAAGATCAGTGTCGAATATTTCATAATACACAGTCTAGTTCACCTAGCCCGTCTAACACTAACAGCAGCAAACAAAGGTTGAATAAAGCGCGAAATAGTAATAATAACTCGGTCCCTAATCCATAATCTTACGTAACATGCTCGGAATCTAATAAAATTAATTCACAGAAGTGTCTGTGCAGTTTTATAGTGCACGACCATTTCTATAAATGTCCCGCTTTTAATAATTTAAATCCGACCGCTCGTTTCAAATGCGTAAAAGATAAAGCATGCATTAATTGCTTAAGTATAAAGCATAAAACGAGTGATTGGTCTAGTAGAACGAGATGCCGCTCATGTAATCAAAGACATTATTCACTGCTACACTTCGATAAAGGTACCCGTTGTCAAGCCAAGCCGCTAACCTTGACACACTTACGTCGCAGGTGCAGGCTACGATAACTGCGCCTGCCACGATTCAGAATGAAATATCGTTGTGTACGACATCCATTGCGCGGGCGGCACGCACGCGCGGACGGCCTTCGCGCGCTTGTAGTGATCAGAGCAGTACTAAGCCACGATGTATGGCGTCTAAGAATGTTCTGTTAGCGACAGCGCAAGTTATCGTTTATGATGTTAATGGGTCGCCGCACATGGTACGTAGTCTACTAGATAGCGCGTCTCAGACCAATTTAATAACGTTTGAGTTGTTCAAACGCCTCGGATTGTGGAATAACTTTAAAAATACAAACTCAATAGTCAGAGGGATCGGCGGTTCAGAAAAACATTGCAAGGGTTCCGTAGATATTAAAATACATTCGCGTTTTGATGGAGACATTAATTTTAACATTTCTTCGCTTATCGTGGAGCGTATTACGGACACATTGCCAAACGCTAATGTGGACGTATCACTTCTCACACACCTCGAGTCATTGCCGCTGGCAGACTCGGAGTTTGCGAATCCGGCAGACATTGATGTTTTGATCGGAGCCGCAATATTCCCGCACTTGCTACTAACTAAAGTGGTACGTAGTGAGCAAAATAACTTACCGCCCGCTATTGAGACGGTATTTGGATATGTGATTATGGGTACCGTACCTACATTACATACTTCTCAATTCGTTACGTCTTGCTGTTGTTCTGTTCTTCAAGAAAATAATATTGATTCTCTTCTCAAGCGATTTTGGGAGCTTGAAGAGGTTACCGCACCGCCCTCGATGAGCCGTAAGGATCTCGAGTGTGAAGAACATTTCCGCGCTACCACTGTTCGTGACGACAGTGGCAGATACGTTGTGGCGTTGCCATTCTGTGGTGACCCTTATTCGTTAGGCGACTCGTACGCTGCTGCGCTCAGACGTTTTCATTGTTTGGAACGTAAACTTGATGCATCACTTAAGTTACGCAGCGCCTATAATGACGTCATTCGTGACTTCATAGATAAAGGTTTTTTGAGTGTAGTTGTAAACAACGAGGGCAACTCTCTACCCTCATATTATATCCCGCATCACGGCGTAGTTCGCGAAGATAAAACCTCTACTAAACTTCGTGTGGTTTTAGATGCTAGTTGTAAGACTACCTCGGGTCAGTCGATTAATGACATTTTGCATGCCGGCCCCAATCTACAGGGTGATTTATTTAACATCATAATAAAGTTTCGTCTTTTCCAAATCGCTCTGTCAGCTGATTGCCGCCAAATGTTTCTCAATATCGGCGTTCGCGAATCTGACCGTAGATTTCAACGGATCTTTTATCGTTTTGACAAGAAAGAACCTTTATCTGTGTATTAGTTCAATCGTGTTTGTTTTGGACTCAAGTCTAGCCCATATCACGCGTTACGAGTTGTTCGCCAGTTGATCGCTGATGAAGGCGATCACTTTCCCGCCGCAGCGGCTGTTGCCACTTCCGCTTTGTACATGGATGACATTGCCTGTAGTATCATATCCGCTCCGCTAGCAATTTCGCTTTGTGAAGAGCTTATTCAGCTTTTCAAGCGAGGACAGTTTGATCTTGTCAAATGGACAAGCAACTCTAAGGAGGTTCTCGCACGCATACCAGATTCTCATAAAGCTTCTCCAGACATTGAGTTTGAGAAGTCTGTACCGCATAAGGTTCTCGGTTTACGCTGGGACAAATCCTGCGATAGTTTTCGGTTTGACGTCTCACCACCAGATGATAAGTGCAGCAAACGCACTATGCTGTCCACAGTGGCTCGACTATGGGACATAATGGGTTTTGTGGCTCCCACAATTTTGTACGCCAAGCTCTTGATCAAAGAGCTTTGGCTATCAAAGTGTGAGTGGGATGAAACACCCCCTGACCATATAGTCGCCGCTTGGGGCCAGTTTTGTATTGAGCTTACCGCGCTCAATCAAATTACTATTCCGCGTCATCTTGGGTTGGTAGATGGATGTACCATCAACTTAATAGGTTTCGCTGCCGCCAGCGAGCGTGCTTACGGCGGAGTCGTATATCTGCAAGTCCGCATTGGTTCTAACTACTCGGTGCAGTTAGTTTGTGCCAAGTCTAAGGTCTCGCCTATTAAAACCATTTCGGTTGCGAGACTGGAGTTGTGCGCGGCCCTTCTGCTGTCTCAGTTGCTCCGCAAGGTTCAAGACACAGTTTTGCCCCACTACCCTATTAATAAAATATACGCATTTTCCGACTCCAAAGTAGTGCTCGCTTGGATTCATTCTTCTCCTCATCGCTGGCAGACTTTTGTCGCCAACCGCGTTAGCAAATTGATTGAACTGGTTCCTGCTACTTGTTTCAATCACGTCGCGGGTATTGAGAACCCCGCAGATTGCTTGTCTCGTGGTGTCACTCCACTTAATCTTCTGCATCATCCATTGTGGCATCATGGACCTTCTTGGATTTCCCATGATTCGTCAGAATGGCCCATGCAACCCTTTGACCACAGTGCAGAAGACGAAGATGTACCCGAACGGAAGTCTGTTTCTTATCCCGTGATTGCTGTGGTTGCTGAGTCTCCCATCTATGCACTCGCACTACGCATGTCATCGTGGTCTAAGTTACTCCGCGCCATCGTTTATGTCTAGAGGTTTCTTAGGCACCTACCTAATGAGACTTTTGTATCGAGTACTGATATCAAATTCGCAGAATGTAAGTTACTACGAGCTGTACAGGCTGTTCATTTTAGTAACTACATTCAAAATTTGAAAGACAATGTACCTTGTTCTCCCGCTATCCTTAGACTCAAGCCGTTTCTCGATGAACACGGCGTCATACGCGTTGGGGGTCGTCTGTCAAATTCGGATGAACCTTATAACTACAAACATCCTTGCATTCTGCCGCGACATGATCATGTTGTCGACCTTCTTGTTTTCTTTTTTTTATCACAAGAAGCACCTCCATGCCGGTCCAGAGTTGCTTATGTCCTTACTTAGGCATAAGTTTTGGATTTTAGCCGCTCGACGAATAATTCGTCACAGAATACATAAATGTAACATCTGTTTCAAATTTCGTCCGCGTCCGACCGTCCCATGGCCGATCTCCCTAGCCAGCGCGTCAACCAGGTTGCTAAAGCGTTTACACACACCGGTTGTGATTACGCAGGACCACTGCAGTATACGCCAGGGCGTGGTCGAGGTGTTAAAAGCCGTAAAGCCTGGCTATGTATTTTTACATGCTTAACGACGCGCGCTACGCATATTGAAGTTGCGACAGATTTAAGCACGGTGTCATTCCTGGCAGCCCTTAAACGATTTCTCTCACGGCGCGGCCCTGTACAGTGTTTGTACACGGATAACGGCACTTGTTTCGTCGTCTTCGTTTCGGTGTAACGCCGAACCAACGCTCATATTTTTCAAATTAACTATTTCTTCCCGATCCCGTGGGAATTTCTGGCGATTTCTTCTTTGTGCACCCGTACAGTCCCCAAGAAACATATATGCCAAATTTTAGCTTCTTCCATAATGGTTTTGGCTATGCGTTGTCTGTCGGTCAGTCAGTAACGAAAGTTTTTTATATGTACAAAATATACACCAGTGTCAATATTCGACTAATAAACTAACTAATAATAAGGTACAAAGGGCGGTTTTATCACTTAGAGCGAAATCTACCATATTACAGATACAATTATCCTAAAGCCTTGAATCTAGTTACAGCCTGAAACTGCCTTATTGAGACATATCTTTAAAATAATTGAACAGGTAAATTATCTAAAGTTCCGTCAAGTCTTTTCGTCACCCCTACCGCAAAGCCTTAAGACAAAGGTCTTCAACGAGTGCGTCCTACCCGTTATGACTTACGGAGCCGAGACGTGGACACTGACGGTGCGACTGATCCACCAATTTAAGGTCGCTCAGCGAGCGATGGAGAGGGCTATGCTCGGAGTTTCTCTGAAGGATCAAATTCGTAATGAAGTGATGCGACAGACAACCAAGGTAATCGACATAGCTCAAAGAATTAGCAAGCTGATGTTGCAGTGGCCGGCCACATTTGTCAAAGAACCGATAACCGTTGGAGTAGTCGTGTTCTAGAGTGAAGACCTCGCCTTGGCAAACGTAGTGTAGGACGTCCTCCGGCTAGGTGGAGTGACGATACACGCAAAGTGGCTGGCAGCGGCAGGATGGCCCGCAGACATTTTTGTTATTTACTAACTTTGAACATGCATGATTTTTCTCTCTAGCCAAATATAGCGTAGCTGTTTTTTGAAGGATTTGAGAAGACATCGAAGCTGAAAGGGCTCATGAGATCAAATGCATAAGATGGCAGGATATGTCAAGTAGACAGCGATAACCTAGTGGACATACCAACAGACTGCTATGCGGAGAGGTTCGAAGCCATAGTGCGCACCACTAACTTTATGTACGTATTAAATTATTAACAGTCGCTTGTCTCGTGCAGTGGAGAGTACGTTAAGCTGTCGGTCCCGTATTTCATGCAGAACTTTGACAATTATTATAGTGAGTCAGTAGCCAGACTATGGTGTGAGATACAAAATATAGCTATCTCCCTCTGCGTGGCGGTGATCAGATGAGGCAAGCTAACTATTCTGTCAAATGAGTCTAGTCACGGGCTACAAAGCGAAAATGCAATATGCAACCGGGATTACGCAGAACAATGATGATCAGTCACCATTATCAGGCCTGTTAAAACACTGTCCCATTGCTGGGCAGCGGTCACTTCTCTCTCACGAGAAGAGTATGACCACAGTTCAGGTTAGGCAAATCTTTCCAGAACATTATGGAGAACGCCCAGACGTGCAGATTTCCTCACAATGTTTTCGTTCACCGTTCAGCAAGCAACAATAAGCTGCTTGATGATGTATAAGTACTTAAAAAATATACTTACTCTCAGTAGATACCACGAAACTAATTGCTAATATAACGAACACGATAACTTTAATGGAACACATATTGTTCAGAAAGATTGCTAAAAGTGATAGCTGTTACTAATTATATATAAACATATTCTTATCTCGAGTATTTCATATCTGATAAACTAAACAATAACAACAGATTTGAAAGTCTGATACACGATTCATAATAACAAAGATAAATGTAATTGTTTGTTTGTACCTATGACCATTAACATACATTTCCGAATAAACTCTGACTCGGTCTTTTATGTTTTCATGTCTAAATTACTAAGCCGATTATGATGAAAATTTTATTAACTCAGGGTTTTTAAATCCCACTTTGTAAGTGTTAATTCAAATTTTAACTTATAATACAGCTCACAGAATTCGAATGAAGATGAAAATATTTTTACCTTTCGGATAGCTAGTAGGCTTAAGAGTAAAGCCAGCAGAAACTCACATTTCATCTCTTAAATCACCAATTTTTTTTATCATAAATTAAGTGCATCCACACAAGTCAATTTGTTTTCCAATAGACAAAACGTTACTGAAGAAATCTGATTCCTTTTCCATTAAGGTTCAATAGTGGTTAAAAGCTTGGAAAGAGCCTTTTTACACTTTATTCATAACTAGATTATGATGCCCTTGGTTTTAAGGCTACTGCTACGCTCTCGTGGCTTATAGCGTGATGTTATATAGCCTTCCTCGATAAATGACCCTGAAATATTTTTTCAAATCAGACCGGTAGTTCAAACTCTTCAGGTTTATATATTACCTAGTATTTGATTAAATTTGAATTCACAACTGGCTAATTAATACCAAGTTCTGTCAAAGCAACTTATTATTGCAATATTTTGAGGTTATTTTTATATTTTGAGGTTTTTTTTATGTTCTCTAGGCAGGTGAAACAACGGTTCAGTAGTAGTGCAATATTTTGTGAACCTACTAGTTTCTTTCGTTGTAGACAACAATACAAATAATGTTATCAATGTTTATTTACTCTATGTTGTATTTTTTTTTACAGCAGCAGTAAGATAACATGATTTAAGGGACGTAGTTTTAACATCGTCAATGAGATTACCTTTTAACCTTATTCTGTCTCTCACAAAATGTAGGTACCCGTACAAACAAAGAAAAATTACGGATTCTTGTGGAAGTTGTGGCGCTGAAATACGTATGTACTTCGACATCATCATCCTTGTCATCCAAGACCCTCGCCTGTCAGTCCAGACAAGTGGCATTTGTTTCTGATTATTGATATTGCTTTCGTTTGGTTGCCAGACTAACATAAGCCATGCTTTCTTCGTCAAGCAAGTGACATATCGAAGATTTATGTCAGTGCCATAAATTGTTGCAATTAGCGTCGACTGCCACATGTCCAGCAAGCCAAAGAGTATACAAATACTATGCAGCAAGCAATAGAGTCTAGCCTGAATATTGGCCAGCGGAGTGTCTGTCGTCGGACCGCCGCACTTCAAGGTGATAGCTATATTCTATGGCCTAGACTTGTGTCAATAATTGAGACTACTTTTGCTTTTCAGTCAAGACTATCAAAGATCTTGATGACAGCAGGGAACGCCGGCTGAACGGAAAACGGAGCAAACAACAATTAACAATGAAAGAAAAACCGGTGGCGAAGAATACGAAAGAAATTCGTCGACTCGTACGATCTACTATTTGTGGTGCACTTTGAATTTGAATACTAACCTCTGGAAGTAGAATTAGAGGTAGTTGAAAGCACGTGTCCTGGTCATGAATGTACGCTTAACATAATTGGAAAAAGTGCGTCAATATTGACTCACGATATAGTTATAGTTATAGTTGGTCGTGGGTTTTCCGCACTTAGCCACTTATTTGGGCCATTGTGCGTATGTGGCGACTTAATTGACGCCGACTACTCATACCACCTTAGTTCCTTCCAGAAAGCCATTAGTTGGCTGGTGTCGTTTAAAGCTTCACTCATGGTTCTGGGGTTGTTCAGCAGCTTTGCCCGTTGATCGCTCACACTTGCACAGTGCAGAATGACGTGAGCGGGTGTTTCTTCGGTTTCCATGCAGCCCCTGCACAGTGGGCTGTCCGTAACGCCTATGTTGAATAGGTGCTTGTTGAGTAGACAGTGGCCGGTTATTATGCCCGTCAGATGCTTTAGTGTTTTCCTATTCGAATGCAGCAGCTTGTGTGAGAGTCGCTTGTTCAAGCAGGGGATGGCATCTTTTGTTTGTCTGCATTCTTTTATGTTTGCCCACTGTTTTTCGTGTTCATGTGCGGTTCTCTCGCGTAGCCACGTTTTGGTTTGTCTTGCTGGTATCGGTACAATCGGCTCGGGTCCCATTATTATTGTGTCCGATCCTTGCCGTGCCAGTTGGTCTGCGGCGTCATTGCCTGCGGAGTTGCTGTGGCCTTTAATCCATTGCAGCGTAACCCGATTCTTCTCTGCAATCTTTTGCAGCTCTAGGTGGCATTCCATGATGAGGCCGCTGTTAAAGCAGTTGCTGCCGAGAGCTTGTAGTACAGAGGCACTGTCCGTGATAATGCGTATAGCCAGGTCTCTTACGTTCCTAGACGCGATTGCTGTTGCGGCTCTTGTTATCCCAACACACTCGGCTTGGAATATGGTGTTATGGGTGCCAAGGGATGTTGAGATGTTGATATTTAAGTCATGGGAGAATACGCCCGCACCCGTCCCATACTTCGTTTTTGAGCCGTCTGTGCATACTCTGACTTCGTGTATACCAGAGCTGTCTTTGTGTTCCTCCTGCAATTGGATGCGATATTTTTTGTCAAAGACAAAAGTTTTAGGGATGAGATCGCAAGCGGCCTCTAGCATCGGGATCTCTTTGGTTAAGGTCCCTTTTAGGCGTGCGGACTCACGATATATAAGCTATTTTAAACTTTCGCGATTTTCATACATCATACAATTTTATTCAAACGGGTCTTATTCGCGATATTTAATTAATTTAAGGTGTAAATACCTATGTTTTACCGACGTTTCGGCCGTCTTACAACAGCCTTGGTCACGGCAGGACTGATGTCATCTCAGCGTCGTTCTTGTGAAGCGGGGGTTTCGGCAGCTATCCTCACTTGTTTTTTATTTTTATTTTTATCCGAACTGTCTGTACGTTGACACACAACACTTATGACGTCTACACACTGATGAGCTGTGTTACTGCGGCGGGGTTTACATTTGTTGATTACCGGATTCCAAGTTGCAGACAGTCTGTATCCATCCTCCTGGTTGAAATTTTTATGCTTTTTTATTTCAACCGCTTCACGTACTATCCTGGAGTAATAGTGACGATCGGTAGATAAGACCTTTGGTTCATGAAATTCGATCCAGTGGTTTGGTCCAGACTCCAACAAATGCTCAGCTATGGCAGACTTGTTAATTTGCCGGATTTTTTACAGCTGCGATATGTTCCTTGACCCTTTCAGCGATGGTTCGTTTGGTCTGTCCGATATAGGAACTACCACAACTGCAGTCGACCTTGTAGATGCCAGGTGTTTGTAGAGGAATGACATCCTTCGGGGTGCGCAGATTGTGTGCTACCTTGGAGAGCGGACCGTATACAGTCTTGATGGAGTATTTCTGTAGTACTGTTCCAACTTTGTCCGTCACTCCCTTTATGTAAGGCATGTAAGCCGATACTCTGCTTACTTCCGGTTTACGGTCCTTCCTCTTCAGACGTGGTATCTTCTTGTTGAATCCGTTGCACCTAAGTACCTCCTGAACATGTGACAGCTCACTGTCCAAATGTTCAGGGTCACAGAGGTCATACGCTCTGTTTACTAAAGAAGTCACTACGGATTCCAAGTGTAGCGGGTGATGATGCGAGTATGCGTTGAGATACCTATCTGTGTGTGTCGGTTTTCTATAAACAGTGTGTCCCAAGGTACTGTTTTCCCTCACTGTCACTTTTACTTCGAGAAAGGGTAACGACCCATCTGCCTCCATTTCAAATGTAAATCTAATATTAAGGTGTATGGAGTTTAAGCTAGATGCGTACTGTTCTACGTCTTGCTTGTCGCCCTTCATAATACAGAATACATCGTCGACATACCTCTTCCATAGCATTAAATTTGATGCCTGCATGTCTATGGCATACCTCTTCCATCTTTCTATATCTTCGCTGTAATATTATGTCTATCTGTAAATAATTACATAATTTTAAGTACACAATATAAATAACGATACTAGAGGATTGTTTCTATTCACTAATATTGAGTTTTACATCACTAAGCATAAAAAAAATATTTTGGCAGGTATATTGTTGAAAAGCTGTATATTCGGTTTGATATCGAAAACCACTAGTTGTAGACAGTTTGTTAGCATCAATTGAGGTGTAGCGAGCATGAAACATCTAACCATTTCGCATGGATGAGTGACGGCGTGTGATTATGTAGACAACAATACGCGCCGATTGCAACTCCACTCTACCGATTTAGTTAAATGCAAATGGCATTTTTTAACCTCTGATGCAAAAAGAGGCTAGACTGTTTGTGGAATTGAAGCTCCTAAACTACTGGATCGATTGTAATGCGCTTTTGATTGCTGTTTTGTAGCTAACATGATCAAGATGGTTCTAAGCTACATTTTATGAAGATCTTTTTCCAGCAGTTACATGAACTTTTCGATTAGATTCTGATATACGTTGTTCTAGCGATGGCGATCCTACTGAGTTTCTCGCAACGCTGTGCATGCATAGCGTAACGTTGCATGGGTAACGTTGCATGCCTACCGTTGTATTTAAAGCGCTGCATGCATACAGTTGCATGCAAAGCGTTGCATGCATAGCGTAGCATGCGTAGCGTAGCATGCATAGCGACGACGCATGCATAGCTTTCCATGCATAGCGTTGCATGCATGTCATTGCAGGCATAGCGTCGCATGCATAGTGTTGCATGTATGGCGGTGCATGTGAGAGATATGTAATGATATAGGTAAAATATTTTATGTTTGTAACACGGCAGTGGCAGTTTAATGTCAGGACCAATTCTTCTATTTTTGTATGACATTGATATTATATTTTGAATTGAATCAGAAGCGGTGTTCTGATAACTTAATGTCATTAACTAGTAGAAATAAGCAGTTCGTCGTTGATACATATTTTAACACCTGTTTCAATTTACGATCTCGTTACCACTCGTTACAACTTCGTTAAGTTTTTAGAAGACTACAACTTTTGTGACGTAAGTATGACACTGACATGATATCGCAAACAATATTTATTTAGGAGAATTAGGCCCCAGTGGCATGAAGTTTGACAGTTGTTAAACTGTTAAACGACCGTAACTGTCACGCTTAAATAACGTTTATGCTAGCTATAAAAGTCGACAAGCTTGACTAGTTCGTCCTATTCTTCTTCGATGACGGCTTATACGATATGGTTCTGACTATTTAATTGTTACTATGTTTCAATCATGGAGCAATTATGTTTCAATATTCTGTGTTGCAAGCATAGCGCCAAATAAAATGCAGTGCATACATAGTGTAGCAAGCATAGCGTAGCATGCATAGCGTTGCGTGCCCGGCGTAGCATGCAAAGCGTTGCATGCATAGTGGGGCCTACATAGCCCCGCATGCATAGGGCTGCATGCCTAGAGATACGTGCACAGCAATTTAAAGAATAGAGTGAATAGCGTTGCATGCATAGCGTTACACGGATAGAGGCACATGCAAAGTATTGCAAGCATAGAGTCGCATGCATATCGTTGCATGCATAGCGTTGTATGCATTGCGTTTCAAGCATAAAGCCGAATTCATAGCGATGTATGCATGGCAATGCTAGCATAAAGTAGCATGCATAGCGATGCATGCATGGCAATAAATGCATAGCATTGATTTATGATTAAAAAAAGTCATTGTCACCATATGCGAGCATATAAAGATATTATTAAAATAAAAGCGTAGCATGCATAGCGTCGCATTGATAGTGTTGCATGCATAGTTTTGCATGCATAGAGTCGCATACATAGTGTTGCACTCATAGTGTTGCATAGCCTCGCATGCATAGTGTTGCATGCATAGCGCTGGTTCCGCAGCAGTGCATACATAGCTTTGCATGCGTTCGTAGCATCGCGTTGAATACATAGCATTGCGACGAGCGCTTAGCGTTACATACATAGCCTAGCGACTATAGCGTTACGACCTTAGCCTAGCAATCATAGCGCGGCGATTATAGCGTAGTTTTCATAGCGGAGCGATCATAGCGTAGTGGTTATAGCATAGCGATAATAGCATAGCGATCGTAGCGTAGCGACCATAGCATTGCGTTCATAACGTAGCGATCATAGCACCGCGTTCATAGCTCAAAGGATCATTGCGTAGTGATCATAGCGTAGCGATCATAGCATAGCGATCATAGCGGTGCGATCATAGCGTATGGTCATAGCATAGCGATTATAGCATAGCGATCATAGCGTAGCGATCATGGCGTCGTATTCATAGCGTAGCGATCTAAATGAAGCGATCATAGCGTAGTTATCATAGCGGAGCGATCATAGCGTAGTGGTCATAGCATAGAGATTATAGCATAGCGATCATAGCGTAGCAATCATAGCGTATTGTTTATAGCATAGCGATCATAGCATAGCGATCATAGCACAGGGATCATAGTATAGCGATCATAGCATAGCGATCATAGCATAGCGATCATAGCATAGCGACCATAGCATAGCGATCATGGCATAGCGATCATAGCGTAGCGATAATTTCGTCGCGTTCATAGCCCAAGCAATCAAAGCGTAGTGAACATAGCGTAGCGATCATAGCGTAGCGTTCATAGCCCAAGCAATCAAAACGTAGTGATCATAGCGCAGCAATCATAGCGTCACGTCCATAGCGTAGCGATCATAGCTTCACGTTCACAGCCGAAGGAATCAAAGCGTTGTGATCATAGCGTAGTGATCATAGCGGAGCGATCATAGCCTAGCTATCATACCGTACAGGTTATAGTATAGCGATCATAGCATGGCGTTGCGATCTTGGCTAAGCGGCCATAGCGTAGCGATCATAGCATAGCAATCATGGCATAGTGATCATAGCGTAGTGATCATAGCATAGCGATCATGGCATAGCGATCATAGCGTAGCGATCATAGCGTCGCGTAGATAACCCAAGCAATCAAAACGTAGTGAACATAGCGAAGCAATCATAGCGTAACAATAATAGAGTAACGTTCATTGCCTAGCGATCATAGCGTCGCGTTCATTGTTAGCCTAGCGGTTATAACTTCGCGATCATTGTGACGTATGTCCGGTACCTACCGCATCTGCGTCACAGTACTGTCCATACGCTCGGCCAATCAGAGTAGGTCATCGTCCGCGCTCGCGAAGCCTGACCAAATATGGTCATGAACGGACTCCAATTCTGATGGAGGGCCGGTATATAAAGGGGCCGACAGAGAGGCCGGCACCCCTACTCTAACATCGCTTCTACTACCTACCTACTATAACTAAGCGTACCTACTGACCCTACGTCGTATCTACGTGTATCTTGGTCCCAGCTACGGGTAAGCTACTACATTTACTGCGTTAGCGTACTGTCCATCTCTCTACCTGCTAGCTGAGGCCGGCTGACGCCGCCTGCCTGACTCTATTGGTTGTGGCTCTCCTAATGCTGCTTTCCTTCAGGTTCCAGGTCCACCTTAAGGCTCCGGGCTACTCTACCTAGACCGCTACACTACCCTGCACCGTCATCGACGTCACCTCTGCAGAAGAGTCTGGCCTGCCCTGCTCATCGCACTCAGACCGCCGGCGCCCGCCAGCTGAACCAACCGCCTGCGAGGATCTGCCCGCTACGCGCAGCCCTTCGAGCAACCTGCCCTGCACACTACCGGAGGGAACAGCGTGGGAGACTGCAGCCCTTAGTGATCAGGCCAGTGTCGTGTTGTTGGTCGGTCATACTCATGCAAGGGAAGTGAGACAATACTCGGCAATAAACGCATCTAGAACCTCTACTGCGTTTTAATACCAGAACCCGTTACACATATCGTAGCGGTTGTAGCATAGCGATCATAGCATTGCCATCATAGCGTGGCGGTTACAGCATAGCGATCATAGCATAGCGTTCATAGCGTAGCCTCCATAGCGTAGCAATCATGGCGTAGTGATCTTAGCTGACCGGTCATAGCGTGTCGATCACAGAATAGCAATCATAGCGTAGCGATCATAGTATAGCAATCATAGCGGAGCGATCACAGCCTAGCTATCATACCGTAGTGGTTATAGCAAAGCGATCATAGCATAGCGTAGATAGCGTAGCTATAATGGCGTAGCGATCTTATTTTAGCGGTCATAGCGTAGCGATCATAGCACAGCGATCATAGCATGGCGTTCATAGTATGGCGTTCATAGCGTAGCGATCATGGCGTAGTAATCTTACCATAGCGATCATAGCATAGCGTACATAGCGTAGCTATAATAGCGTAGCGATTGTACCATAGCGGTCATAGCGTAGCGATCATAGCATAGCGATCATAGCATGGCGTTCATAGCGTAGCGATCATAGAGTAGCGATAATAGCGTAGCGATCATAGCCTGGCGATCTTACTCTAGCGATCATAGCGTAGCGACCAAGGCGTAGCGACCATAGCGTTACATGCATGTCGTAGCAAGATAGCGTTGTATTGCATAACATTGCGTGTATATAGTGTTGCAAGGAAAGCGTTGCATGTAAAGCATAGCAAACTATTGATTGTATGCTAAACGCTGCATGCAAAGCGTTGAATGCATAGCGTAGGGATCATAGCGTAACGCTCATAGCGTAGCGATGATAGTAACGTAGCGATAATAGCGTACCGAGCATAGCGTTGCCTGAATAGCGTTACATGCATGTCGTAGCAAAATAGCGTTGTAGGCATAATACTACTTGCATAGTATTGCAAGCATAGCGTTGCATATAAATCGTAGCAAGCTTTGGCTTATATGTATAACTCTGCATACATAGGATTGCATGCATAGTCTAGACAGTATAACGTTAAATGCATAGCGTTATGAGCATAACACTGCTTGCATAGCTTTGCATGGATAGCGTTGCGTGCATATCGTTGTAAAATAGCCTTACATACATAGCGTGGCTAGCATAGAGCGACATGCATAGCACGATTTGCGAAGCTTAGTATGCAAAACTGCGGCATGCAAAGCATAAATTATGCACAAAATATAAATTACTAGAGTTAACTTACCAAAATTTGTATTACTGCTTACGTGGATCCAGTTGCTGATACTAACGATGTCACAAGAATTATAAATCTACATAATCAAATAGAAAAGATTTCTTTTCTTCACGAAAAAAAGGAAGACGTATTTAAAAGAAAATATAATGCATGCATACATAGAAAATTTTGTAGTTTAATAGTTGGTGTGCGGACTTCATACACCAATACATCAGGGGCTTTAACCTAGGGTCTATGGACTCCTAAAGCGCCCGTGGGTCAGGTATTAGCAGACCATAATCACAAATGGTATCCTCGACAAGATAAGTAACCGACGTGATCGAACTTCTAATAAAACCAAATACTAATGGTAGGATTAATAGTTACTTTGACGATGTAATGAAACGCTGTAAACAGCTTATACCGCGATTCATTCGTTCTTGTCCATTGCGCTCTTGACAGAGCGGTCGTAGTCATCATGTTGTAGGGCTGGTATGGGCAAATGTGATTTCCTTCACGATAGCACGCCACCCTCTCCTGCTCACAGGCACCATGCAGCAGTTGTATAAAGTGGCTTCTGTATTTGACTTTATTTAATCCGTCCATCGCATGGGAGGCCTTCCCAACTTCTGCCTTCTATTTTTCCCTGTTTTCCCTGCACAACAAGGCGTTCTATGAAACTACTACCACAAAAAACGTTTCCAAAGAGAGACTGTACACAGAATACACGCTGCTGAATACCGGGTGCTTGGAATATCGAAATGGTAAAAGCATAAAACGTGTATATTGCTTGGTTCAGTAATAATCTGCATCGAAACTTAAACTTTATTTTTCTACACAATCTACATACATACATAGACTAAAGCCTGTTTCCCGGAGGGGTAGGCAGAGATTACAGAACGCCATTTGCAACGATCCTGACATACCTCTCTTGCTTCACTCACACAATCTATGAGTCGTTAAATATCATACATATCTAACTCACACTACGAAGCGACACATTTAACATACGTCATAGACAACGACCGTTACAGATTTTTTACGTATTTCGCAGTCCACCGCACTGTGTCGCGGCGGACTTTACAAACATACAACTAACGGACACAATGAACACCCAAAAACTTTTATGAAGCACGCAAAGTGTTGTCTCGTATGGGAATCGAACCCACAACACTTCGGCGCAGTGTCAAGCGGCGAGGCGGCCGCTTAAAGGTCACAGCTCATTAGAGCCACCCGGCACCCACTCCGCACGGCGTCCACTCGTTGTCGACAGGTGGTCCACGGGTGGACGTCGCGCGGTCAACCAGCGGACCCCGCGCGGTCAACGAGTGAACACCGCGTGGTCAACGAGTGGACGTCGCTTGGTCCACGAATTTTCGAGTACCAGACCACTCGGTGACAAGAAAATGAAAGATGCGTTGGCGACAAGCAGTCAACGCAAGGCAAGCATGCGAGCAGCGAGTTGTCACCGAGCCGTCCACGCGCGGACGACGGGTGCACCACCCGCCGTCCACGCGTGGACGGCTTACGACAGAGGCGATCCAGTGACGCTACGGAGTTGATGTAGTGAGTGCAAATCCATACAAATCCATATAAAGAATACTAACCGCACGAGGCGAGGCGGTGCTGAGTGGGTGCCGGGTGGCTCTAATGAGCTGTGACCTTAAACCACTACGCCAACCGTAGAGTCAAATCACAGGATGCACACTTGAATGGAACGGATACGTATTAAAGGAGATTTAAAAATAACTGCTTACCTGTGGTTTTTTAATCCATCACTTAATTACTGCGATACATTAAACAGCACTGCAGAGAATGTATTCGTGTTAATATCCAAATTGCAACTAGTGTCATGCATTTAACCCGACTTTTTTTTATACTGTCCTTCATCGCAAATGATTTGACTAATTAATATCAAAATCATTCCCCTCATTATGACAAAACCATTAATGATCTAATCGTAATCGTACCCGCATTAACGATTCTCTGAATTGCTAATGTTGTTTTGTCCAGCTAGCATGTTTTAGGCGTCATATGTAAGTAAGTTAGAAATTATTTTCCAAAAACAAACTTAATATGAAAAATCTCCCTACACATAAGGGTTGTGGTCTATCCTTCCACAATCACGACTGCTGTAGGCCGGTCGAAAGATTGCAGGAAAATAATGCTATTTAAATCTTACTGTAGTTAGTAAATGCGACTGACCCGTTAAATAAACTTGATTCGTGTACTGTAGTTAAGGCGATGGAGATCAGTTAATTTTTTTTTATAGTAATAGGCGGCAAACGCGCAGACGGATTGCCTGATGGTAAGCAATTACCGCGGACCATGGACACAAGCAACACCACAGGATACTAATGATTATGTAACGGGTCTGAATCGTGTTAAACGAAAAGAAAGATGAAATGCCTTCCTATTTGTCCCGACGTTTCGTTTAACACGATTCAGACCCGTTACATAATCATTAGTATGTGTACAAATCGTGGTAGTTTAAAAGTAGTTAACACCACAAGAGTCACAAGTGCGTTGACGCCCCTTGGGGTTGGGAAAAAGGATAGGAGGAGGAGTGGGATGAGGCAGAAGGAATAGGGGTAAGGGTCGCGCGCACTCTTACTCACCGAACGAAACGCAACAGTTTAAGTACCTACTGTTACTTTACGTCGATTTTCTGTGAGAGGGTAGTACCTCCCCGGTCGAGCCGGTCCATTCATGCTGAAATCAGCAAGGCTCTACTACCTGTAAAATGTAAATCAACTTGATTGCTTTTTTCTATGGTGTAGGTAAATTTAGAGTCAATAATTTTAAACTTAGGCTATTAGAAAACACCTATCAATTTTGTTCACCAATTAAGTGTTGCATTTTTTTGATTATGTAAATAATATTTTTCTGGAAACAAATTATTAATTAACATCGCTGCCGCTGTCTGATAAGATACTGCTAAAATTAGACAGCATAGTTTCGTTCTAATTTAACTAGAAGGTAATACTAGATAGGTATTTAATGTACTGTGTTTTAAATAAGTAAAATTCATGAGAATTAACTTATGATGTAGGATTTAAATGTAATTAGTAATTTTAGATTTAAATCACCCCCAACTAGGTTAACTAATTAGATTAGTACGTAATGTACATTATTATGTTAAGCTAATTACCTAAATAATTTCACAGAACTTTGTTATTAGGTTGTTAATTTACAAATTCGTTCCTTTTCTGCGTGTAACAATGAGTGTGTTTTCAATTTATTAAGCTGTAGTAATATTTTTCTTTGTAAAATGCTTCAAGTTATATGAATATATATTATGTTATTTTCTTTTTAATTTAGTTACAAGTTTATAAGTATAGTTTTAGTTGTAAATAGTAGTGGAAAGGTAATTAGTTGTAAAATTATTGATTTGAGATAACATTAAATTACGACATAATAATATCAAAGTTATATGATCATTGATGCATTGAAAAGCGCCAAAATGTTAATCATTATCAACCTTTTTTAGTCCACTGATGGACATAAGCTTAAGCCAGTTAAAGGATTTGGTCCTCTCTGCCAACCCGTCTGACAAGCGTGAAATATAATAATAATATTCTACCACATACACACATCACCATCAGTCCCAAACTAAGCAGAGCTTGTACTATGGGTACAAGATTATGAAGAAACATACATTTATACTTTTTTGTAAATACATACATATTATACCTACATAGAAACATCCAGACCAAGACAAACATCCATGTTCATGCACACAAATGTTTGACTTGAGCGGGTATCGAACCCGCGACTTTCGTGATAGCAGTCGCTTACGCTCCCGCTGGGCCAACCGGTCGCAGATATAACACGCTGTCCAGGCAGGTAAGTCTAGGATTTGATGACGTGTTTTCTGTCTATTTCAAAACATACGTAGTAGACTGCCTCCGTGGTCCAGTGGTTAGCGTATGCGACTGCTGATCAGAGGTCTCGGGTTCGATTCCCGGGTCGAGCAAAAGTGTTACTGGGTTTTTCCGAATACTCAGTAGCAGCCTGGTGATGTGCCTGGTAACGGCAATAGGCTCGCCCCCTATTACGTGGGAACTAAAAATTCATGGCGAAATGTGGGTGTAATATTTACACCTCTGCCTAACCCTTTGGGGATACAGGCGGGAGACTATAGAAAAAATCAATAAATCAAACCAGTTCCTTCACGTATTTTCGTTGGTCATCTCTTACAACACCCACGGAATGAAATTGTGTGGTGACACTTTATGTTTTAAACCCGTCAACACACGGAAGTGTTTATTATCACTGAGATAAGTAGATCAGTACATTCAAAGGTACTGCCAATTACGACTGTAAAAGTTCTACCTTACAGCTAGGAGCGAAGGCTTAACGTTAGATTAGATTAGATTATACTTTAAAGCACATTAACACAAATTATTACAATACAGGGTTAAAAAACTACGAGTAATGCACAATCGGCGGCCTTATTGCTAAGTGCGGTCTCTTCCAGGCAACCTTGGATGGACAGGAATGATGTTATCAGTTTTATGAGGCGATGGTGTAGTTAATACGATGAATACGCAATAATAAATATTTAAATAATATACGTACATACATTTACGTATCACGCAAAAATATTTACCCATACATATAGATAAAGAATATACATTATACATACGTAGATACAATATATACCTAGAAATCGAAATACCTAGAACTCACGTAAAAAGTAAATTACATATTATTTACTTTTTACGTGAGTTGCCTCTGTGACTGCCTCGTTGGTCTCGCGGCATAAATATGCGCGTGGGATTCGATTGGTTCGATCCCCGGGTCGTGCAAAGTGTTATTGGTTTTTTTCTTTAGGAAATTCTCAGTAGCAGCTCGGAGTCTTGTAATGTGCCCAGTACGGCAATAGGCTCGCCCTATTACGTGGGACTAAAATAAATCTGGCGATAAGTGGGTGTAGCAATACACCTCTGCCTACCTCTTCGGGATATAGGCGTGAGACTATGTATGTGTATGTATGTATATTATTTAAATACGTTAAGAATTTAAGTAGTGTTTTTTTAACAAATCTTTAAAAATATTCAGTGGTGTTTTTCCGAGGCCAGGTAATTAAATATTCAACCAATATTAAAAAATATTGCATTCAAATAGTAATATTTTGTTAATGGTACTATTTATAGACTACATTAACTGATTCAATCCTGTCGCCAACCTCTACACAATACCAAAGTTTGTATGATCCGCAAGTAGTCTTTTTGGATCTGGATGTCCTTTATTCCTGTTGATAGTAAGTTTACAAATAGTATCCCTCATGTAGTCTTCTGAAAAACAATAATAAAAGTATATCTACTTTAAAAAAAAAGCAATCATTAAGTTACGATCAATCAATATAAAATACATCTCTTAACATTTATAAAACTCTGATCGGTTTATCAAAATCAAATATATCAAAATAGTATATGACAATCAAAATAAACATCTCAATTACGGCATAGATAAGATATATCACTTAGGTATTACACGTTTTTCGACATTATGCGACGATTTTCCTTTCCTTATACGATAGTTATCTTCGCATTGTGATTATTTTGATAAAGAGAATTTGGATGAAACGTTTTCCCATTATTGATATCATAAACAAATCTTGTTGGACCAAAATTCGTAAGATACTTCTACTTTTTACTTATTGAGTTTTATCAAAAGTTAAAATATGTATGTATGTAAAATTCGCTCTATCCCGTGTTGGGAAACGCATGCTATTGGGTCCTATAATAGCCATTATGTGCTGCTATTAGAAGGGCTCATCTACAATATTACTGTTACCTGCAAATATGATTTGGACAGTTAGTGTCTAAACAAACTATGCCGAACTTACGAGACCAGAGTTCGGCACGATTATGCCTGCAATGCTATTTGAATTACTGACACACTATGCCGAACTTACGTTGCGTTATAGCTTACAGCGTAAGTTCGGTGGTAACTTTTTTAGTAGAAGTTCAATACGATTGTTAACGAAGATACTAGTAGTAGAACACACATTATACGCGACCGAAGTTCGGTTCGATTGTCGACGAAGATACTACATAAAATTGCGCAACGGAAATTCGGTCGCATAAGTTCGGCGCTTCTGGTGTGTCATATAAGCCGAATACCTCGGAACGTAATTTCGGTCGCGGAACTTCAGTCGCATAAGTTCAGCGTTGTGAGTTTAGACACTAAGGCCTTTGCCACACTTGACGGAAATTCGTCACGGATCTTCCGTTACGGTAAACGCTGAGAGCAATCGGAGCGACGGGTCATCCGCATAGTGTGCCTGGTATTGGTTATTTATGTACAATAACTTGTATAGGCAGGGAAGATCTGCGATGGAGTTTCCGCTTTGTCAAGTGTGGCAAAGGCCTTAGTGTGTGTCACAATTACGTGTTTCGAGTCGGCATGTACTTCGAATCCCCCGATTGTACGTTTGTACAGACACAAGATTTACTCTTAGTTTATAACATTGTCTTTTAGAAGAAAATAAAATTTGAGTCTATCGAGCATTACTCAGTAATACTAATAAGTAGAGCTCTGAAATCCCTTGAGGAAGATTCTAGAGCTTGTGTGAGGATAAATGGGTCGTACACGGATTGGTTTACCATCGAAACAGGTGTTAGACAGGGATGTGTAGCGTCGCCGTGGCTGTTCAACCTCTTCATGGACAGTTGTTTGCAAGATTTGAAAAATAGTGACTGTGGATTAAGGATGAATGAGTTACTTTTCAAATGCCTCCTTTATGCTGATGATCAGGTTATACTTGCGTCTTCAGCGGAGGAGTTGCAGGAGATGGTAACAATCATGCATGGTGCGTTAGAGAGGAAAGGAATGAAAGTAAATGTAAGTAAAACGAAAGTTATGGTTTTTGAAAAGGAGGAATGCGTTACGGCTTGTAATGTTATAATCGATGGACAGCGAGTGGATCAAGTGAATGAGTTTGTATATTTAGGTACGCTGTTTACAAGAGACGGTAAAAATGTAGAAGATATTGAAAGAAGAGTTAATGCAAGTAATAGAGTGAATGGAGCTCTGAAGGCGTTTATGAATAGCCAAAACGTGTCCAAAAAGGCACGTTTGGCTGTCCATAGAGGGGTGTTAGAACCTACTCTTATGTATGGTAGTGATAGTTGGGTATGGCAGAAGAGTCATGAAAGTAGAATAAATGCTGTAGAAATGAGAGCACTGCGAAGTGTGTGTGGTGTTTCTTTGACTGACAGAGTAAAGAATTGTGTGATAAGAGAGTGTTGTGGGGTAAAAGAAGATGTAGTGACAAGCATCGGGAAAGGTATGCTAAGATGGTTTGGACACGTGGAGAGGATGGATGACGAAAGACTGACCAAGCAGATATATAAGGCAAGTGTGGAAGGGACAGGACGAAGGGGAAGACCTAGGCGGACGTTCTCTGACCAGATTGGAGACATCCTAAAACAGGACAGGTTAGAAGCACCCTGAACAGAAGAGCATGCATGAGAAATCTGATGGGAGTGAATGAAGCAAGAGAGATATGTCAAGATCGTTGCAAATGCCGCTCCGTAGTCTCTGCCTACCCCTCCGGGAAACAGGCGTGAGTCTATGTATGTATGTAATAAGTAAGGGCGTTTGATAATACCGAGTGATCATGTAAACTATAAAAAATACTTCAGATCTAGGCACGAACATTTTTAGCTCAAACAAGGTATTTTCTTATTCAGCGCCGATTTAGTGGCCCGGTGACTTATCTTAGAGCCTGGTCACGAGATCGGTCTAAGCGGCGAGCGGCGCGGCAGGGGCGATGTACATGGCACGTTTACTCGGAGGCGGCCAACGGCGGCACAGTAAACGCGCCATGTACATCGAAAACGCTCGCCGCCGAACAGAACTGCATAAGTTGATTCTAATGAGGCCAAACTCAATAAGTTACTAGTCAGCATTGCAAGGTTCCATCAACTAATTTCGAGCTCCATAATTAGATCCGCTTGCAGGTACGATGGCCTAGTGGAGAGATTGGCAGACTACTACGTAGAGGGTCTCAAGTTCAAATCGATAAAGCGCACACTTTTCAAGTTAAATTGGTATTTATCATTTACTTAACGAAGAAGGAAATCATCGTAAAGAAACCTATTTATCTGAGAGATCTCCATAATGTTCTCAAAAGCATTTGAAATCTGCAGACCCGCACTTGACCAGCTTGTTGGACGATGGCCTTTACCTTCTCTTAGTGACAATAGGCTGTGCCTAGCAGTAGTCACGGTTGATTATTAAATTTACTTATAATTAAATTAAAAGTACTCATAAATGCTGATTTGACTAACACGATGGCGGACCGCATGATCATTTTTTCTGCGGGTGAAACTAAAGTGTTATGAGTGATATCTTTGTGTAAACTGTTTTAGCATAAGGTATTCAAAAATTCTCCTCGATAAGACGCCACTTACTTGAACAGCATGCATTTTTACTGTGTGGAGATTTAAATAGTAAACGTCTTTTAACGTCTTAAATGCCGTAACATGAAACACAATTCTATTATATCTGGCACTCAGCAGTGCTTCGGCAGTCGACACCTTTAAAGCTGCAACCCAGTAAAAAGAGTAACAAAATGCTACGCAGAGTGTCTCGGTTGCAAATCACGGCGCACACCAACACACCTTTTCCAAGTAAAGTGGTTATAAAAGTTTCACGTGCTAAACGGGAAGGACAACATCGTGAGGAAACCTAGATGTCTAAGACTTCTCCACAACGTTCTTAAATGATGAATACTGCCAACACGCTCTGATAATGCTTAGAATGTTCCTCAAATATATAACCAAAGTTACTTTCTGAGGCTATTTATAAGGCGATAAGGCCGCCAACTGCACACTAGTTTTAAGTTATATATGTATTTATGTAAATACTTTGTTTGTTTTGGTGTTCAATAAAGTGTAATCTATCTATCTATCTATTTACTGCAACTGCTAACAGATAGGCATGGTACTGAAAATGTCGTGTATGGCCGAGAGTGTGACTCATTACAAAAATTCTCAAAGCTTGTATCACGGCAATGGCGGTGATTTAAATTGACACCACAATAATCACATTACTACAATTTTGATTTACGTAGTGAAATCTGTCCAGACTTCGTTTTTCATATCTGTTGTATCCTATGATGGAAACTCATGTTGTTTTCTGATAACTTTCACACTGGATACTACGCCTATGTAACGTACACGTCATATAGTGTCACATATTCGTACTACACTTGAAATACGTAAAACCAGTAAAAGCATTGTAGCAATACAGCGAATTTTTTCAGAGGCAACATGATGCAACTTGACAAAAATTACGATTAGAGCACAATAGAAAATTGCTAAAAAGACTACACGGAACACTTCAAAGTCAATAACGGGACAAAGAACTTTGAAACCCACACGAAATCCATTTAGCCGTTACCGCAGTGGTCCTAGATAGGAAAAAATAGATGACAAGTACGCGCATAGGCCGAAAAAGCGCATGTGGGATAGGGACATTTTTCCAAGTTTTATTTGACCGGCCGCCCGACGGCTCCGCTAAATTATTACTGCAATGTTTTTCGAAATAAAACTAGACCATACCCTCACATAAAAGCCGTATATGGCTTTAAAATTTCAATTTTCTCTCGCAATTTGCAAGGATTCGTTCTGTTTGGATTTTAGTAATCAATTTCACGGCTCAAAACGCTTGTAAACAATCAAGCAGTAGATGAAAGTGTAATGCGCTTCAACTTAGCGAAATAATGAGAATTTAAAAATGTAGTTTGGCTTTTTTCACGGGCGAGGAGAAAATACGATGCCTGCTTTTTTGTATTTTATTGCAGTCTGGTGAAGTGTTTGTTTTTATTTTTGTATCGCGGTGGAACACTTTTGGGTTTGAAAATTGATTCGATGCTTGCGTCTAATATGGAGGGAGGAGCGTGTTTCATATAAGGCCACGTCAAAATCTAATCGAATACCAAGTAAATAGTCAAAGTCTTATCACTACATAGTATAAAATAAAGCCTGCCTTCTGTCTGTCTGTCCATATATATATATATGGACAGACAGACAGAAGGCAGGCAGGCAGGGCTTAAATCTTTACCACTACGCAACGGATTTTAATGCCTTTTTTTATAGATAGAATAATTCAAGAGGAAGGTTTATATGTATAATACATAATATGGAGGTACGAACTTCGCCGGGTCAGCTAGTTTGTTTGCTTGAACGCGCTAATCTCAGGAACTACTGGTCCGATTTAAAAAAATATGTCAGTGTTAGATAGCCCATTTATTGAAGAAGGCTTTAAGATAGAAAACATTACAGTAGCCTTAAAAAACGCAGGTGTAACCTCGAGTCCCCCCCGTGGGATCTCCACCTCCACTCGTGGTGGCGGGGCTCAGTAACCGTGGCTTGGACACCCGTGGTGAAGCTAAGAGAGATCCCGGGAATGGACGCTCCGCGTGGGCTTGGAGGGGCCTGCGCAGGACGCGGCCAAAGGTGCGGGTGCGGGGGACAGTTCTGTCTGTCCCTCGCAGTCGGCAGTCGGGCGCGGTCGCGGGAGGAGAGGCGTGTCGGTGTTGCGTTGCCGCGCGCCCTATCGCCCGCGACCAAATGGGGGCGCACCATTTTTGCGTCGCAGTGAGGCCGCAGAGATTGTTGCCAGGTTGCCGTCCTCCCTATCCTCTGCGGCCGCTGGGTATTTTGGCGGCGGAGACCAACACCTTCACCCGCCGCCAAGGGGTTTTATTCGGGGCCCGCCTGACCATCTAGCGGGCCTGTCGGGGGGTAGCGACGAATGCTACGGCGATACCCGACCCTCCGACACACGGGTACATGAGGAACACGGGTGTGTTTTTTATCAGTAAGAGTCTGACAGTCCCCTTCGCCTTTCCTCCAGTGATCTTTCTTTTGAAAATCTTTTGGCGGCGGTCAGACGGGAGCTCTGTAGAAAAGCTACCTAATATTCAGTCAAATCCGGTTAGAACAGTAAGCGGACGTCGGAATTCAACTAGGATAACGCTAGGACGATGACATAGTTTAAAATCAACTTTTACTACAGTATTGCTTTTATTCATAAAATTCATATAATTCACTCAAAAGTGTGCCGCTAACATTATAGCGAATCCCAAAGAGTATACAACAAACAGGATTCTATCAATCACTTCTGCTAGCTCTCTCTTGTCGTAGTAACTTTTCTCTTTCTCACTTTCCATTTCTTCAACATCTGCTCCCCTGATCGTAGCCGGCTCTTCGTCTTCTTGTAAAGAATACCCTCCGTTTATGGAAATCTGTAAGAAAATGTTCATTATGACAGTAACTTTAATATATCTGAAATTAACCAAAACAGTAAAGATATTTAAAAAAATTCTGGATGTTTTTTGAAAGGAATGTATCTCTAATGATTCGCGTGATTTCTATGTGACGATGAAATATTTAAAAGGGTTGTAATAATCGATTTTAAACTTTCGCGATTTGTATACATCATTCGAAATAAACCGCGACCACGCTCGGTACAAAACGAGGGAAACGTCGGAACCAAATAGGTATTTATACCCTAAATACGTTAATTGTACGCGATTAAGACCCGCTAATTTTATTTTGTATGATATTTAAAAGGTACAGATATTACACTATGTGTGTATATATCAGGAAAAGCTGTCCAAATGAAAAAAGGTTTAATCTGTCTATGACATATCACGTTATATCTATGATAATTATAATTATGTATGTACAGGCGTACCTTAACAGCCGGCAAACAACATATGAATCTGAATATATTCTTGGTAAAGAGCGTATGCATAGCGTCTGAACTACTGAACTTCTCCAAAGCGGTCGTCATCAATATCACCTGGATGAATAGCGCTAGTAGAACTGCTGTCAGCACAACGATGTACAGAATCACTGCAAGAAGAAAAACAAATGTTGGATTTTTTTCACTTTATCGTTGACTAGATGTCACCCGCAAGGGAGTCGGTTACCGCTGTAAAAAGTAGCCTTTGGCACTCTACAGCCTTCTATTTCCGATATAATCGAAAGAAGGTCAGATCATGAGGTCTCGGGTTCGATTCCGGGGTCGAACAAAAGGGATATTGGGTTTTTCTGTTTGGAATTATCCAATAGAAGTTCGGAGTCAGGCAGTTGGCGGTGTCACACCCCTGTGCCTCGGAAAGCACGTTAAGCCGTTGGTCCTGCGCCCAATCTCTCTCCGGTTGTGTCGCTCGTGGGGTCCCATCGGACTATGAGAGTAAGGGAATAGAGAGTGCACTTGTGTATGCGCACACACTTGCGCACTATGTCCCGCGCAGATGGCAAGTCTCATATGTAGACAAGCCGCTGAAATCGGTTAGGAGGACATTATAAACTAGTGTGGATAAAACGACTTGGGTTTTTTATTGTTTGTAAAATATTCCGGGGTATATTTTACAAACAATAAAAAACACAATTAAAAAATCACACTTGGAAGATAAATTCGTGGATTCGGATTAAAGCCAATGCCACAATGTTACAAAATCAGTCGTAGTTCCTTCCTGTCAATGTCACCAGAAAAAGGTATGTGGTGCGTTTTATACATAGCTTAATATAACTTTCTATGTGAGTGCCAATCATCCAGTTGTATGACTGTCCTCCCTGATTTTAAAAAAGAACTGTGTAGTAAATAAAAATACTTACATATAGAAGGTAGAGTGTGACAAGGTATTAGGTAATCGATGTAGCAGAGGCCCATAGTGATGACGATGCTGCAGCCAGCCAAGAACCAAATTCTCTGCATCTTCAAAGGCTCACTCCAGAAAGCAAATAGCACGAACATTACGAGCACTGAAAAATAATTTTAAATTAAAAGTGTTAGCTTTCTTAGGCGTCCAACCTAGAATTTGAATCATCATCATCATCAGCCTTTAACAGTCCACTGCTGGACTAGGCCTCTCCTTTGAAAGGAGGAATTGGCCTACTATACCACGCTGGCCAAACGGGTTGGTATAGGGTTTGTATCAAGTTTTCCCTCTCTTACTGTGCTGTTCTCTGCATAATATGCTCCCTCTGTCGACTCTTACGACACCCATGGGATGATATGGGTTGGTGACATTCCGTATTCTTAATCCGTCACCACATGAATTTGAATCGGTTACCAAAAATAAACGGGGTGGGCACTAGACCACACTGAGGTGTGCATAGACCACCCTGCCCCCTGCTATATACGCCAATGGTTCCGTAAGTGATATAACTGGTAACTCAATGCACATCACCCATCTGCCGCATCCACACCTGACTAAAAACCGTTTGTACCTTGGGATATTTTAATGAAATACTTAGTGAAGAAGCAAGTAATATTCTGTCACATATAGCAAAACTTGGGCTCCAAGGCGTAGGTGCAAATTGCAGTTTGGATGCAGTTGACACGACTGCAATAGAACTGAAAACCAACCGTGCAGTTCGATTGCAGTCGGTGAGCAGTTCACACGATTGCACGCCGACTGCGATTAAACTGCAATCGGACGGCACGTTTGTTTTGCAGTTCTATCGCAGTCGTGTCAACTGCATTCAAACTGCATCCAAACTGCAATTTGCAGTTGGATTGCAGTTGAAATGCGGTCGGTCTGTCTAGAGCCTTAGTCTTGAATGCAACCAGGATAACGCTAGGAGGATATGATGATGACGCCTAAGTGAAGGAACAAAGATATGAAGAAATCAGCATCGTCATGATCATTGCATTTCATTGGGGACTTAAAGTTACCAAAACCATTACGGTAACCTCAATTAATGTGCGTGGTGTCTAGTGGGCCATCACTCTAAACGCAAGCCTTTTCTAGCCATGAGGATAGTTAGGCAAAAGGGCACAACTCGGTCAAGTGCGGATTGGCAAACTTCACACTTCTTTTAATTACATTATGGTTGATTCTCAGACAAGCAGATTTCCATATAACTTAGGCAAGTTATAATGCAAATAACTTCGAAACGTAAAGTTTTGTATACCCAAAAGAAAAAAAATGGGTATACAAAATCTGTTGGTTTCTGTCTAGGCTACCGCTGTTCAAACATTTACTTACCTAACAAAGGCGTATAAAACACAACATTGTACGGCGTAGCTGTTCTCTTCACTGCCACATTGATGATGAGCCGGTCACTCTGGTGCGTCACGTTGTCTCCAGTTTTGTACACATCGTTCCAAGTTGAAGACTTCACTACGAGCTGTTTCGTCATCACTTCCCATTCGTTCTTGACTTGCGCGTCCATATCGTAAAACTAAGATTAGATGAAAGAAAATTAGATGATGATACTTTTGCGTTTTGGCATCATGTAAAATGCTTGGTTTGGTTGGTTTTGCATTGGATTTGTTTTTATCTCATTAATAATTAATTAGAATTCATGAGATTGATACAAAGTCTTACTGCTACGTTTCTTGTCGTGGGATAAAGATAAAGATTTTTTTATTGCGTAACTATGTACAAAAAAAGGTGTTACAATAACTGGATAACAAAACAATAATTAGTCCAACAGTTTATCCATATCGGATATGCAAAAAGAGAGAAACACAAAATTAATTTCTTAACATTAAGCATATTTGTTACAAAAGAACTCATTTAAGTTATAAAATCCATGATCAAGTAGCCATTTCCTTAGTGTTGTTTTGAAGATGGTACCATTGGATGTCGTATAGTACAGTGGGTGTCGTGACTAAGGAAAATATGAAGCAAATAATGTCTTTAGAAAGTGAAGTCAAACTTCACTTATAACTCTGTTCCAACTCATCTGGCTGGCGTGGTATAGTAAGCCAAATGCTATTGTGACGAAAATTGGGAGAAGCCCATGTCCAGCAGGGCACTGCGAAAGGTAGTTTGATGATGTAGATGTCTTATTATTGGCAACGTCTAAATTATGTGGGCTGAAGGACCTATCTGATATACATAAAACAAGAAAAATATATTTAAATATCAATTAAAGAAGCCTGTCCATAGTACGAATAGGTCAAAGTTTTATTTATTCTAGTGCGCCATATAAAGATACTGCATCTTTATATGGCGCTCTAGAATAATATTCAGGGTTGTTGTTATTCTGGGTTAAGTAGTTTTCTCGCCACTGCAAGCCACTGAATGACGTGAATTAATAACGGGACTGAAGTTTATGAGAGCCACAGGTAGTTGTTTCAAACTGGTCTTGTACGAATGGACTGGTTTAATGTTTTTGATGTTTAGAAGTAGGTACCCTCTAAGCCTGTATTTTACTGACGATATTAGTATATGGTCTAATATTCATGTAATGAGTCGATTTTTTATTGCACCATCGATCATTTGAGACATTTGATGAGAGTGAATGAAGCAAGAGAGATAAGTCAGGATCGTTGCACATGGCGTTCCGTTCTTTAGTGCGAGTTGTTACGTATTGTTGTTGTGTGTGTCTACCTCTCCGGGAAACAGGCGTGAGCTTATTTTAAATTGTCTTTCGGGATATATAACACGTACCTTAGTTTGGTCTCGCGGCATAAATATGCGCGTGGGATCGGGAGGTCCCGGGTTCGATTCCTGGGTCGGGCGGTGTTATTGGGTTTTTCTGTCACGAAATTCTCAGTAGCAGCACGGAGTCTGGAAATGTGCACGGTACGGCAATAGGCTCGCCCCTTATTACGTGGGACTAAAGTATATCTGGGGAAAAGTGGGTGTAGAAATACACCTCTGCCTACCCCTTCGGGGATAAAAGGCGTGACGATATGTATGTATGTATGTATGTATGTACCTTAGTTTGGAATTTGATTTGAATTCCTATAAGGCGTGAGTCTATGTATGTATTTATATTTTGGCATGTGTCACTAATACTGTCTCAGTCACCACGTCTGGCTTTTCGAACGCGATTTAGACCCTTAACGTGTAATACTTCTGTTCTTCCCTTTTTTTATTTATTTAATATATGTGTTTCTGCATAAAAAAATAATATTAAACTTCATTTTAAATATAATATAACGTTGCCAATTAAACGTGTTTTTGCTTTCTACTAATTTTGAATAGGCTTATGGGTAAATAACATAGTATACCAGCTGACCCGGCAAACGTTGTTTTGCAAAATTTTATGTAATAAAAAAATAGATGTTGGCCGATTCTCATAGATACCGGATAAGCACAAAAAATTTCATCAAAATCGGTCAAGCCGTTTCGGAGGAGTATGGGAACGAAAACTGTGACACGAGAATTTTATATATTAGATGTTATTTAGCCATATGCATATTTAATCTGGTATAAGAAAATATAACCAATGCAAACGACTACGACCAATCAAATAAGTACCCACGCAGAACACTTGAACTTCTTAAGGTAGAGTTCTCTGAATGCCGGAAAAATTAAAATATAAGAAAAGACATCAAAAAACGCTGGCAGAAGAGGCCTTTTTACGCCATTTAGAGCGTGAAGGTAATTTACGCATTCAAATACGGAAATATTTTGTCATAAAGGCACGTAAACATTTTGCAGTGTTGAGTAGGCTATAAAATGAACATGGTACTTGGAAAGCAGTTTTCTTTTTTCCGTTCATTTCTCAAATGGAGAAAGAGTAGACGGTGTTCATTAGTAAAGACTACTATCTTAAAGAATACAATGCGAAGCTCAGTTTAGATGGCGCTACAAGCTATATATGGAGAATAACCCAATAAAACTTTTTGTTCGACCCGGGAATCGAACCCGAGACCTCACGAGTCATGAGCACTGCCACTGGAACATAGGATAGGCAGGCAAAAAGACCTAAAGAAAGTGTTGTTATTAATAAGTAAATCATACTTACGACTTTCATCATAGGATCTTGAGCACCAGGTATCTTAAGCTTTATTTTGTCGTGAACCTCCCAGGGTTGAATGACTATCGTACAGTCATATTCATCGTGCGGCCATCTGTTATAATTAATTGTTACAAAAAAGTGATATTTGAGATAATTATGACTGTAGATATTGTCTACAGTGGCGTAGGAAGGGGGGGGGGTGGCGGGGCTGGAGCGCCCCGGGTGCCACCCATCCAAAAAAAGGGGTGACACCCAAAAGTCAACTTTAAGACCAATGTTGTATTTCGTTCGTTGAGTAAGAGTGCCGGGGGTCCAATTGCCTTTTTTTCTCGTTTCCTTTTCCCATCCCAACAGCAGGCAAAGCACTTGTGATTTTCTAGTGTTGCTCACGTCTATGAGCGGTAATCATTAACCATCGGGCGATCCGTTGCGCGTTTGCCACAAAATAAGCAAAAGCAAATAAAACAAAGTTGGTCAAATTCAGCCTCTATCACTAGTTCGAATCACTTTATTTCTAGCTTAACTTTGTTCCGTATTTAGTAGTTGCTTGATCTATTAGTATAAGTACCTGCTTAGCCCCGGTGGTGTGTCGTAGCACCAAGTGTAGACTTTTGTCTGGAAATGGAAGGTCATCTTCCGGTGTTCGCTATTGAGATGAGCTCGGAGTTTCTCGCGTCGAACAATCCTTGGTCATCAGAACTGTCGCCAAGTACAATAGGATAGAAATACCATTGCTCGTAAAATAAAAAAAAATAGAAAAGAATAGGTCATACTGGATGATAAAATGATTGACAGATGTGATTGAATGGTACTTTGATCATAGACTACATTGATATCTTGCAGATACGTTATTATGATACGTAATAAGACGATTTTAAAACAATTAAATTAAAGACACGTAGTATTGAAACCAATAAATAATATAATGCGCAAGATACATAACGAAACCAGAACAAAAATAGAGAAAGGAGAGATGAAAAAAGAAACAAGAAAAAGATTCGCACATGTCTTTTGTATTTTTAGGGTTCAAGCGTACTACGTAACAAGTTCCAAAATTTTCATAGACTTTCGCATTAGGAGCCGCCAATCGTGACATACTTTGCTTTCGCATTTATAATAATTATTAACTTTGATATTATAAGATGCGCATGCCTACGCCACTAGTCTACGGGTATATATGTTAAATAATATGGTTTATTCATGACACGATGAAACCAGTGAGTCGGGGGCAATCGCACTGAATTGCGACACGATAAACATATCGAACGTCGACAAAATGTTAATCAAACAATTGTTTGTTTTTTAAATCGCATAATGCGATTATTTTGGGTTGAACGATGTAAGCAAGGCAGATGGCATTGCTTATGTGGTAAAGTATTCAGATTTTTCAGTGACAATGTTGATATAACATCTATTGAATCGTGCTACACCGGTGATGGGTTCGACTCCCAATCAGCTCAAAAAATTCTGTGATGTCCCTTGTAATGTGTATAACTATATACTACGGAGTACCGACAGTGCGAACTTAAATAAAGACCAAGTGAGGGTAGGTGCCGAAACCCGCACTTCCACAAGTCGGCGCTGAGCTCTCATCAGTCTCTCCGCGACCACGCTCGGTGCAAGACGAGCTAAACGTCGGAAACAAATAGGTATTTATACTTTTAAAAATAATTATACGCGATTAAGACCCGCTAATTTATTTTGTATGATATATATACTTACTTGAAGACGTAGAACTTGGGTCGCCATATTTGTCCCTGTCGGCATTTGAGATTGGTCGTCCCATTGTACTTGTCTGGGAACCACGCCATAGTGTCATCTATCCAGGTCTAGAAAATATGAAAATAAAATTTTGTTAGTCTTTAGATCATATCATTCGATGACCGGTCTCTAAAACGCGTAGCAATATTCTACGAATTAAAATGAAAACGGTTACTTATTTTGTGGAGATGGGTTACTTATTATGTGCTACGAGATTATCCATATGTCTTGTATTTACAGTTTGTATAATTATCCATAAAATTTCTTAATATCGTTATGCAAATATTTTCATAGATTGTATCACATTTTGTTACTTCATTTTCTAATATTTTGATGATCATATATAAAAGATTTTCATAGATATATTGTGATACAAAAGGTAGAATGTTTATTGATTTGAAAACTTTCCATTGAATAAAGGCAAATGATTTCTTTACTGACCACGGAGCAATAATGGATAAGTCGCGATAAGTTGAGTGTTCTTTAAAAACGTGCGTAAGGGCATGCGTAAAAAGATTCTAACGCTCGGGCTACACTACCGGGATATGCCAATAATTATTGCCATAATTTCAACAACGCCTAAGTGTAACCGCGATTTATGGCCATAATTTTACAATGCCAATCAATATGGCATATGCCGGTAGGCAATAGCTCCGGCGGCGGTCTTTTTCGCACATCAAAGAAGATTACCGCAGTAATTATTGCGTTTGTGGCCACACTACCGTTTGTTCAGTGTGCAACACGAGTTCGACGACGACGCACGTATCTACCGATATGGAGTGGTCAAATAAAAAAGCGCTCGAAATTTTGGAGTTATTGCAATCCGAACCGTCTCTCTGGGATACCCGACAGAAAGCTAAAAATTTAAAAGATTCATGTTAAAATAATTGGCACTCATAAAATACCAAACAGCTGCAGCTTCATCCGCCATCTTGAAAAATGATATTTTTACCGCCTAGTTTATTGGCATATCTCGGTAAACCTTAGTGTAACCACACGACTTCACGCAGTAATTTAACGGTAATTTATTGCCATAATTATGGCGGTAACAGCCCGTTAGACGGTAAGGTAGTGTGGCCCGAGTATAAGAACCATACGTTTAAAAGAAAAGCCTATGGTACTTTCTCTTCACAGTAATTATAAATTATGTGTGGATACGTTTTCACGAACTCACCACGCACCGCATTGCAAGTTTAAGCGTAGTTTTGTGTGCATGTGATATCGTGACGATGAGGATTGTGCTAGTGTTAATATATATTTATTTATTTATTTATAGTCTCACGCCTGTATCCCCAAAGAGGTAGGCAGAGGTGTAAATATTACGCCCACATTTTGCCATGTTATTTTTTTTTTAGGTCTCACGTATTAGGGGGCGATCCTATTGCCGTTACCGGGCACATCACCAAACTCCGGGCTGCTACTGAGTATTTGGAAAAACCCTGTAGGTAATACTTTTGCCCGACCCAGGAATCAACCCGGGACCTTCAATCAGCAGTCGCATGCGCTATCCACTGGACCACGGAGGCAGTGTTAATATTTTATGTATGAAACTTGTTTCAGGGTAGGCAGTGGTAAAAAGATTACATCAGTTTTACTCAGTCATTTGGACAAATAGGTTTTAGTTGTACATACGTTAAACAACGTTAGTGTCCTAGAGGAACTAGTGGCGGTCGTAGTGGCATGTATACAAAGTGTCAGTACCTCATTTCATATAGTGGGTAGCGAACACGGCGCAATTACGAAGAGAAGGAAAACATAATTTATAAGAGTAACGGCGCTTGCGAAAATATATAATAAGTTGTGGTGTGTATAGCCAAGTATCTGCTTATAAAAGTGCAAATCTTAAGCCAACAATGCATCTGTCGATACTTACAACGACCACCGACATAGTGGTGATGAGTTTGGACTGGAACGCGTTGTACTTCACGCTGGTAACCTTGACCCCTAGCTTGACGTTCATGATCTGCTTCGGAGCTACCCAAGGAAGCTTGTAGTTCAACAGATCTCGCTTCAGCTGGTCCGGCACTGAGATCTGCTGTGGCACTTCTTGAGAGTCTGCTTTTACTGTACATCGAAAAAATATAGTTTAGGAATATCGGCACTTTTAAGGTTGCAATTATTGTTGTAAATTTAGATTTAAAACGTGAATGTTTGACATATGGAATATTTTAAAATACTTGAGCTGGTTTCACGGCTTCCTGATAAGTTCTTGTTAAATTAATTTGCCAGATAACGAAATCATAAAAAGTCATTCCAATTTAGAATTTATTGAAAAGATAAGGTCTATCCAGAAGTACTGAAACTGGACCTAAATATTTTTGATTGTTCTCAAAATAAACAAAATTTTAACAACTTATGGTGGATGGATTCTTTCAACATTGGAAAGTGATCCACTACGCCCTAAATCGAAGCCTAGGTAATAAGATTGTTAGTCCATAACTAATATCAATCCAATAGGTCTGACATGTGCTGAACTTTTTACTGTATTGTCTCGACGGGACCTACTTTTAAACTGTCTCTATTCTGTCATATTATTTCTCATTTGATTTCATTGTATTTTTATAAGTGTATAAGTGTGCGGGTTGTGAATAAATAGTTTTCTTTCTTTTTCCTGGCTTGCGAGGGTAAGCTTGTTGCCATCTGTTACTTCTTTTATGTATATTGAGAGGCAATTCAATACCATATTACAGGTATATGCAAAATTTCTTCGGATAGAAAATCATAATTTACTTACTTTCGCCACCGTCCTTGGTGTGTATAGGACAGTCATACAAGAACTTAGCTTCCACTCCGGCCCAGGCGGCGAAACTGAAATATCTGATGCTCAGAGGCGCAACATCGATGTACGTCAAAAGAGGCAGTGCTTCACCTTCTTTGCCGAATTCTACGATACCATCTGTAAGAAAAAAGATAAATTATTTATTGCAGAATAAAATACTAAAAGTTACACCGTCTTTCCAATTTCATTTAGCTTGAAAACAGTCCCAGGTAAGTATTTAAAGGAAGGTATTATGGTTTAACGTTAAACATATTGTAGCATGCTCTGAAGTAGTCATGGTCTTAAAGATGCAGAGATACTGGACACTGTAGAATATATGAAATTTGTTGAAGTAGTTTTTGGTAAAATTATTACCTCTACTAGAAGTTTAATCCTGTACAAGAAGTATAAAACGTCGTCATCATCATTTTAGCAGGACTTCCATAGAACCTGCATACCAATTTGAGCCAATCCCAATTTAAAATCTAATGGAGTTGAATTACCTATGGTTATTCTGATATAGAATCCTCGCAGTTCAAAAGAGGACAGTATGCCTGGTGTTTTGATAGAGTGTCGCGCGTCTCTCTTCAAATGACGCCTCAGTTCGGTGAATTTGTTGCCGCCTCCGCCAACCACTGTAAAACAATAATAGGGCTTCTATAATAAAAAGAAAATATACATTTATTTGCATTTTAAGTAAGCAAATAAATAAGAAAATTGATAAAAATACAGAATTCGACTGAAAGTATCGCGTAGAGGTTTAAACAGTCGCCTCGCTACTTAGAACTGCGCCAGGGTATAGATTCCGCTGGTGATGAAAGTCACTGTGTAATCTAAGAATAGTTGTTTTTAGTCTGGACATACTTAGTATGATAAGTTGATTCAATGTTTGTAAATTACCCCGCGACGCAGGGTTTATGCCTAGGGCCAGACCAGACTAAAATATTTTTGAATCAAATGTAATACGCAAGAATACGCTTAACAGCGTTTTACTCCCTTTTTTCTTACAAATTCATCGTTCCGTCTTTAACGTTATAACTATAAGCAATAGGTATTCGTCTATGTATAAAAAGGTATGCAATATCAACAGCACGCTCTGCGTCATAAGCGTCATAAATGTAATTCCGGTTTCGTTTAGTTGTCTGTTTGTGGTTCGCTTGACAATTTCAGTGGTACAAAACTTTTCCGGTTCACTATCCTACGTTCATACTTCCTCTCAAACACATGACTGCGGTGACTGGCCTGTTGGACGACTAGTTAGTGACCCTAACTGTTACCCTAGAGGTCGTCTGAAGTCGTGAATGAAATACGTTAGTGACACTTTGTATTCTTACCAATTTCATAAACTGGATCCAAAGGTCCCGGGCTTGGCACAGGGGACAGTAAAATATGGCCATTGCTCATGGCCTGGATTGCTATGTGCATCTCGAAGTCCACGTCGATGTCCTTCCGTATCTGCTTCAGCTCCCTGCTGTCGATGTCGTACATTCTGTCGTAGTTGTAACCTTCTTTGCAGATATGCTCCTTGCAGGATTGGGCCACTGTGAAAAATTTTGGTTATTATTTTTTTTTGTTTTATTTACGCCTGTATCCCCGAAGGGTGTAGTATTACACCCACATTTCGCCAAGTTAAGCATTTTTAGGTCTCATTGTAATAGGAGGCTAGGCTATTTCCGTAACCGAGCACATTGCTAGACTCCGTGCTATGTCTCGGAAAAACTCAGTAATAATTTTGCCTGACCCGAACCCTACGGTAACCCCGGTTATTGGTGTTTTGGGTAAATGGGCATTTTTATAGTGAGTGGCAAAGTCTAAAGCCAGCGATAGCCTAGTAGAGACTCGAGGGTCTCGAGTTCAAACTCACAGCGCGAGCCACGGACAATTCAAAGTTATGTTTGTATTATCTTAATTATTCCTTACCCCGTGCCTCGAAGAGCACGTTAAGCCGAAGTTAACAAAACCAGGTCATTGCTGCCTAGTGCCTACGCCCTCATCTTATCAAAAACTACCAGAAATCCGACTTGTCAGCCTATGTTTCTTATTTAGTTACAAAAACAACTCCCTTTCGTGACGCGGGGGACTACAAAGATACAAACCACGGACACAAAGTGCACCCAGGCTCGAAACAACAATTTATGAATTACACAAGGTATTGTCTCGTGTGGGGATCGAATCCGAGACACTGCCCTAAATCTTTGTGGTTTGGGGCAGTGTCAAGCGGCGAGGTAGCTGCTTAAATGACTACGCCAACCGTGGTTTTTAGCCATTGAATATATTTTTTATGTGTATTTCCTATCCCTGGGTGTTTCTGTAAATAGTGTATCAGAACATTTGATTTTGACTGACGGTCGTCTTGTCATTTAGCAGGGACAGAAGGTTTCATCCTCATATGGAATAATACTATGGGTGATCCACAAATTGGGTTCTTTGTGTCCGTTAATTGAAAGATTATGAAGATTCACGCAATACAAGATAATTGCCTAGTGCGAACGATATCTTTAACTGTGTAGAATTGTACTGTAATAATTATCGCTATTTTTGTATCTTAATGATATTATTGTCAAAATAAATATCAATTTAGAAAACCTTTGAAACCTATATTACAGCTCTACCAGAAGGGAGCTCTATAAATAAATGTAGTGTTATGTATTTAGGAACATAGATCTTGCCAAATTGCAGCTGCACTGCAAGTCTCTCTCGATCTCAATCACCTACAGCATTTCTATAGGAGCTACGAGACTACAGACTAAAGCACAGAGAAGTCAAACCTACTATGTATTTGCGTCGGAGGAAAAAAGTAGGACCTAAATGATGTACTTACTTTCCGTTGAATATATATACGTTCTATTCGTATCACTGGCATTTACATTTAGAAATAAATGAACCATTAGTACAACAAAAGTCTTCATTTTCACTACAAAACAAACCATAAATACATACACACACAGTTTATATTTACTAATCACAGAATGCTCTATTATTTTAACGAGTTCACTATGCAAAAGCGTCAACAATACTGCTTTATTTAAATTGTGATGTTGCGTTACTTATCATTTCCTGGACAGCGCCGATAGGATTGAAAAAAAAAGGTCTGTTGTATTGTTAGACAATTATGACACTAGTAAAACGCTCATGTCATTTGTATGGGAACGACTGTGGAGAGTTTGGATCGTTTTGGTGGTAATAATAATATATTCAACATTTGACTTCCACACTAAAAGAGTTCTTTGGTTTTTGAGACAATGCCCGTACTAGGGTTAAACTCTGTGTTGTTGGTGACTTTATTTATTTTACAACGAAGAACACCGGGTTTGAATCTACCAACAATCAATATTTTACACCAGTCTTAGTCACAGCTACTATTCACTCAAACCCGGTTAGACTATTAAGTGGACATGGGATAACTCTAGGAGGATAATGACCAGCCTTAGTCAAGGGTTGACGAGTTTTTCGTGCCCATGGCTGGTGTAACTCTATAAACAGAAGTATTAAGGCGAAACGGGACAATTTAAAGTAGTTTCTTGACTTCCAATTCTGTAGAAAGGCGTTCAAATCATCGTGCAAAATATTTTCAGATGATCCATGAACATAACAATGAACCTTAACCTGCGATGGCCGTCCATTTTTATTGACGAACTCTAAACTATTTTAACTTTGCAGCTTAAAAGGCATGAGCCTTATTCAAGGCTCATCACATAGAGTGATCTTGAACTGCCCACGATTCCATTGAAAGATGATTGCCTAAACGGTAACTTGCTGCATCGTTTGGTGCGAAGCAGCTTCTCTATGTAGAATCTTCTGACATCAACGGCAACAGGTTCTTCGAGCTATGTGCCCTACCTTTTGCCACTTCAGCTTGGCTCTTCAAAGATCTATGTGATATTAATGTCCATCTATTGTCCTAGCGTTTGGATATAAGGATATACGGTTCCTGTTGCGTCCAAGACTAACGGCTTGGAGTCCAGGATCTGTTTAGCAGCCTAACCAGCTATGACAGACTGAGTTTTTCTACAGAGCGACTGCTGTCTGACCTCCGCAACTCAAAGGTATAGCGATATTCCAACTAATATATGACAACTTCATATGTATGTCATTAGGGCAATAAAAGACAAACAACATAACCGAGAGCGATTAAAAAGAAGTGTCATAACAAAAACCTGCCATCAAGCTGCTTCGAGCTGGCTTTGCAAATAAAAATACGTACATAAAATACAAATCTATATCCCTATTCTACACGTAAACCTCTGTCACTTTTAAAGTACAACAACGTCCTTCCAATCATAAAAGCAACAAGAACAAATTGATTGAATGTCTGCATAAAAATAACACAGGCAAGTGGAATATCACGCAAAACTGCCGGACGCGGCACTCCGCTTATCTACCGGACGAGATAAGGTGCACAACTAATATTACAACAAAATACTATTATTTATAACCGGCTTATCCTACTGCCCTTTATTATGGCTCTTTACGCAGTTTAACTTCGCCTAGTTTATGGAACTACCCTCGTATTGTAAACTCTTGTGTGGATTTTGTTTTGGGAGGCCAGTCGTTTTTTAAGTTGTTTTGTAGTTAGAGTATTTTGTGGAAGTGGATTACATCGCTGTTGGTTTCGTTATTTCTATATTATTGGTCGACTTTATATATTTTATTTATTTTTTAAAACTTAATGTACACAAAGTAAATAGACGGATGCCACAGGCATTATCTCCCAGTCTACCTAAGAGTGGTTCAGAGACAGTGCACGAATAAGATTTCAAAAAAAACGTTGATAGGACCTTAAGTACTACGTATTTTTTACAAAATCTAATGCAAAGATGATAAAATTATTAAAACGAATGTTTCAAACATTGCTCCGATTAGGTTATTCGAAAATTAAATACTATTTAGAGTACAGTACTCACGCAGTTTCTTATAGTTTGCATGATAAAGCAAGTACTAAGGACCTAAATTGGTATTCTTTTTTGTACTCCTAAAACTGATCCCATAAAAACAAGACTTGTCAAAAATACCAAGTCTCGCGACCGTAAAAAATCGTGAGATCCATGTAATACCAAGTCACTCAACCTATGCCTTTTCAATATAATGGTCATACAATGATGTGGGTAGGGTGTCATCTGTGCCAGTTATCCTAAACTTTCTTTTTATGATAGTAGAATTTAAGCAATGTTGAATGGTGAACATAAATGTTAGTAAATTTTTACGACAATAGCTTACCATTAATCAGCACGACGTGAGACTCTTGTCAGAAAAAAAAAATCCGGTTTGCCACTTACCGCATCTTGTGAGCCGCAAACCAATTTACAATCGAACGCAATAAAAATCCTTAACGACGGAGTACTTCAACCGTATTGTCCTATTAATACGAGTGTCGCCTATCATAAATTACGCCATTAAATACCGCAGTGGCGCCACCGCCGCGATACAGCATGTTTACCAGCAATTAAATATCAATTTCGTAAACATTAATCATCCACGAATTGTTGTAAATGTATGCTCGGGAAGCGGTGTCTTTGTAAACATGGGAGACATACGTGCTAAGGCGATGGATGACTGTGCAGATACAGCGTATCTTTTTAGTAGTCGGGCAGAGTGTTATTGGGTTTTTCCGTTAGGGAATTCTCAGTAGCAGCACGGAGTCTGGTAATGTGCCCGGTACGGCAATGAGCTCGCCCCCTATTACGTGAGACCTCAAAATGTTTGGCGAAATGTGGGTGTAATATTTCACCTCTGCCTACCCTTTCGCGGATGCAAGCGTGAGTCTTTAAAAAAAAATACACGGCTACAGGCCAAGCTTGCCTGTTGTAGTGCGATATTGATTCTTATTGCCTACGCCATAAGACCGGTACAAAGATCAAAGTGACTAGCTTGATGAGTAGTGTGTACTTCCGTTTTGGCTGTCTATGTATTGTAATGTATAAAACTTTGACTTATGTATGCTGACTTGGAAATAATTGAACCAATATTAATGGAAGTTTCCGATGTAAAATCATTATGGAACCACATGCTACACGGTAAGTGTAAGTAAGGTACCTAGTGTAAGTTTTGCTACGTTTTACTTGACAATTTTCTTTACCATGTGTCACGATTGCTTCAAGAGGTCTTGTCTTAGATTCTGAATTTGATTGATAGCTTTGCTAATTCACACTTAATGTAGAATCCCTATTTCGGTGAACGTGTTAGATAATTCTGATTATTGTGCATATATATGTTTCTATAAAATGTTAAAACAATTATATTTTAAGTATAAAATGTATTATGAATTAGTTTTGTAATAAAACATTGTATTTCAATCTGCACGTGGGCGACGAAACGTCATATCCTCACACGGTAAGTTGTTTGTACACTAGTATAAAAGTCAGATCGCTACGGAGCGAAACTCAGTTGTCTTCCGGCAGTCGAAGTGTGAACATCGGACGAACAAGTGTTGCCAATTGTAAATAGACAATTTGGTTTGACGTTTGATAGTTGACCCTGTCAAACGGGTAAATAGAATATAAAATATGAACAGACTCTGTTCAATGTTCGGTTCCGCCCCGGCAACGACTAACTAAGGTACGATATATAATACTATCGTAAATATTGAATACACCTATAGTAAATATATCTGTGGTGAATATTACTAAACGAATTATGCTAATCTATTGTACTAAGGTAATAGTTACTTTTGAAATATTGAACTACCCACAACCTTGCTATCCGATATAATAATATGTATTGATTGTACCGCTTTTATAAACGATAATTACGACTATTAAAAGAATGGCCAAGAGTTTTCTTGGCCACGTTCTTTCTCTTGGTTCTATGCACTTGCTTTGCGAACGTGGCACTAAATGTAAATGTAGAATCAGAACTTGAGATTTTAAAATATACTCTTGTGACAAGCTGAATAAATGAAAGTAAGATTTGATACCATCTGCGTAGCAGTCTGTCGGTCTTTCCACTCGTGTCCGTCAGAATGAACGATCACTAGGCGTATTTAACGTTGAATTTATGCCTAACAATTGCTTCCCTATTGCTTCTATTTGCTTCCTATTCTCAAACAATTGCTTCCATCGTATTGTAGAAGAAAAACACATTTTAAGAGTGACAGTTCATTCTGATGTCAGGACGGCCGGTCACCGAGTCGTAGTGTCCTTGTTAAATATAATTATTGAAATTCACGGTGGCCATTAATTACTTCCCGTTTGCTTCTCTCAATGTTTTACAACGATAATACTATAACTATCCTGGCAATAAAGATATCGACAAAAGTGTTGTTTATCAATATTTTCAGTGCCTGACAAAAAAATAAAGGCAAAACTCTTATTTAACATTGCAGTTACGCTTGATTAGGCGATAAATATATGATATTGTACTGGTGGCCTACAGCTAAGTATTATGTTATTAAAAATAAAAGTGTCTATCGTATTAAGTGACAAAAATTCGATTGCTAACCCCCAAGTTTTAAAATCTTACACTGCTATAACATTGAATTCGTTACGAATAATCGCAATAATAAAATTATTAAAGTCTTATTGAAAAAGATCAACAAAAACAGACTTTCTAACATAAACTTATTTATTCACTAAAACAATACATTGTAATAAACTGTTTTTGCAAAATACAAAAACCAACTTTGGCTAATCCCGGATTTGAAGCTTTCTTGTCTGTCTTTTGGGGGGTAAGGACTTAGTGGAGCCCTGTGTACCTCATTCATTTATTAATAACCGAGGGTAGATTTTGTTTTTGCTGCAAGCATGTAATACCTATTACTTTGTCGTTATTACTCTATTTTATATCATTGATAGTTTCTGTTTATTGGGGAGGGGGGGGGGGGGAATGTTATGAACTTATTATGTTTTAAGTAAGAGAGTTGTAAGGAGTAATAAAAAGGTTTGCATTATGTACATTAAAATTTAATTAATAAACTGTAGTCACTGTTTTTTTTTCTACTCTTTATTGTTGCATTATACACTCCACACACACTTGAATTGAAATATTTAAAGGTGTTTATTACATTTGTATGAATATTTGTTACTAAATACGATAGACACTTCTTTTTATTTTTAATAACATAATACTTAACTGTAAGCCATCGATACAATACCATATATTTATCGCCTAATCAAGCGTAACTGCAATGTTAAATAAGAGTTTTGCCTTTATTTTTTGTCAGGCACTGAAAATATTGATAAACAACACTTTTGTCGATATCTTTATTGCCAGGATAGTTATAGTATTATCGTTGTAAAACATTGAGAGAAGCAAACGGGAAGTAAGTAATGGCCACCGTGAATTTCAATAATTATATTTAACAAGGACACTACGACTCGGTGACCGGCCGTCCTGACATCAGAATGAACGGTTACTCTTAAAATGTGGTTTTCTTCTACAATACGATGGGAGCAATTGTTTGAGAATAGGAAGCAAATAGAAGCAATAGGGAAGCAATTGTTAGGCATAAATTCAACGTTAAATACGCCTAGTGACCGTTCATTCTGACGGACACTTCCACTCGGCTATCGCTGCCTTTTTTAATTGCATCAGTATAATTATAAGGATCATGAATTGATAGATGTTACTGATTGTAATGACCTGAAATGATCTTCATGGGAACTGCTAGTCCGCCTGGGCACGAAAAAAGTTATGTTATGAAATACGCTCGTAACTTTGAGAAGCCACCGAGGTTTTGATTGTATTTGTGCCTTTTGAAGTGTCAATTGATGTCTTTACTGTTTTAGTAGTATAATGAAATGAAATAAAAAACTGTGTGTGGCACTCGGAGACTGCCGCGGTAAAGCTATTGCATAGCATTTTTTATCAACTTATGCAATTATAATTATTTGATTTTATTTTGGTGCATAGGGTTCCCACCAAGAACTTAGGGTCCCAAGCCAACCTCACCTGCAAGTGGTGCACCTGCCGATCAACGAACGAGGCTCTGGCAAACAAAATGTACCAATAAGCGGCAATAGGCTCGTCACCTATTACGTGGGATCAAAACACTGGCGAAAAGTGGGCCTTTAATATGCCTCTGCCTACCCCTTGAGGGAAACAGGCGTGAGTCTATGTATGTATGTATTTTATTTTATTTTGTTTTCAACAGAACATCGTGATTGTACACATACAGTTAATTTCATACAAAAATGGTTGGTACATAATAACACGATAAGGTTAGGTGGTGGCAGTAATATAGGAATCCGTTCGCTGATATTCTACGGGGCCCTGTTAGTGCCTCACGGAGGCACAAAACATAATAGGTTATCTACAGCCATTCGTAACTTACGGTTTATATTGCAGTTATTCCAATAAAAACCGAATAAATATATATAATTAATTTATAATTAAATATATAATAATCTTGCTGACTAAGGCTTCGAAACATTTATTTTGAAAACTTATCATAGTAGCAATCACGGTACAGAGCATCACTTGTCCCTATTAAAAATTCTAGCACATAAATGACTTTTAGATGAGTTGAGTATGTGTGACTGCATGAAAATATAGTTCTAAAAACACTTTGGAAATATTTTATTCGTGCTGTGTTGTACACAGATTCTATTCACATTTTTATATCCGTGTAAATTGCTCAGGCATACTGCAGGCCTGTTTTTATAATGACGTTACGGGATTTAAAAAAAAGTATTTGCTGGGTCTAGGTGCTTGCCTCCACGCGAAATACGTTTATGCAAATATTTTGAATAAACGTATTCTATCTAAGTACTTTATCAGTGTAGTAAGCTTTATAAAAAACTATTAAACCGTTTTTGCGACATTTAATAACAAATATCCAGGCACTTAGCACCCCAAAAAACAAGCTCTCATTTTCTCGGTATAAAAAGTCGCATGTGTTAATCTAGATGGTAAAATTTATAACTATAAGTAATAAATTTTATGCAGAGCCGCTCTTCTCGAAAATAGAAGCAAGATATCTAAATATTAAACTTAACGAAGAAATTCATTTCCTCATTGGGCTTATTAGAATTATTCTAAGAAATTCCGTACCTTTCTCTGCACAACGAAAAGCGTATTTTATTTTTTTATTTTATTAATGCGTGCCATAACTTTCAAGTTTGAAGTCGGTTAAAAATACTTATATGTTAATCAATATAAATTGCCATAAAATCCATAGACAGTAGCTAAGTTACTTTAAGACCTTGTCTTAGTACAAGAACTACCTACAGCGAGAACTTATTATATCATCGCTCAATGTAATAGACTGCTATGAAAACTCGCTACTAGCTGTATGAAATAAAAACAATAACCTTATATAAATCCTTGACGTTTATAAACGTTAAAGTTAGAAAAACTAATGAATTGGGATCGTTTGAATCATACTTCAAGACGTAAGTACAATCTATTTTGTGCTTCAAGTAAGTATTCTTGTCTATTTAGGGGCAGACTTATAACTAACTCTATTCATATACTACCTATGATCTTACTTTGATACATTAAAGAACATAGTATGGAGTGGCAAATCCGTGTGACGACATAATACGTAAGTATACAAACACCACACCTCTACAACTCCCCCAACCCAATGGAAGGACGGAGTCCTGCAGGCATCACAGTCACAATGCTGTTGTGAGGCAAGTTAGGACAGGACTACGTTAAACTGTAGGCATCAAAAGACTATAAACAATATCATGTTTTACAAAATAATGCAATTTTATTAATCTATACATGTAAATAAAATTGAAGTGTCTGTCTGTGATTTCAAAATAACTATGAGGTTTTTTTATTTATTTTTTTGAACATTTATTCAGTAATTTATTTGCAATCAAATTAAAACTAACATAGCTAAATGACTATTTACACATAAAATAAAACAATAATTTCTATACTTAAATAACTTAAAATACATTAAAAGAAAAAAAAAAGAAAAAAAACTATGTGTTTTCAAGTGCATATAGTTAGTTACACGATTCTAAGTCCTAAACAACCCTTTTTAACATTTTTGTCTGTCTTTCATTCATTTTTGTCAAGGCGAGTGATAAAAAATTAGATAAACAATTGATCGCATATCTCTCTTTTTAGTGTTGTCAAAAAGAGAAAGAGATAATAAAGGTCTAAATTAATTTTAGAGTTCGTACACCAGTATCACCGCCACTATATAGAAATTCTGAGGGCAACTTCAATTTTGGCTTTTACGCTTTGTACTGTGGCCGAACGGATCAAATGAATTACAACCTGCCAGCCTTTTGTTCTTTAATTTATTTGCTCTGTTTCTATAAATAGCGATTTTTTGTGTTTCAGGGTTCCGTGTTAGAACGGTCTGGAGGTCAACTGTAGGGTAATACAATTCATATTAAATAGGGTACTATGTCTAATTTTCAATGCTTGAAGATATAATTATAGCCTATGATGAAGCCATAATTATATCTTTCTATTACAGGTCAACATTTAATCCTGGGTCCTCTTCATAGCTCTCTTAAACTTAGTATACCGAGCCTATTTCATTTATATTAAACACATCTTCAATATTCTCTTGAATTTGTGTTGAATTTAAATAAATGTGACCTCTCCCTCTCTGTATTGTGATGAGAATCTTAAGTCATGTATCGTCTTCATTCGGATTACTGTATAATTTAAACAACATAAACAATTAGAATTAAGAACAATTAGACTGCACAATTGGCGTAGTGGTTTACGCAGCCGCCTCGCCGCTTGACTTGCGCCGAGTGTTGTGGGTTCGAATGCTACACGAAACAACACTTTATTTGATTCATAAATTGTTGTTTCGTGTCTGGTTCTTCATTGTGTCTGTTAGTTGTATGTTTATAAAGTGCCCTGTGACACAGGATTTAGTCCTACTATGGGAGTTGTCTTTGTAAAGATGAAGAAAAGATAGATTTATTTTCTTGGCAACCAAAATAAAGAGAGCAATCGCTTGTCTACTGACCATTAATGTATGTTCATCATATCAGCCAAACGACGTCCACTGCTGGACATAGGCCTCCCCCAAGGTTCTCCACACAGACCGGTCTTGAGCCGCCCGCATCCAACCTCCTCCCGCGATCTTGACAATATCGTCGGTCCACCTTGCGGGGGGCCTACCTCTGCTGCGTCGTCCGGTACGTGGCCGCCACTCCAGAACCTTTCTGCCCCAACGGCCATCGGTTCTTCGAGCTATGTGCCCTGCCCACTGCCACTTCAGCTTGGCTATCCGGAGAGCTATGTCGGCGACTTTGGTTCTACTGCGGATCTCCTCATTTCTGATTCGATCTCGCAGGGAAACTCCAAGCATAGCTCTCTCCATCGCCCTCTGAGTGACCTTGAGCCTTCTGATAAGGCCCATAGTGAGCGACCACGTCTCTGATCCGTAAGTCATCACTGGCAACACACACTGGTCAAAGACTTTCGTCTTGAGACACTGCGGGATATCGGACGAGAAGATATGTCGTAGCTTCCCGAACGCTGCCCAACCGAGTTGGATTCGACGATTGACCTCCTTCTCGAAGTTGGACCTACCTAATTGGACTACTTGTCCCAGGTAGATATACTTGTCGACAACTTCGAGCGTAGAGTTCCCAACCTGAATAGGAGCAGGTACAACATGGACGTTCGACATGATTTTCGTCTTGTCCATGTTCATCTTAAGACCTACTTGTTGGGAGACTCTACAGAGGCCATCGAGCATTGTGCCTAGGTCTTCCATGGTCTCAGCCATGACTACGATGTCGTCTGCGAATCGAAGGTGAGTGATGTACTCGCCGTTGATGTTGATGCCGAGTCCATTCCAGTCCAGAAGCTTGAAAACATCCTCCAGCGCAGTGGTAAACAGTTTCGGGGATATGACATCCCCCTGTCTCACCCCTCGCTGGAGTTGAATAGGTTTCGAACTCTGGTCCTGGAGGCGGACTGACATAGTGGCGTTTTCATACAAACACTTCAGCACTTCGATATATCGGTAGTCAATCCGGCACCGTTGGAGAGACTGTAGCACCGCCCAGGTTTCGATCGAATCGAAGGCTTTCTCATAGTCCACAAACGCCAAGCATAGGGGCTGGTTATACTCCTCGGACTTCTGTATAACCTGCCGCAGCGTATGTATGTGGTCTATGGTACTATAGCCTTTACGGAAACCGGCTTGTTCGGGAGGCTGGAAGTCGTCTAGCTTGCTCTCGAGACGATTCGTGATGACCCTCGAAAACAGCTTGTAGACGTGGCTCAGAAGTGTGATGGGTCTGTAGTTCTTCAAGAGGGTTTTATCCCCTTTCTTAAAGAAAAGCACCACCACACCTCTGTGCCACGCCTGTGGCGTTTTACCCTCGAGAATGACGGAATTAAATAGCTTCCGGAGGGCTTCTCTAGCGGGTGCACCGCCGGCCTTCAGAAGCTCACTCGTAATTCCGTCATCACCCGGCGCCTTGTTGTTTTTAAGCTGTTTGAGAGCCACACTAATCTCGTGCATGCTGACGTCCGGGATATCTTCGGTATAGTGTCGGGTCAATCCAGCTCTAGGGTCTGACGCTGGAGTGCTTGCGGGTTGTTGCGTTGTCGTGTATAGCTGTCCATAGAACCTTTCGATCTCCTCCAAGAGCTCAGGCTTGGACGATACGATTCTGCCATCCTCCGTCTTCAGCTTTGTCAGCTGACTCTGCCCAACAGACAGATCCCTTTGGAACACTTTGGATCCCTTATTCCGCTCGATCGCCTCACGAACACATTTTGTGTTGTATTGGCGGAGATCGCGAGTCAGAGACTTAGAGATCTGTCTGTTGAGGTGCCGATATTTCGACATGTCGTCGGAGGATAGCAGAACCATCTTGCGCCTTTCCTCTAACAGCTCGAGGGTCGGATCCGAGATCTTTTTGGTTCTCTGGCTTTTCTGGGGCTTAAAAAATTTAGCCCCTGTTGTATGGACAGCATCCACGAACCCGTTACTGTACACGTCCACATCTACGCATTCACCCAGGCATTCGAAACGGTTCTTGAGTTCGAGCTGAAAGCTCTCGGGGTTTTGGATATGAACCGGTGCCGGTCGGAGCGTGGACTTTATCAACCTCGACCGTTTGAGGCTTGTACGGATATTCAATGTGCCTCTTACCATTCGGTGATCGCTCCCCACTTTAAGTGAATTGATCACGGAGACATCATTGAATATCTGCCTCTTCGTCGACATGATAAAGTCGATCTCATTTTTGGTTGCACCGTCTGGACTTACCCAGGTCCACTTGCGGCATTCTCGCTTCTTGAAGAAGGAATTCATCATATAGAGTCCTTCCTTCTCCATAAAGCTAGCCAGCAAGTGACCCCGGGAATTCCGATGCCCATAACCAAATGGCCCCACTCTCAGCTCATCACCGTCGCGTTTGCCCAGTTTCGCGTTAAAATCTCCCATGACCACGGTGTAATGGGTTTTGTAGCCATGTATAGCCCGAGATATGTCCTCGTACATGGCTTCCACCTCCTCGTCGGGGTGCGACGAGGTCGGAGCGTATACCTGTATGACCTTCAGCGAATACCGCTTGGATATTCTGAGTATAAGGTACGCTACCCTGCTCGACACACTCCCGATATTTACCACGTTGGTCACGAGAGATTTGTGGACGATGAACCCGACACCACCTTGGGACTGTTGGTCGCCCTCCCGGTAGAAGAGCAAGTTACCGGAATTGAGAACTATCGAGTCCTCCCCCTGTCTTCGGACTTCAGATAGGCCTATGATATCCCATCGCAACTTGCTCAATTCTTCTTCCAGCTCGACAATCTTCTCGTCGGTCCGCAGTGTGCGCGTGTTCAGTGTTGCCAGGGCCAATTGTCGTTGGTGGTGGTAGCCCGATCTCTTCCGGAGATTCTTCGCACCCCTTGCCCCGCCGTTACCATGGCCGCTACCATAACCAGGACTAGCGGGGCTGCCGGGGACTAGGGGCCGGTTTTTAATGGTGTGATTCATAATTGGGGGGGATATGCCATAATCGCCACGCTTGGCAGGCGTATTGGCGATCGCAGTGGCGGAAGTTCTTAGTGCTGGACGCTGCTGCCCATCTAGCATCTCGGGATTTCCTTCCGCCAGGTTCGGATGGTTTGACCGCCATCTTTCGGTTGACTGCTTGCGCTGGGGGAGATATTATGACGAGTATGTACTCGTCAGAGTAACTCCCCCAGTGGGCGGTGGGGTCGTCACGTCCCGACGCCTTTCTAATAATTAAAATGTATTTTACATTATACCAAATACTCATGTTTTCATAAATATACTTATATGTGACTTAATCACAAATAGATATATTATTTAACCAGTGTCACCATCTGGAAGTAACTAATCAAATTCGCGCCTTTTACTATAAGTCATATTACATTTGGCCGCAAAACGTCTTTAATTTGGCCAGAGAAAGGTCTTTGCATTTGCCGTCCGAATTGAGACGGCAGCTTGTCAAATGGATCTGTGATTGGTTGAGCCCTATAAGCTCGGACCCCGTCCGTCTCCGAAATGCGAATTATCCTTAAGGCTGCGTTTCTATCTAAGATGCGTGGATAAGCAACAGCAATAGCTGGCGATACCAACAGACTGCGATGCAGAGGGTATCGGGTTGGAATTCACAACGCACACTGACTCTTCAATGTTATGTGCGTACATCATTATTAATTATGCCTTGCCCCGTGACTGGGAGTCCACGTTCAGCCGTCGGTTCCGGCTGTCATAAAGATTATTGACAGTCGTTATGGAGAGTCAGTAAACCTGGATAATCTGATGCTGGTGTTAACAATGAGATATCTCTTGCCTCCTCTGAGTTGCAGAGGTTAGACAGCTGACAGAATATTCTTTTAAATCTAGTTAGACTAGTAGGTGAACCCCAGGCTCTAAGGCGAAAGGAATTGGAAGCAACTGGGATAATGCTAGAACGATGAAGTCTAACGAGCGGTGTGCAGGAAGATATACCTCATTTGAATCACTGCCGCTGAGCGAGGCCGGGATAAAATGTTGTGAGTCTTGAAGAATTTTTTTCGTCGTGGGTTTCACTATCTTTCTCTGGTGTCGGAGTTACCAGAGCGCCCACAGACCTCCGACATGGCCTCACAATTCTTATTCTGGAACCAGAACTCGAATTGAAAGGTTTTCATAGCGTTAGATGTTTTCGTCATTGCCCTTAGTTTTATGTAGCCACCACAAGATGTTCTTATTATTGTAAAATTAAAGTCTGTTCTGTCATATTCTGATAGAACTGTAAACTATTTTTACCATTGACTTGTTCTGCGCTAGATTTCATATTGTATATCAAAATCAAATGCTCTGAGTATGATTAACCTACGTAATATTCATTTCCAATTTCTTGATCTATTTCACCTTTTAAAAGTCAAAATGATTGCTGAAGCCTTCTCAAGAGAGAAATTAGACTTAATAGGAATTAAGTATGCAAATAAGTAGGGTTCATGTAAGATTAAGGTAATTTATTTCTATTTAACTTGACGCTTCAAGTGAAGATTGATCGAGCGTTAGAAGAAAACCTGCATAGACTTAAAATTAATTGGTAGTTGACTAGCTGAGCCCGTTAATTACGGGCTCAGCTAGTCAACTACCAAACTTTTGCCCGCGTTGTTGAGAACTACTGCTGCGCACCCATGACTGCTAGCGTGATGTTATAGCCTTCCTCAATTAATTGTCTATCCAAATCGGATTAGTTAATCCTGAGAACAGTTTAACTAAACAAACTAACTCTTCAGATTTATAATCTTAGTATGGATCAAGCACTTGCTTGTCGTTGATTAGATCCCATTAGGGTTCTTTTCACCAGAAATGTGCTATGTTAAGATGCTCTGGGTGCTTTTGACATCTACTAATCATATTCTATCGACCTCATCTTCAAATGAGCATCGTCTTTTAAATGAACGGATGCGTGATGTCGTTGCGTGGCTTAAAGTAGGGGTGCTTATTTGTCTCCGAAGTAGTGTGGTCTCGTAAAGTTCCTCGCGATAATTTGAAATTCGTATGGTGTACTTTAAGTTAAGTTCTTAAAAAATGAGAAAGATTACAACTTTTTCGGATGTTCATATTTGAAACGAATCTGAAAACCGAAACTAAACTGTCTTCCCAGACTTACAGTGTCAATAAACTATGTATTTAGAGACGATAAAGTGGTACCACATACTACTTTACTTCCCCTTTTTAGAGTTCTGTAGACAGATAACAGTATCCATGATGCACATGTGTAACTGTCAATTTAGAAAGGTATCTATTAAATCAGCCTATCATCATCATTGTTTTGACGTTATCACAGTTGCATCCTACAGTTTAAATATTTAAACACGAAAATATTAAAAAATAACGACCCAGAATTTTCGAAATCTTTCTGCATTAACATATTTTTGGAAATTTAATTTCAAACTATTTTTCAATTCTATGAAACGTTACACGTAACGAGGTGAACTGCCAGTAATAGGAAGATCTATAGGACCAAATTAATATGTTGAATTATTATCGTCTGAACTTCTATGAATGTTATATCAGTTACTTTAGATAAATGCAGTGTCTTTTGACACTGCATTACTTGCTCGTGGTCTCATATTTACGAAACCAGACAGAAATTATCTTGTAATTTTTATATTGTAATGGATGTAGGTACTATGTGGTGGGTACTATGTAATATAATACTACGCAGTATTATATTACATATTACCTAAATATGTAATACTTAAAGTGAAATAAACGTATATTCTACTCTATCGGACCAAATTGTGCCCAAAATTTAACAAATTACATGAAAATATGGGCTTTTTAAAACTAACCTAATGTTCATGCAATCAATTTGGTGCATTTTATAAAAGTACAAAATTGACGATATTACTAAAAATATATTGAATTAATGTTTTGAACCAAACCGTACGAATCCTTTTCGCGCTTTACGATTTTTTTTTATTTATCGACGGCTTATTGCGGGAACGGTTCGCGAAATGATTTATAGCAGTTTTTGCAACTGCTTACGTAATGCTATAAACGGCTTGTGACTAAAGTACTTTCAATGTTCCTAGGAGGTGCAAATTGTGTGATATTACTGAAATGGGTTAGTGAAGAGGATGGAGACTACTGTAATAGACTAGCGAGTTTCATTTTATAGCATGCGTCGTAGCATGTATTTATGTGTTTTATGTACCTACTATCATTCTTTTAATCATGACAATAGGGATGAAGATAACTAGTCAAATAAGATACTTTTAATTAAGTGTCAAAAGCATTCTCTTTGTAAGGATTATGTTTATAATATAAAATATGCAATAGTAACATCAAAACTTTTTGATATCAAGTTGAGTATGAAATATCAATAAATTGACTACAAAAATGTAAAATAGAGTTTTAACAATAATTGATGAATGAAACTGCCATTATTTTGGCAAATTTTACTAGATAAAAGGGCAGGTATAATTTATTTTACTTGCAGGCATCATCCCTATTGTAAACACATGCTGTTCGCCTGTCTGTTAACTGACACTGGCCTAATGGGGTGAATTATGGGCCTATTAATCTCTAAATTCTTTATAATATATATTATGACATTCGTCTTTAAAAATGAAGGTTAATCTTATTTTGTATAGTGCATTATTATTAAGCGGTGAAATTCAATGTGTAATTAGATATTGCGTATTTGTATTTCAATGCGTAAGGTGGTAAAGTTCGGTTTTAGAGGAAGCGATTTATCTACCTGGGATAGTTTTTCATAGTGCTGTGTAACGGTGTATAGCAAAATATTGTGGCAGTTACTCGTTATGCTATGAGGCAGCGATAGCCTAGTGGAGATACCAACAGACTGCCAAGCAGAGGGTATAGGTATCGAATCCACGGCGCGCACCAATGACTTTTCGGAGTTATGTGCGTATTGAATTGTTAATTATCGCTTGTCCCGTGCCTCGGAATGCACGTTAAGCCGTCGGTCCCGGTTGTCATGAAGATCTTTGACAGTCGTTACAGGGCGTCAGTATACCTTCCAAATAAACAGACACTAGTCGAAACCATGGAATATCGTTATCCCTTCGGGTTGCAGAGGTCAACCAGGCAGTCGCTCCGTAGAAAAGCTAATATTCAGCCAAATCCGGTTAAACTAGTGGACCCCATATTGAAACTGGGATAACGCTAAGAGACTGATGACTCTAAGTTATGCAATGGCGAAAGCGAGAACGCTTTGTTTAGTTCTGTTTTGTTTTTAGTCCCTTGTAATGCACAATTTGACACAATTTGACATAGGGTGCATAGGGTTTCCACCAAGAACTTAGGGTCCCAAGCCAACCCCACCTGCAAGTGGTGCACCTGCCGATCAACGGACGAGGATCTGGCAAACAAAATATCCCGATAAGCGGCAATAGGCTCACCACCTATTACGTGGGATCAAAACACTGGCGAAAAGTGGGCGTTTAATATGCCTCTGCCTACCCCTTCGTGGAAACAGGCGTGAGTCTATGTATGTAAATTAACATAGAGTGTTGCCTGTTTTGTTTTCGAGTTTCATACGAAAAACAAATTGTGTTATCTGTCCCGAGTCTGGTGTATACCTTGTGACAATTATTAGTGCGTCTGTAATTTATTATTTTGTACGTCTTTCGCGATTCAAGGGCTATTTTAGCACGGCAGTTAACAGGTTATTGCTTTGACAAATGAAAGGAGAATCACCAAATATCACTAATGCATCAATAACAATTCACAAAGACTGTTCATGTATAAGTTTTTATAAAACGTAGTATAGTAATATTTGCCATATTATTTTATATCATACATGCTCGCCGGTTCCGTGTGCTTCGGATCTTTCCGGTTTTTAAAACGTCACTAATTTGGTCGATGAATGTCCTACGTGGTCGGCTGCGACTGACACGTTTGCCTCATATTTTTGATGCATCATTTTAAAAGAATGGTAAAAGGGGAAGGATGAAGCGCGTGAGGTACGCAAGGATTGAAGCAACTAGCGTTCCGTCTTCTCTGCCTACCCTGACCGGAAAAAGGCGTGAGTATATGTAGGTTATTTTATATCCATGACTATAAACACATACACTGTACAACTAAAGCTTACTAAATCTTTATTTAGTATATTCATATCATTGTTGATGTCATAGTCGTTTTATACTTACTTATTTTAACGATATTATTATAAGAATCAAAACCCCATGTATTCTATTCTCAGCACCCGCTCACTAGTTTCGTGGCCGCACTAAAATAAGATGGAGAAATAGAGACGCGCCTAGACGATTATCGACTACGTATCTTGACAGAGCCCTTAATGGGATCGGAGGGCGCACCACTCAATTATCCACGAGAAGTTATTGCCAATATTCCTACAATGCCTTGTAGTAGGTGACCCTTCTACGGTAAGTTTCGTGGGACATTTGGCTGGTGTTCTGTAGCTATGTATGTGTAGATGAATGTTCTTATAAGTTGAAATTAATTTTAGTAGGTATGATAGGGAGTATTCCCGTATGAGCACCAATTTTTTGAGCACCTATGCATTGAGCACCAATCAATATAGTAACTTGGTGCTCAATGGGGAACAATAAAAAATATTCATCTTTATTCCCTTTTGAGCACCCACGGTGCAGTAGCTTCTAGTGATGGGCTGTATAATAAAACATATCGATAAAAATTGGCAGTACTTTTATTAGCATATTAATTTTAGGAAACTAAGTAATTATTATTAATATCACAATCAGCCTCATGTTATTGTCTATGTACCTTACTTACTTAAGGCAAATAAAAGAAATCTCAATCCTCGTAACAACAGTATAGAGTTTTCATGCTTATTGTTTCTAATTAAATACATTTTCTTATAAATACTAACATATATTTTACAAGTAAATTTTTTCGTAATTTTGGAAAAAATATGAACTCTAAATAATTATTAGTAACATCTCAATCAGCCTTATGTTATTTTCTCGGTACGTCACCTACTTAAACAAAAGAAATCACATTCCTCGTAACAACAGTAGTCTTTACGCTTATTGTTTTTGGTTAACTAAATTTCTTAATAATACTTACATATATAATACAAGTACAATTTTTAGATGTTTTAGAAACCAAAAATACGAACTCGATATCAGATTTAGAAACTTTTGGTAGTAAGTAGTAATATGTTAAAAATATGTAAATATATTTCTAAATTTTAAATGATAACCATTTAACTCGAAAATAGATAATAATGTAATGCTTTAATCTTTAATCTATGTAAAATTTACAAAACAGAACGGTTTTCAAGCAGAACCGTTCTGTTTTAAATTTTTCAAGTTAAAGAAATAATTTTAATTCTCAAGGAACAAATATCAATCGTTTCTCTGAAATAGAGTTTATGTTTTTCGTTGCTAGAAAGACTAATAACTGAAATGTAATAGTGTAGTAATAACTAATATGATAATCAGTCAGTCTTTTTTTAATATCATAATCAGCTCTATTTGAAGTTGTTACTAAAAATGCACACTAATCAAAACACCAATTTACTATTTTAAAATAAGGCCTCTCCTTTGAACGGAGGAATTGGCCTACTATACCACGCTGGCCAAACGGGTTGGTATAGGGTTTGTTTTAAGTTTTCCTTCTCTTACAGTGCTGTTCTATGCATAAATGCTCCTTTTGTCGGCTCTTACGACACCCATGGGATGATATGGGGTGGTGACAATCCGTATTCTTAATCCGTCACCACACGGACCCTCGTAGACCTTCGACAGTACCTACAATCTTAATAATGTAGAAATTTAACATTTTAATAAATTATGGTCGAATTTCGACCACTGGGCGACCTCTAGTAATAGAAATTATTTGCAAACAATACGAGTTAAGACGTAAACAAGTTGCGGAACAGTTTGGTTTTATTCGTCATACTTCTGGTTACCCGAGATATCCCTACGAACGATGAGCGAGCGCCGCCGGCTTATGGCCCTCTCAACTTACTACTCTTCATCGTATATCATATACAAACACCGATTTATTTTGTTAGTAACCTACAGCTTACACTTGGTTTGGGGATAAATAAAATTAAGGTTGAGGAAACTTATTGTGATATTAACAATAAATGACTAAGTAAATTTTTATGTTAATGATGATATATTTTTATTAAATTATTACATTTTGCAATAAAACTGCTGATTTTTATCGATATGATTTATTATACACTCCATCACTAGAAGCTACCGCACTGTATGTGCTCAATGGGGAATAAAGTCGAATTTTATTTTCTATTCCCCTTTGAGCACCACGTTAAAATATCGATTGGTGCTCAAATGGGAATACCTTTGGTGCTCAATGCATAGGTGCCCAAAAATTAGGTGCTCAAATGGGAATACTCCTATGATAGCGCAAGAATATTTATTATAGTTTTTGTTTTAATTGATTATACAAAAAAATACGATTTGATAAAATATTTCTATAATTGTGTAAGTTTATGGGGATGGTTGAATGCTTGTTAATGTTCACGTAACATCTATCGAACGGTTAACAAGGCAACGATAGCCGAGTGGAGATACCAACGGACTGCTACGCAGAGGGTATCAGGTTCGAATCCACGGCGCACACCAATGATTTTTCGAAGTTATGTGTGATGGAATAGAATATGGCTATCCCTTTGAGTTGCGGAGGTCAGACGGCAGTCACTCTGTAGAAAAGCTGATATTCTGTCAAGTCTGGTTAGACTAGTAAGTGGACCCCGGATTCCAAGGCGAGAATTTTTGGATGCAACTGGGGAACACTAGGATGATAACCGTGATCTATTGAACCGATATTTATGAAATTTTGCAATGATTTAGATTTCATCAAAATAATAATAATATTCTATCACATTCACACATCACCATCTAGTCCCAAACTAAGCAGAGCTTCTACTATGGGTACTAGATAATGGATAAATATACATAAATATACCTTTTTTTTTGTAAATACATACATATTATACAAACAAAATGAAACGTAAGCATATTTTATTACGATAGCTGACACCAACACCAAATCTAGTGTAAAACTGGACAAAATTTATAAAAAATGAATTTAGATAAAATCCAATACAAGTTACCGCTTGTGTGGCTGGATAAATATGAGCGGATTTTACTGAAAGTCACTGGATAGTAACTACGGTTAGATACTGAAACCAGAAACATCGCAAAAGTTGAACACAGATTTAATCCTATTTGAGGCGTGTAGCTGGAAATTTGTAGTTATAGCGTAATGGTATATATAGCTGAATGTTACACATTGAAATAAAACTAATTCATGAGGTTTTTCTATATAAAGCCAACTCAATTAAGAATAACAATTGGTTTAAAAGCATTTAAGACCACGATAACCCGTTAAACAATGAAGATCATATAAAAATACATGTTTAGGTTCTTCTTAATTATAATTTCAATGATTCTGGAGACGTAAGGATACCTATGGGCTTACGATATTATTTGTCCAAGAAGTAACGAAGGTTGGATTCACAACAAATTAACTACTGTCTGTGAGAATCACAGTCACCAGTGCGTAATGTTTAAAGCAAGGGAAAGAAATGTCTGTGCCATAGTTGTCTCCGGTCAGTGCTCTTTTGATCGTGACATAGGTTTTCTAAACACGCCCGTAACTTACCAAAATTAACAAAAAAATAATCTGAGTGAAAGGTTTATGTTTTTCTGAGTCATATTTAAAGAAAAAATGGTTATTCAGTCATTATTTAAATACATACTTTTATTTACATTCTAGGACTATCCTATCAAATACAAATCGTTGGTTACGCCATCAGTTCGTATTCTGAGATCGGTGCCTCAATCAAGTTTAACGTAATGTTACCTTTATACGGTAATGGATACGCTTTCAAGACTACAATGCTTTTATCTGTATTTAACTTATAAATAACTAAAATGGCGACCTTTACGGCGCGAGAAGGGGCTATAAGTGTTATGGTATTATTGTGATGGCGGGTTTGACTGGCCCATGGGTGACGACGTCAGTGTAAGGCAAATAAGGGATATTTTATACATACATAAATACATAAACTCACGCCTTTTTCCCGTCGGGGTAGGCAGTGACAACGGAACGCCACTTGCTTCTATCCTTACAGACCTCACGCGCTTCCTCTACACGGATATTTTATATGACAAGTATTTTCATTTCATGGTTAGAGCACTGCACGGTTGGCGTAGTGGCTTAAGCGGTCGCTCTACGCTTCACACTGCGCCGAGTGTTGTGGGTTCCATCCTCATACGGGACAACACTTCGTGTGATTCATTTATTGTTGTTTTGAGTCTGTTTAATTGCCGGCGCTTTATGTCCAGTCCCTGCTAGACAGTTTGCGGATATCGGCACCCACCAAACCGGAGGGCGTCCTACGCTACGTTTGACAACGCGGTCTCTACTCAATTTCTTCTGTCTGGATGTTTTTATCTCTAACACTTATATACCTATTTAAGAGTATATAAGATCGTTTATCAATTTTCAGGTTGCCATAGTAGCTCTGCTTAGTTTGAGATTAGATGAACCGTGTGTAAGCTTGACGAGAACAGTCATATAATATCCGTACATATTATATGACTGTTCTCGTCGACACTAATTTCTATTTGAATTGGATTTTGTTTGTTTTCCAGTTTCTACTTGTAGTCTCTCGATGGAAACCCTATGTTGAGCGTTCCTGCACCACTTGTTACTTCAGTTTGATGTTTAGTATAAGAAGAGTTCATACTCTTCTTAAGGTTTCCCTAATGTTATTCCAGCCTACTCGTTAAGACTATCGTTGCGCTCTTGGCTCCCTCAACGACGAGGTTACGCAAAGCCACCACATTTTTGCATTTTATAGCATGTAGGATCTCACCAGTATTCGGTATGCAGCTGCTATATTAGCCTGCAAAACATATAAACTACAGTGTGCCATATTAGATTAGAAGGCTTGTCTTAAAAGCCACGATTGCAGTTAGAGTAGCTATGTGATCTTTACTCGAAAATCCCATTACCAATCATCTTTCAAAAGAGTATGAAACAGTAAGAAAAGTTATAGAGCAGGTTTAAATATGGTTTAAATCATTTATTTGGCTATAAAGCAATGAAAAATACATTAAATATAACACCACACTCAGCAACCGTTTCCTTTGTCTAATCACGAGTGAAATTCGTCATATATTTTATAAATTTTAATGAGTCAGAGTTTGCTTTCACGTGACATTTTTCAATGAAATACGATATAAAGCCCGTATTTCTATTACACACACAATAAATTCTGATCACAGAGAACCAACAAGGAATATATTATTCGTCCAATTAGAACGGTGGCCTGTGATTGGTCAGCGGAGATTTCAGTCTCAGGCCAATCATGACGATAGGGAAGTAAGGGTGCGACGTTTATTTTTGCATAATATTTTTTAAAGAGGTCTTGGTTTTTAATTTCCTTTTTTTTGTTACAAGAAAGGCCATGGATCAATTTCACCATTATCGCTCTGGTGTTTTCCCCATTGCATCGAAGACTTTTCGTCCTAACAATAGAGTTGTGCATGGTGTTTAAGTATACGTGTAAATAAACTATCACTCTTATACTATCTTTCATTTAACATTCCGCTAGGCATTCCGGCAAATCAGTGATATTTTCGATGAGTATCATTTATTGTTCAGTAGTAAGAATATACATCGGAGTTTCCCTGCGAGATCGAATCAGAAATGAGGAGATCCGCAGGAGAACCAAAGTCACCAACATAGCTCTCCGAATAGCCAGGCTTAAGTGGCAATGGGCAGGTCACATAGCTCGAAGAACCGATGGCCGTTGGGGCAGGCGGGTTCTAGAGTGGCGCTCACGTACCGGACGACGCAGTAGGGGTAGGCCTCTCACAAGGTGGACCGACGATCTAGTTAAGATCGCAGGAAGCGGTTGGATGCGGGCGGATCAAAATCGGTCTGTGTGGAGAACCTTGGGGGAGGCCTATGTCCAGCAGCAGAAGATCCCCGTTGGTTCTTAGAAGGTGCCTTAATTTAAATAGTTACTTTTGAATAACACCGAAAATTAGAGACATTATTCTTTTAAGCGTAAATATTTGACGAATCCTCAAGGGGAAAGATATCTACTTACGTTAGATATACGTTACGTTAGAGAAGTTTCCACATAGTAGAAAAGTTGAATTGTATTCAAAGAGCGTTTGAAAATCAAACATCGTTTACGAGGTCGTACCCACACTATTCCCGCACCGTCTTCGGCCCATTACACACATTCGTGTAATCCTAACGTGACACCCAATGCATTGTAATGCGACATTATTCGCTCCGCTAGATTTATCTCGGGCGGACAGTGTGAACGAGACTTTAGGGACTCCACGTTGCCGAAATGTCGAAACGTGTGTACAAGGAAAAATATAGTTTTGAGATTTGTTCAACCGGTTAATCGAGTTTTTGAAAGACATATAGCCGTCTAAATGCCAGTCGGATATTTTAGGGGTTTTTACTACCCCCCCGTGGGATCTCCACCTTGTCGTGGTGGGGGGGCTCAGTAACCGTGGATTCGTCACCTGCGGTGAAGCTAAGAGGGATCCAGGAGGGGACGCTCCGCGTGGGCTTGGAGGGGCCTGCGCAGGATGCGTCCAACGGTGCGGGTGCGGGGGACAGTTCTGTCTGTCCCTCGCAGTCGGGTGCGGTCGCGGGAGGAGAGGCGTGTCGGTGTTGCGTTGCCGCGCGCCCTATCTCCCGCGACCAAATGGGGGCGCACCATTCGATGCGTCGCGGTGGGGCCGCAGAGGAAGAGGAGATGCGGTGTTGCGTTGCCGTCCTCCCTATCCTCTGCGGCCGCTGGGCGTTTTGGCGGCGGAGTCCAACACCTTAATCCGTCGCTAAGGGGGTTTTGTTCGGGGCCCGCCTGACCATCTGGCGGGCCAATACCCGTCGGAGGGTGGCGACGAGTGCTTTGGTGATGCCCCACCCTCCGACACACGGGTACATGGCGGAAGTCGAGGTGGTTTTTAGTGGAAACACCACATACTCCGGCTCTTATTTCCCCCAAGAGTCGGAGATCCGAAGGGATTTTCCACCTCGTAAAACAAAAAAAAAAAAAAAAGGGGTTTTTACTAAAACAAGTGTCGAAATTAATGTATTTCTTTTCCTTTAGGTCACAAAGTGACACAAATGAATGTCAATATAGTTTTTGAACTCTTTTTTCCGTGTAATAAATACTGCTGAAATATAGTTGGTTGAATTTTATACTGCTAAAGAAGTTAAGAATAGTCATAGTATGATAAAGTCAATAAATAATCGGATATCGTATTGTATTCGCTGTGATCTTCTTTAGTGAAACTTCACTGATCGAGCTTATTCCATCTGAGTTAAACGCCAGATTTAATCTAGCGAACGAGCGAGACTTGGCTTGCCGTCCGTAACAAATCGGCAAAGTAAAGCAACGCTTGCACAGGTGGGACACTTGGATGGGTGACCGTGTGTGGCATTTACATCTGAGCGCTACTGAGCTACGGAGGGTACGTAAAGCTGTCGGTCCCGATCCTTGTATGAGGATAAGGATCGTTAGGCCATGTCAGCCTCTGGGCGGTCTGAAAACTCCTACACTAGAGTTGGACACACACTCATACAAAAAACAAACAAATCTTAGGAGCCGCTTTGCTCTACATTTTAATTTTATTTCATAATACTTGTAGCATAACAAACATACCTAGCACATTAACAGCCTCAGTTGGACGACTTATATGTTGTTTTCTTTTCAATCGACTTCATAAAATGAGAAATTGCTCAATTCGGCTCTAATTTTTATTACGTTTGGTACCCCTAAGATTTCTTCTTCATATTAAGCTTTCCGTCTGGTCGGGGCCGTTGAGGAATACTTTTTGATGTGAGTTTTTGTATAACACTTCAATTTATTTATTTATTAGGTATACCACCAATTGATACAATAATACATAGATTAATATGACAAAAGTGACAATAGCTAATTGTACAATTACTTAAAATATTGATATCTATTACATAATTTTGCTCAGTTGGTGACGTGTTCAGTCAGTAACTGTTAGCCAGATGTAAAGTAATATTAAACTTTTACCAAAGTTTTATAAATACTTACTACATTTGAGATCACCAAAGGTTTCCCTACCAAGATTTATAACCAAACCTACCAAAAACCAATAGCAACACAAGAAAATGAATTCAAACAATATCCTTAATTCGTAAAGAAACCGTTGAAAAGAAATGTCGATATGGCATTAATTAGACGTAGCCATCCGTTACATTCTTGAGGGAAATAATGGGTGACAGTCTCCGGCTATTTGTCAATCTGACTTTCTTATTAGGTTCGTTACAGATTTTTTTTACAGAACTACGGTGGGAGGATACCGCAAAGGAGTGAACAAGGGTTTTGCAATGATTTGTTTGATTTTAATAGGATTGTTGAATACATTTTTTGTGTCATTATAGAGAATGGATTTAAAACTATGTCGGATAGAAAATTTACACTGTAATTGTGTTTGTATTTAGATAGTTTTAATAAAAATAATATGTGCCAATTAGAAATAGCACGGCGTTTTAGATTAGCGATAGGAAAGGATGTGCCTTTTATCAGCTTTTAATGCTTACAGTTTTTGAAATCGTGTGGAATATTTCGACGCGTTTCGTAGATCAGCTGAAATTTACCTCTATTAAAGTAAACATAAGTTTACACCTATTGTTTTAATATTTTTTATCGTTGTCTACTATCCTTTTGTCTATGTCCGTTTTAGCATTTTATTTTTTTATGAATTGTAAACAAAATGGTATTCCTTGTATGATGTTTAAGTGAATTGATGATGTTTGCCGATGTTTTTGTATAGAAATAAGTATAAGAAAAGAACTAATAGTGTGCAGTTGTAGTTACTAAGTTTTTTAATTCAATACATCGTAGGCATGCTAATTCTATTTACTCGAACCTTTTTAGTGATGTTACTCAGACGTGAACATCCATATAAGCATGAATGTAAGCGTATTTCCCTAGGCCTACAAGCGTGCTAATCTGTAGACATTGTTGACGCTTGTGAGATAGCGCAGATACAACCTAGGTACAACCAGGTCACTCGGAAACTGCACCGGCCGTCACTATACTTAATGTATTGCTGTCTTTTAGATCAAGTTTTAAATATGTATGGTGTTATATCTGCATATTTTGCGTGTTATTTATTCTGAGAAATGAAGTTTTGTAAGTATAGCAGCAGCCTGTCTGAAATCAAATCTTAGAGACCCTGTCTAGCAGTAGACTGCGAAAGGCTGTTTAGTGATAATTTTTGTGTTTGGATATATAATTTATACTTCTATACTGATACCCATATTATAAAGTTGAAGAGTATGTTTGTTTGGTTGTACGCGTTAATCTCGGGAACGACTATTTGCATTTGAATCATTATTTGGCATTGCATCGCCCATTTATTGAGGAAGGCCAAGGCTATGTAACATCACGTCTTGCAAACGCGAGCTCAGCTAGTAAGCAACAAAATCACCAACTTCCTCTTACAAACTTTACATTTCATGTTACATCCAAACCCACCGCACGATTTGAACTGAGTACTCGCTTATTTGACTTTTAGTTCTCAAGATTTGTACTGCGAACCAGAAGGTATTTCTTTGACGGGAAGTTTGCACTCACAAGTGGAGTTGAAACTGTTTGATCTCTGTAGGTTTTAGGCAGTGAATTTCACGATATTTGTACCCATCGTCATATAAGTGTAATTTACACTTACAATATTCCTTTAAAATAAATCTGACTTTATGGCTTTATTCCTTTTTCGCTGGAAACATTATTTGTACAAAAATTGTTAATGCGTACTATCGGGAATGTCATCTTTATCATCGTAATCAGCATCGCTAGCCTGCGACGTCCACTGTTGGATATAGGCCTCTTCCAAGGTATACTGGCCAATCGTAAGCCGCCTGCATCAAACTGTTAGCCTTGATCGCAAGTTAGTTTACCTTGCGGTAGGCCTACCTTTGCTGCTTCGTAAGGTGCGTGGCCGTCGGTTTTTCGAACTATTAGCTTTGCCCATTGCTACTTCAGGTAAAACTAGGTGTTTAGCCCGTGACTTCATTAACTGCGGTATTTAATGCAAACTGCACCTTAGGTAGGAGAGTGTCCCATAATCTCTGGTCATTTCCTACAAACGCCGCTAAGGTAGAACCAATGGTTTTATTATGGCGTTCGACCGTATTCACATGTGGGGAATATTTAGGAGAATAGTGCAGATTAGGAATTTTATACTTGTGCAACATAGCTTTTAAAGTAGCACTTACAAACTGTTTACCATTCTCCAATATAATTGTTGATGGTATACCATGAACTAAAAATATTTTTTCTTCCAAAATATTAGCTATTTTTTCAGCAATTGCGCGCCTGGTAGGAAAAAGAAGACAGTATTTACTAAGACAACAAGTTACTTCAAAGATGTAGGCGTTTTGTTTTCTTGTGACGGGTAATGGCCCCACGTGGGAGGGTCGTGAACATACTTTGGGCCGTCCCATGGTTCCCAATGGTGCATGGTTCTGATGTTTGTGCGCGATACTAGTGTCGAAAGAATGTATGAACTTTACCACGTCAGCGTGCATTTTGGGCCAATAGTAACGCAGTGCTAAGCGCTTGTAAGTTTTAAATATACCGAAATGCCCCGAAGTGGGTTCGGCATGGTTCTCTAATATGGCATTATTTCGATCACAAGAAGGTAGCACTTCTTTCAATTCGAACTCTTTACGTAGCATACACCTAGATTTTATCAAACGATACAATTTATTATTTTTAATAGAATAGTCTGGATAGTCATAAGGCGAAGATATACAACCATTGTAGGTGGCTGAATACCATTGATCAGTGTCAATATTAGGGTTGTAAATACATACATACATACATAGACTCACGCCTGTTTCCGGGAGGGGTAGGCAGAGACTACGGAACGCCATTTGCAACGATCCTGACATATCTCTCTTGCTTCATTCACTCCCATCAGATTCCTCATGCATGCTCTTTTGTTCAGGGTACTTCTAATCTGCCCTGTTTTTAGGATGTCTCCAATCTGGTCAGAGAACGTCCGCCTAGGTCTTCCCCTTCGTCCTGTCTCATCCACACTTGCCTTATATATCTGCTTGGTCAGTCTTTTGTCATCCATCCTCTCCACGTGTCCAAACCACCTTAGCATACTTTTCTCGATGCTTTTCACTACATCTTCTTTTACCCCACAACACTCTCTTATTACACAATTCTTTACTCTGTCAGTCAAAGACACACTACATATACTTCTCAGTCCTCTCATTTCTACAGCATTTATTCTACTTTCATGACTCTTCTGCCATACCCAACTTTCACTACCATACATAAGTGTAGGTTGGTACAACACCCCTCTATGCACAGCCAAACGTGCCTTTTTGGATACATTATGACTGTTCATAAAAGCCTTCAAAGCTCAATTTGCCCTATTACCTGCATTAACTCTTCTTTCAATATCTTCTTCATTCTTACCATTCCGAGTAAACAGCGTACCTAAATACACAAAATCATTCACATGTTCCACTCGTTGCCCATCGATCATAACATTACAAGCCGTAACACATTCCTCCTTTTCAAAAACCATAACTTTCGTCTTGCTCACATTCACTTTTTAGGGTTGTTCACGTTATTATTGTTATTATTATTATTCGCGTTAATTATATTAACAGGTAGGGATCGTGATAATGCATCTGCTATAATATTATCTGAGCCACGCCAATGCTTTATTTCGAAGTTAAAGGCTGACAGACGAACCGACCACCGAGCTAATCTACCAGTCGGGTTGCACAAGTTTAGGAACCATTTTAGTGCGGAATGGTCAGTATACACAACAAACTTTAACCCGTTATCTAAATAGCAGCGCCAATATTCGAGGGCTGTTAGAACTGCTAATGTCTCCCGTTCTGTTATACTACAGTTTTGTTCCTGTACATTTAGTGACCTACTCATGTAAGCGATAGGTAGTTCCACGCCATCTATTTCTTGTGTACGCAACCCACAGATGCCACTTGCACTCGCATCTCTGTGAACTTGAAACGGTTTCTCGTAATCGGGGCACGATAATATTGGTGCGGCGCTTAACAATTGTTTTAGTTTACAAAACGAGTCATCAGCTTCCACCGACCAATAAAATGGTGCAGCTTTCTTACCGATAGAGGTAAGTTTGTTCAAAGGCCCGGCAATAGTACTAAAATTAGGGATGAATCGCCGATACATGATGTATTTGAATGACGTATTGAAGAATGGCTTCCACCTTACATGATTCTATTTGTAATCCTAATGGGCTACATAGTAAACTCTTTAGAGTTTACTATGTAGCCCAAGTACTTCAATTCGTCACGGAAGAATTTATACTTTTCTAAGTTAATTGTAAGGTTGGCCGATTTTAATTTTTCGTATACTTTATTTAACAGTGACACATGCGCATTAAAAGATGGCGATATAAGCACGAAATCATCTAAGAAAACGAATACCGAGTTTTCGAACTCAGGACTATTCGTAAACAAGTGATCCACCAAACGCTGTTGTGTCGCAGGCGCATTCGTTAAACCAAACGGCATAGTCACAAATCTAAATGTTACTCTAGTAGGCACATAGAACGCAGTCTTATCACGATCACATTCGCAAAAGGGCGTCTGCCAAAATGACTGTGATAAGTCATTACTACTTGTAACGTAGTGTCGCCTTTGGGTTTGGTTAAAATGAAAAATGTGAGTTGAATGTTACAATAAAAAATCGATTTAATTCATCAAAGAATCTAATACATCCTTTAGCAAATGATTTTACTTACGAAAAATTACAAAAAAATGCTATTTAAAGATATATAATCAGGGTCGCGTGATTCGGCGATGGTAAGGAGTCTTGTTGGGGACTCGCCTCCGAGGACGTCCAGGAAAAGCAGCTGGTGTACTTAGCTTCTCGGTGTTCAGTCGAATGCAGCCAAAAGAGAAGGCGTGCTCCCAGCGCCTCAGTATTTATAGTAGCTCGAGGTGTGGTGTCTGAGGTGAGGGGCGAAGAATGCAGGCGGCCGGGCGGCGATGTCATCACGACGTCACAGCGACGTCACACACTCCCCCCATTAGGCCAGAATTTTCCCTCTGGGAAAATTCTGTGGCTGGTAGGCGGCAACTGCATTCCGGGACCCTGAAACAGATGAGTGGTGGTGTCAGTAAGCTAAGTACAAGCAACTACTAACCCTGGAAGAAAAAAACCAAGTATAACCCTCGACCATTCATACGTCACCAAGCATTGAACGTTCCTATTACCTGACATACATCACATTCAAAAGGCCCACACGCAATCATACGTATGAACAAGCCAGCATTTATTCCCGATGCGAGTCACATTCATTATAATACACGACGCGCGAAGAGGTATTATACGTGAGGTGTAGAGTAAATAGCCACCCAGCCTAGGCAACACCTTGCAACCCGGGCTCGATAAGTAAAATTAAATTGAAAATGTATAAGTCGTAAACTAATATAACGATCTTACTATATTACGATACTAACAATATTACGATCAGTCGGCAATAACACAAGCAAACTGCTCATTAACACGCTCGATGCGAATCGCAAGGGCAAATTGTATTAATTTAAAATAAAACAAACAATGATTACGGCGATGCAAAGTTTGAACCGGTGAACACGTGAGTCATCACTGCGCGCTTGGCGCCGACCGCATTCCGTTGTCGCGGACAATTATTTAGTTTCTGAACACAATACAAATTCATGAACGGCAAATGCACAATTCGGAGTAAGATGTAATAAATAATATATCACCGCAGGAGACAATCGATGATATAGTATACACTACCATAGCTAAAAAACACAAAAAATAACACAGGCGAGAATCGAACCAAAGAGCGATCCGACAACAACCTCCTAACCACTGGGCCATAAGGGAAAAAAGTTTTACATTACGACCAGTCATTACTAAAGCTATATGTAACAAGATAATTAGGTACATGATTTAGCTGTAATTTGGAGTTAAAGATTTTATATACTATTTGTAACAAAGCGTTAAGTTATTTTTGTGATTAGATCATTAGTGATGAGCATTAATCATTACATTCTTAAACTTTGTAGTGAGTTAATTTAAGATCTTTTATATGGAAATCACCAAGAGGTTTTTGTCTGGCAAACCATAACTGATAGTTAGATATTTAGTTAGATAAGTAAGAGATTGTGCAACAATATTAAGTTTAATAAACTTCTTCGACAATTTATAACAGTAATATTTATTCATGTTTTATGTTAGCATGTTTATATAAATCGTTAACACAACACAATGCGTCATCTTGCGAGCTCCAACTCGGAAACAATAGCACCATTGTTGGCCTTTACAAATAATTATGTAGGTAATCATAACTTTGAATAGGTATGCGTCTTACATTGTTGTTAATGAAACTGTACCCAATCGTTTATAAACACATTTATGATGTAATAGAATAAGATTCAATTATTTTATTCAACTTTTAGGTTTAAAATAGACGATGGTGAATTACGAAAGGGGATTTACTTAAACTTGTACATCAATTAATTTGCTTTAGTTAATAAAGTATATAAATTATTGATTTATGTATAATTACCAACTTTAGTTATTTAAGTATTGAAATTATTTATTTAATTTGTGTGTAAACAACCACTTTAGTTCTTTAATGAGGTATAAAAATTATTTATTTGATTTATATGTAAATAGCCACTTAGTTAATCAAGAATAGAAGTTATTGATTTAATTTATGTGCAAATACCCACTTTAGTTAAAGTTAGTTTCAGTTCAATTAAGTTTGATAAATTCAGTTTGATATAATAACATTTGCGTAAGCACAAGAACACATTATAACCAGCACTACTAAAAATGGTTTAGTAAAACCAGATGCATGGCATTTTGTAAAAAGGAACAAGTTACATATTGATAATTAAGTATTTTTCCGGCTGTCAGCGGTTTAATTTTATCATTATATGTTTTTTATATTTCAATAGAAACCAGACATTGAAAAAAACAATCCTAGCGACACAAAAATTAAAAAAAAATAATTCAATAATTGCGACGCAGGAATTTAATGTTTGAGTTCACAATGAACAGTAAATGCATAAATAGATGCATTTTCAAATAACATAGCCATAGACAGTAACAAGAAGATAAAATCAAAGACCAAAGACAACGATTGTAGCATAATAAACCTTTGACAAAACGAACAACCAATAAATTCTACAATGATATTCGTAATTTTACACAAAATAGACAATGATCACATTCGTTCATTATTGTTAGTGAGCAACCTGCATGTGACACGTGTACATTTCATTAATAAATTAACGCGGAATTCTAGCTAAATACCTAGTATATAATACGCTAGCATCTTTAGGTACGTTCATTCTCAGCCAGTCCAACTATAATAAGTAGACGTGGCATAACAAAGATGCAACTTTATTAGTTAGAAAGAAAAATAATAGTTTATTTTAAAAGATAATCGCCGTAGTAGGCGGTAAACGTATTTAATAATATCTACTATATATAAATATAATTGTATCGCCGTACAAAACCGCAAACAGAAGGTTATATAGGAAAATGAAAAGAAATGGAAAAGAGAAGGGTGTGAATTCGTTCCATAAGTCAGCCAAAGCAGTAATTATTAGCAGTAATTATTAGCAATAATTACCAGTAGCAATGAATTACCGTAGTGGCATTTAAAAAAGCTAATCGCGAAGCATACGTTCAACGAAGGTGACCTTAGCACGTCGTTAGAGGACGAGGCCTTAAATCGCAATACAAAGAATGCGATCAATGAATGTGACCACAGCGCGTCATTTAGTTGACACGTGACCGCAAGCAAAACGATTATAACTTGTTATTTATGCGGTTGATACTAAATTAATTATCAAAAATTTGTCTGTTGTGACCGGCGCAACACAACCGACCTTCCGTGCACAACAGAACAAAAAGAGAAAATGTCTATTGTGACCGGCATAACACCACCGAACTACTGTGCACAATATAACAAGCAAAAAGAAACAATACATGCCACTAAAATAATCACTAACACTGCTTTGGAACGATTTCACACATACACGGTTAAAAAAAAATAAATAAAAAAGACTTACCCGGAGGCGGATTCCCAACAAAACCCTACCTATATATTCCCGTGGGCGTCACTGTAATGTAGTGTCGCCTTTGGGTTTGGTTAAAATGAAAAATGTGAGTTGAATGTTACAATAAAAAAACGATTTAATTCATCAAAGAATCTAATACATCCTTTAGCAAATGATTTTACTTAAGAAAAAATACTAAAAAATGCTATTTAAAGATATATAATCAGGGTCGCGTGATTCGGCGATGGAAAGGAGTCTTGTTGGGGACTCGCCTCCGAGGACGTCCAGAAAAAGCAGCTTAGCACTTCTCGGTGTTCAGACGAATGCAGCCAAAAGAGAAGGCGCGCTCCCAGCGCCTCAGTATTTATAGTAGCTCGAGGTGTGGTGTCTGAGGTGAGGGCCGAAGGTGCAGGCGGCCGGGCGGATGGTGTCATCGCGACGTCACAGCGACGTCACATACTTAGATACCTGGCATTCCTAGGGTTGTCTAAAATTTCGGATACGTACGGCAGTTTGTACGCGTCTTTTTTAGTAATAGAATTAAGTTTCCGACTATCTAAACAAAACCTTAGTTTACCGTCCTTCTTAGGCGTTAGTAAAATAGGTGACGACCAAGGACTTTCGCATTTTTCTACCACTCCCAATGCAAGCATTTCGTCTAATTCGTCAATAATTATTTTTAATTTCGCCGGTGGTAGCCTATAATATCTTTGGCGTATCGGCGCAGAATTGCCAGTGTGTATAGCATGTTCTATTAAGTGAGTTCGTCCTAACACGGCTTTTTCAGTAAAAATCTACTCGTATTTCTTTATAATTAACTTAGCCGTTCTTTGTTGCGACTCACTCAACTCACTAAAAGATTGCAATACGTTCGTGTTACTTGGCTTATTTTCACTTATCACACTATACGGCAATGTTTTAGACATGCATACGGATGCAATATGGTTAGGCAGTAATTTAAATATTTTCCAGAAATCGATGCCTAAAATTAAATTACTTGTAACTTCTGGAATAATATAAGCTTTCAATAAGTGGGTTTGATTATAAAAAGTAGTGGGTAAGTTGATAAAACCGCGCGGCAACAATTTATCTCCACCCGCGGACCGAATAGAATTAGTGTTGTGACACTGCTGTATTTCTAACCCGGTTTTAGTAATTACCTCCAGATGGGAGTTGTTACCTAAAATTGTAATGGCTGAACCGGAATTGAGCAATCCACAAATAGGTAAACTGTCAACCGTTACGTTAACATAGGGCCGTAAGTCATTTTTAGGTTTATTATCCAGGATTGACGCGACGGAATAACTAGAGAAATACACTTTTAGAGTGTTTAGCTAATTTCTCCAATCATCTTTGTCAAAACTAGTCGAATAGGTTGTAGAACCTAATTTAGGTTTTGACACGCCCCGACCCTGACAAACTAGTTTTTTTTGGTTTCGTCGATTTACAGTTCGGGCCGTTAGGGAATGTCACATCCCTACGGCCACACTTGAAGCAAATTGCAAACCGATCGCGTTCACACTCCTTCAAACTATGATTATTGACACGGCAGCGCGGACAGTACTTGGATGTGACTAGAGCGACATAGCCAGGTTTAGACTTAGGATTGCTAGGTTCGTTGTTCTCAGTGTATTCGGGGTTATCGGGCGTACCCTCTATAGTGCGCTGCCACTATAATAACTAATAATTATTGTAGGAATTTTTACGCGCTCGGTTAGTAGGTTTATGATTGTAAGCTAGGTCTGGTGCCAAAGTGTCGTTACTATAATACGGTTCGCGGAATTGAGAGTTCAAACATTTCATCCGTTCGTTATTTAAACATAACGACTGCAGTGTTGCTATACTGTCTATTGAAGATATTAACGGAGCTAGCACTAGCGAATAGCATAGACGTATGTTATGCAATAGGATGTCTAATTTTTCGAGTTTGGACAATCGCTTTGACGGTGACAGCCTAGCAAACAGCTGATTCATTATAGAGAGATAAATAATTATAGTTTCGGTAGCACCTTGAGTACGTCGGCGGATTTCATTTAATAAACGGTAGTCATAATCGTACGGTGTGAAATCGTCTATTAATTTAGTGGTGAGTTCTTCCCATGTGGTAAAATATTCTTTTAGGCCGCGGTACCAGTGGAGTGCGTTGCCGGTGAATATTTCGGAGGCAAAGATAAAATTTTAGTGGAAGGTAGATTACGCTCGGTTTGGAATTCGGTTACGCGTTGTAGAAACGCTTGGACGCATCCCGTACCGTCGTATTTTAACTTAGACAGTTCGCTAACTCTCAAATGCTCGCAATGCAATACTGGGGTTAACGCTGCCTGCGTCGAGGTAGACGGCGCAGGTTGGAACCCTGCAACAGCATCAGCTGAGCAAACACCTGATTGCTAAATGGCGGACAGCTCCGCCGAGAGCTTGTCGAACCGGCTGCACAATTCGGTTATACGTTTGGAGTACGCCGTAGGACGTTCCATCCTACGGAGTCTGTGGAATAAGTGGTTGTGCAGTGCGGTAGACCTCCTAGCTAGGTTCGCGTCGTAAGAAGTAGATAACGAATCCACTCGTTTGGCCAGCTCAGAAACGGCCTCGCTAGCGCCCTCGAAGTCCACCGCGATGGCTAGGCCCGACTCCGAAATATCATCATTTGTAATGGCTTCCAGTAATTTAGGGAGTTGCTTCCGCAGACCTAGGATAGAGGTAGCCGGCTCCTCACCTCTGCTCGCAACCTCGTATGCTAACTCGCTTTTATTTAATAGAAAGTATTTTATGGGGTGTGAGCCCATTGTGTATGAAAGAGTACCGCGTAAGTATAGCACTACATACTACACTTAGTGCGCAAGCGTTCCGCCCTTACAAATGGCCTACTTTACGATTAGGCGTAAAAGTTTGACCGTTAGAACTAATTAGAAAAAACGTTAGAATTCAAATTTGCGAACTAGTACGTAGTTACACTAAAAGTACAATTAGTACAACAATACGTATGTGGCGCTCCACATTGGGCGCCACTGTATCGGGTTCTGGTATTAAAACGCAGCAGACAATACTCGGCATTAAACGCATAGAACCTTCTATGCGTTTATTGCCGAGTATTGTCTCACTTCCCTTGCACGAGTATGAACGACCAACAACACGACACTGGCCTGAACACTAAGGGCTGCAGTCTCCCACGCTGTTCTCTCCAGTAGTGTGCAGGGCAGGCTGCTCGAAGGCTGCGCGTAGCGCTGATCCTCGCTGACGTTGGCTTCAGCTGGCAGGCGCCGGCAGTGTGTTTGCGATCTGGTGCAGATCCTCGCTGACGTTGGCTTCAGCTGGCAGGCGCCGGCAGTGTGTTTGCGATGAGCAGGGCAGGGCCAGGCTCTTCGGCAGAGGTGACACCGAAGACGATACAGGGAAGTGTAGCGGTCTACGGTAGCGTAGCCCCGGAGCTTTAAGGTAGACCTGGAACCTGAAGGAACGCAGCATTAGGAGAGCCACAACCAATAGAGTTAGGCAGGCGGCGTCAGCCGGCCTCAGCTAGCAGGTAGAGATATGGGCAGTACGCTGGTGCAGTAAATGTAGTAACTTACCCACAGCTGGGACTAGGATACACGTACAACGTAGATGTAGCACAGTTAGGCACGGTAACAATCAGTAGCGGTGCTGGCCTCTCTGTCGGCCTCTTTATATACCGGGCCCTCCATCAAAGTTCGTGTCGGCGCATTACCAAATACGGGCAAAACTCACGAGCACGGACGATGGCCTTCTCTGATTGGCCGAGCGTATGGACGGTATTATGACATACACTCGGTAGGTACCGGAAATACGTTACAATATCAGGTGCATATTTTGCGCCTGATTGGAATATCGTTATATAAAATGCTCCGAGTACAGGCAACATGTTCGGACGAAGGGGCCGGGCACGGTTCCAACGACACTTTAGCATGTTGTTGCAGCCAATAAAGTAGACCAAAGTTTTGTTAGCTTTACTTCCAGCCTCACGTTATACATAATATGGGTACGTAGGTGAGTAATAAAATGTATATTATTTCTATACTGTGCAGATATTTCAAGCCTGAATTTTTAGCATACTGAGTATATTTTAGTTTAATCTCTTTTTTATTTCACACCTTCGTCGCCAGTTTTAGAGCACAAAGAAAGTGTAATTTTAACACTGCCTACGCACTCTGACTTTGGATGAAGTTTCTATAGTTTTATAAATATATTTAGATTCACGCATCACAATTGAAATTAACTATTATAGATGGATATACAATAATGTTTTATACACATAATTATATACGCAGCAGCGACAGCTGAGTGGAGAGACCGCCAGACTGCTACGTAGAGGGTCCCTGGTTAGAATTCACGGCAAGCACCAATGACTTTTTGAAGTTAAATTGTTAATTATCGCTTGCATATCGGTGAAGGACAATATCATGAGGAAACCTACATGTCTGAGAGTTCTCCATAATGTTCTCGAAAGACATGTGAAGTCTGCCAACCCGCATTTGGCTAGCGTGGTGGACTATGGCCTTACCCTTCTAATAGTGAGAAGAGGCGCGTGCCCAGCAGTGGGACAGTATATTGAGCTGACGATGAATATATACCTACACAGTTTAATACAAAGACAGGCAATTTACAGCAAAATGTACAGTTGGCAGTCTTATCGCTAAAAGCTATTTCTAGGCAATCTTAGAAGGGACAGAAATATATTAGAGAAACATAATTTCATAGTGATCAAATTAAAATCAGACGCCGGAATTTATTTCTTTTCATAATGCAAGGATAGGACTCGAAATGAAATTATACTTGCATAATCATGCATCATTTTTAATTTTCTGCTACTTAAACAAGCTTCCGAAGCCACCAGCTTGTTCAAGTAGCAGAAAAAATAAAAATCGATACATTTATGTTCTCGGTCAATTCTTACTGACTAACTGGTAGCTTGTAACTATTGACCCGATATTCACCAAAGAAACAAGAAGAGATATACAAGGAAACTACATTACGTAGGAGCAAAGGGTCCTCACACTTATAAGTACTTTTTCGATTTGAGGAAAACGATTACAGATTGAAGGGGCGTTTTTAACCCTTGGATCTTGGGGTACGGGATTAATAAAGCCCTTTATTTTAAGGAGCTGAGCCTTGAAGAGCGATAGAATATAGAGAGACCAATAGACGACATGTAAAATACCAAGGGGTTTAGAGCCACAAAGCCCACATCTGACTTCTCTCTTATTAAATTGGTACCTAACTGTTGCTTGCCTCATGCCGTGAAAGAACAGTCTTGCCAGTCATGGCGACGTTGTTGACAGTTGTTATGAGAAGTATTTACAATACAATATAATGTTAATGGTCTTAATTACTGACATCACTAGTTTTTTGTGTAGACACTTAGTAGAACAGTCTGATAGACCAGGCAGCATATGACAGGCCTTAAGCTGAAGGTATTGATTTGCAACTAGATCAACGCAAGGTCGATGATGAGTAAAGGCCGATTCACACATATCAGTGAAGTCTCAGTACCGGCAACGTGTCCGCACAGGTCAGTATCAGTGCTACAGTAAGGCGGCATTGCTTCAATTCACACATGTATCAGTGCGCGGATCGGAAGCACTGAGAACGGTGCGCCGATAGTCGGTGATGGTTATGCTCTATTCAACGATACGGAACTAGCAATGATAGCCATTGCTTCAGACAAAGAAGAAGAAGAGCAGCATCAAGGGAAAAAAAGAAAATGGGTGCATGAAGCATGGTAATTAACAGAAACAGAAGGAGAGTTCATGACATTATACAAAGAATTCATTAAAGATGAAAGGAAATATTTTGAATATTTTAGAATGTCGGATTCTATCAGTCGCTCGTCCTCCATTTCGTTTTACGGACAACGGCGTCCGTGATCGGACAAAAAATATCGTCGCCACTGATTACGTCCGTGATCGCCGGCGCCGGCACTGTCACTGAGAGTACAGTGTCTTCACTGACACTGACAGGTGTGGATACGTTCATAGAAAATGTATGAAAGAATAATTATCACGGTGCCGGTACTTAAGTTAGAATATAATTTTTTTTAACATCAAGGCAGATAGTCTAAGGTCAGTGCATTGTTTCGGTATCAGTGTTGTTATACCATGCCGAAGACAATCAACACTGGCGACATCTAACGGTCAGCACCGGTACTAGATAATAATTCGCGCTATGAAAGTTTTTCCACGAGATTACTATAAATACAATTTGTCATCAACTTCAGAAAATGGTTTATCAGCCACGTTTACTTAACCTGATCAGAGAAACCTCTCATTATTTTGATAAATATCTTATTCCTCGACAAGTTTTTTGAAAATAATATACTAAAACCAATAATTTAATGCTACCGATAATGAATTCTGCCATAATCCTAACTTTCGATACACAGATGCGTTAAAATCTCTGGTTAAACTTTGTATTTACATGTCAGTAGGTCAGAGTTGGATATGCTTCAGTCAGATTTTGTTCTTAGCCGGGTAAGGCTTTAAACATATCCTTGATCTAATATATAGCGCTTACTAGATATTCAAAACAAAAAATCTTAAATGATTCAAATATGATATGCTCATAATACGCTGGTCGGCGTGTGATGATGACTTCCTGGCTTCCAATTATTCTATTTACATCCCTAATAGCATTTCGCAGTTCACTTCTAGACAGCTCTCCTGATGTGGTTCACAATATCAATCTGAGTCAATAGGAGGATATGGCCTACTCCAGACGGTTTGGTCTAGAGTTGGACGTCAAATTTTAAGTCTATTCACAAAGAAACTATTTACTTCGCGTGTTTTTCTTAGTCACCTCTAAAGGTGCGTACCAAACATATACCATGTTTCAATAATGTGGAGACTAAATATTACCCAATATGTTACATAATCTATAGAAATAGCGATAGTCTAGTGGAGATACCAACGGACTGCCATGCAGAGGGTATCGGTTTTGAATCCGCGGCGCGCACCAATGACTTTTCAAAATTAAGTGCGTATTACATTTTTAATTATCGCTTGCCCAGTGCCTTAGAGAGCACGTTAAACCGTCGGTCCCGGCTGTCATGAAGATCTTTGACAGTCGTTTCAGGGAGTCAGTACCCTCAAATAAACTGATACTGGTCTATACCATAGAATATCGCTACCCCTCTGAGTTGCGGAGGTTAGACGGCAGTCTCTTTGTGGAAAAGTTGATATTCTGTCATATCTGATTAGACCAGTTAGCGGACCTCGGGCTCCAGGGCGTGTAGTCTTGGATGCAACTGGGATAACGCTAGGGCAATGATGATGTTACATAATCTATACATACCTTTACTATACCTACGGAATGGAATGAAGAAGGGTAATTTTGTGTCATTCTTAATGCGATACCACGCAAAATTGTTTTATTCAGAATGTTTTATAATAAAGTGAGTTTTCCAATAGCATTATGGCACCGTACACCAGTTAAAATTATTCGGTCAGTACAGTAACTTGACTACGAATAAATATATTCCACCGTTGTCGCCGAAGAAGCAAAACTAGATCTCAAACTAGTGCAACTGGCTCAAACTTGGGGACTCCAAGTAATTACGTATGTGTCGAAAGGACAAATGTATTTTCAGCCAGTATCACACGAAAGTTAGTTATGTGAACAAGCATTGTAAGTCATAGGTACTTGGGAAACATTTGGAAATAAAATGTGCGAGATTTTTCTGTCCGATAGGGATGTTATCTAACCGCTTATTATGAGAGGTTTAAACATAGTATTAGATTTAAGATTAGAAGAAAGCCAGAAAACGAACAAATGGATTACTACTGCTAACGTTGACTTATCCCGATCCCTACAATCAATCATAATCCTATTTAATTCCATGTTTCAAGGCCGCACTTTATCTGCCTCAAACTTTAAGAGGGACACTCGTGTCCCAAATTCTAAATTTTCCATATAAACCCAAAAGCTTATCTTGTTGGATTAGGATTAATCCAGAGTTTGTAGACAGCCTGTTATCGGCTTTGCGAGTTTTTAACGTCCAACATTTTTTGTGTCAAACGTGATGTTTTAAAGGTCAGTCACTATTTTTTGATACCTGTGTAATGTTATTGAGAACTGCTGGATTTTAAAATCAAACTACGGTTTACGGATCCTATTGCGGTATTACATTTAAACCGAATGACCTCGAAACTACATTTTGTATTACCTATTACTAGCCGACGTTTCAGTTTCTTTATAGGAACCGTAGTTTATAGTTTGATTTCAATATATAACATTCGCGTAAACCCAAGAATATACAGCCGGTTTTTGTTTAGAATTGCCATGTTTTGTTATCTTCTATATTTGCAAATGACGGTCCGTAGTTTTTACCTACCCCTTCAGGAAACAGGTGTGATTATATGTATATACTATTGATACATGTGGGTAGTTGAAACAACAACAATTTTCTAAATTTGCTCTACAATAAAATTTTATAAAAATAGTTAATAATAGTCATTTTACAATTTAAATGAGTATAATATATAAGTAGTTAACAGTATATACCTGCTGGTTAAGCGTTATCTCCAACAACTAAGAAGCTTAAATTAATTGACTAGAATGGATCCATTCAACAGCACAAGCATTCTTGATATGCAAACATACTTTGAGGAGCGTATTGCCAAATTTGAGGCTGAATTGCAAAAGAAGTCTTCGCAAGGCACTGGCACCTTGGCTGAGGAATTTGCTTCGCTCAGCTTTTTTATGTTACTGGCACTAAAATCATTCTCACAGCAGCTCGACAAGGTGGCCCGTGAAGTAGATACAATGGAAATGCGCAGCCGCAGGAAAATGTTACCGCTTCATGGTGTTGAGGACCACAAGGTCGAGGACACGGCCAGGGGGCTTATTCACTATGACCACTGAAATACCATGCTCAAGACGTGTGTCGTCGTGACGTGCACTAGACGTAAACGTGATTCAGTAACGTGACGTACCACGACAATCAAAATATTGTATTTAGTATGCCATACGACAGCTTGTCTATGCCTAGTTATCAATTTCACAACATTCGTTCATAAATCTTAATGCCGGTTTGCCGGCTCAATTTCGATTTTATAAATATTATTTTACTAACTTGTAATTTTCACTATAAGCTGCAGTACAAATAAAAAAGGTTAATAAAACTCAAATTATATTATTTTAGTTCAATTTCGCCAGGAACAATCTCAAAATAAAAATTGGTTGCCTGTAAAGTCGGTATACGGGCGAAAGTTTTACGTGACAACGACTTTGAGTGGTAAAATAATTTTAATGTGAATATTCATTCGTATAGTAGGAAGAAGGATGAAAGACGCGTGCCTTTCACTTTTTATGTCTGTCTCTCTCGCTCTTAGGCGGGACGCGTGCCTCTCACTCGCTCTCATTGTGAGCGCATAACGTGAGCGGAGCGTAACGCAGTTTCTTGAAGTGTCACCCGGCAAACCAATTTATAAGACGTTGTCACGTCAAAAATTGATCTTAAAAGTTTATTTCATCTATTGTACTTAAGTCAATTTTTGAACGATAACATATATGATGACATTGATGACAGACATGACCGTTGCTGTCGCGCTACAATATAAAAAAATATAAGTGCGGCTAGTGCAGCAAATAGCCCAATTCTAACAGAATTTAATAAATCATAATGGATTTATTATTTATCCGAAGACGAGTGAGACGCTGGCGCCAGCGACAGGCGTCAATTTTCATTATACATAATATTTAATTAAACAACTTTGACACGGACACTGGTAAATAAAAAAGCAAATAAACTTAACATTTAACCACTAACGGACACTGAAAATAATATAAAACAAATAAACTTAGTACTTATTTATCCTCTATCGTTTTACAATAAACGCGTTACGTGACCTCTTAGCTCACGGAATTTTGACAACTAAAACCGCGTCCGAAACGTGCGCTACCGTCCTTGTCAAACTTGAAGTTGGTATAGTGAATACCGTTTAAGCCAATAACGTGCCGACGTGGGTAACTAGCACGTTAAAGCACGTTAAGACTTCAAAATGGTCACAGTGAATAAGCCCCCAGGGTGGTGACAGATATTGTCAAGCAGCGACTCAAGATTGACAATTTCAGCTCTGATAGTGTTCGTCGATGCAACAGGATGGGTCGTCCAACATCTAGCAAAAAAGCTAGGCCCATTCTACTCAAACTTGAGACTGTTGAGGTGTGGGACCGCATATGGTTCTCGAAAAAAAAACTGAAGGGATCAGGCATCACGTTGTCGGAGCTCCTGACCCGATCAAAACACACCGCTTTAATGGCTGCACGTGCGAAGTTCGGAGTTGCGAAGTGCTGGACAAAAGAGGGCCACATCCACATACTGGCGACGAGTTACAGAATCCTGCAATATGACAATTTTAAATCTTGATGCTACGCATCATTTTCCTAACACTTCTCCTTCTTTACTTGACCTCATTCTGGTATCTTCTTTCAATTACGTTCATAGGCATGGCCAATGCTCAGCAGACGCATTTTCTTACCATTTACACCCTTCTATCTTTCTTACTATATCTTTCTTACAATTTACACCCACCCAAGTCGAAGCCAAAGATAATTCTGCAACGCAATTTTGGTGGCATGGATCAAGATAAATTGCGTGAGGATGCCAGTAACATCAATTGGGAATCGCTGTTTTCCACAGATTGCGTCGACACAAAAGTCCATATATTTACAAACCAATTGCTGCAATTATATGACGTGCACGCGTCTGTGCGTGCAATGAAAATGAAGCATTTACCAGCACCGTGGCTAATGGATGATATTAAACGCATTATGGCTAAGAAATGTGCCGCAAAGTCATTAATGAAGCAAAAGCCGACTCCTTCAAATGTTGATAAATACGTAACTATTAGAAATCACTGCAATAAGGTGTGTAGGAAAGCACAACGCCAACATATTCATAAATCCGTTGAAAACGGTGATCCAGCTAAAGTCTGGAAATTTCTTAAAACTTTAGGGTTGGTAAGACTCAGCAACAAACCATTCCTAATAATTTCAACATTGATTCACTTAATAAACATTTCTCCTCGTCGTCCAAGTTTGATGGAAATATTAAAAGTAATACCCTGCAGCATCTTTCAACTTTACCAATGCCTGATTATTCTCCCTTCATCTTCTCGCAATTTGCCGCTTGTGATGTTAAAAAGAGTATACTGGCAATTACTTCTAATGCAGTTGGTAATGACTGTGTCAGCCGTAAAATGACCCTTCCCATCCTTGATGAAATCCTTCCCGTCCTATGCAATATACTTAATAAGTCTATTTCCCTCGGTGTCTTTCCCTTAGCATGGAAATAAGCACTTATTATTCCCCTACCTAAAAAACCTAAGCCTTCTACTTTAGCAGATTACCGTCCTATATCCATATTACCGTTCCTATCAAAAGACCTAGAACGTCTTATCCATACACAACTTAGTTCCTTCCTTTGTAAAAATTCCCTTTTAAATCCATACCAGTCAGGCTTCCGTCCAGGGCACAGTACCGTTACTGCATTAGTTCACGTTACCAATAATATCAGGCTAGGTATGGACTGTGGCAATCAAACGGTTCTATCCTTACTTGATTTCAGCAATGCGTTTAACACCGTAGATTTGCACATCATACTTGGCATTCTACACTCTCTTAACATATCTCCATCGGCAATTGACTGGGTTCAGAGTTACCTGTTTGGACGCCGGTAACGTGTACGCATTGATGATACCTATTTCGCTTGGTCCAATACGATTGCAGGTGTTCCACACGGTGGCGTGCTATCCCCTTTACTCTTCGCTATATTTATTAATTCTATTTCAAACAAATTACTTTCATCCTACCACCTTTACGCAGATGATTTGCAGATTTATACGCAAGCTCCCTTGAATAGATGAGCAGACGCTTGTACAACGATTGGCACGGACTTGGCTCGAATCTGTGATTGGACGCAGAAATTTGGACTCTCAGTAAATCCGGACAAAACGCAGCTGATTATTATTGGCAGCCAAAGAATGGTGTACAAAATTAACTGGTCCGATTTGCCAAGCATTAATTTCAATGGAAAAGACCTTTCATTTAGTAAAAATGTAAAAAATCTTGGTATTTACATTGATGAAACCATGTCTCGGCGACCACAGCTACAAGAAACGAGCCGAAAACTTTTTGCATCAGCTGGATCTTTACGTAAGTTACGCAACTTCTTACCAACTGCCACTAAGATTGCGCTTGTACAGTCTTTGCTTCTACCAATCCTTGACTACGCCGATGTCAGCTATCTTGACCCCACCGAGGAGCAACTAAACAAACTTGAGCGTCTCCAAAATTTCTGTATAAGATTTATATTTGGGCTACGCAAATATGATCATGTCTCAGAATTCCGCAATAAGCTCAAGTGGCTATCGATTCGACTTCGCAGAAATACTCACATTCTCACTTTATTTTATAATATCTTGTTTAATCCTAGTACCCCCTTATATCTCTAAGAACGTTTTAAGTTCTTTAATGACACACATAATATATGAGATCCTTGAGGTCGTCCGAGGATTTGACGCTGGAAATGCCAATGCATTCCACTAGCTTTTTTGATAAGTCTTTTACTGTCCAAGCTGTACGCCTGTGAAATGGACTTCCTTTAGAAATTCGAAGAGCAAAATCCCTTAAGATATTTAAAGCTATGATAAAAACGCATTACCTTTCATCAATTTCATAACATAGAATATGGTTAGACCTGGTATGTATTTTATATATTATAGTATATGTGTAAGTATATTGAATTTTGTATATATGTAGGTATATTGAATATAGTTGTAGGTATGTATGAATTTATATGTATGTTTTGAGCCCTTATTTATAAGTTTATCATATTGTTTATTCTCGATGTTTTTAGCACCACACAGAACTTTACATACATATATACATACATAGACTCACGCCTGTTTCCCCGAAGGGGTAGGCAGAGGCATATTAAACTCCCACTTTTCGCCAGTGTTTTGATCCCACGTAATAGGTGGCGAGCCTATTGCCGCTTATCGGGATATTTTGTTTGCCAGAGCCTCGTCCGTTGATCGGCAGGTGCACCACTTGCAGGTGAGGTTGGCTTTAATGAACAGAACTTTAATGCTTACATTATTCCTGTCACCCAAAGAGGTTGCCTGGAAGAGATTGCTCTTAGCGATAAGGCCGCCTTTTGTACAATTTGTTAATTTGGTAATAAGAATGTCATCAAATGTTTTATGGTGTACAATAAAGAATATTCTTTCTATCTATACTTATGTATATTCGATTTACTCGTGGCAAAGTGGCGACTGCACCACTGTATTGATAAACAAAACATAACTACACGTCTTTATCCCCGAAGGGGTCGGCAGAGCTGTATCAAATAGCCACACTTCGCCAGACTGTATAGACTTGTTAGTTTAAGTATGTTTGTCATACCCTGGCTTATAGTCACAAAAAGTTACATCAGCACCAATAGTACGGTGATCACACAGATTTTTTTTCTTTTTTTTTTAGCAACTCCCGCACTAGGAATAAATCCTGTGTCGCGGACGACTTTACAAACATACAACTAACGGACACAATTAACACACAGACTCGAAACAAAAATTTATTGATCACATAAAGTGTTATCTCGTGCAAGAATCGAACCCACAACACTCGGCGCAGTGTCAAGCGACGAGGCAGCCACTTAAACCACTACGCCAACCGTGCAGTACACATCTCGGTAGTAATGAAGATCTATTATAATAGTCGTACCGGATATCATTAACGTCAAACGTCCTGACACTAGGTAATCTTAGATATAGAATATGACCTGCCCTTTGGGTCGCGGTGGTACATTGGTAGACAATGTAAGGGACAGAGCAGAAGACTCCAGCCTCTTCTCATGGAAAAAAAAATATTGAAAATTTATTAAAATTGAAGAGCACGAACAATGTTATTTAGTGTCTTTGATAGTCGTGCTGGCACTAATAAACATTTGTGTTTGAACAAGAGGCACATTGTTTACTTGCTTTTTCTTTTTACAAACGTATTAAGTACAGTATCATCAAACCTAAAAAGCAACTAAAAAGATTTTAGAAGAAAAATCTGGAACCACCTGTTCTATAATCTATTCATACGTTTAACAAAAACATGATCCCTTTCCCCTCTGGCATATACGCGGGGTTATGCCTAACTCAATAAATAAACCTTCTCAATCTTATTGTAAACCAATATACTATTTATATTGCACTTAACAAATAAAAGGAACGTGTCCATTCACGTTTGTTTCTGAATTGCTTAAGGGTCCCTACGGTCCGGATTGTCCCTCAATGGTGACCGAATAAAGAGGGCACCGAAAATGCGACGAAAAAAAGTCACTTCGTTCGAGAGTTTCTATTAAATCGAAAGAGATATTTTGTAGCCCCAAACGAACTGGGGAAATTAAGTTCAGATCAAAATTGCGACAGAAATTGCTTTGTGGTTCAAATTTGAACAGAGTTCATGTTTGCGCGAACACAGAGGTAGGATTAAATTGTTTTCTACCGCAATTATTGTGATTATAATGTTGAAAAGGCTGCGGTAATGCGTCAGGGTGGTAAACTGTGGCCTTGTACTTGACACAGTGAGAAGTGACGCGTTACCAGCAGTGAAAAGGTTTATTTACAGGGTTAATGATCATGATGATACAGTGTGTAGACTTAGAAGTGGGCTATGGTGGAAGTCTTTTGGTTCAGATGATTTATATAAACTAGAAAATGTAGCAAGTCATCTTCTTGAAACTGCAGGTGCTTTAAACCAGAGTAGCAGACATAGTACGGGGATGACACACGTAGCATCAATCTTTGTGTGAGTGTTGCCATTTTCATGTACAGGAACTTTTTGTAGAGGTACAATACATAATTTTATAATCTACATGAAGCTTAATCTAATCTTGATGTCTAAGTAGTATATGTACAAAAAAAACGTAAAAAGAGATTAAAAATTGAAAATATTTACACGGTTTAGGCGTCGTAAAATGCCTCCGCATCAATGTCATCGGGTAACGTGCCCAGAAGGCTGGCATCATTGCCACGCTGGATGGCAATGCTGATTCTCTGAGCAAAGAATAAACCAGCCTTCTGGTCACGTGAGACGTCGATTAAACGTTTCGAAATTTCCCAGAACAGTGAACGAGCGCTCGGACCCCATGAGCCTAGCGTTTCCAACCCAATCGGCTCAAACAGGTAATTACTCACTAAATTACTGTATTTGCGCCGTTTGAGGGTTTCCGCAGTTGCAGCAGCAGCGCCAGCATGGCCTCCCGTGCTTGGAATTTGTGATGGCGCGAGGGTGTCTACGCAAGTTGCGTCCCACACCAAAGGCCTACCCATTTTCCAAGGCAACAATGACATACCATCAGGTCTCTTACCGTCGTCGCGTACCAAACCATTTGGTTCAAGTACAGCTGGTACGCCAGACGCGACAAGAGCACGACGAATTATGTCATTCAGATGGGCGTGACGGGGAATTCTACCAGCGCTTCTGCTGCAAGATAGCCCATGGTGTCCGAGGCTATCGACGTCTTCTCCACAATGACATCGATGCGGAGAAACACAAGGAGCACCTAAGCGAAGACAAGTGGCGATACGGAACGTCTCATCGTCCAACATGGTTCCAGTGTTGGACGATGGTAGTGCCTGAAGCCACAGACCCGATTCCCATTCTCCCACAGCCAGCAAGCGAGCACGCTCTGCAACATTAAAAGTTGTTTCTAAAAGAGTTTTCCTTACAATGTCACAAAGCGGCGCGTCCCACTGTCTTTGGGAGAATAGGTTGGTAGGCAAATCAGCGCTTGGACAAACCATTTTCCAGGCGTTTACAGCTTCGGTTTTGCACAGCACTTCTGAGTTAACTAGTGTAGGTGATAAAATTTTCCTAGTTAACTCTTCCGTGCTGTGAACCGAAGATAGAAACGCCGGTATATACATATACAATAGATACATAGATATACATATATAATACATTGTATATGTATATCTTTGCATCTTTTACGGTGCACGCATCGTTGCAACAGTCACGAAGTAATCAGACGGACGTATCGCTGTAACATATTCTTAAGAAAAATATTGTCGAACTAACAATATATTTTCGATTTGGCGTTCAACCTGGATTTTATTTTTATCATAACCGCCGAACTCTGTGACTTAAAGTTTATTTAATGTTTGGTTTTATGCTTTTTTTAATTTTTCTTCTAAAATATTAAGAAATACCTTTTATTAGAAAGTATAGCAACTAATCACCCAGAGAGTCATTTTGATCCAATTTGACGTGTAAGTCTTAAACATGTCTTTGTTCTTAAGATTGTTCGCTTTGACTCGGGTATTAGGCTTTGTTAGGTTTCTAGGCAGCGATAGCCTAGTGGAGAGACCGACAGACTGCTACGCAGACGATCTGGGTTCAAATCCACGGAGCGCACAAATGACTTTTCGGAGTTAAATGCGTATTAAATTGTTAATTATCGCTTGCTAAACGGTGAAGGAAAACATCGTGAGGCATCCTGCATGTCTGAGAGTTATCCGTAATGTTCTCGAAAGACATGTGAAGTCTGCCATCCTGCGCTAGGCCAGCGTGGTGGACTATGGCCTTACCCTTCTCATAGTGAGAAGAGGCCCGTGCCCAGCAGTGGGACAATATAAATACAGAGCTGATTATGATGATGATGATGATGAGGTTTCTAGGCAAGCTTTCTCCATAGACTACATTAGACCATTGCCACTAAAAAGTATAGTTATGGGGAGCAGAATGGAGATCGGCTGAAGAAAATAAACTGCTTGCGTACCTAAATCTACACGGACAAGCGGCGGACTTGCCTAGTAGAATAAACACAAAAACCGCATCATATAACGAAATAATTACAATTCTTCACCCTAGAAAGTGAGAGGGCGGCGGAAAAATTAATTTCGCTCAGTGATATGGCACTTCCCTTGAACCCAGTAACTTTGTCAATATGACACAGAATACTACGGATCTTTTTGTATATTTTTGTTGACGTGTCCTAATAGTGTGTTATTTGAAGCTTAATAGTTTTAGGGTGATTCTAAGAAGAATATTTTAAACAATGTATCTGAAAATTGACGCAAGCCTCTATTGGGTTGAAGATTTACGATTGCAAGCATACAATTTTGTTTTAAGGTGTCTATAGCACTGTCAAGAGATCGTAACTGTTATCAATTTACTTCTTATATCAGTTTTACTTAGCTGTAAAGACAGCTAAGTAATCTATAATATGTCATACAGAATATATTATAAGTACCTACCTGATTCCAATCGCAAGTCTTTCCAAGAAGATATATAAATAATATATGCCATTGAAGAGATGAATGTACAAAATTCCTTTGAAAACAGGTGAGGACAGCAAAATGAGCATTTCAGTACCAGTTTAAAGCTATCAGTTTACACTCGGTTTTGTTGAGAATGACTGCATTATTTTTAAATGATAATGACTGTTGTAGTAAAGGAGTCTTAAACTGGGTAACGAATGGACAAAAAGTAGGTAAATCAACCTATGTCAAGACAGTACATTCCAGCTGTATACTTAGCTGTTTCGATACCTCTGAGAAGGTTTCAATTCGATACCTCTTTCAAGCAATCTGAAGGTCTCCCTATCAAGATCATTTATAATGAAATACACGTAAATCCAGTTGGGATAAAATGACATCCTCCAAATTTCTCAGAGTAGTCAAAGCCTTTTTTAATATACTGACATATAAAGTAACCTTCAAACGCTTTGTTTTATTTAATCGATGAGTCGAATCTTGTTAGCAAAAAAATCATTTCACTCAGTGATACAACAATGTAAAGTGAAAAGTGTAAAGCAATGTACTTATTAGTTTTTCGAGTAGTTAAGTGTAGGAATTTACTCCATCCGAAGGCCTATATTATATGGCGTAACTATAAACCTACTCACTTACTATGACTGCCTCCTTGGTCCAGTGGATAGCGTATGCGACTGCTGATCGGAGGTCCCAGGTTCGATTCCCGAGTGGGGCAAAAGTGTTACTGGGTTTTTCCGAATTCTCAGTAGCAGCACGGAGTCTGGTGATGTGCCCGGTAACTGCAATAGGCTCGCCTCCTATTACGTGAGACCTAAATATTCATGGCGAAATGTGGACGTAATATTACGGACCCTGCCTACCCCTTTCAGGTAGTAGAGCCTTGCTGATTTCAGCATGAATGGGCCGGCTCGACCGAGGAAGTACTACCCTCTCACAGAAAATCGACGTAAAGTAACAGTACCTAAACTGTTGCGTTTCGTTCGGTGAGTGAATGGCCTAACGGTTCATGTCCAAAGAACTGTGGCCGTGGGTTTACGTGTCCCCCGTAGTACGGTAGCTAATATAATTTCTATAACTAGCGGTCACACATTCAAGTGGTGACCTTTTTATTTTTGACTCATGGTGGAAACCAAACAATTTATGGGCTTACCCCCCAGGCTGGGGCCCAGCCTGGGGGGTAAGCCCATAAATTGTTTAAAGGGGCTCAGTCTAGGGAGAGAATGGAGACTCCCCGACGAGAAGCGCCGTGACTACCCACTAAAACCACCATGGTGTTCAGAGTTAACTTAACTTAGCCAATCTATTACAATCGGTAACTCAAAGCACAAAAAGAACTTGACTTTTTGCACTTTGACTTTAGCAGTTACTTTGAGTAATCTGAATTTCCGTAACGACTGTCAAAAACCTCCCGGACATCAGAGACGGACGGTGTAACATGCTCTCCAACGCACGGGGCAAGCGAAAATTAACAATTTAATGCGCACATAAATTCGAAAAGCCAATAGTGCGTGTCGTGGATTCGAACCCGATAGCCTCTGCAATCTGTTGGTATCTCCACTAAGCTATTGATGGCAATGTAACTATATGCACACAAAATACAGTGTACCTATAGCAGAAATTCTTTGAATGTTACAATTCATGAATGATGAACTAGGCATAAAAAATAATCAAATTTTAAATAGAACTATGAATTCTAACTGTGGATATTTTTTCAAAGAACCCACTATCAAGACTGGATTTATGGTATTTCCGGAAACTTTTTGAATTTAATTCTTTGCCGTGTTTTTTGGTTCCATTTTCATGGAATGAGACCTGAGGTTTGTTATTTTAGCATTCCACTGCCAACACGATTTAATACATGAACAATAAAACTCTTAAGAGTTCAAAATCATTTATAATGTAGAGATTAGGCGCTTCAGAAATATCAAGGCACTTGCGTCAAAATGAAATCTAGAATTAATGCCGATCTCAATTTAACTTGGCACCCGAGCTTCAAATACGTAAGTCATAACGATTCCTAAGATCTGGAAATTATAAAAGAACTTCAGTGTTTCTCGTCAGAATTTTGCTTATAAAGACTTAGGCAATTAGTAAAACGTAATTTAGAGCTTAATATGTATTTTGTGATTCAAACCTAAATCTATAACTCTTATATCTTATATATATAAAATCCTTGCGTTACTGACTGACTGACAGACACACTACAGCCGAAACTATTGGGCGCAGGAAGCTGAAAGAACAATGGCCAGATTTCTATATGAGCTGGACTTGATTTTTATTTTTGATGTCTCTAAATAAACTATAGTGAGAATGGTTTGTTTTTATGTTGTAAATACTATCCCGTTTGAAAATCTTATATAAATAGCCACGATTTTTTACAATATCGCTACTAATACTTTTGAGGTTAGAATCAATAAGTACCTTTTACCCGACTGCGGCGAAGCCCAACATGTAGTAGCGAAAAGCGAAGAGGGTAATTGGCGATCTCATAGCTATTTTATTCGTTGACTCATAGAAAACAAATAGGACTGAACTAAAAACCACAAGTGGGGCATTTTTCTGGCAGTACCGACTAGAGAGTAAGTCGTTAGACGAGACTAGATACCTGCTATCTTTCACTCACTGACTAATCGAGTCGAAGTAATAATGGTACCCATCATAAAGTAGTAATGGTGGGTATGGGGATAAATGAAAGATAAGTCTTGACAAAAATATTATTTATTTATCATCCTCTCTTATTACTACAGCATCGAGGAATGCTGCTGGTGTTTGTATTGCTGATTGATGCCTGGCCCACCCAAGGTACCACACAAGTGTCATTACATGTGCACAACACCCAATCGTTCTTCTACCAACTAAACAATTGCTGCAATATTCTACAATTCCTTCCGTTCCAGACTCATTATTTTCTATTTATATATAAACATAATATATTTTTCTAGAAATGTGTCTGGATTTTAATTTTGCCTCTTATTACCTAGTGAATTATCTTCACTCCCTTTCAAACGATACTCTGATACATTAATATTTTCTCTGGATATTTCAATTCTGTAACCTCCATGAAACCATTAAATCATTTCATGTGCGAAATTAATCGTCAATGGGTGCGTTCTGAACATGTTATTCCAAATAATTTCAAATAAATAACCAAAACACAAAAAAGGTATATCTTTTTAATGTGGGAGAATATGGATATTTTCCTTATATTTTCTAAAACCTTTAAAAATAAAGGATTTTTTGATATATATGGCATATTGGGACGTCATCGTTTCCTCATCAGGTACGATTTGACCATCCTTCTTTAGCATGTATGTTCCTTGGGGACCGTAGGGGTGCACTAAGAAGGGATTTCCCAAAATTCCCACGGGATCGGCCAAAAGGGGTAAATTTTAAAAAAATGCAGGCGTGGCTGCTGGCGTCCTCTAGTTAATATATAAAGCTGAACAGTTTGTTTGTTTGGTTGAACGCGCTATTCTGAGGAACTACGGAACCGATATCAAAAATTCTTCCAGTTTTAGAAAGCCAATTCATTGAGGAAGGCTTTAGGCTTTAGGCTATTATAACATCACGTTATGTGCCACGGGAGCGGAGCCTTAAATAATGCAGGTGTAATCGCGGGCTCATCTAGTATTTTACTAAATGAAGTCTTCACAGCGTCTTGTTTGCCTGTATGAACGCGATAAACTCAAAAATTACCGAACGGATCTTTGAAGAGTTTCATCATTAGGTCCTGGGAAATGAGGGCTTGGAGCTTTCCCTGGGAATGGGTTAAATTGAACATGGCACCATGGGACGAAGACTGGACATCACCTGTACCCTGCCTTCTTCCCGTAGGGCGTCTTTGGTCGGCAGTCGAGGTGGTTTTTAGTGGTAACACCACATACTCCGGCTCGTATTTCCCCCCAAGAGCCGGAGATCCAAAGGGATTTTTTACCTCGTAAACAAAATAAAAAAGAAGATCTTGGGGAATGCTAAGGTAAGAGTGGAGCAGCGAGGGAAGCCTGGTATATTAAAAGAGTCTTTTAAAAGGTACTGGATGTAACGCTTAGGGCAATACGACTCTAGCATACGCACTTCACTGTGGTGTTTGTCCGTGTGGTGGCGAATTAAGGATACGGAATGTCACCACCCCATATCATCCCATGGGTGTCGTAAGAGCTGATAGAGGGAGCATCTTATGCAGAGAACAGGACAGTAAGAGAAGGAAAATTTGATACAAACCCTATAACACCCTGTTTGGCCAGCGTGGTATAGTAGGCCAATTCCTCCTTTCAAAGGCTCTCCTAGTCCAGCAGTGGACTGTTAAAGGCTGATGATGATGATGATACGCACTTCACGTATCATGTTATCCTGAGTATATCAAAATCATAGCTTCATCCTGCATATTTTAAACTGGCGTAGGATGCCATCCGGCAGGGGTGTACGATGATATAGCCAATACGATATAATTTTGTGTTTGATAGCCCATTTATCGGTAAAGGCTATCTAAAATCAAGCTTTAAGCCAGCCAGGGTTGAACCGCGAGCTCAGGTTGTAGGTACTCTAATTATTATTGAGGGCTACGGCACACTGAATGATTAAGATGATCCTGCATATTTTACATAGATCATTATACAGTCACAGTGATGTCGAGGCTTATAGGTATAACTCGCGTTTCGGCCATTTACAAATTGTTAAGTTGCTAATTGGTAAGTTGTTTTTAAATAGCATAATAATATTAACAAATTTGAGATACGATCAGAAATGAGCACACTGAAATAGGTCTAAGGTTTAATAGGTAAGGTAGGTTGAAGGTCACGGATTTGTTAATTTCAATTTGTAATACTATATTCCAGTGAGAACAAAATAACGAAACACTACCATCTTCTTAATAATTCACATTTCTCACACTCGTTCGTCTAAGCCTTTGTGGAACTAATTTTTTTATATTATCACCACTGTACTCAAAAAGACGCTACAAGCAGAACATAACAATTAAAGTAAGGCATAGTATAATCCTCAACCGAGGTTTCGATCGCTTTTGATCAGTTACGACCACGGAGACCAAAGCCATCGCAAAATATATTGTTTAATTTCAGTTAAGAAATATCAACATACAGTCCTTCAAACTCTACAGCTGGACATACGCGTGTCGTAATTCACGTCACAAAATATTGTGATAAGAGGATTTTGCCTTCTTCTCCACGCCAACCAGACAGTATTGGTTTGATGTCAAGTTTTCGCTCTCTTGCCAAAATAGTATTTGTCTCGTGTATTTTGCCTTAGTTGCCTTAGTTGCCTCTTAGGATACTCATGGTTCATACCTTGAGTGTCGTAAGAGGCGATCGAATCGGGTGTTAATCCGTCACCTCCTCCCTAACTTCAATTTGTAATACAATATTCCAGTCACAACAAAACACTCAAGTACTACCACCTTCTAAATAAATCACATCAAACCTCGTTCATCTAAGCCTTTGTGGAACTATTTTCAATTTTATCAACACTGTACACAAGGAGACGCCTCTAGCAATTTACGTCTTAAAGATAAACTGTATTAACGTCCATAGTATGCAAATAGGAGATTTTAGTATGTGGGTAGTGCCAACGAGACTTACCGTGGCTTAATTTGATCTATACTTGTGGAAATGGGTCTTAAGTCTCAATGTACGTTGACGTAAATTCTTGTGTTTAGGTTTTGGTTGACTTTCGTTTTGATGTTCTTGGTGTAATACTTGAATGAGAGATTTTTAATCAAGAATAATAATTACTACAGTAAGGTGGCAGTTTGATTCTCATATCTGTGCCCTACAAAAACTGAAAACGAAGTATTAAACCGAAATAGATTTAAAAGTAAATGTAATAAAAAATCACCTTATTTTAACTAAGCTTCAAAGATTGTGTTTGGAGTTCGTAGTGTAAAAGTAAAAGTTGTTGATTTGATAAAATAGTATAAAAATAGTCACAACCATACATATGTATATTTTAAAGTTACCTATATATCGCTGAACCCGAAACATTTGGAAACACACAGAGAACTCAAAAATATTCCGGATCCCATCCTTACCCCGTGAATACATCGACCCTTCTTCTGTACTAGTAAACACACTGTCCGATCTAATTAGTATAATACTAACACATTAATTAATTACACCATACATCACATAAACACATTCGCGTCCTCAGTCAATATTAAAACATTTAATCCACCCAACATTTTCTATTTCAAAATAGAGTCTGTCAGATCTGATTACAGTAACCGCACAGGGTCTTAAGATTAAAACTAACTCCCAACAGTAAATAGATAGTTGCTGTTTACACTTACAAAGAGACAAAGGGACTTTATTAGGTCGAACTTGACATTGAAGTCAAATAAGCTAGATATTGTTTAATATGCTCCGTGAAGCTGATAACTTTTTAATGGAGTTCGGATTTTTTTGGTTCATAGTTGGGTGTATTAGAAAGTTTTATTCTTAGACTCAGACTACGACTGGATCCTTGAAGGGGTAGGCAGAGGTGTAATATTACACCCACGTTTCGCCATGTTATGAATTTTGGGTCTCACGATATAGCGAGCCAATTGTACTTGTTCAGTATTGGAACATAGAAATAAATAGACGACTTGCAGAGACAAACTTGGTATATTTTAACGTAATTTAGAAATACATTTGAATAGGCGTGGTCGCTAATTGGGTCTTTAAAGGCAAGTGAAGCATGGTGCTAACGGTCGTCGCACCGCCGCGACGCCCCCGCGCGTCTTGTCCCCTCCGCAGCTCCCTTGGCGTTTAGTTTAAGCGCCAACATACTCCCGGCCCTGGAAAGCTTAACTGCTTTCCAGCCCTTCCAACTCTTCGGACCTTGGTAGAAGGCCTCGGGCCGTATCGATATCAGCGACGCGCGTTATGCCGTCAGAGCCTGGGAATAATCTTCGTACTCGTCCAAGACGCCAGTACAAGGGTGGAGAATTGTCTTCCTTGAGAAGAACCAGGTCGTCCATTTGCAGGCCACCATCTTTCGAATCTATGCGCCACTTCGTCCTCGACTGCAATTCAGCGATGTATTCATGGCTCCAACGCTTCCAGAAGTGCTGCATGGTCTGTTCATGACGTTTGTACCTGTCCAAACGATCGGCATTAGCGGTTTGTAAAAACGGAGATGGCAGCGAGTTCAGTGGTCTACCAATTAAAAAGTGGCCCGGGGTTAAAGGACATTGGGGGAAGGACTGAGAGGACATAAGGGACGGCTGCTTAAAATACTCTCTATTTGAGCGAACAGAGAAGACAATTCTTCATAGGTTAGATGAGTAGTACCTAAAATCCTAACTAGATGAAACTTTGCCGATTTTGCTCCGGCCTCCATCAAGCCATTGAAATGAGGAGCGTATGCAGGCGAGAAACAAAATTCGATGCCCTCGCTGGCAGCAAAACCGTTAATGGAGGCGGCATTAAAATTAAAAAATTCTTTGACTTCCTTCGAAGCAGCGACAAAGTTTCCACCATTGTCACAAAATATTTGTTTGGGTAGTCCTCTTCGAGAAATAAATCGTTTTAAAGTTAAAATGAATGCGTCCTTAGAAAGTTCAGAAACAGCTTCCAAGTGAATACATTTATATCTTAAACATATAAAAACACATAGGTAACATTTTGTTATTTTACAACCACGACCCTTGCGATCCGTGATCATAAATGGCCCAGCAAAATCAGTCCCTACAGAAATTAATGGAAAGTCTGGCGTGAGCCTTTCAGCAGGTAAGTTACCCATGATTGCTTTCATAAGCTGACCTTTGAATCGCCTACAAATGTTGCAATTACGTACAGTACGTCGAGCCAAATATCGTCCACCAAGAGGCCAAAAACGAGTTCTTATCGAAGCTAGTAAGGCTTGAGGACCGACATGCAATTGACGAAGGTGTTCTTGTTGGAATAGAAGTTGAACAAACCGATGCTTAGAGCATAATATCGCAGGATGTTTCATATCAAAGCTGTATTCAGAAGTCTGTATTCTACCACCAACGCGAATAATACCTTCGTGTAAAAAGGATTGAGTGCAACGAGATTAGATTTAGGTTTTAAAAGCTTTCCATTCAATAACAAATCGTATTCCTTAGAGAATGATTCTAACTGAGACAGGTAAATTAATGAATTAAGAGATTTATTAAGTTCACTAGTAATAAGTGGTCCAATAACCTTTAAATCTCTTATTTCAGTAATTTCCTCAATTTTGAATATTTATTAAAATCTATTATTGCGGGCAATGAATAATTAACCGTGACTGAATGAGATTTCACTTCTGGCGAATCTATAATCTCTATACTAGTCTGTGACTGCATGCACGGCCATTTGGACTCGGGCAGTAGTAAGAATTTAGGTCCATGCCACCACATATTACATGCAGGGACCTCTTGCGGGGCTACCCCTCGGGATAAGAGATCAGCTGGATTATGTTGGGTGGGGACGTGGTGCCATGAAGAAGTGTCCGTCAACTCTCTGATTGCAGCTACTCTGTTGGCAACAAATGCCTTTAAGTTGACCGAACCAACACGCAACCAACTTAGAACTACACTAGAATTGGTCCAAAAGAAATGCCGTGATAAAGTACGACGTAAAGCTTTAGTCACAGAAGAGCTCATTTCAGCCGCAAGTAGTGCGCCTGAGAGCTCGAGACGAGGTATAGTTTTTGGGCTAGATGCAGGAGCCACACGAGACTTAGCACATAGAAGACTTACATGTATTTGCCCTTCTTTATTCATAGAGCGAAGATACAAACACGCGCCATATGCGTGCTGAGAAGCATCACAAAAGCAATGAATTTCTACAGCAACCGAGTCAGCAACTGATACCCATATTGGTATGGACAGGGAAGAAATCGACTTGAGACCATCAACGAATGGTTTCCATTTCTTGACGACCTCTGAAGGAACAGGATCGTCCCATTCAAGTTTGAAAGACCATAAGGTCTGCATTAACATTTTGGGAACGATAGTGTACAAGGATAGGAGGCCCAAAGGATCGAAGATTTTAAATGTAGAAGATAGGATACTTCGTTTAGTCACCACATTAGAAACGTCCAATGCGATAGGGAATTGAAGAGTGTCCGAAGAAGGATTCTAGTCCAGACCTAACGTGTTAGTTGAATGGCTTGTGGTAAGACTATCATTCGGCTGGATTGCGTATGGTAATCGTCAATAAAATTTCTGTAAGCTGATATAAGGTGAGGTTGTTTTCAAAAACGTCACCCTAAGCTAAGAAATCTATGTTTTTTTTCATAAAATAATAGGCACCAAGACAGCTTGGTTCCTTTAGGAGTGGTAGTGTTACACAGAAACGACCGGCATCGTCTCGTGTTGTGTGTTTAAAAAAATGCTGCTCACAGCCCTCTTCTTGGTCTGTTAGCAAAGGTTTATGAGGTAAGTTTTCAAGCTCCTAAAACCTTTTCAAATCATTATGAAACTCGTTTAAATCATTGTTTTCCACACTAACTAGGTTGCATTTTATTTGGCTACTTGTAGTACATTTAGTATTATAGTGCATGGAACCTGCGATGAGCCATCCTAATTGGGATTCTCGAAGAACCGAATTGCCCTCTCCTAAAGAGTGCTGTTTGGAACCTATGATACTCCAAAACAAATCAGCACCGATAAGCAATCCAATGTCTGAAGGCTCATTAAAGCTGGGGTCTGCCAATATAAATGACTTTAAATTGAGGTGCGAAATATTCACCGACGACTTAGGTATTTTCCCAGAAATATGAGATATAACTAGACACGACGTAGTTCCACTATAGTTATCTACTTTAGACTGTATGCGTACATTACAACGCCCATCATTAAGCTTGAGCAATGTGTTGCCTATACCTACAACATTTTGTGTGTTTGTATGTATTGCATTTAATTTTAATTTATTTTTAAGCGTCCTTGTAATGAAAGAACATTGGCTTCCCATATCCAATAATGCTTTGGTGGTAACAACCTCGTTATAAATAGGATTGATAACGTCAACCAAAGCAGCACACAATAGTGTTTCAGAAGGCATCATTGCAGACATTGAAACAGGTTCCGTCTCAGTAATATCATTTTCAAACTCACTAGACTTATGTAAAATAGAATTGTGCCGTTTTTTACAAATTTTACAAGTGCCATAAAGCTTACATGTTCGCTGATTATGACCTTTACGTAAACAATTTGTACATAACTTCAAACTAGACACTAAAGCTATCCTCTCCTCAATGGACTTTGACTGAAATTGAGAACATTCGAAGTTACGGTGATTTTCGTTACAAAAGCTACACTTGACAAGCCTTTCAGTTGATGACTCACTATGTGCTGACGTATTATGGGTGCATAGGGTTCCCACCAAGAACTTAGGGTCCCAAGCCAACCTCACCTGCAAGTGGTGCACCTGCCGATAAACGGACGAGGCTCTGGCAAACAAAATGTCCCAATAAGCGGCAATAGGCTCGCCACCTATTATGTGGGATCAAAACACTGGCGAAAAGTGGGCGTTTAATATGCCTCTGCCTACCCCTTCGGGGAAACAGGCGTGAGTCTATGTATGTATGTATGTGCTGACGTAAGAAATGATTTAGCATGAGAAATAGCATTTGGTTTGTTGCCAGCACCATGGGCTGGTGGCTTGTTGCTCTTATCCTGCTTACTACGATAAACAGATTCAAGAACGTCGGCGCGCCCTCTAATAAATGTAAAAAAATCGTTCAGAGAAGGCGTTCCGACGCTAAAACATTAGCTTGAATATACTCCTCCCATTTGAAACGCGTATTGCTATCTAACTTAGCTGCAACCATAAATATGATCAACGTATCCCAATGGTCCGTTGGCTGCTTTAAAGTGTTTAAAGCTCGTAGGTTCTTTGTTATATGGTCAACAAGAAACCTCAGAGACTTATCAGACTCCCGTAATGGTTCAATATTAAATAAGGATTTCAAATGGTTATTTATTAACTGACGAACATCGTCATAACGCTGGCACAAAAGACTCCACGCTTCAGGATAATTGATATCCGAAACCTCAAGGTTACTGATAACCCTAGCAGCCTCACCCTGCAGGTATGAATTCAAATAATGAAATTTATGTATGTTTTTTATTTTAGAACTAGATGACGCCAGCAGCTACGCCTGCTTTTTTTTAATTTACCCGTTTTGGCCGATCCCGTGGGAATTTCGGGAAATCCCTTCTTAGTGCACCCCTACGGTCCCCAAGGAACATACATGCCAAATTTCAGCTTCCTGCGCCCAATAGTTTCGGATGTAGCGTGTCTGTCAGTCAGTCAGTAACGCAAGGATTTTATATATTAAGATTATTGTGAATTAGTGAACAAAACGTGTCTCGAAATTCCAGCCATTTAAAAAATGTGCCATCGAAATTATTTATCTTTATGACTCGTAAACGAAACCCAATAATTTCGTTGTCCTCATCATCAGCCGCAGCGAAGCTACTATGGTCAACTGAACATTTTTTAGACAAACTATGTGATGAAATAATTTCCTGAGCTCGTGCAATTGAATAGTGGAAAGTCTGTTCGATAACTTATCTGGTATCCAACTCAGAACTTAAATTGTCTTCATCCAACGATTCCATTTGGTTTTGCACGCCATCGAACTCAAGAAATAATGCTTCTATTTTAGCTAAACGCTGTGTCAACACGCCAACTTCAGTAGGAGTAAGCTTATTATTCTTTAAATCATCTAAATGATTTATAAACTTTGTAATACGCCCTCTAATTGAAGCACGTTTTAAATTTAACGATTTATAATTAGTCTCCATACTTAATAAGTTAACGCGTAAACAACAACGCAGTTATTATTTTAAAATAAATAATATTGCATACGATACGCTCCTCGTTCCACTGACTTGGTTGCCGGAAACCGGTTTGAGGCTAGCAACGGCGGCCGCCCGCCTGTCCCGGCGCTCGATATGCTCACGCCACACGCAAGCACGGAGTCGGCAGCGCGACAAGGCTGCCGCCGAAAGCCGCCAAACACACGCACTGCCACTGAAATAGATTGTTGGAGTGCTTTGTAGATATACCTAGATAACCGGCGGTATTACAGGTACAACTTGCTAGGTTGTGGAAGCGGAGCTAACGATACTTAAAATAGAAACAGCTAAAAGCCGATCGTATAAAATATTTTGTAAAATACAATAATTACTTGAATGCTTGAATAAAAATATGACTAATGCGTGCGTAACTATTGAATAGGCATGGAGTGATTCAGCCGTTCAACGTTGCATATTTGAAATATATAATTACGCTATAAAGGTATGAACAGGTTTAGCTATTGTGATTTTGTTGCAATAATATGATAAGCTGCAAAAATGATGTAATGAAGACTTTTAAGTCTTGAAATGAAATTAGCTCATCATCAGCCTTTTACAGTCAACTGCTGGACTAGTGGCCTACTATACCACGCCGGCCAAACGGGTTGGTATAGGGTTTGTATCAAGTTTTCCTTCTCTTACAGTGTTGTTCTCTGCATAATATGCTCCCTCTGTCGGTTCTTACGACACCAACGGGATGATATGGGGTGGCGACAGTTTGTATTCTTAATCCGTCACGTCGCCAATTATGTTCAGTATTGGAACATAGAAATAAATAGACGACTTGCAAAGACAAACTTGGTATATTTTAACGTACTTTAGAAATACATTTGAATAGGCGTGGTCGCTAATTGGGTCTTTAAAGGCAAGTGAAGCATGGTGCTAACGGACGTCGCACCGCCGCAACGCCCCCGCGCGTCTTGTCCCCTCCGCAGCTCCCTTGGCGTTTAGTTTAAAAGCTGTAACAGACGATCGAATTTTGTGCGGAACGGACCACGAACATGGTGCGCTCTGAACCAAATTCGAACGTGTGGCGCACGGTCCGCCGGACATTATTATTATTAATATAATAATAATAATAATAATAATAATATGATTTTATTTCAGAACTTATTTCCATATACAGAATTCAAAAATAATCAAATAATAAAAAAAATCAGCAATCGAATAAATAATAAAATGTCACAACAATAAATCAAAGAGCAAGTCACAAAATATAAAATACAATTAAAATAATAATAAATAATAAAATGTCACAACAATAAATCAGAGCAATGTCAAATTATAAAATAAAATTAAAATAATAAAACAAGATTGTAAAAAATAATTCAAATGTATGTCATATTGTGCAGTCAAATCATAATAATTTAACTACATGCCCATCGTGATTTGCATCCACCTGTGTTGGATCGGACAATCTAATCTATCTGCAACCATCTTCAGAATGCCGTTGGTACTCCCTCTCACGCGTTTCGAGATGGATGCAACTCTCTTGCGGATAAATGCGTGATAACCGTCAGTGTGGGCCTCAGCAAACATAAGGGACGCGCTGCAGTCTCTCGGTAGTCGCAACAACATTCTGAAGATGTTGTTGTACTGTACACGTAGCACATTGGCGGCCCGACGGGTATGTCTTACCCATAGACCGCACGAGTAAAATGATTGGCAGAATGCCTTAAACAAAGAGATTTTTACCTCATTAGAGCATCGTGCAAATCTACGAGCAAGCATTAATATCGGTACGGCTGGTTCGGAGCGCTTGCACATCGAACGCGGTGCGTGCCGAACCGATTCGATCGTGTGGACGGCGCACCGAACCAAATTTCGGTCCAGTCGCTGTTGTGCCACCGTACGCGCAACACGTCGCAACGTGTTCACAGACAGCTATATGTGGTAGTTATATGTGATTTTACAAGATCCAACAATTCAATAAATGCTTCGGAACACATTCGAAGATATATAGGAAAATCTTTATCATCGAGATCTTTTATGAGATTCATATGACTGTACTGTTGTCAGTTTCTGAGATAAAATTTTGCCCATTCCTTTCTTTTTTTCGTTGGTTTTGTAATGGCGATGTAGCAACGATAGTTGCCGCAACTAGTGCAATTTTGGCCTGTTTTGATAGAATAGTGTCGAGGAGACGTGTTCACGCAACGCTAGCACAACGCGACTGGACGGTTCGGAGTCTGGTGCGCTCGTCTGTTGTGTAGACCGCACCGTACGGTTCGTGGTCCGTTCCGCACCAAATTCGATCGTCTGTTACAGCTTTAAGCGCCAACAGTACTTACTGAGTATTATTAATAGACTCCGTGCTGCTACTGAGAATTCGGAAAACCTCAGTAACACTTTGGCCCGACCAGAGACTCGAAACAGGATCGATCAGCAGACGCATATGGCAGTCAGAAAGTTTTATAATGAATTTTATTAAAATTAGATGTCCAACTTTTTATTTTACAACAAGTTTGATAAAAATTCCTACAGTACAGGTTAAAATATATACACATGTAACTTGTTAAAACGAGACTACCACTGTGTCCCTGTATATTGTGTAATTCTACCCGTGGAACTGATAGAACGTCATATTCTGCTGGTAAAAGTATTGATGAATTGGTGCAAAAAATTCGAAGTACCCGTACTAAAATAAAATTCATCATCGTCCTAGCCCGGGTCCCACTCTCTGGTCTAAATAAATGTGACAAAATATTAGATTTAGGTACAGAGCGATAGCCGATTGATATCAACACAATGTATAGCGTTATTCTTTAAACCTGAGTCAGTTGGTATATTCAAGACTCTACAAAACTACTGTCAGCAACATCAGAAATATACATTATATATCTAGACGAAGTAGAAATAGAATCTTCTACCTCGCACTCGGAGACGTGACATCGCTACACCAGTCAGCTTGCGACCACGGGACGTGTAACCGTCTCGAAACGTCAAGCAAGTAAATAAGTATGATAATACCTAATGCATGTTCGCGTTAATTCCCGTGTATATATATATTCTTAAACAGGCAACGCGATTTTTAAAAAAGTTTCTAATATACATTATGCATCAAATCCGAAATATACATCCGCTTTAAGAAAATTAAAGTATAGCTCTAGCTTACTTTTAAACGAAATTTTCTTATTATAAACTATTTCGCTTTGTGTCTTAGCAGATTAAATCGTCTGAGTCGGTGCAATATTGAGACCGACTGCGTCTACTGATTGCAGTCTGATTGCCTCACACGTACTTGCATACTAAAGGATTTGTTACGCATCGATTTTATCTCGCATTACAGTGCCGCCAATGTGCCTTATATTCGGGAATTTGGTTAGTATTAGTCGGTTTTTCGGCGTTAAATTTAGTATTTGCGTTCATGGACTTCCTTAAATTATCAATTGTCTATGGTTTGGTTGAGTTGGCGGTCCTCAGGTTGACATCACTGTCATTGACTTTCCTTTCGAACGATGTAGAATTCGCACGCGCATTTTTTTAGTGTCGAAAAGCACGACGATCTTTTAAATAAATTCCTTATTGAAGGAAATATTGGATTGAGGAGCCATGGGAAGGCTAGATTGTCAATAAATGGCACCAGTATGGTAAGAATTCTTGATTTGTGTTATTCTTGTCGGACCGTTGGAGTTCGAATTTCTTAAATGTAATTCTCTTATTTGGATTATTTTCCGACACAATGAATGTTTTAAAAATGCCTCAGGCATTGTTTGCAGTCGCTTGATGGCATATATTCGAGGATAAAACGGTGAGTTTGTGATGTTTCGTGCGTTGGCATAACCTCCATTTTGAATCGATGTGTTTCTAATACAAAGTTGTTTGTTCGGCTTACAGCGGATAACGCGTTTTTTTATATACCTCAAAATCTTTACTTACGATCTGGAATGATTATACCACTGATGGCCTTCGCACATCGTGGATTTGACATGCTGTGACGCCGCTTTAGACGTTGACAACATGGTGGACTGTTTCTATTAAATATTTATTTTTATAACCTTTGAAGACTTCAGGTAACGCTTTTATTATTATTTACTTACAAACGCAGCCTCGTTTTCAAAATACCTCGCTTTCAACTCGATTTCAATAGCCTCGAATTCAAAACCTAACCTCTTTTAAATTGTTCTGGATAACCTTGAACCTTTCATTACCTCTTACAATGTTTTCGGCTAATTTTCTGTTGTTTCATAGTGATAAAGTGCTATCGACCATATAAAAACTGTTAAATTTCCTTTAGGCCAAGGTCACCTTGCCTTGTGATTAAAATTCCTTATGTTTTACCTCTGAAGTTATCTGGCAAATTTAGTTATTGTAAGTCCGTCTGGTGACGGATTAAGAATACGGCATGTCACCACCCCATATCATCCCATGGGTGTCGTAAGAGCCGACAGAGGGAGCATATTATGCAGAGAACAGCACTTTAAGAGACGGAAAACTTGATACAAACCCTATACCAACCCGTTTGGCCAGCGTGGTATAGTAGGCCAATTCCTCCTTTCAAAGGAGAGTCCTAGTTCAGCAGTGGACTATTAAAGGCTGATGATGAAATGATTCGCATCTGGCGCCCGAAACTGTTTAATTTTACTCTAAATTTAAGTTATTTTATAAATGATGCGATTCTTTTAAAGTGCTCAATAAATAGTTGTTAATTCCAACAAACTAGTTTAATTTATACACTATATTATTTAGATTGTGTCAATCTTACACAAAATACACATTTATTATATTTTTTAAATTTTATATATTACAGACTGAAACGTCTTTTATTGCTATTGTCTACGTCACTTGAGGGTTTTTCATTTGGATCCCAGTTTACGATAATTAATTTGAGCTGTCTTGAAAAAAGATGACGTTTTTCTGCGACCAAAGTAAAGTCAAAACCTAAATTATTTTATGTTTACTTGTTTTTATGGTTGTACGTTCTAATCTAAAATATAATATAAATAATCAAAAATATAAATTTTGTATTGCCTAGTCCGTTTATATGTAGAGGTATGCTATGTATAATTATGCTACAACATGTGGTAAACGAACCCACAATAATAGGTGCAGGTCAGCGAAGCGACCGCTTAAACCACTGTACTATAAGTGCAATCGTAAATTACTCAATAGATATAAGAACAACAATATTAAAATTCATGTTAAATTTAATTTCAGTAAAATATTCCGGTGCATAAATTTGAGTTGGTGACGAAACCGAGGAATGTGAGCCATTATTATTGAAACTGACGATTGCCTTGGGTCACTTCAATAAGTCAATTACGGATTTACACCGGCCACAATTTAATACGACTTGTGATTTAGACGAGGTTTTGGATCGAATTGATGCAATAGTTTGACACTACTTTTGCAGTGTTGCTACAAAGGCATAGCAATTGGATTCACATCATAATTTGTTATAAAAAAATCTTTTTATATACATATTATATTGTATGTAATTATTTTTTACTGATAAAGGTTTGTCCTGGGTGGGAATCGAACCCACGACCCTCGGCGTGGTAGTCTGTTACTTTCGCGCTATGCCACCAGGTCGTAAATTATAACTACGACTATACAGCCACGGTTTTGCGGGACTATACTACTACGATACTACTACTAATACGATAGACTTCATTGTATATGATCCTCTGAAAGCAACACTATGTGAATATCGTCCATGGGATCTTCGGTTACCAAATCAAATAAGTACTTACATATACAATACAAAAATCGCTCTTTAAGAGAAAGCTTTCACTTTAAAAAGGCAATAAACATCTTCCAACATTACAAGTGAGTACCAACAGAACATCGAAAAAAAAAACAATAAGAGTGTTCATTACATAATTCAATCTCAACAAAAAGAACCTCCCTTTAAACCGTTCGCTACTTAGACAGTATTTTGCACCACAAATGTTCACAATAAAATAAGAACAACGTTTTTATTTCCTTGTAAATATCTCATGGCGCTTAATATTCATATCATAGAGGAGCGGGGATGAGACGTGGTATGTGTTAAATGTCCCTGTATGTGACCCCTGATGTATGGTAAACGGAAACGGCTGGCATTTGGACAAGGAGTAATGACGTGAGTGGGTAATTTTATAATCTTTGTTAGCGTGATAATCTGTTGGGTATTTTGGATTCGTTTAGGTGAGTATATAGGGTATTTTGACATACATTTTGTAATTTAGAATCAAGGGAATGTATGTAAGGACGTGCGGATGTTTTTTACTTTGTCACGCAAAAATGCTCAACGGATTTTGATGGAAATTTGCAGTGATACAGGTTATACATCAACAAAATATTACACGGGATAGCTTGTGTTCCGATAAACGAATATAGGGCTTTGCCAACTTAATTTGATGATACTCGAATATAGTCTAATTTAATTTGATAATATAATTACTTTCAATCTCTGCACCACTTGATTGGCAGAAACTACTTAAGGTATAGGCCCATACCCTAAGCGTATAATAAAAAAAACTAAAAAAATACCGGTACCAAACTTGTAGGCTAGTATAGTATAATGTTACACTAATTTGTACATTTAAGTAATCAAATAGCTACATTTCATAGGCTCAGATACTCATAGCACAGACTTATAATCCATACAGTCGTTCGACGAACGCGTATAGACGGGTCAATCGTGCGGGGGGGCAAGAGGTGAGACGCGGGAAGAGCGGTACCTAGTTACGTATATCGCCTTAGTTCATAACTAGGTACATGTTTTTAGGGGCTGGCACGTGCTTGTTTTTTATGGTTACCCGGTATCCATGTATCAAAATGAGCCCAAACTCGGTATGCCTAGCTCTACTCACATATGAGTACCAGCAAGAGTCATCGAATAACCCTGGAAGGTTACTTCATAAGTTCCAGTGGTAGGGTCTCTTATGTACAAACCAAGTGAGACCAAACTCGGCATGCCTAGCTCTACTCACATATGAGTACCAGCAAGAGTCATCGAATAACCCTGGAAGGTAACTTCATAAGTTCCAGTGGTAGGGTCTCTTATGTACAAACAAAATGAGCCCAAACTCGGTATACCTAGCTCTACTCACATATGAGTACCAGCAAGAGTCATCGAATAACCCTGGAAGGTTACTTCATAAGTTCCAGTGGTAGGGTCTCCTATGTACAAACAAAATGAGCCCAAACTCGGCATGCCTAGCTCTACTCACATATGAGTACCAGCAAGAGTCATCGAATAACCTTGGAAGGTTACTTCATAAGTTCTAGTGGTAGGGTCTCTTATGTACAAACAAAATGAGCCCAAACTCGGCATGCCTAGCTCTACTCACATATGAGTACCAGCAAGAGTCATCGAATAACCCTGGAAGGTTACTTCATAAGTTCCAGTGGTAGGGTCTCTTATGTACAAACAAAATGAGGCCAAACTCGGCATGCCTAGCTTTACTCACATATGAGTACCAGTAAGACTCATCGAATAACCTTGGAAGGTTACTTCACTAGTACCAGTGGTAGGGTCTCACCAAAACAAATAAAATGTACCCCAACCTGGCATAACTCGGTCTACTCTTTTATGAGTTCCAGTCGCAACTCTTGAACAGGGTGGTATACCATCAGTCCAGATAATCTTACCAGATTTCAACGCAAAAAACAAAATAATATCTAAATACCGAAATATATCCTGAATCAACATAACGGAGAAAATAAAGTAATAATGTCCGTTTTTATAAAAAAATAAGAAACTTACCTTGTACGTAATTCGCACAGAATACGAGAAGTATCAAATTGATTTTAGCGAATATTTTGTGTTCGTATATTGCTTTTTTCGACTTCGGGCTGCAGCGACAAGCGACATAGAGTCCACTCCCGACGGCGCTCAAGCGCAGACTGAGATCTCGTTGCAGAATTTGGATATAAAAATCAAGAAAATGGCTAAATAAAACCACCCTTATTGCCACACATTAAGACACACGTATGCAAGCAAAATAGAAGAAAATTTTAAGATGATTTTTTTGCTTATTTTGAGGCAATTTACAATATTTTGAGAAATATTTTCTGATTGTTTTTGAGTTTACTATATTTACTACCCTATTCTAACTTTGAAAATCTAAATAAATGTAAAAATAGAGAGAAAATTGTACCCAAAAATAGCAGTATATGCCTATTTTTGATTTAAGAGGCAGTTTCGAATCGATTTTACATTAATAATAATTAAACATTTTTTATTTATTTTCAGATTGATTTATAGATAAAAAAGTAATCAATGTATCGTAATCATTAGTTTTATTAGTTATTATCTAAAATTGTCATAAAATGTACCGGAAATGTGTGGTTTTTTGATACATGCGTAAACGCGTCCTTAACCGCCTCCCACGACACCTGCGGGATGAAATAGGTGCTGACTGACTGACACTTTGTATGCGAATCTGTCACCGCACGAAAAATGCAAACTGTTTTATAATTATTATTTATCGTTAATCCGTCGTCCACAAAGTTGCCATTAGAAAAACACCAAAATATCTATTTGACAAATTGCAATGGGTACGAGATGTCTAACAAAAAAATACACGGCGACGGGAAGCTAATAATTTAGTAATTCCAACCCATAGAACAACGCATTTTAAAGGATGTTTTAAATACGCCGCTGCCAAAATATGGAACGACCTGCCGCCTCCCTTCCGTAAATGTATGTGCCAGCGCACCTTAAAAAAATATATTTCTTCTGAGCTATTATGCGTTCAAAAATCAGCGTAAAAGTACCCTTAATCTGAAATTTGATAGTGTGTCCATCAAAAGAGACTTGAAATGCAATTTTAGTGTGTAATTGTAAATTATAATTTTTATTGTAGTTGTGTAATTTGTTAATTGTTATTGTTGTAGTGTAATTGTTATTGTAGTTGTGCGATGGTTTTTTGTTTTAACTTGCTTGAATAAGAATTGTGTTGTGTTAACTGAGCAGTTTGTATTGTAGTTGTGCGTCAAAACAAATTGTTGCTCAGATGGAAGGGTTCAGCTGAAAATCAGTGTTGTGCCTAATAGGCACAGCGTCTACTGAGCTGTATCCTTGCCATGCATATATTTTTGTTTTTCTTTTTAATTTTTATAAATTATTGTTTACGGGTCCATATGTGTGGTATAAATAAATGGTTTAAATGGTTAATTATTGTAATATAATAAACTAGCTGTTTCCCACAGTTTCACCCGCGTCCTGAGGGAACTACTTCGTGTACCCGGTTAATTTGTAGCCTTAGTTACTCCTTGGTACATCACCTATCCGCCAGTCAACGTCTCGTCAAAATTGGTCCAGCCGTTCCAGAGATTAGTGAAAACTAGCAGACAGACAGACAAAAATGGTAAAGAATGTCATTTCGGTATATGTACCGAGTATACATCCATATGCGTTTAGTAAAAATCGGTTATTTTAATATTACAAACAGACATTCCAATTTTATTATGTATATAGATGTATTTATATGTATAGATAAGTGATTTACTCTATAATATTCATGTAGCGTAGCAATTATAATATTTTTCTAAAATAAATAGACGGTGTTTGAATAAGTAGGTATTTTTTACATGTGGCAGCCATAGCCTCCTTACCCTTTTCTAGGCGATGTCGGCTTTTTCTACGAGATCAAAGGCGTCAAATTACTCTGTGCTCATAGTAAGATTCAGGTAAATAGCAACACTATTCAGAATTTCGGTAACGTCCTTATAACTCATTTAATATTCGTTTTGCACAAACATGAATAAAGACAACACAAGTTATGCTGAACACTTGCGTAGCACCTTCATAAATAAAGAATTGAGCTAGTTTCATGCCTCAAGTTATTACATTTTGGCATATTTACCTGAGAGGAAAATTGTTCACACTTAATTTGTTTTTTTTCCATATACTTACGCCTGTATTCCCGAATGGGTAGGCAGAGGTATAATATTACACACACAGTTCACCATGTTAATTTATAGGTCCCACGTACTAGAGGGTGAGCCTTTTGCCGTTACCAGGTACATCACCAGACTGCTTGCTGCTACTGAGAATTCAGAAAAACCCAGTAACACTTTTTCCCGACCCGGGAATCGAACCCGGGACCTCCGATCAGCAGTCGCTATACACTGGACCACGGAGGTAGATTGCGTTATAGAATTTTATGCAACCACTATCAACCAAATAAGTACACCAAGAAGGATGAAATAAATTTATATTTTAAAGTTGGCATCGCAATAGAAACAAAGTCTGTATTGCAAAAAATACACACATAAACAAACTAAATGCTCCTGCTTTTTGAAGTCCTCTTAAAATATCTTAGCCGGTCACCAAGACTATGGCATGCCTGCACCTTAACTGTCTTTTAAACAAGTACGTTCAATTTAAGTCACAAAGACCGCTCTTGTCTCTCCCTTTTAATCTTATTACATATGCAAAAGTATTGTACGCGGCATATAAGGAGAAATGCGGTTAATCAAAATCCTAATGTTATGTTCATCTCTTATTAATATTTATAGTTAGTTGGCAATGCTTCGCAATGCGGTCGAGGAACCCGATTTCTAATTTAAATAGTTATGTATACAACTGAAACTTGAAATTGTTATTTGAATTTTGGAGATCTCGAGATGTTGCCTTTTCGAAAACGAGAAAGAATGACATAGAGGTAAACTACTGTTAGTCAGTGTTGAGAACAAAATGTACTTGTTTGTTTTGTTTTTCGTGTAAGTGTGTGGCCAACTATGGTGTCGGAGTTTTCAGACCGCACGAAGGCTTCCGACATGGCCTAACGATCCTTATCCTTAGATAAGAACTGGGACCGACAGTTTTACGTGCCCTCCGAAGCACGGTAGCGCTCAGATGAAAATGCCACACACGGTCACCCATCCAAGTGGTGACCTGTGCAAGCGTTGCTTAACTTCGCCGATCTGTTATGAACGGCAAGCCAAGTCTCGCTATGAGCGCTACATATGTACATTTAAATGTACTTCTTATGATGCATCCACATCCATGTAGTTACTTTTTGGTGAGCAACATTTCAGAATGTTACAGCACAACATTTTTAACTAGGTATATTTACATTTAGTATTAAGTTCGCAACGTAAGGGACTGGTAGGACCATAAGAAAGAATGGGCAAAAACTCATGGCTACTCTTTTTTCATCACCAAATCTACATTTTTTATTAAAAATATTTTTTTTAAAGACTCACGCCTGTATCCCCCAAGGGGTAGGCAGAGGTGTAATATTACACCCACATTTTGCCATGAATTTTTGGGTCCCACGTACCTAATAAGGGTACCTATTGCCGTTACCGGGCACATCACCGCTCGTAAACTTCGCCAAATTTTCAGCCGAGAAAATGCACCTAATGTGTCAACCATTCGAAGAGTAGTCAAAAAATTTGAAGAAACTGGGCCAATAATGGATAATAAGAATCCTTTGCGTCGACGTACCGGTCGGTCTCTTGAAAACATTGCTGCTGTAAACGAGAGTGTCACCGAAAACCCGAAAATATCAATTCGACATCGTTCTCAACAACTTCAAATTTCACGAAACACTACGCAGACAATTTTGACTAAGGACCTCCCTCCACCTTTATGCGTACAAGATTCAGTTAAATCAGGAATTCAAAACAGCTGAAGCAGACCACGGAAAGCGCCGGCAATTCGTTCAATGGGTAATGGAGCAAAGTGAAGTCGATGCCAATTTTTCGAAAAAAGTCATTTTCTCCGATGAAGCGCATTTCCATATGAATGGCTTCGTGACTACACAAAATTGTCGAATTTGGGACGCAGAAAAACCTGATGCAATCCATGAGAAACAAATGCACCCACAACTAGTAACTGTCTGGTGCGGATTTTGGTCAGGCGGCGTGATTGGACCTTACTTTTTTGAAAATGAGGCCGAAATTGCATTGACTGTGAATGGCATTCGTTACAGGAATATGATAACGGACTTTTTGTGGCCTCAACTGGACGGCATGAATCTGGACAACATAATATGGTTTCAGCAGGACGGCGCAACCTGCCACACCGCGCATGAAACAATCAACTTGTTGCAGCAACGATTTCCAGAACACATTATCTCACGAAATTCTGATGTCAACTGGCCACCAAGATCGTGCGATTTATCGCCGTGCGATTTTTTTTCATTGGGATTTTGTGAAATCTCGGGTTTATCCGAATAAACCCGAAACAATTCCTGAGCTCAAATCGGAAATCCAACGCGTCATCGGTGAGATTCAGCCACATCTCTGTGCGAAAGTCATGGAAAATTTCACGGAAAGAGTAATGGCCTGTCATCGGAGCCGTGGCAGTCATTTGCCGGATATTTTATTTCATACTTAATCGAAACATGTCTTCTTTACAATACAATAAAAAATATCACAACTCTGTCAAAATTAAAAAATGCACTCTTACTGAGACACCTTTATATTAGTATAAGATTATATTAGATGTGCGAATATTTTATTGATCATTTATTTATATTAAAAAAGAAATCTAAAGATCTGATCCGAATAAATATTCCTGCAAGTGTCTTTGGAAAAAAGTTATGAATTTTCTATAATCTTATACATTTACTAGTCGACGCCAGCGGCTTCGCACGCACATATTTTAGAATTTCCCGTTTTGACCGATCCCGTGAGAATTTCGGGAAATCCCGTCTATAGTGCACCCCTATGGTCTCCAAGGAACATACATGCCAAATTTCAGCTTCTTGCGCCAAGCAGTTTCGGCTGTAGCTTGTCTGTCAGTCAGTCAGTAACGCAAGGATTTTATATATACAGATAGTCAATCTTATCGTAGTTTATTAAAATATCCCTTTTTATCTGCAGACCGATAGATCACTAAAATGCTAAGTGTATGTACAAAAACGCAATCAAAAGGTGTTGGGATTGATTCCTGCCCTCAGTACGTAGTAAGAAGAGCTAGCAAGAACAATGTGTCAACTAGTTTTTTTTATCAATTACACATTTTTTTTACACTTTGCAGTTCATATTCTTGATGCAGGACATCCCTATGTCGTGAGACCGCGTCTTGGGCTTTGAAAGTTCTATAATCAAAGGTAATAAGACTGAAATATACTTTTCAAAGTATGTAAATACCTAATACATATGCAACAGAGTCTCCATAATCTTAAAGATAAACTAAGTTCATTTATGATCAACCACCGTGAAATAATTCGAAGCAGAACACAAATTATTGTTACTCGTCAAATCAAATACATTTATGTAAGTCAAACGAGGGATGTTAAATTACTGTTGAACTCAGTTCATTGATTCACCATTGGTATGCGTGTCGAAGATAGTGATGTTCTAAATTTACGTAAGATAGAAAATTGTATTTTGAAAATTTATGACCTCACGTTTGAATAAGAACTGCGGGGTCAAAATGTTATAAGAATATTTTTTTATTAATTGTAAGATACCGAATGTAATATCAATGAATGATGAACCTCATCTTCACAATAATTATAATATTATATTGTTATGCTACAGCAAAATATATCATCGCGTGCTTACTACTGAAATGTTGTGAAAATTAATACTTTTTTACTTTTGATTTTTTTAGTTTAAAATTTAACTGCATTTATTTTGGGCATGCTTCAATAAATATTATCTTTAAGCATACACATCGCTTATTTGCAAACATTTGTTACACTGTTAGAATATCAAAATTATACGCTTATTCTATCAATTACTTATATCGCAGCTATTGTACGAATTGGTCTTTCACGATTAATAATTACCTATTTTTGAATCACTTATCGATAATTTTACCGCTAACAACCCATCACTATCTGCCTATAATCAAAATTAGCGTGCGTTCACACTGCTAATAAGCCGGAAGCCGGCGCCCGGAGCGAGTGTTCACACTACGCCGCGACCGGCTAATTAGCCGGAGGACGGCCGGCTCCCTAGATTAAATTTACTTTATAGATGGAAGTATTGCATCACAAGATCATCACTAACATAATCTGACATTGGTGACCATGGGTGGCCATGGTCACCAATGTCAGATTCTTTTAGTCAAAATTAAATAGAACTTCATGTGAATCTTAGAAACTTTATTCATAGACATTTTGACTTATGCGTATAAAGATTGTACTGATATTTGTAGGGACGTTGAAATTTTATCGATACTTTTATTTAAAATGTTTTTGTATGAAAGAGAAACAAAATTTTGCCGTGTGGTTGACGGCATAGAATACAAGTGTCACCACCCACTATCTTCCCGTGGGTGTCGTAAGAGGCGACTAAGGGATAACACGATGCAAATACTATATTTGCGTAGAGACGGAAAACTCGACATCAAACCCCATACGACTGCCTCGTTGGTCTTGCGGCATAAATGTGCGCGTGAGATTGGGAGGTCCCGGGTTCGATTCCTGGGTCGGGCAGTGTTATTGAGTTTTTATGTCACGAAATTCTCAGTAGCAGCACGGAGTCTGGAAATGAGTCTGGTACGGCAATAGGCTCGCCCCTTATTACGTGGGACTAAAGTATATCTGGCGAAAAGTGGGTGTAGAAATACACCTCTGCCTACACCTTCGGGGATAAAAGGCGTGACGATATGTATGTAGAAACAAATACATCCTTAAAAACTTTCGCGTTCATAATAACAGTTTATATATAAAACCATTTTTGGCAAACAACTACTAAGCTATGCATGTTTAGTCGCGATTTTTTCCTAGATCATAGCAAGCGATACTTACCTAATAAATGCACATAACTTCCAAAACTCAGAGACATGGGTTTGAATTTGAATTTTATTGCCATTTAAATTAAGTACACGGTGCCTGGTGGCAACCAAACATTGACGTTACTGAACTTCAATGTCCGTTTGACAATGAAATCAGCTAAAAACACGATTTGTTTATTTGTTCCTGACTTGGTTACATATAATAATAATATTCAGGTTTTAATTTAAACAGGTTTTGTAAATGAAATCACAAGTGTCTGTTCCTACGTTAAAATTTATTGATCTATATTTATGTTTCATCGATATTTACTTTATACCTACTAGGAGAGCTGGCATCAATTTTGGGTAGGTATTTGAGGCATGATTGCAGACCTGGCTGGCGAGCAGCGAGGCTATAGAAAATTATGAAAAAACGAACAAAAATATATTTGAGGCAACATGCAATTTTTAAATATAATAGTTTAATGTATATATAATACAAACAAACATAAGTCAGATGATTTAGTCGGGGATTTATTACATTGCCAGGCGTTTTTTATATTGGTTTGAAAATTATTTTTGCATGCGCCGGGCTATGTTAAAGCCACGACTAAATCAAATAATTTAATCATTTATAGACATTTATCTTACTCTACGCTAAAAAAATCATAAGTCAAAATGAAGTAACTATGTATATTGGACAAGACTGCTATTGTAATGAGGTCTCTATAGTATTTTCCTTATTCTAAGGCCAGCTCCGATCAGTGTTACCAACTTAGTAGAATTAGCACTAAAACTGGGGGTTTCAACATTTGCCTAAAATTGAATACAACGTTCGTTTTAAAATAATTTGTACATTGTTCAATCTATTATTATTATATTACTTGATGTGTTGATTTAACATTTAATTTGCATTTTTCTTTACATATTACCTAATAGAACGAATTATTATTTTTGTATACCAATTGTTTTCCGAAGTGAAATAAGTATTATAATGATAATTTAAGTGGGTGTCATGTATCTAGGGAAATTTTATTTGTGGTTTCTGGTGGAGAGCTTAGTTCAACTGTTGGTAATACTATGTCACCGGCACTAGGCATGGGTCTGTGCACGTTGTCATAACTATCTATATTTCATAACTATCTATATCATTCGATCACCTAATTTGAAGAAGTATTTACTCGTAGATATGTCTTATGCATAACTAGAATGATAACAGCAAGTGGTTGGTAAGGCTCGTTTTAAAAAACCATTAAGAATGCTAATATTGTTATCGAGACCTATAATGAAATGTATTGAGATGGCAATAATAGCAAAAACTTAATCAACAAAAAATATTGTGAAAAAGAAAAATCTAAACAAATAACAAATGTGGCAAGATTAAAGAAATTTAAATATAATGCAAATTTAAAATAAAATTAAACTATGTATGTGAAGAATACGCCAAAAAAATCTAATAGTATCACAAAAAACTGTTTTTTTTTTAAAGTTCACAAACATTACAAAACGTTAAAATTGAACAAATAAACCGTAACAAGACAACAAAAATACGCCAAAATGAGAGAAATTTAAAAAATACATGTACAAAAAGTATACCTACAAAGATATCAAAATGAAATTTAAATATAAAGTTAAATTAAACAAAAAAGGTGCTAAGAATATCAAAAAGCTAAATGTAATAAAATTGAGCACAAAAGTGAAAAAAAAATAGAAAAAGTAATACCGTTACGTACAGATAAAATAATTATATTTTTATCTGTACTATGTAACATAAAAAGTTAAAAAAATTACATAAATCCAAAACGTGTATAAAAATGGTAAAAATTTATCAAATCGTAAAATTATTTATCAAAGAGTAAAGGAAACTCAACAACAAATATATCAAAAAAAGAATACAATAAGAAGAAATAAATAAGCCTTGGAATGTTACAAAATGTCTATCTAAATGGTCACCGGCCAACCATTCTGCTGTCAAAAAACGCTACGTTAAAATATAACTACATAGGTAAAGTCTGACCGCGCGTGGCATTTCATGGTGGTTATACTCGTTATGAAATTTAGATAGTCAAACAATTGACGTATAACTATCTATACCTAATATAGCATATGATCGTTGCCATAACGATCGGTCTATTCTAACGCATACTCTTAGCTCAGCTCTACGAGTCCGTCTTAATGCCCGGATCCGGTCTATTGACCGGATCCAGCTTAGTGTGAATAGCTTCATACAAATTGTTCTGCCACTGGCTCGTTATTCGCCGGTCCGGGCATTAAGCCGGACCGGCTAATTAGCCGGTCCGGCGTAGTGTGAACGCTCGCTCAGTTTTAGTTATGTTTAGAATATTAATTGGAAATCATTCAGAATCCTGTCTTCGATGGCTTACTTGTAAATAGCAAATATAATTTATACCTATTATAGCACGAATGGTGCAGTTTTTAACACGCTTTTATTAGGTCGTCGTGTATGTAACTATGTAATAGAATCTAAGGTAACTAATTTAACCATCTTCCAAGGGTCGTAGCGTAATGAAAATTGGCAGTTGTGTGTAGTTCTGATGACAATTCAATAATATGGTACTGTCAAACTGATCTGATGATGGAGCTGGAAGACATGAACTGGAACTTCATGGTGAAAAATCGGTTCATAGCTGTTTTGGATTTCTTAGAAAAGTCTTGTAATAAACTTTGGCCACGATTAGGTTTCAAGGTCTGATGATGAAGCCGGAAGATAGGCACTGGCATTCCATGATGGAATATCGTATCAAAGTGGTGTTTGCACTTGTGAGAAAGGTCACGTAATGGACTTTGAACACGATCAGGTTTCAAGGTTATAAAAAAGCAATTATATATCGTAGACCACGCAGTGGTGTAGTTAGGGTCTCGTACTTTTGCGGCTGGATAGGCGTATGTGGCCCTGAGTAGAGTTAAATGACTTAGTGGTCTCCTGATTGAGGAGCTTGATTGTTATAAGCTGACAGATAAAACAACATGTAATACAGACGCATAGGCGGATATGGAGAGGATGCGGGCTCATTTGCCTACTTAAAATAAATGTATAAGTGCTAAAAATATTTTGTTATCAAAGACCAAAAAGTTTAAAATAAATTAACAGTTTAAAAAACACTAGAAAAATAGCTTTTATAAATATTAATTATTAATAATTTATTTTTTGCTTTTATGTGCATTTGCACATAAAAACAAAAAATAAATTATGGATCGTTAAATTTTCTCTATTTCTAGGCTGAAGCGTAAACTATGTGCTTTTAATTATAATATTCGATTTTAAAAGCGTGGGGCGCTGGAACAGAAAAAGACTTTATTGTTAACAAATACTAATACTACCTTCTTGGCGGAAACTGCATGAGGTCGCACAAGAGCATAGCATTTATGCCGCCAAAGGGTTACCAAAGGGAACCAAAGATATCTCGTCCACGAACAAGAACTCTGCATTTCGCCACTGTTGACGCATTACCCTTATGTACTTAATTGCCTGAAAGAAGAGGCGTTAAAAATGTCGGTGAATGTCGTCTTCCTTACTGATGGCGCATGTTTTGTTTGAGTTCGACAAACTGGTACTTTGAACAGACTGGTACTTTGTTTAATATAGAGCCACTTACTACTCCTGCTACAATTCCAGTAAGAGCGCCAATCTGTGTAACCTGCTTCCCGTAACATCTGTTCACTTGATTTTTGAACAAGTTAAACAAGAACGTGTTTCCTGTTCCAGCGCCCCACGCTTTAACAATCAAATATTATAATAATTAAAAGCACATAGTTTATACACTTCAGTCCAGAAATAGAGACAACTTGAACGATCCATAATTTATTTTTTGTTTTTATGTGCATTTATAAAAGCGTGTTTTTTTTGTGTTTTTTAAACTGTTAATTTATTTATGAGCTAATTTTGCTTCCTCAATTGGTACTATATGGAGCTACTATATGGAGTACTCCATATAGTTATATGGAGTACGATGTCCGTTCTGTAAATTTTTATCTATTATTAATTTCCGTGTGGTTGACGGATTAAGAATACGGATTGTCACCACCCCATATCATCCCATGGGTGTCGTAAGAGCCGACAAAGGGAGCATATTATGCAGAGAACAGCACTGTAAGAGAAGGAAAACTTGATACAAACCCTATACCAACCCGTTTGGCCAGCGTGGTATAGTAGGCCAATTCCTCCTTTCAAAGGAGAGGCCTAGTCCAGCAGTGGACTGTTAAAGGCTGATGATGATGAATTTTGAGAATGAATGTTGTTGGTTGTAATTTAGTTGCAAGACTTTCTTTTGACTGAACCAGAACATTCAATTTTATCACGTGAATTTGCACAACCCTATATCAGATACCATATTGCGTGTATTATATTATACGTGGATGGCGTTGTGGTTTTAGCAGTTGCTTGACTTAGGTCTACGCTGCTACTCCTGTGGTTTCGATTCCCACACGGAACTTAACTATATCCGATTAAAAAAGATTTATTCAAAGTCTGCGTTCTTTGTGACCACTATTTGAATGTCTGTTATGTCTTACGTTCCAAATTAGCTTGAGCATTGTGATTTTGTGGACGCATTGTGCTACCATGATCAAACGAACCAATTTATGTTAAGACCAATAAGATCGGGCTTAGTATAGCATGATGAGGCAGATATTAACACAGAAACTGAATCGACAAAAACACGAAGTCCGTCTAGCGTTATCCCAGGTGCAACCAGGGATCCGCTTACTAGTTTAACCGGATTTGACTGAATAATAGCTTTTCCACATAGAGACTGCCTGTCTGACATCCGCAAGCGAAAGTGAAAGCCATATTTCATGGCTTAGACTAGTGTCAGTTTTTTCAGAGGTACTGACTCCTTTCAACGACTGTTAAAGGTCTTCATGACTGCTGGGACCGACGGTTAAACGTGCTTTCTGAGTTATAGGGCAAGCGATAATCGACAACTCAACACGCACATAGCTCCGCAAAGTCAGTGGTGTACGCCGTGGATTCGCAACCCGGTACCTTATGCATCGCAGTCTGTTGCTATCTCCTTTCGTTGCACAACAAAAACTCAAAGTAATTCAAGATAATACAATGTTATAAATAGTTTTACCGAACGGTAGCGTAGTTAGCGGTAGTAGAGCCTTGCTGATTTCAGCATGAATGGGCCGGATCGACCAGGGAAGTACTACCCTCTCACAGAAAATCGGCGTAAAGTAACAGTACCTAAACTGTTGCGTTTCGTTCTGTGAGTGAGAGTACTGGAGGCCTTATCCCCTATTCCTTCTCCCTCATCCCACTCCTCATCCTATCCCTTTTCCCAACCCCAAACGCACTTGTGACTCTTGCGGTGTTGCTTGTGTTCATGGGCGGCGGTAATTGCTTACCATCAGGCAATCCGTCTGCTCGTTTGCCGCCTATTATTATAAAAAAAAAAACCGTACCGACGGTACGAGGAAGTTCTTACTTCAAATGTTTTAGTTGAAAATGAACTTTTCCACGTGTTGGTAGGTAAATTAATTAAAGTCTGAAAGCAGTGCGGTATCTATCTCTCGTCTCAGTCTTCTGATGAATTCAATAAAAAGTTTACTCAAGCATTATTATGTAAAATACGATTGCAATTCGGATTGCTGGTTACCAAAGGCGAGTGCTTGGTAATCTGGACGAGCGAATGCACTGGTTGTAAAGGATAGTGCTTGAGTAATTAATCCATTACTTAGCTCCATTATACTTGCTTCTACCATACACTTGGGTTGATTATCTGGACAAAAGACATGGGCTGCGCTACTACAATCTTTCATCAAATCCGTTTAGTAGTTTTGACTTGATAGAGTAACAACAAGTACCCTTCCTGCCATCCTCTTGACTTTTGCGTTTATTATATTAACAGGGTATTGTGTGACTTAAAGCTTTTCTATAAAATTTGTATTTTTAGAAATTTATCACCAGTAGTCGTTTAAACGTACAATCAAACAAGTCGGCGGTGGACCAGTTTGAAAAAATATCCCTTGGCTCGTTCATAGAGTCGAGGCACACTAGGAACTGGTTTTGTATACGAATGTAAATTTTTGTGTAAAGTAGCACTGGAAGCGACGATGTCTTGCTGAGCGATTCTCACCGTTATGGTGGTCTAGCGGGAAATTGTTCGACTGTACTTCATTTAAAACAAGACCATACTAATGTTTTATATTACACTACAGCTTATACTGTATCACCAGAGTAATGTAGTAAATTTAATTGCAGTAAGCGCCATAAAAAATCAGTAGGTACGCGAACCAGTTCCGATTTTTTTTTTAATGTGGAGGATAATTTCCTTTCTTTTTTTTAATAGCGTCACGCCTGTATCCCCGAACCAACTCCAGGTGGCGTACGTAATAGGCGGTGAGCCTACTGCCGTTACCAAGAACATTGCCAGAATCCGTACTGCTACTAAGAATTCGATAAAACTGAGTCACACCCGACTCGGGCATCGAACCCGTGACCGCCCGATCAGTAGACAAATACGATATCCACTAGACCAAGGAGTCTGTCATTTTTTCTTAAAAAAAATCCTCTCTGGATCTAAAATATGACTCGATGCTATTATAAAAAGAAGAACTGATTATATTGTACATAAAAATAAATATAGTAAACCCGGATTCTGCTAGGAGAATTAATAATAATTTACTTGTGCCCATTTTTCAAAATTTACTGCGGCTTACAACCTACCTAGTAAAGTTCTACTATCGCATTGTATAATTTTATGGATGGATTAACACAACTCTCCTTAATTGCAATTATCTGCTCTACCATAGATACAACGTAACGACTCTTGACTCTCATTAGAACGCACGCGTGATATCTGAGAAATTTCTCATTCTTTCCTCCTCACTGTCTACAAAGGTTAGGATGAATTAATAGCTTTTGTAACTTTTCTAATGTCAGGCCAGGCCTGTTACCATTATGCATGTTTATTATGTAGGTGCCCTAAAACTATTCGCATACTTACAGATGTAGCGATTAAATAAAGCAACATTCTGTAATAATACGTTGTCATGTCATGAATAGTTCAATCTAGTTTTTATATTACGTATTTAACAACTGGTTGCACAAAAGCTACAACTGGTTGCAATTGCTAAATACGTAGTGATGCTATACTTCTCAAAGTGAGGAAGTTGTACTCCCAAGTAGGTTCGCTGCCAAACGTTTTATCTTGCTTTTAAATTATTAATGCGCGCGTTGATATGCATGCACGAAGAAACGCAATAACTTGAATGATTTATGTTGTGTGTTAATGGTTATTATTTAGATGAACAAGGAAGTGGAAGTTGCTCTTGTTATGATATTGCGATTAACGTTACAAATGGTTCGGTTATAAAGGAGCTTTTAAAGATACTTCGGCAGAATGCTTTAGAGAACCCACGAATGTTGTGGTTTATGGTGAGCGGGGAATTCAGTTTTGGATGGAAAATGCTGGTATTTTATAGTTTACTTCAGGGAATTTTGATGTGTTTGATAGCTGAAGTTTTATAGCTCATAGTGAGATTCTACTTTCCGTTCGTAATAGATCGGCAGAGTACCGCTTGCACAGGTTATCAATTGGGGGATGACCGTTACTTGTGGCTATTTATATCAGAGCACAACCGTGCCTTGATGAACGCGTTAAGCAGCCGATCCCAGCTCACATGAGGATTCTCGCTCTGGGTGTCATATTATTATCCTACGGCAATAGGCTCGCCCCCTATTACGTGGGACCTTTTTTTTTTTTTTTTTGGTATCGGGTTGGAAAATCCTCATGGAGTCCCTCCGCCCCGGGGGGGAAGGACGAAGGGGACTGTCAGACTCTTACTGACTAAAAACCAACCCGTGCTCCTCATGTACCCATGTGTCGGAGGGTAGGGTTTCACCAAAGCATTCCTCGCTACCCCCCGACGGGTATTGGCCCGCCAGATGGTCAGGCGGGCCCCGAACGAAACCCCCTTGGCGGCGGATGAAGGTGTTGGGCTCCGCCGCCAAAACACCCAGCGGCCGCAGAGGATAGGGAGGACGGCACGCCTCTCCTCCCGCGACCGCACCCGACTGCGAGGGACAGACAGAACTGTCCCCCGCACCCGCACCATGGGACGCATCCTACGCAGGCCTCTACCAAGCCCACGTGGAACGTCCCCTCCCGGGATCCCGCTTAGCTTCACCGTGGGCGGCTTCTAACCCACGGTTACTGAGCCCCCCACCACGACAAGGTGGAGATCCCACGGGGGGATTACGTGGGACCTAAACATTCATGGCGAAATGTGGGTGTAATAACACACCTCTGCCTACCCCTTCGGGGATACAGGCGTGAGCCTAGAAATAAAAAATAAAATTATTATCCTTGAATATAAAGACTCCAGTTTAAACTACATAATATCACTATCCATTTGGGTTACGGCAATAAAAGTAGAGTAGCAGTAGGTCTGTAGAATAGCTAATATTCTGTCAAATATTGTTAGACTAGTAAGCGAACTCCAGGCTTCAATGCGAAAGTATTGACTGCAACGTGCTTTCAGATCTGTTTTAAATTTCAGCCAGTCGTCAATTCAGACAAAATTAGCCAGCACTTATTCCAACGCAGCCATCTAAATGCCGATTTTACATAAATCGTAGTTTTAAGTCACTTTTTGAATGTTCTTTATATAGGTATACAAGAGAGAATATTACCTATAGGGGTTAAAATATAATGATCACTATAAAATGCTTTGATACCCTTTGTTCTTTAACCAAAAATTTCTTTAAACAAAAACTTAACACCAGAAAAATAAAGTGTAAAATTACAATAATACTAGCTATTTTAGTCACGACTGCATTTCAAATTGTATTCGAACACCAAATATAGTATGATGATAGCCTTTTATTCCTGAACATAGGGTTACAACAGGTCCCTAAGTTCAGTGTGGCTTTTGGCATAGACCTCCTCCAATTCCTTCCAATGGATCCTGTCCCTTGCTAGTCTCAACCAATTCTGGTTGGTCCCGCTGTCTATTTCAAGTCGTCTTCCCATCTCCTGACTTGACGACCCCTATCTCTTTTGCCGTCTCTTGGTTGCCAGAGGGTGACTTGCTTGCTCCATTTGTTAATGGGGTGGCGTAGCAGATGTCCAGTCCATCTCCATTTTTGGACGTCTATCCGGGTAAGAATGTCTGTGAGTTTTGTTCTTGTTCTCACGTCTACGTTCCTGACTCTGTCTTGGATTTTTAACCCTAACATGCTTCTTTCCACGGCACGTTGGCATTTTGTTAGCCTTTCCCTGTGGTGAAGTGTTGTTGACTAAGTTTCACAACCATAAGTAAGAACTGAAAGAATACAGGTCTGGAATGTTTTCTTTTTTATGTGGTTGCCTAGATCCTTACTTTTCACTATTTCCTTCAGTGACCAGTATTTTCTCCATCCTTGAGCTATTTGCCTGTTTATTTCTTTTGTCATTTCATCTGTAGGGGATATTATCTGTTCTAAGTAAATATATTCTTTTACATATTTGATCCTTTTGCCATCTACCATAACTTCTATTTCCCTTCGGTTTGACATCAATATTGTTTTACTAGCATTAATTTCCAGCCCAACTTCTCTGCATATATTTGCTGGGCTCTGCATCATTTGTTCTATTACTGCTGGACTTTCTTCAAGAAGCACCAGATCATCGGCAAATCTTAGGTGGTTTAGGCGAGCTCCATTAATGTTCAGACCTAGGTGGTCCCAGTTTAGCTGTCTAAAGATGTGCTCGAGTACGGCGTTAAATAGCGTAGGTGAGAGAGGATCGCCTTGGCGTACAGGGGGTACGCCAAGGCGTTTTGATAGGAAATGATTCTCCTGTTGATTCTAGTTTAATACTGGCCTTGCTTGATTTGTATATACTCTTTACTATTTCTATATAGTTGCTCTGGACCCCCGGTGCATTCTTCTGGAATTTGCTTTGTTTGTAATATTTCATTGAAAAGTTTTGCCAGCACAGGACTGATTTCCTCTAAGGTCCCCTTTAGCATTTTATTAGGTATCTTGTCTGGCGCTGGGGCTTTCCCGAGGTTTCGGGATTTTATTAAAAAAAAAAATTAAAAGTTATAATCTGTTTATTGCGAACAAAGACTCATATTTAGGTATAACATTTAAAGCGCTTAATCTAAATATAAAAGATTATGTGCGCCCACTCAGTTCCGCAATGCCGCACAGAGACTAATGTTTTACAAATTATTATTTTTAGGTACAATAGATAGGTTTATGTTACATAATATAAAGACCAATTATAAATACTAATTAACACTATGGTTTTTGGTCCGCAGACGTATCGTTGCAGCTTTGTTTTATAAAATACCCTTTTAATATGCATTGTGCTTGCTTAGTATTTTTACTATGAATAATTTTATTTTGTATGTTTATGGCTGGAAGGATACATTTGCAGTGTCTCTTACCATATACATTCTTATACTTAGGGATGGTATAAACAGGCAGGTTAGGTAACTGTCTCAGTTTACTAGGTCTAATATTTTTTTTCTAATGCTTGTATTTTATTTTTATATTCAGATACAATTGCCACTTTTACTTTGTCATGAATACTTAAGACCTTACAATGTTCAAAAAGGCTTGCATAGTTATTTTTGTATCTATATTTTATTTGTAATGGGACAATAGCTTTGAGCAATCGCAGTTGCAAGCTGTATATATTATTTAAGTAAGTTTTATAGGTTCCCCGTAGCTGAAAACACAATTACTAATAATAGAATCTCCCAGAGCTAGATACAATAGCCTTAGGGTATTGTATGGCAGTTTGCACTTAAGGACTATTAGTTTTGCTAAAAAGGCTCTCAGTTTACAGCATACATACTCAATATGATTCGCCCAGTGAAAGTTGCTATATATTTTCAGGCCTAGATAGGTATGACATTGCACTACTTCTAGTGGTGAACACGTACACGCAAAACTATTTTGTGAGTGCATACAGCTGTGTTCATGAGCAATAATGCGTGGTGGCAAGTTATTCGTACCCTTTAAGTAGGGTGACCGTATATGCATTACTTTTGTTTTTTGATAGTTTATAGATAACCCGACATCATGTGCCCATTTACACAGCTGGTTAATTTATTTTTTTATGGAATAGGGGGCAAACGAGCAGACAGATCGCCTGATGTTAAGCGATTACCGCCGCCCATGGACACCCGCAACACCAGAGGAGTCACAAGTGCGTTGCCGGCCTTTTAAAAAGGAATACGCTCTTTACTTGAAAGTTTGAAGGTCGTATTGGTTCGGAAAAAACCGCAGGTGACAGATCATTCCACAGTTTAGAGGTGTGAGGCAGAAAGTTTCTAGAGAAACGCACCGTTGTGGATTGCCAACCATCTAAATGATGGGGATCGAAATGCTGTCGCGTAGAACGATGGCGGAAAGAGGCGGCAGGGATTCATCTGAACAATTCCTCGGAGCACTCCCCACAGTCGAAGCGATAAAAGATGCATAGCGAGGCTACATCTCTACGCAGCGCCAAGGGGTCTAACCGATTGCAAATATCTTGGCAGTCGACAATTCGAGCGGCTCTCCGTTGGATGCGGTCTAGAGGGAGAAGCTGGTACTGGGTTGCCCCTGCCCAAAGATGAGAACAGTATTCCACATGCGACCGGACCTGCGCCTTATAAAGGAGCAAGCGGTGGGCCGGTGTGAAATACCGTCTCGATCTATTTAGCACGCCAAGCTTTTTCGAGGCTAACTTCGCCTTACCCTCTAAGTGACCGCAGAACTGGACTTCGCTCGATATGTCAACACCAAGTATTCCAATACTGGAGGAGGCAGTTAAGGGATGCTCTGAAAACGAGGACATACGACCATCGGCAGTTTTTTTGCGGTGAACACGCAGACTTGTGTCTTTGTGGGATTAAATTGGACCAAATTAAGTCTTCCCCAATCGGAGACCATCTCCAAGGAGGTCTCAATTTCAGACACAAGTTTATTTCGGCTCTCGATGACTTTTTCCCGAGAAATGTTGGCGTGGCCGGTATATAAAGCATCGCCTGTGCTGTCATCTGCATAACAATGAATGCCGCTATCTAGCATCATATCATTGATATCCGCTTGACCGCTAGCGCCAATTCACCAAATTCACTTGACCGCTCACCTTCTAAACAAAATGTCGCGCCGCCGCTCGCCAGATGGGCGCGCTAACATAAACATTTATTGTTGATAAGTCGGTAACATGAGTAAGTTGAAATGATGTTTTTCTTCAACCTTATAAATGACTCTTTCAAGTCGTATGAATGCTTTGTTAATATTTACTTTCTATTTTATTATACTTAGCAGCGAACATTGACTATCGTTGAAAAAACACTTTGTGTATTTTAAACAGGATTATTTTAAAAAGTAAATCGATGACATACATATTTTATGAGTTTAAACTGTAGAGAAATTCTATCTACACCGAATTAAATAAAAAATAAAAACATGTATCATAGTATAAAAATATTTAATTACACGCATACGATAAGCACGTAATTACTTAGCAGCGAACATTGACTATCGTTGAAAAAACACTTTGTGTATTTTAAACAGGATTATTTTAAAAAGTAAATCGATGACATACATATTTTATGAGTTTAAACTGTAGAGAAATTCTATCTACACCGAATTAAATAAAAAATAAAAACATGTATCATAGTATAAAAATATTTAATTACACGCATACGATAAGCACGTAATTACTTAGCAGCGAACATTGACTATCGTTGAAAAAAACACTTTGTGTATTTTAAACAGGATTATTTTAAAAAGTAAATCGATGACATACATATTTTATGAGTTTTAACTATAGAGGGATTCTATCTACACCGAATTAAATAAAAAAAAACATGTATCATAGTATAAAAATATTTAATTACACGCATACGATAAGCACGTAATCACGGAGCGCGCGAAACAAAGAGTGGCATTTGACATTATTTTTTCGTTCCGGGTTAACGATTTTAAGACTCGCTTCGTATTTTTAGCATGAAGAAATGTTCAATGATTTGAATAGAACAGAAAAAAAATAATTTAAAACATTACGTAATAGAAAGAAACAGTAAATTTAGACCGAGTATAGTGCTGTAACTAAAAAGGGAAAATAGTCACTTGTGCGCGGTCTACGGCATTTCGAAAAAGGGAGAATAGTCACTTGTGTGCGGTCAAGTGGATATGCAGGAGGAACAGAGTAGGCGATAGCACGCAGCCTTGAGGAACACCAGCATTTACAGACAAGGCGTCAGAGCATTCACCATCAATTACGACCTTTATGCTTCTGTCTGTAAGAAAGCTGGTGACCCATTCCCATAATTTCTCGGGCAGCCTATAGGAAGGGAGCTCTGAAAGAAGCGCTTTGTGCCAGACCCGATCGAAGGCCTTCGCTATGTCCAAACTGACCGCCAAAGCCTCCCCCTTTGTCTCGATCGCCTGTGTCCAACGATGTGTCAGGTATACTAGAAGATCACCAGCCAACCGACCCTTACGAAAGCCGTATTGTTGGTCACTAAGCAGCTGATTATCCTCTAGAAACCGAAGGAGCAGTTAATAATGAACTCCATTATCATCGAGAAGAGTGAGGTTATGGCTATCGGCCTGTAGTTGGACGGGTTAGAGCTATCGCCTTTATTAGGGATCGGGTGGGCCAATGCTGTCTTCCACGATGTTGGGACTACGCCAAAAGAGTAAGAGAGACGAAAAAGGCGTGTCAAAACTGGTGCTCACTCTGGAGCGCAGATCCTCAACACAATAGGGGGAATTCCATCAGGCCCACTCGACTTATGGATATCGAGGGACAGAAGTGCCATACGGACTGCGCGTTGGTGGAACCGAATATCCAGCATACAGCCCTTCAATAGAGGTATAGTAGGCGGTTCCTGTCCCCTGTCATCCAAGGTCGAGTTGGACGCAAAGAGTTTGCCCAGAAGATCGGCTTTCTGCTTTGCGTCATGTGCCAAGGAGTAATTTCCCATGTTTAGCGGTGGAAAAGATGGCTTACAGAAGTTCCCTTCGATAGCTTTGGCAAGAGACCAGAATGCACGAGTTCCCGAAGGAAGGCACTCAAGCCTCTCGCCAATTCTACCGATGTGCTTCGACTTCGCACTAGCAATGTCTATTTTGAAGGACCTCGAGGCAAAGTTATACTCCTTTTTTAATGCGCTGGTATTTTCATCCCTTGCCGCCACCGCATCAGCCCAGGCTTGGTAAGCTTCCTGCTTAGTCCGAGAAGCCTTTTTGGAAGATGAACCAAACCAAGGCCGAAATTTGCCACCAATGGGGACCACAGAGGATGGAATGAAAAGTTCCATACCCTGTAGTACCACATCAGCAACAGAACCAGCAGCAGCGTTGGGATCCGGCGAGAAGCATACTTGTCCCCAAGGATAGGACGCAAAGAAGTTCCGCATCCCATATCAATCTGCTGACTTGTAGTGCCACACACGGCGACTGCGTGCAGCCCGCGATTGCAGCGAGCACGTGAGAGGCACCACACTCCGTACAAGGCAGTGGTCTGAGGAGCCAAACGGGGCGCCTACGGATACCTTGTAGCCGTCCGGATGAGAAGTCAGCAGAAGGTCCAGCAATGAAGGATTCTGGCTTTTAACGTCTGGGATTCGCGTGGGCGTGGTAACCAGTTGTGTCAGGCCATAAGCCAGTGTGAAATCGTGAACAGATCTCCCCGCATGACCAGTTTTACTGGAACTGAGCCAGTCGGCGTGATGGGCGTTAAAATCGCCAAGCAAGATGTTCTCTGCTGACGGGATCTGCTGTTGCACAAAGTCTGAAGCCATTTGGATGTGCTCAATGAGTCAGTCAGTTTCGGTATCACCGCTATGGGACCTATAAAGGCAAGCATAGACGCGGGGGTGGTCATCGCTATCTATACGTAGCCATAAGGTGGAGAGGTCCCTACCTTTAAGATTCCTAAGGCGACGAGAACTGATATCGCCTCTAACATACACGCACACTCCGGCCTTGGACAGAAAGGAGTGTTCAAGTCCATAATCTTTTGTAGCAATGTTTGATCAATTTCGACGTCTTTATCAGCGGCAATAAGACAGGTATTGTCAGCAAACTGGTAGACAGAGCAGTGCTGGAGTATATTGCACATGTCATTCACATATAGTAGGTATTCAGTAGGTCCGAGGATCGAACCTTGTGCTGTGCCATGAAGGGCTGGTAACGGGTCACTATACTCTTTTTTTATGCTAACCATATTATATCTTGTAGTGTGATAATTTTTAAACCATTCCAGCAAATGGCCCTGAATGCCATTCTGCTGGAGTTTTTTATATAACGTATTACAATTCAATGCATCAAATGCTTTTGAAAAAACTATCATTATTATTATTATAACATTGTTTTTCCTGTTTAAATTATCATTTATCTCATCAGTAAAGTGTGACAACAATTGTGATGTACTTTTGCCTTGGTTACCTCTGAGGCAAGGATTTCTGGCACTTCGTCTAATTTGTTTTCTTGTGCTTCGTTTATTTCCGGAATTGTGGACAACCTTGAATCGAATTTATCAGAATACAATAGGCGATAATAGTCCGTAGCTAGTTTTTGTATTGAGGGTCGATTAGTTAAGTAAGATTCTCGTTTCTTTAGTTTCGATATCCATTCTTTCCCATGTTCGCTTAGTTGTTTCATAGCCTTTTTGGTTCCTCCTGTTCTTTTTATATTTTCTTCCAATACTCTATTTCTTTTCTCTTTACGGTCTTTCATCATATTCTCCCTAATTTTCTTACTAAGGTTTGCAATTTTTTTGGCGTCTCTCTTTGTTCCCTTTATTTGATATTAGTATTCTTCTTTCGTCTAATAGTTCTAGTGTCTTCTTGCTTAAATAGCTTTTTTTGCTTCTGGGTTTGTTGACTAGCATCTCTTTCAGTTTGTTTTGTAATCTCCTGTATTTAATCCCAGTTTCTGCGTCGGAGGTAATAATTTCATGGAATGATTCTGTTGTGCGAGAATTAGTAGAATGACTTTGTTGTGATATTTGATATAGTTTATTATTATTTACTAGGTTTTTCCTGGACTTCTGGGTTGGTTTAGGCTTAGGCAGCTTCTTACCATACGGTGGTCTGTGTTAAAGTTGGGGTTTTTATTTATGTTGGTATCTGTGAACGCGCTTGCTTTGTTGGTTATAATAAAATCTATTTCAGTTTTGAATTTTGCACCTGGGTAGGACCATTTGCTTTTAGTTTTTTTTTGTAAAAACGTGAGTTCATCAAAATGAGGTTATTTTCCATCATATATTCTGCTAGTTTATGACCATTTTGGCTTCTTTTGCCATGCCCAAACTTCCCAATTGAGGATTCTTCTCCAGTTTGCCTTTCTCCAACCTATGCGTTAAAGTCGCCCATGATTATTATGTTGTTATTGTAGTGCGGTTTTATTGCTTTTGAGATGCTCTCATATAAATTTTCTATGTCTGATTTTCCCGCTTGTTCTGTTGGGACGTATATTTGAAAGATGGCCCAGATTTTCTTGTAACCCGGAAATTTCAAATGAACTACAGCAATTCTGTCAGAAATTCCTTCATATCCCATAATGTTCTTCTTCAGTTTAGACTTAATAAGGAAACCTACTCCTTTTTGACCGGTGTGTTCCTTTCTGAAACATGATATAGTCTGTCCTCTCTTATATCCCTTCTCCTGGCCTTCTCATGTCGCTGATGCCCATTATGTCCCATTTTATGTTGGATATGGCTATTTGTAGTTCTTTTAGGCTCTCTTCTGTTTTTAGTGTCCGAGTATTCAGTGTGCAGACATGTATATGTTCAGTGTTCTTTTTATCTTGTTTTATCGGTATTGTTTTCTTTTTGTGTATATTTTTTTTAGATAGGTTAGCTTTAGGGTGTTTCGAATTATATTTTTTTGATTTAGATGGAGGGTGTTTGTCTTCTTCCCCCACGGTGACAAGGCGGGTTGGGGTGCAATTTATGAACGTTGTGTTTGGTAATATGGTTGTTGGGGTTTGTTGGATCCGGGTGTCGCATATTAGTTCTTTGAGAGATTTGATAATGAAGCTGATCTCCCGCGCTCTACGTAATTCAGTACATTTGGTCTGATTATTTCCTTGGTCGCAGTTTTAGAGGGGGCGTTGTTCGGGGTCGTCAATGTATTTTCGGTATTGCCTGTATTGACTTTCTTTTGTGATGATATTTTCGGTGATCACGAAGTCTCTCTTTTTCTCTTTTCTCCGTTGCTTTCATGTGTTTTCTTTATTATCAGTTTGTCGTACTTTATGAACGCTATATTCCCCTCTTTTCATTTCCTCTTCAACTTGCAGCTGCAGTTGTTTACGTTCTTCTATTATTTCTTTCGGGTAATCCTCTTTACTATTTACACCTTCTTGCAGGTTAGATCTGTTTTGCAGAATGATATGTTTTTCCATATAGTTGTGAGTGAGACTACAACAGGGTGATTTTTATTGAATTCTTTTTTACCGATTCTGTAAACATTATTTATTTCATGGACTTCAAAATGTACTCCCATTTCTATTATAATGTCTTTTATGTAGTCTACTAGTTCCGTTTCCGTTGATGCTTTTCCTTCCTCAATGCCAAAAAAGACCAGGTTATTTTTGCGCTTATCCTTATCAACAAATTTGAGTTTTAACTCTAGCTCGCTTATTTTATTTTTGAGTTGGGCGTTTTCTTCGGTGATCGTTTTAAACTTTTCGTCTAGTGCTGCCATGACATTTTGTGTAACTGAAGTTGTTATAAGTTTAGCTTGTTGGTCTAACTTTTCGTCTAATTTTGCCAATAGTATTTCCATACTTTTTCCATCTTTGGTATTTTTTTACTTTATTTTGCTATGGTAGCACTGGCTTCGTTATGGTAGCACTAGTTTCGTTATGGCAACACTTGTTTTGCTGTTTGTTATGTTGGTACTGTAGTTTCCGCTCTATAGTCTATGGACAATATAATTTTCATCGGGTGACACTTAAGTACTTAACAATATTTTTATAGGGTATGTTTACAATATGCTTGTTGATTTGTTCTCGCAATTTTAACACTCTTTCTGTATTTTTTCACTGATCACGAATTTTGTTCTTTGTTATAGGTAGTCAATAGTTCGTATGACAAACTTTGTTGGCACTTTTTTACACTATTTATTATACATTTTTGATGTTTACAGTATGCGATTGATTTGTTCTCGCGATTTAACACTTTTCCTGTAATTTTTTCACTGATCACGTATTTTGTTCTTTGTTATAGTTAATAGTTCGTATGACAAACTTTGTTTTCACTTTTTTACACTGTTTATTTTTAATTTGCTCTGGCAAACAAAATATCCCGATAAGCGTCAATATGCTCGGCACCTATTAAGTGGGATCAAAACACTCACTGGCAAAAAGTGGGCGTTTAATATGCCTCTGCCTAACCCCTTCGGGGAAACAGGCGTGAGTCTATGTATGTATGTATGTATTATTTTTAATTTTCCGCGCAGCTCCGTGACGTGCGTATTGATTGATCGACGACCGGAGATATATACCAAATGTAGTAAATGATCACCAAATAAATAGGTTATGTTAGGTTCCTTAATTCTTTAATTAAAAAACAGTAGCCTTGCGAAGCAGGGCTCCGTCAACCTAATTTATTAAAGTAGGTGGTGTAACTAAATCCAATTTATGTGTTGGTATTTCATACAAGTAACAAAAAACTTTGGTTATAATTCTACATTAAAATGCTGGTTAAATTTGGTGATCATTTACTACTTTTGGGTTAACATTGATTTATTTGGAGTCATTTTGCTTAAATAGGATAGCGAAATGTTAAAACTTTGGTTATAATTTTACATTAAAATGCGGGTTTCATTTTGGTGATCATTTACTATTTGTGTCTGGTATATGTTACTATATCTGGTGGTAAGTTACGCGAAGTATAAAACACAAGAGTCTACCACATCCATTACACTGAACATCACACGCAGTCCTAGATTTCATGCAGACAGTAATTCAAACTTACCCCGCAAACAAAACTTCGGCAGTGCATTCGAGTCAGTGGCAAAAGTCAAAACTGAAAAGTTACAAGTGCAGCTCTGAGAATATTTCAATAGACTCCGTTGAGTGGGGATATCTGTTTCCATACAGTTTGTTGTTTTAGATACACATACGGGAAATATTGTTGGTTGGTTGGTGTGGCTTTTTTAAATTGATTGTCTAGTAGTTTAATAGGGTCTGAGACAGTTGAGTTATAGTCTAGTGAGAAAATCAAAAGACTGCTACCGAGAAGTAACAGATCGAGATTATTTTAATAAACAAAACTTTTCGATTGCGATTTTTTATCTTAGTCGTTATTAGAATAGAATAGAATATTTTTATAAATGTGGTAAATACAGTAGATGTTTTACAATAATACTTAAGCATAAGACACATTCAGCCATCAGCTAACATAGCATGCAAATATTTGAAATAAATTTTGGTACAATTTATATTTAATACAATGCGACTAAAAATAATAATAACGTAACAAAGATATAGAAATTCTTAATGTCTTATTTACTATACCAAAGCATTTCTAAAATGAAATGATTTGCTTGTGTATTTTTTAGGACATAATTTACTGAATAAAACGTTTCTGCTATTTAATTAACCACTTTCTCAAAGTAATACAAAACTTATAGTAAGGGAGGGTGGTAATATTTGTTGGCAAAGCGTTATAAATAAGTGGCGCCATGTAGACACAGGTATTTCTAAACATTTCCAGACGAGGTAGTTTGGGTTTGGTATAGTGTTATTAAAATACAATAGTAAATAAGTCATATTAACGTGATAATGTTGGTTCGCTTAGCGACCAATATGTACGCAAAGTCCACGGAAAATTGTACGACGATGAGAAGGTATCTACATAAAAACATACATACATACATAGACTCACGCCTGTTTCCCGGAGGGGTAGGCAGAGTCTACGGAACGCCATTTGCTACGAACCTGACATATCTCTCTTGCTTCATTCTACATAAATACACAACAATATTCATCAAAAACGTTTCTCCTTATCGCTACATAAACTAGACGATACCTAATAATTCTTTAATACTAAAATTAGCATTTCAGATTGTTAGAGGGTGCGAAGTACGCAGGTACTGAAACCACGGCTTAATATGACCCAAGCACCAAGGGATTACTACAGCAATCGAATATTTAAGCAACTTGGGAAGGGACACTAAATAAATGAGATGTTGTATAATTTATCAATTAGAGAGCCTGAGAGATGATTATGTTTTGTTAAATCTCGGCCAACTTGCTTGTTGTAACGGATTAGTGAGTGTTTTGGGGAAAAGATTATGTTATAAGAATTTTGGAAAGTTTTGAATGTGATAAAAATCATCAGTCTTATTTATAATCTGCCCAGCAGTGTGCACAGACCTCTTCTCAATGTGGGAAGGGATAGGGATAGACCATAGCCCACCACTTGCTGAGTGCGAGTTGACAGACTTACATGTGATTCAAGTTAATACAAGATTTGGCTGTACGGCTGACGCAATAAATTAAGCGCTCGTGATCGTCATGAATTCGATCATATTTTGCCAATGCGGGATTGCTAAATTGCACTTTGCAATTATTCATTTGAGTTCAAAGCTTCATAAAAGTCAACACAAATGAAAATAAAACACGGTAGTCAAACGGTGAAAACCGCATCACGTAATTAAAAGCGCGGTGGTTTGACTCAGAGTCAATGTGAACCGAAAGTCCTGTATCAAGTCAAGATGGCCGCGAGCGAAGTACACAATGTTGCTAATTTTGGAGCCAGTAAATGCGCGTGGCAAGCTGCTATAGCCTGGTGAAGAAACCAATGGACTGCTACGCAGAGGGTTTCGGATTCAAACTCACGGAACACACAAAAATCTTTTACAATATGTCGAATTAGTATTGTCGCTAAACGACTCGAAGTGCTGCCATCTGCCGACCGGTGACGTATCGGTGCGATAGAGGAGCGGCGCTTAACAAGTGTGCCTGAGAACTTGCCTGACGAGCGAACAACATTCAGTCTCGGAGCGTCTCGTTAGAAATACCTAAACCCTAGAAACTTTTAAACACTCGCGTTGCATGTTTTAGAATATATATATATATAGACGGGAATTAACGCGAACATGCAAATTAGGTATTAACATACCTTATTTTGCTTGACATTTCGAGACGGTTGCACGTCCCGTGGTCGCAAGCTGACTGGTGTGGCGATGTCCCGTCTCCGAGTGCGAGGTAGAAGATTCTATTTCTACCCCCGGGTCGTTGATATTCGAAGTACCGGCGCAAAACACACTAACCGTATCTGTATATTGAACATTCGCCGACTGCGCGTTAAAGTGGGGTGTTGTTAGCCGAATCACAGGATTCCACGCCGATGACAATTTGAAGCCCTCTTCCCGATTGAAATTTTTATGTTTTCTGATTTCAATCGCTTCACGCACAACTCTTGGGTAAAAGTGGCGTTCCGTGGAGAGGACTTCGGGACGATGAAATTCAATCCAGTGATTGGTGCCCGATTGAAGTAAATGTTCCGCAATCGCCGATTTGTTCGTTTGACGGTTCTTTACAGCTGCGATGTGCTCCTTTATACGTTCAGCGATAGTCCGCTTCGTTTGCCCTATGTAAGAGCTTCCGCAGCTGCAGTTGATTTTATAGACACCTGGGGTTTGTAGCGGTAGAACATCCTTTGGTGTGCCCACCATGTTGTATACTTTGGCCCCTGGTGTAAATACTGTCGGAATGGAGTAGTTTTTTAACTTGTCTCCTATTTTATCCGTAACACCTCTAATGTAGGGCATGTAGGTCGGTTGTCTATTTACCGCCGGATGTTTATCGCGTTTGATAGGCCGCGTCATTCGTCGTTGTACCTGGTATCCGTTCTTCCTAAGTACCTCCTGAACATGGTCTAGCTCTAGCTTCAAATGCAGCTGTAAAGAACCGTCAAACGAACAAATCGGCGATTGCGGAACATTTACTTCAATCGGGCACCAATCACTGGATTGAATTTCATCGTCCCCAAGTCCTCTCCACGGAACGCCACTTTTACCCAAGAGTTGTGCGTGAAGCGATTGAAATCAGAAAACATAAAAATTTCAATCGGGAAGAGGGCTTCAAATTGTCATCGGCGTGGAATCCTGTGATTCGGCTAACAACACCCCACTTTAACGCGCAGTCGGCGAATGTTCAACATACAGATACGGTTAGTGTGTTTTGCGCCGGTACTTCGAATATCAACGACCCGGGGGTAGAAATAGAATCTTCTACCTCGCACTCGGAGACGGGACATCGCCACACCAGTCAGCTTGCGACCACGGGACGTGCAACCGTCTCGAAACGTCAAGCAAAATAAGGTATGTAAATACCTAATTTGCATGTTCGCGTTAATTCCCGTCTATATATATATTCTTAAACATGCAACGCGAGTGTTTAAAAGTTTCTATTGCAAACCGCTACGGGTCGGAAATTGCTAAATTAGTGCGTCACCTAGAATTATTACGGAGGAAACGAGCGCGAGTGGAAACATCGTTGATATTTCTAACAAAATGTCGCGATAGGGACTTATTACCTACGTGTGTGCGTATAAAACCACGTAGTGATATCGCATTTTCACGTAAAATTCTATATAACGCGAGTGTACGTCTCCTGAGACAGTTAATACGCAATAAACATAGTGAGCTGAATAGTGTACAGTGTGAGTTATATGACGTGCATACGAAATGTAGTGAGTTCCTATCTCGCGTTGATTATGATTTGTGTGATCGGATAACGTTCTTACAAGCTAGTCGGACATTCGAACTATGTAGTGCTACTCACGAGCGAAAGTTTTCGAAGTTATTAAACCGACGATATGCAAATAAAACGTTATCTACGGAATCGGTACAAACCAGTAACACCGTAATTAATCTATCCAACGCGAGTTTAGATGAATCTGCTATTAACATCTTGGCCAAAGGTTTAAACTTCGCATTAACACCTAAGCGAATACCGTACGAAAATATAATCAGCAGTGTTGAGGAGACGATTATCCGTAATAAAGTACCGCCCGGTGATGCCGATACCCTACGACAGGACGTCGCGGTGATATTATGGAAGTCGAAGATACCCACTAGCAATGTCACTATGGAAGAGCGTCAAGCACCGAAAAGGATTCGGGACAACCAGGATATTTTAGTGCTTAAGGCCGACAAGGGAAACGCCACTGTAGTGATGAATACGGCTGATTATACGGACAAGGTACGAGAGTTGTTATGTGATAACAAGGTGTATAAACCGGTCTCATATAACCCCACGGCCAGAGTAACGCGCAGAATACGAACACTGATACAAGACCACCAGGACCTGTTCACGGAAGACGAGTACAGCAAGTTATATGGTCCCAAGCCATACCAACCACCTAGGCTATATGGTCTGCCTAAGGTACATAAGCCCAAAGTGCCACTGCGGCCTATTGTAAGTCAAATTTCCTCGCCTACTTACGACCTTGCGAAGCACGTTGCATCGGTGTTGCAGCCATTAGTCGGTATGACACCGTCTTTCGTAAAGAACTCACGTCATTTCGTCCAGATCGTACAAAGTATCCGATTGGAACCGGAAGATGTAATGGTAAGCTTTGACGTTGAGTCGCTCTTTACCAATGTTCCAATAAGGGAATGTCTGGACGTAGTGAGGGACAGACTGAGTGACAACGATATGCCTCACAATTATATTGATTTACTAAAACACTGCTTAGATGGCAACTACTTCCTCTTCCAAGGCCAATATTACCTCCAGATCGATGGCGTCGCAATGGGGAGTCCAGTAGCCCCGGTACTGGCTAATATCTGGATGGAACACTTTGAAGAAAAGGCGCTTAGCAGGCTTTGGAAAAGATACGTGGAAGACATCTTCAGTATCGTAAAAGGAGGTAAGCAGGAAGTAGATCAATATGTGCAACACCTTAACTCCATTCATCCGAATATGAGGTTCACCTACGAAATGGAAACTGACAGATCGTTGTCATTCTTGGATGTCAAAGTGACTGTGAGACCAGATGGGTCCTTAACGCATTGCGTATACCGGAAGCCTACGCACACAGATAGATACCTGCACGCCATGTCGCACCACCACCCTCGACACCTGCAATCCGTTGTGACGTCACTCAAAAACAGAGCACATGACCTCTGTGACCCTGAGCATTTGAAGCTAGAGCTAGACCATGTTCAGGAGGTACTTAGGAAGAACGGATACCAGGTACAACGACGAATGTCGCGGCCTATCAAACGCGATAAACATCCGGCGGTAAATAGACAACCGACCTACATGCCCTACATTAGAGGTGTTACGGATAAAATAGGAGACAAGTTAAAAAACTACTCCATTCCGACAGTATTTACACCAGGGGCCAAAGTATACAACATGGTGGGCACACCAAAGGATGTTCTACCGCTACAAACCCCAGGTGTCTATAAAATCAACTGCAGCTGCGGAAGCTCTTACATAGGGCAAACGAAGCGGACTATCGCTGAACGTATAAAGGAGCACATCGCAGCTGTAAAGAACCGTCAAACGAACAAATCGGCGATTGCGGAACATTTACTTCAATCGGGCACCAATCACTGGATTGAATTTCATCGTCCCCAAGTCCTCTCCACGGAACGCCACTTTTACCCAAGAGTTGTGCGTGAAGCGATTGAAATCAGAAAACATAAAAATTTCAATCGGGAAGAGGGCTTCAAATTGTCATCGGTGTGGAATCCTGTGATTCGGCTAACAACACCCCACTTTAACGCGCAGTCGGCGAATGTTCAATATACAGATACGGTTAGTGTGTTTTGCGCCGGTACTTCGAATATCAACGACCCGGGGGTAGAAATAGAATCTTCTACCTCGCACTCGGAGACGGGACATAGCCACGCCAGTCAGCTTGCGACCACGGGACGTGCAACCGTCTCGAAACGTCAAGCAAAATAAGGTATGTTAATACCTAATTTGCATGTTCGCGTTAATTCCCGTCTATATATATTTTCTTATACCTAAACCCTACCTAAATACGTAAATCTGTCCTCGGTCAGTTACAAGATTTTAAGTGATAGTGTTATCATGTTAGACTATAATTGCGAAGATACTGTATTTTGTACTCTAGAATAAACTCAGTGTATTGTACATAGTTTGTATTCATTGCAAAGAGACCCAGCTGTACCCCCATAGAATTGTTAATCTTTGATACGGGCCAAAAATCAAGCTACCCGTCGATATACAAGTCTTTTACGAAGTAATGTTTTTATTATCGTTTGCCCCGTGCCTCGGAGAGCACTTGAACACGTCGGTCCCGGCTGTCATAAAAATGATTGGGAGTCGTTATGGGGAGCCAATACTTTTGAATATTTATTCAGACACTGGTTGAAACTATGGATTGAATATTGAGGTCAAGGTTAGATGGCAATCGCCCTGTATAGCCTAGTGGAGAGACAAACAGATTGCTACTTAAAGACTCCCAGGTAAAAACCACTTTGATTAAGGAGACCACCGTAAGTCAAAAACTTAATTATCGTTTGATCGTAGGTAAATCCGTCAATGCAAGTAGTTTAAGGCATATAGATTCATCTTTTACACTGCAATTTATCAGCTTAGGAAAGAAAAGAAAATATTTAGTTGTTTCCTTTCTTAAATTCGCCATCGTATTACAAATTAGAATACCCACCGTGGAGTGACATCACAGTTTGTTGTTTGTGTTGTCGCTGTGTTATCGTAACGGTTAGTTAGGAGTCCAGTGATCAATAGAGGGAACTAGGAGACGATTATCAATTTATTTACTCGCGCAAGTCCCGAAAATAGCTAGGCCCATTTATTATTGGTTGATCTGTAAACACCAGCTCGGTTATCCGGACAAATAGTAGCGTATGTAGGTACTATTCTAATCTATTTAATTATAAAAGTGAAAGGTCACTCATCACAAGAAATCTCGATAACCGCTGGATTTATAAAAGTAAGTAGTTTATACATAGTAGGCGTCTTAAGAACGAATTGTTCGAAAGGGCTGGATTAACAGAGTCCAAAGGCTCTCACAAGTTTGTATGAAACTTAACATATAATGTAATTTTTATCCGTGGGTGAAGCCGCGGGCAGCAGCTAGTATATATAAGCTATATTACTGCAAAGTTTCATAAAAGTCCATTCAGTAATTTTGGTATGAAAGAGCGACACACATCCATAATCCATGCAGTCAACCCCCTCATAAACTTGTATGTTTATAATAAAAGTAATAGTAAAACTACGTTTACCTACGCTGCATCTAAAACTTAATGCATCGCTTCCAAAGGCCAGACGACATCCATCTAAGCAAAGAAAGTAGCCGTATTACCCGCACGATTCACACAAAGAGAAATCCGTTCAGTAATAATTCAGAGGTACTACATATCTCGTGAACAACGAAGGAAATAAAATATTTAAGTGGGTGGCTCATACATCTTGGATCGGTACCGGCTATTCTGCTCATGGACTTGGACTGAGGCTGCGTGTTTTATGTTGGCGACATCTTGGGGTTAGTTGGTCATAGAAATCTTTGCCTTCCAAGGTGGTTCTGAAGATATAAGTTTTTGTTAGATTGTGTTTGGATTGATTCATTTTGAATCAATCAAAGTGGAACAAAAAGTTTAAATTGTTTTGGTATGTGTATTCGTAATCCATCACCACACGGCGAATACACGATGTCATTACGCCACTTTATTCCATGGGTGGTGAGAAGAGGCTACTGAGAAAAAACACGAGGAAAATAGAATCTTTGCGAAGAGATGGAAAGCTCGACTTAAAACTCCGTATACTTATTTAAGGGTCGGTACATATCTGACGGAAGATGCGTCGCGTATTATCTGTCGCGTAACGCCAAAGCAGACAAATGTATAATAAAACATGCAACCTTTCACACCTAACCGATAATGCGTTAGTGCATCTAGCGTACAGCGTCTGTTCCGTTTCCGTCAACGTATTGTCGGTCGACGTCGCGCGCACCACGCACGTGGCAGGTCTAATTTGATGGAACAGACGCTACCGATGCAGATACGCTCGACGCATTTTCCGTCAGATATGTACCGACCCATTTGACAGAATAGACGCGACCGATGATACGCTCGACGCATGTTCCGTCAGATATGTACCGACCCTAAAAGGTTGACCTTGTCAAATTTCACATTAAAATTTTCGTCTGGCTAGCTTGGTATAGTAGGCGAAATCCTCCTTTTGACTCACAGTGTCACTGTGAAGCAACTTGCGAGAGGTTTAAGTCCAGCAGTGGGATGTGAAAAGCTGTAAAGGATAAACCAACACACACAAAAGTGTAGTAACGAGTGGCAATCGTAGTTGTAAATTATAGGTAGTTTTATTTTAACTGTCTGTGCTATTTGAAGGAACAGTTGCCGTTTAATATTATGATGTCCATTGCTGATAATATAATGAAGTCACTTAAAAATATTGTAGGCTTTATAGCGACGCAAATGCTGAAAACTGGTGTAGCGCTAGAGAGTTGCCTCTTTAGCGCGATTTATGTTACAGTGGCCGCTGCACTAGACTTAAATAATATTATTTAACTACAATATTGTGGTTGTCGGCTGGTGCGATCAGCATAACATGGAAGCGCTACCTGGTGCGGCATCAACCTTCATCGGCTAGGTGACGATGTAGGTTGATGCCAAAGCATTATACTGTACTAGAGGACGCCAGCAGCTACGAATGCATTTTTTTTTAATGTACCCGTTTTGGCTGATCCCGTGGGAATTTCGGTAAATCCCTACTTAGTGCACCCCTACGATCCTATCGATTAAGATAATTATAGTGTCCTTTCGTGAACCAGTAGGTAAAGATGGTTACATAACACATAACATATACAAATAACTGAAAATCTTAATATATAAAATCCTTGCGATACTGACTGACTGACAGACAAGCTACAGCCGAAACTATTGGGCATAGGAAGCTGAAATTCGGCATGTATGTTCTTTGGGGACCGTAGGGGTGCACTAAGACGGGATTTCCCGAAATTCCCACGGGATCGGGCAAAACGGGAAATTCGAAAATATGTGCGTGCGCAGCCGCTGGCGTCAACTAGTAAATATATAAATTGCATCCCTTACTAAAGTAACGACTGAATTACCCAATTATCCTATAAAAGTCTAATTTATTATATATATTTATTGATGTAAAAATCCTCTGTTTTAAAATAAAGTCAACTATGGCATAATATTTATTTTGCTTTTGATTTGTCCGTAGGTACAACACAGTGATTCAAAGGTAAAACAAAATATGAACGTAATATACTTCAGCTAGGAGAGCTTCGCGAGCCATGTTATGTTATATTCATTTTATGACCTTTCTAACACACAAAATGTTTCGATGGTTTCCATCAAAAGAGTGAAGCAAATAATAGGACGAATGAAATTCCCCTTTTAGTTGAAATAAAGAACCGATTTACGCACATTTAAAAAATTCTCTTGTAAATACATTTTTAAATAAAAGCTTAGAGTAAATGTGATCGGAGGCATTTTGTGCTATTGTCATGATGATCGCAAAATGATTCGAGATAGACTTTTACGGTTTTACAACCGAACTAATTTCAATGAAGTTTTTTTGCAAGTCCAGCTGAGTGACTGACTTAAGCAACATTTGAAAGAATACAGACTACATTTTTAATACGCCAGGGTGAGCTTACTTCCACTTGGGCTAGGCCGAGGTTTCAACTAATGCCTTTTAAAAAAAATAGATATATTCCTTAACTAAAAAGATTATTTAAAAAGTAAACCTATTTTGATTAGCCAACTTGTCATTTTTTAAATCAAGGTTCCATAGTTAGCTACAAACAGAGCCAAAATAAAACGTCAGTTCCCATAAAACTTTTAAAATTAAAATCTGTACACTTCTTTAAAAGGTTGCCCTTGTAAAATTTACATAAAAATTTCATCTTTATAGGGTCACGCTAACACCGAAATCCCCGGTCGACCCAGGACAATAGCTCATAAGAAAATTACTTGAAAATTAAGGGTGAAGCGCCAAAACCACTTGGCAGGGTAATAACCTAACAAAAGTAACTACCAAATGCAAATATAACTGCGTCGAATACAGTTGTCAGGTGACAAGGATTTTGTTGGATATAGAAAACTTTTTTTTGATGTCGTATGCAATGTATTGTATTTCGTTGTTTACACAGCGTATCAGGTTATTAATATATTGATAGTTCATTTTGAATGAATAGGTCATTATAAAATTTGATTTGGTAAACAGTCTATATACAGAAGAGTTTTACTGATTTCCTCATGAATGGGTTGGCTCGGCCAGGGAAGTACTACCCTCTCACAGAATATCGACATAAAGTAATAGAACCTACCTATACTGACTACGTCGGAGAGTAAAGTACCCCCAATCCCCTTTTATTTCTCCCTCATCACCCTCTCCTTCTCCTATTCCATTTCTTATCCTAAAGATCGGTAACGCACTGGTGTCTCCTCTGGAGTCGCTTGTGTCCATGGGCGGCGGTAATCGGATACCATAAGGTAATCAGTCTGCCTCTGTGGTCCAGTGGATAGCGTATGCGACTGCTGATCGGAGGTCCCGGGTTCGATTCCCGGGTCGGGCAAAAGTTGTTACTGGCTTTTTCCGAATTCTCAGTAGCAGCCCGGAGTCTGATGATGTGCACGGTAACGACAATCCCGACCCGGGAATCGAACCCGGGACCTCCGATCAGCAGTCGCATACGCTATCCACTGGACCACAGAGGCAGACTGATTACCTTATGGTATCCGATTACCGCCGCCCATGGACACAAGCGACTCCAGAGGAGACACCAGTGCGTTACCGATCTTTAGGATAAGAAATGGAATAGGAGAAGGAGAGGGTGATGAGGGAGAAATAAAAGGGGATTGGGGGTACTTTACTCTCCGACGTAGTCAGTATAGGTAGGTTCTATTACTTTATGTCGATATTCTGTGAGAGGGTAGTACTTCCCCGGCCGAGCCAACCCATTCATGAGGAAATCAGTAAGGCTCTTCTGTATATAGACTGTTTACCAAATCAAATTTTATAATGACCTATTCATTCAAAATGAACTATCAATATATTAATAACCTGATACGCTGTGTAAACAACGAAATACAATACATTGCATACGACATCAAAAAAAAGTTTTCTATATCCAACAAAATCCTTGTCACCTGACAACTGTATTCGACGCAGTTATATTTGCATTTGGTAGTTACTTTTGTTAGGTTATTACCCTGCCAAGTGGTTTTGGCGCTTCACCCTTAATTTTCAAGTAATTTTCTTATGAGCTATTGTCCTGGGTCGACCGGGGATTTCGGTGTTAGCGTGACCCTATAAAGATGAAATTTTTATGTAAATTTTACAAGGGCAACCTTTTAAAGAAGTGTACAGATTTTAATTTTAAAAGTTTTATGGGAACTGACGTTTTATTTTGGCTCTGTTTGTAGCTAACTATGGAACCTTGATTTAAAAAATGACAAGTTGGCTAATCAAAATAGGTTTACTTTTTAAATAATCTTTTTAGTTAAGGAATATATCTATTTTTTTTAAAAGGCATTAGTTGAAACCTCGGCCTAGCCCAAGTGGAAGTAAGCTCACCCTGGCGTATTAAAAATGTAGTCTGGATTCTTTCAAATGTTGCTTAAGTCAGTCACTCAGCTGGACTTGCAAAAAAACTTCATTGAAATCAGTTCGGTTGTAAAACCGTAAAAGTCTATCTCGAATCATTTTGCGATCATCATGACAATAGCACAAAATGCCTCCGATCACATTTACTCTAAGCTTTTATTTAAAAATGTATTTACAAGAGAATTTTTTAAATGTGCGTAAATCGGTTCTTTATTTCAACTAAAAGGGGAATTTCATTCGTCCTATTTTTTGATTCACTCTTTTGATGGAAACCATCGAAACATTTTGTGTGTTAGAAAGTATTACGTGGGACCTAAAAATTCATGGCGAAATGTGGGTGTAATATTTATTTACACCTCTGCATACCCCTTCGGGGATACAGGCGTCAGACTATAAAAAAAGGTAATCAGTGTGCTCGTTGGCTGCCTATTACATAAAAATGTAACAAACAAACAAATTATCATTACAGATTTTTCACTAAATTAAGTCTTCTTTCGCACTTTGTCAATCTTGTACTGCGGTTGGCCAAGTGCAGCACGAGAAACACTTTGCTATCCGTGCAACAATAATAAATAATTATTTATTCACGAAAACTAAAATTAGGGTTGTATGACATAAATAATAATATGAGTTTTTATTTATAATTTACAGCAAAAAGCTTGTGTTGCTGTATAATTAAGGTGTAAATTGCACCAATAAATGTTTTTGACACTAGTTTCAATTTTAAAATCCTTTGCGTGGTCACCCCGTTCAAGGCTAGGCAGTTAATGGAATAAATAACTATGGAATATGCATCTTGCGTTATTGTTCTGGCACGGACGGTAAACTTTATGCAAGTGCTTCATTTATAGAGCTAGATAGGCGACACTTCCTAAGGAAGTTTGTTGTTGACAAAATTTGTGGCCATTCAAAATTATATCTTGAGATGTAACTCTAACCTGACAACCATGAATCGTGTTGCGTGAAGCTAATATTATTGAAAAATAAAAATTCATAGTTTTAGTTCTCAAAAACCGTCATATAATTCAAATTATTCAAATCGAAATTGGCTACGTAAGTCCAATAATGAGTCCAATAGAGATACAGGAGTGCTATTGCAAGTTTAATTTTCACAAATTAAAAGAACAAGTAAGAAACAATAAAAAACATGCACTGTAAAAATTTACTCAAGTATTAAACAGGTAATGTTTTTTGTTTGTTTTTCGTGTGATCGATGGCCAACTCTAGTGTCGGAGTTTTTCAGACCGCCCGAAGGCCTCCGACGTGGCCTAACGACTCTTATCCTAAGACAAGAACCGGGACCGACAGCTTTACGTGCCCTCCGAAGCACAGTAGCGCTCAGATGTGAATGCCACACTTGGTCACCCATCCAAGTAGTGACCTGTGCAAGCGTTGCTTAACTTTGCCGATCTGTTACGAACGACAAGCTAAGTCTCGCTATGAGCGCTACAACAGGTAATTATATTTTATCGTCACTTTTCAGAGGTAAGTTTAAAAGAAGGCATTGATGTTAAGGCTTTAAAGTCAAGGCTATTGAAAACAACGGGTTTTCTCTCTGGTATACCGAATCCCGGCAGAGTCGCGTATGTCATACCGCACTGTGGCTGATTTGTGGCGTGTCTCACTAACTATGAGAAGTCGAGGAAACCGACTTGTTTTTAATATCTTGAACGAAGCAACTTTTAAAAAGTCTTCGCAATCTTGCACCTAACCTTGAATTTACCTGTACCTAGTTAAGTGGTCGTAGTAGGTTTCTGAGGTCATCGGTAAATTTGAGACTAGCAATTCCAATGCATTCTAGCAGTTTTTACGATCGCTCATTCACTGTTCAAGCTGCACGCTTGTGGAATGCTTTGCCGTTGTTTATCAAACAAGCTCAAACATTGACATCCTTTAAAAACCTCGTCAAAGAGTACTATCCATCTATTTAACCTTGCTACTGTAGTATTACCTACTAATGCCCTCCTCCTATTTGGGCACTAATTTATGTAATATTATTAGTATTTATGTATAGTCATTTACATAATGTATGTACCTACCATATTTTGTATGATAGTGTTTATGTACCTATTTCTATCTTTATATTTGCTATCTTCGTATTTTTATTGTATTTTAATAATTAATAACGCTAAACTACACTTCAATCTTTCTTTCTGGATCCATGTATTTCTTGTCCATCCCAAGGTTGCCTGTAAGACATTGCTAGATATCGATAAGGCCGCCATTTGTACTGTTTCTATAAATGTCTTTATTCATGTTAATTCTTGAAAAAATATTTTGGTGTACAATAAAGATGATTATAATTATTAAATGAAACGAAGCTAGCAACAGTTTTCACCGCAAATCCAAAAAGAAGCTTACCTACAAATCAGCTGAACAGAAAAAGTCCCATCAAAATCACGCAACGCAAGAAGCAAAGTGGAACAAATATATTCAAGGGATAGAAATCCAGTATAATAAGATATCACAGTGAATACAATTTATACGCGAGTAATACGCCCCCAAATAAAGTAAGTAGCGTGTACTGTCTGCGACCTTATGACGTCACACACTTCTACACCTAGTAGGGTTGTTCACAGAGTAGATAGGTGAACAGTGTTTCGTGAATAGAAATAATATTATCCGCGAGGATGTACGTGTAACATCTATGAAAGTAAATGTCTCTTTGGGTATATATGTATGTATTGCTGACCTTTGTTAAAGATTGCCGGTTTAATTTCAACAAAATATATGCATTTATGGATAAATGATAAAAATAAGTTCAATAATTTGCCGTGTGGTTGACGGCATAGAATACAAGTGTCACCACCCCCTATCTTCCCGTGGGTGTCGTAAGAGGCGACTAAGGGATAACACGATGCAAATACCATCTTTGCTTAGAGACGGAAAACTCGACATCAAACCCTATACGACTGCCTCTTTGGTCTCGCGGCATAAATGTGCGCATGGGATCGGGAGGTCCCGGGTTCGATTCCTGGGTCGGGCAGTGTTATTGGGTTTTTCTGTCACGAAATTCTCAGTAGCAGCACGGAGTCTGGAAATGTGCCCGGTACGGCAATAGGCTCGCCCCTTATTACGTGGGACTAAAGTATATTTGGCGAAAAGTGGGTGTAGAAATACACCTCTGCCTACCCCTTCGGGGATAAGGGGCGTGACGATATGTATGTGTATGTATGTATGTAAGTTCAATAAATAATTGATAAAATAATCAATAAAAAAATGCTTTAAACGGCCGTCTTACCTCCTCCGAGTGTTCGATTCTCGTATGAGACAACACTTTTTGTGGTCCATGAATAATTGTTGCGTATGTCCGTCGATTGTATGTTTTTGATGTATGCGGAATTCTTTACAATCAAATGAGTAAGTAAGTAATGAGTTTACAATCAAATCGAAAAATAAAATGAGTTTTATAATACAGGTACAGCTTATATGATGGTAGTAATATGTCAAGTACTTATTACAAGGTGTAGGTACGCACAAAATATTTGAGACCCCTACCTGTCGTTTAAACAATGTACTGTTCTGTTAGAATACTCTACGTCTGACTGACAAATGAGGGATTTGACGGAATGATGGTTCTGTCGACTGTTTCGTACACTATTTATTGTGTGTTTTCTTCTGTAAGATATTTGTAGCGGTATTCTTGTGTCATCACGGTCTGTTTAGGGTTTCAATGCGTGAGAATGAAAAAGTTTAGATCTAGGAATGCTATTACAGATGTCGTCTTTTGAATAAAATCTAGGGTATTTGTGTTAAGTAAAATTGTAACGTGTTTCTTTTTTTAATATATTTTGAGTAAAATGTTTTCTTTTGTTTTATTTTATCTATTACCAAAACATTTCTAAATTAAATACCTAAGCAATAAATAGGAAAAACTACGAAGCGTCTGCTTATTTGTTTTTAACTTGGCCAGAATTTAGCATAGCCCGCACTGTTTAACAACATAGTAGCACAGATGATACAAGCAGGGATTTACGGAGCTAGGGAATTGATGTATTTTACTACATTTCGCCCGTGGCGACGCTCGCTTGGGCGTCGGTTATCGCAGCATGTTTTACAGTGGTATATAATGTTACTCTCCAGCCTCTTAACTATAAAATCGTACCCTAACATTCCTCTGCTGCGACATGAAAGAAAGACAAAGATTTCATTTGCAGTAATTAAACATTATACACTGGATTTTCTGTACTACTATGCTTCTTTATCTTTTTAAATATTTCTTAAGTTTTTTACCACGACCCACAATAAAATTAGTTAAACACATGTCACAATAAAAATCCGCGATTCAAATCAAAGAAAAGAAAATATTCCAACTATTTCCATAACTGAGAACCCTAAGCCCTTGTGATATTACATCTGCTCAGAAATCCTTCACTATATTTCCTATCGACCGACAACTGTTCAGCAAATAGAATAAAACATCGCAATTTCCTTGGGACCGTGCGTGGTTCCTTACTTCCTCTCCTAGCGACTCATACCTTGACAACCTTAACACACACATCAGAAACCTCACAACACAGAAAACTCAACTATATCCCTTAGACATAGGGCTCCTTCACACTTTCGTTGGCTGTAAATGTAACTTGGTAACTGTACACATACTTGCTTTTAAATAAATAAGAACAATATTGCAACTAGTCGCTGTCTTCGATGTTTTTCTATTTCATTACCTTGTTTCAAAGTATTGAGGTAAAATGTTGGAGGTTTTGCTTACGTACTTGTGTTTTATAGGCGGTTCACAGGTTTAAAGCTTGTTGTAGAGATTTGTAGCCGGTGTTTCTTGTTTCGTTGTTTGAATGATGTGATGATTTGATTGGACAAAGAGTATTTAGCGGTAGTTCTTTGGTTAATTGGTGCTCATTATGATTATTATAGATAGAGGATAGCTTTAAAGGAACCATCTTAATCCTAGTATTATCCCGTTTGCAGTTACGTCTATCATACCGGGTTTAACTTCTTAATGTAGCCAGATTTGACGGAATATCAGTTTTATATAACTTTGAAATAATACATACTGAAATTTAAAAGACATGTTACATTTTTTTATGAAATTAGCCTGTATCACGAACAACTTTACAAAAATTCTCACCAGCAGACACCAAGAACACTCAGATAAAAAACAACAATTTGTGGATTGAAATATGTCGGGGTTTGAGGTGACTCCAATGAAACATGTTACTCGTTTCGTGTCATTTATTTGAATACTTAAAACTTATTAAATACAAAATAAAGTAAATGCCTAATTGCGCAGTACCTAATTGTAAGTTGCAAGTTTGCAATATTCAGTACACGTGAGGTGTGAACTTATTACTACAATAAATTCGTAATATCAAATTTCATTACTTTACAACTCCCCCGAAAAAGGTCTGCTACCCTTCCCCTTTTGGAGAAAAAAAATGTATATTAACTTAAAATAATTATAAGTAAGTTTTTCTAAGAAAAATCAAAGCTACTTAAATTAATTTATACTTAACATTAAAGAATACAATAAAAAGCTTAAAATTAACTGAAATACCTCTTAGTGTTATTCTTATGAATAAGATATTCCTTATTATATTTTAAAATCTTAACATTAGGTGAAACTTCCTCAATAACTTCATAGGGACCGTTATAGATGTTTTGAAGTTTATTTCCAGTTTGATTTTTTATAAGAATAAGGTCACCCTTTTTGTAAGTTACGGAGTAAGTTTTCTTGTCATACATTAACTTTCTTTTTAATTTACTTTCTAACAAATTCTGCTTAGCATCGTACTGTGCTCGCTGTAAACGATATTTCATTTCTTTTGGGTAATCATTATAATTATACAAAGGTTCAACTGAATTTCCAAAATCTGAGGGCAATTTACAACATTTACCAAATACTAATTCAAATGGTGAGTATTTTGTTTCCGAATGTACTGTTGTATTGTAAGAAAATGACCAAAAAGGTAGCCAATCACTCCAATCAATGGTATTTCTATCACACTGAATGCGAAGATATGAGCCTAAATGCTTATGACTATTTTCCAGTGAGCCTATCGTTTCATGGTGATAAGGTGTGGAATTTAAACGTTTAATTTTTAGAATTTTACACACATTTTCCATAATACTAGACAAAAACTCTGTACCTTTGTCTGTAATAATTTCCTTAGGCACTCCGTATCTCAAAATGAAATTAGAAACAAATATTCTTGCTACTGATTCAGAATCCTTACTCTGCATAGCATATGCCTCTACGAATTTAGATAAGTCACATTGCAATGTTAAAATATACTTTTTATTGTTTATATCAGTCGGTAATGGACCCATAATATCTAACGCTACTCGTTCAAATGCTGAGCTTGCAGTATTCATTATGACCATTGGCTCTCTTACGAGGCGATTAGAAAACTTATTATATTGACATTGCTGACACTTTTTAACGTAGTTAATAACATCATTCGTCATACCTGGCCAGTAGTAATATTTCTTTAAATTGCTTATCATTCTGTTTATCCCTGCGTGACCGCTAGTGGGTAACAAATGAAAATCATTTAATATTATTCTTTTATCCTCGTGATTACTAATTCGTATTATATCTGTAATAATTAAAATTTTAGGTACCTTAATATTCAACTTTTTCATATAACTTGCAAGTATTTTTATATTCGCTGCATTTTGTCTACTCTTTATAATTAATATTTCATATATATTTTCTCTTTCGCACAACGATCCTAAATCTCTCGCTAACTCCGTCGGGGTAGATAACGATCGAGTATTTAGGTATATAGTACAACTTGAAGGTACATACGTGCAATATTTTTTATCAGAACAATGAGAAATCAAATTCTTAAATTCTTTGTCTTCTTCTTTCTCTTAGCGTTATCCCAGTTTCAGTCTGGGGTCCGCTTTCTAGTCTAACCGGTTTTGGCTGAATATTAGCTTTTCCACGGAGCGACTGCCTGTCTGACCTCCGCAACCCGAAGGGATAGCGATATTCCATGATTTAGACTAGTGTCAGTTTATTTAGAAGGTACTGACGCCCTGTAACGATTGTCAAAGATCTTCATGACAACCGGGACCGACGGCTTAACGTGCTCTCCGAGGCACGGGACAAGCGATAATTAACAATTCAATACGCACATAACTCCGAAAAGTCATTGGTGCGCGCCGTGGATTCGAACCTGATACCCTCTGCATGGCAGTCTGTTGGTATATCCACTCGGCTATCGCTGCCTCTTAAATTCTTTGTCATTTATAAAAATTAATTCTATCACATCATTTGGTTTTTTAAGAATTTCTACAGTCTCAGGTTGATCAGGCCTGCTACTGGTAGAAGATTCTCCTGTCAAATTATTACTATCTGTAGACATCTGGGACGTAAGCCTTTTTGTTTGTGCTCTCGTCAACACAGAAACTACTTGCTCTCCAATAGATTTTAAATCGTCACAGGTCAACGACATCGGGAGTCGACTTAATGCACAATGGGATGTGCACAATTTCAAAGTCATATTCTTCAAGATATAATCTAAACTTAGTTAGTCTGCTGGAAGGATCCTTTAAACTAAATAAATACACTAATGGCTTATGATCGGTAAAGATTTTAAACCTTCTGCCATACAGATACGGTCTAAAATGCCTTACTGCCCATACGATAGCTACTAGTTCTAAGTCTATAATCGGGTATCTACTTTCTGCGGGCGATAAGTTTCGACTCGCATAAGCAACGACGTGACCATTACTATTAGACAAGATCGATCCTAATCCCGTTTTGCTAGCATCTGTGCGTAACTGAAAAATATTCGTTTCCGAAAAATCGGGATACTGTAATATAGGCGGTGACATTAAAGCTGATTTTAAATTTTGAAAAGCTTGGTCACATTCGTATGTCCATTTAAACTCTACATTCTTTTTACAAAATTTATTTAATGGATGCGCAATATTGGAAAAGTTAGGTATAAAACGTCTATAATAATTAGCAAATGCTAAATATCGCTTGACTTCGTCCGCGTTCGATGGAACCGGATACTTGCGCAAGGCCTCGATTTTGCTGTCGTCAGGCAGAATGCCATGTGATGTTATTCTATGACCTAGATATATTATTTCAGTGCGCAAAAACTCGCATTTAATTGGATTTTTTTAAATTTACTTTTCGTAAGCGTTCCAAAACTGTAATTAAGTTTTTATTATGATTTTCGATGGATTTTCCAATAACAATACAATCGTCGAGATAAATAAAAGCTTGTTTATAATTAATACCTGACATAGCAATAGTCATTAATCTTGAGAAAACGCTGGGAGATGTTTTAAATCCCATAGGCGAACGCTTCATCTGATACATTTTATCAGTAGTTAAGTGAAGGCCGTGTATTTGCGTGAGTCTGGATCTAACTCTAACTGGTACATTTTATCTACACTAAATGCTGTATATTTTCGCGAATTTTCATCTAATGATAATTGATAATAACTTTGTGAAAGGTCTAGTTTTGAAAAATAAATGCTACCTGAGAGAGAATCTAAAATATCTGTAATGTTTGGTAATGGAAATTTGTCATTTTTAATTTTATTGTTTAGCTGCCTATAATCAATAACTAATCTCCATTTTTTCTCGTTAGATCTATCAGACATTTTAGGAACTAATAAGACTGGGCTGGACCATTCTGATGTCGTTTCTTCTATTATATCGTTTGCTAACATTTCGTCAATTTGTTTTTGTACCTCCTGCTTAAGAGAATGAGGAATCCTGTAAGGCTTAATATAACTAGGTGTAACGTTGTCTTTTAAGGATATCGTATGCGTCATAATGTTTGTGGTGGATAATTTATCACCTGGGAGATGAAAAACGTCGGCATATTTTGCACACATATGTTCGATACTACGTTTTTCCTCTAAATTCATATTCGATAAATTTAATAACTCAAATAATGTTTTTACGCGATTTACACTATTTGCATTTTCTGAAAAACTACAAATCTCAAAACAATTTATATCGTAAATAGCAAGATCTTGAAAATCGCATTCTACTTCCTTATCTGTAGTATTCAATATTCTCAAGGGGATACGACCATTATTTGGTTTCGAAATAATGCCAGCTACAAAAACACCTTGCTGGACTTCTTTTGATAAAACTACACAATCGCAACTTGATGCGGTTGGAATGAACCGTATTACCTCGCACCGAGGCGGTATCGAATGTCTATACCTAGCATTATAATTAATTTCAATAGGAATGTTTCTATTGTTTTTTTAAAGTTGTAATATACTATCTCTATAGTTAATAATTGCTTGATAACGCTTTAAAAAATTATCTCCTAAGATGCCATTTGCAGTGCAAGACATATCCTTAAACACGTAAATTTTTTCACTAAATATCTTATTGTCATAAGCTAAATTTAAAAAGATATAGCCTTCCGATTCTAACCTACCACTTACACCTCTAATGGTAATTCTATCATTACGCAATTGCTGCAATAAGTGAGGATATTTACTAAGCCATTCGTACTTCAATACACAAAGACTGGCTCCGCTATCAACGAAAGATTAATTACTTCATTATCGACTAAAAATCTTACTGTACTACTATTATTAAAATTAAAAATGAAATTTCTCGGATTATTGACGAAAAAAATCGTTCGATGCGCTATTGGAAGTCACTGTTTGGCTCATATTATTCGAGGTACTACTACTCGATGGTTCCTGGGTACTAAATTGTACTGGAACAGAGGGTCTGTTGGGCTTAAAGTCAAATTGCCTATTATTTTGAACTCTATAAAAAGTTCTACCGCGACCGCGAGTATATTGTCCGCGATAAGACGACAGGTTACCTGATGCCGGTTGTCTCGCGTTACCGCGTTTGTAATTAGACGGATAGTAATTATTACGAGATAGAGTATTATAATGTCCGCGAAAACTATTATTAAAATGTCTATGACCGCGATTTGAGAAATTATGACGTTTTATATTCATAATTTCGAATGACGAAGACAAGGATTTTTCGTCCATGGCAGTCCTAATGGCTTCCGATAAAGATTTAAAATTTCTAGCGGCTATAACAGTACTCAATCTGGGGTCACTCAAACCGTCAGCAAAACGTTTTAAAGCAATTTTTTCATTCGTCTTTTTGAAAGAATCATATGCATTTGGGTCATCTTCTGATTGAGCGATTGTTAAATTCACAAATAACTTTTCTAACTCGTTACCAAATGACTCGATAGACCGAGTACCCTGTTTACATTGGTGTAATTTCCATTGTAATGCTACTGCGGATTTATTTTGAATGAGGTATTTACGCATGTCAGCTAAAAGGCTGTCAACTGTATCGTAACTAGAATTCATGCGTAATTTTGCACTTTGCGAAAGTCTGGTTTTAAGGACAAAATCAATTAGCTCTTGAGTAGATGTTTCCAAAATCATTTTGCTATACAATTCAATGCAATCAATCAGAGACTTAGTTACAGATTCCTGTCCGGTCATTACTGGCAATAAAGAAATTGCAGTTTTTAAGTTAAATTCCTTTTTGGAGACATTTTTGCTAGCTTGCTCTCTTTAGAATCCGATAAGCTAAGAATTTTATTGTATATAATATGAATATCACTTATTATTTTATGAACAGCAGTGATATCACTCGTACTAATTTCCTCGCGTTCAATTTGTAAGTGCAACAGAGACAAAATACTTTCCAAAGAAGAATACAACTGTTTTGCTTCTTCTATCTTTTTCTGACCAAGATTTTGCTGCCTTCTTTCAGGTCCTAATTTAACTAAATAGTTTTTAAGATAATTTAATGAATTATGAAGTTTATGTAACTCTAAAATCAAACTCGTCATAATACGAAAGTAAATACTAACAAAACCTAATTAAGTCATAAAACCTAAAAGTATTAAAAATAACATTCTTTATATAGCTGATAAAAACGAAACCTTTGCGATGGAGTGCGCGTGGACCGATACTGACACGTGGCTGGTGACGAACGGGGGGCTGGCGCTGACGTGGAGGTGTGCACGGCGCGCGGCGCTGGTGCTGGTGACTCAGGCTGCAGTTGCGTGTGTTGAGGGGTTGGGCCGGGCTATACCCTGGACACCTCCAAATCTTCTTTCTTTTTTCTTGTTAGACGGCACTGGTGGTCAGATCAGCGCGAGAGATAGTGGCCAAGTTGTGTCTGTTCAGCTCTCGTTAAATGGTGCGTACGTGGTGCTTGTTGTATTTCTTGAGGACGTAGTCATCACAATCAGCCTTTAACAGTCCACTGCTGGACTAGGCCTCTCCTTTGAAAGGAGGAATTGGCCTACTATACCGCGCTGGCCAAACGGGTTGGTATAGGGTTTGTATCAAGTTTTCCTTCTCTTACAGTGCTGTTCTCTGCATAGTATGGTCCCTCTGTCGGCTTTTACGACACCCATGGGATGATATGGGGTGGTGACAATCCGTATTCTTAATCCGTCACCACACGGCTATCCGTCACCACACGGCTAAGGACGCGAGGCGAGGACGTAGTAAGCTACAGCAATTACCAAAATAACGACGACTGCGGTGATCAAGAATTCTATAGCCTCCAAACGTTCAGCATGGTATTGTGTAGTCGTTGCCGAAGCTTCTCCGTTGGCGTTCTGTGCGATCACAACTTGCTCTTTCGACGCAGATTTTCCCATCGTATGTCTTCGAAGTCTTCTTTCTTCTTTAGGGGTCTTGCTTCTTCTGTCTTGAAATCTTCTTTCTTGAAATTTTCTGTCTTGAAATTTGGTCTTCTTTCTTGTAAATGGGTCTCGGAAACTTCTATCTTCAATCTTGATAATTGGAATTTATAAACGGTACCAGTGGCAATGGCAGGGTCGCCATGAAATATGTCGGGGTTTGAGGTGATTCCAATGAAACATGTTACTCGTTTCGTGTCATTTATTTGAATACTTAAAACTTATTAAATACAAAATAAAGTAAATGCCTAATTGCGCAGTACCTAATTGTAAGTTGCAAGTTTGCAATATTCAGTACACGTGAGGTGTGAACTTATTACTACAATAAATTCGTCATATCAAATTTCATTACTTTACAGGATAACACAAAGTGGTTAATTGAGTGGCTAGGCGGCTGCTCAAAATACTAGGTACGTTACATGTGAGAAAAATGGACAGTTGGAAAGAAAAGGAACTCTCCAAATGATTTTCACCGACGTTTTTCTTGACCTGGTAAAAAAATACTTAAAAACGAGTTAAATACTGAACACAATTTGAAATTCGGACAATTTATTGGCACAAAATAAAAGCCGAATGGGCGTTGCAAGAGTAGAAAGTCTAATAGCTGTGATGGGATACACAACGCATCCATTCAAAAGCTCTTAAATAAAGCGTTCCCATCGCAAACAAACGTTTTTAAAACTCAACAGTACATCTCAAAGCGTTGTAATTCCATCTTCCGACCTGAAATTTTTAGTTTTAACCCGTACATTACTCCTACCAACTAGGGTAGCGGAATAGTTGAAAACTCTTACATTCCGGCCTCGGCTTTCGGATTATTTCGACCAGAAAACTTTGTTAGATAGTGCCCAAGTACGGCACGATATATTAACCTTTTGAAAGCGTTATCACACTAGCGATTCGTGGCTGTGTTTCCAATGAGACCAACGCACAGTGTTATTATTGCCTCGAAAAACGGACATCACCTTTTTATTAACTTATCCGATAGAACAGGTTACTTCAAAAGTAAGAGTAAAATACCCGTGTGACAATTTTGTCCCAATCTAGAGACATAATTTTTTAAATTTTTTTCAATAGTTTCCATAAAAACCATAGAAATTGCAATAACTTTAGATCCAAACCCTTATTGTTATGTCTTTGATTGCAATTACTTGATGCTTTACATAAGGTAAATTATCAAGCAAATGCTCAATTTTTATCGTTAACCGGTGGTGAGTAACATTGAATTTCACATATTTTCGATTTTATTTTTTTATGGGCTTATTTCATGGTATTTGAATTCAATATCGAGACAATGTGTTGCTTTGGCACTAAGAAGTACTGATTTAAAATATCATATGCAAATCTTAAGTTGTCTAGAATATACAGGTCTCTGGAATTTAGGCACTAGGGTTGGCACAACTCGCATATTATCATGTCGTTTTTTTTTAAATAATTACGTAATAATAAGACCTTCTACCGATACCGAAGGGGTCCACCCTCGTTAGGCTTAAGGCATAACCATGTACCTATACATATTGCCTGGAAGAACGGGGGTGAGGCTCCATGGAGCCGCAAAAGACCCATGGCGCCACTTTGCCTCAACAGGACTTGACCCGACCTGTTGAGGGATGTCTGTCCGAACTCCGACCAGCTGACTATAATTATGCTATTGTAAAATAAAATCCAACATAAAATTTTAATCTACACACAAAAAAATTATTTTTTTGTGAAGTGATGACCCTAAAATCAGAATTATCAAAATAAACTTTAGAAGTTAATAAGTCCTAAACAGCGTGAGATTTGGATTTGGTTTTTTTTTCTCGTGATTGGTTGGGGTCTATAAATAGTGCACCATAAATATGGAATCCAACTAAGCAAAACTACAACCATGAAAAATCTAAATCTAAAAACACAAAAATAGCATATTTCTTCACATCTGTACCAATTAGTGCTCGTATGTATTTTTGTTTAAATACCTTTAATATTGTTTTATTACACATAATAAAGAAAAGGGTAGAATAATGCGTATTTTTTTTGTTATTAATTAATTTAGAAAAGCTAAAAAAATTACAAAACTTTTTTTTACTCGTGTTTGGTGTAAAATTGTCACACGGGTATTTTACTATTACTTTTGAAGTAACCTGTTCTATCGGATAAGTTAATAAAAACGGGATGTCCGTTTTTGGAGGGAATAATAACACTGTGCAACGGACAGACGAGACGACGGGAAGCCGCATGCGACAAACCAAACTTGTCCGCAGTAGTCTTGCTGCAAGATAATTCATAAATTACCGTGTAATGCAATAACATAGTAACTACGTTATATGCGTTGCTTGGTCTACATTCGCAGTGAGCTTCAATGCAAATGTGTATTCATCGCAGGCTTGCTCTTAAATCACTGGTACGTCGTTTATGTTTTATTCAAGTGCTTCACCCAGAATTAAAAAGTTGTCAATTTCGATAGAACAATCAGGTCATCTCTAAAACACAATGCAATACCAGTTTGCTGGAATAATAAAAAACAGCGTGTCACCGGCGCCATCGTCGGTAACACGTTCGTCAGTGTTATGATGTCCTAAGGACAGGTATGAGAGTACACCATACTTGTGCCTTCTCGTCAATGGGTGAAAAGGGATGGTAAGTAATTAAACTGTAATTTATTTAGTCGCGTTACTATGAATAGCTCGAATATGACGAATATTAAATAAATAAATACATTATAATATTCTACCACATTCACACAACACCATCTAGTCCCAAACTAAGCAGAAGCTTGTAGGTACTATGGGTACTAGACAATGGATAGATATACACATTCATTTTTTGTTTGTAAATACATACATATTATATATAGAAACACCAAGACATATCCCGCCATATACCCATGTTCACGCATATTGTTCAATAGTCGGATGAACTGTTCGAAAAATCGTCGAGAAATATGTTTTTCTTTTACGATTAAAAGTATGATGTAGATTACTCTTTAGGGTCAGTCGTAGTAACTTTCAAGGAGCTCTCGTATCGCTATGAAAATAATTATAACGGCTCATCACGCTTTAATAATTAACAAGTAATAGTCAATTAACTTAAACTCATTTTTGTACTATACTCTGTTTTTGTATAGTTTTATCATATTTGTCTTATACATAATAGTAATATTTATGATTAGGGTGCAGTTATTTGAAAGTAAAGTGTAGTGTAATTATTTGAAAATATAGGCATCATGCCTATATTTTCATAAGTCTATTATGTATAAGTCAAATATGATAAAACTATACAAAAACAGAGTATACCATACTGTACGAATTACATCGTATGTTTGTCTTGTTTTTATTCTAAGCTAAACTTGCGCTGTCAGTCTTTCTTTTTTTCAATCGTATAAAAAAAACGATACAAACGCTTCGAAAATTCTAGATTTTAAGCTGGAACTTTTCCCATTATATCGCTTTCATAGACTCTTCAATATGCTATGTAAATACGTCCATTTTTTGTATCCTGTGCTCGTCATTATAATTGTGAAAAATGTTTTATTGATAACATTAGTTTGCAAAGTTAATAAAAAAAAATATTTGTGATGTTTAAAAAGTTTAAAAAAATGTTTAAATGATATGTTTGTGATTACTGCCGCCGAACTAATTTGAAGTAAACTAAATTACTTCTTAATAGAAAATCTTACTTGCCTAAATTTGAAAATGTCAATTCTGTAACGTTAAACAGAAAACGAGACTTTACGATTTTAATCAACAAACGCCCAGACTCGCAACAACAATGTGTGAATCATAGAGTAGGGTAATCTGGTGTAGGAATCGTACTCACAACAATCGGTAAGAGGTTAGTTCCCAAAGCAACGCCTAAACACAGTTATCAACTTTTATACCTTTTATATTAACTTTTTTTACAAGTGAAGACATCCAAAAGTTAGGGGCTAGCATTAATTACCAGTTTACAATGGAAAGTACGCGCCGTGGATTCGAATCCCATACCTTCTTAATGGCACTATTTTGATCTTTTTACTAGATCATTGCTGCCTTAAAAAGCTACTTGCACCATAAAAAAGATAATCTCAACTCTTCCATCCCATATTTACGTTGTGTACATAATGCGCGGCTCATACTATAAACACCGCGCGTCTATTAGCCCCAGGTTAGCGAGCATCAATCACTCAGATTTAGCTGAGGCGTCTCTCAGACGTCTCTGTTAGCCTATTTACGAGTTACGTCACACATATTATAGCTTACTGTTGTTAAACAGTACATGCATATCTACATAATATAAAGTCCATTAAATATTCAACAATTTTTTTAAATCTAACTACGACCGTCTTAAAGAATAAGATATTTTTTTTTAGTACTAGTAATAAATTCTGTACTACGGGAGACTTTACTAACATTCTATTGACAGTCGCATAATATAAACACAATGATAAAACAATTTGTCGATTAAACAAAGCGTCATTCAGTGTAGGAATCGAACCTATAACATCCTTACCTTTCGTTCGCTAGAGAAACTATCCAAAATCTACCAGTACTGTAAAATAGATAATCTCAACACTTTCATCCCACATTTACGTTGTTCACATAATATTCGGCACACACTATAAACACCGCTCGTCTATCAGTCACACGTAAGCGAGCATCAATCACTCAGATTTAGCTGAGGCGTCTCTCAGACGTCTCTGTTAGCGTGTTTACGAGTTACGTCACATACATTATAGCTTACTGTTACACAATGTACTTTGTCAATAAGGTATTCGGCTTAATTATTTTACAGTGCTTAAGCGACCAAAATCGTTGTTAGTCGGTCGGAGAAAGACAGAGATACTTATACTTGAAATTAGTAAGTCTGTGTGATTAAAATCTGTTAAGCAAAGTTGTATTATTTAATTATCCCTAGAATAAAATTTACACATCTTTGGAATTGACAATCAATCAGTCAATCATCATCTAATTCTTCCGTTACTTACAGAATACTCGCAGCCAGCTTTAAAACACCGAAGTTTGACTGCAGAGGATTGGTCAAATGTCGTGTGGTCAGAAGAATCAAACTTTGAGGTAAGTTAGTTAATTTAATGTACTTATAATATTTAATAAACAGTTTGTAAAAAATGCCTCTTTATTCTAATTTAATATTTTTTTCGGGACTCAATATTTTCCTCGTTGTTGCAGATTTTTGGGACACCTGGTGTGACCTTCGTGCGTCGCCGGGTAGGTGAAGAATTTAAACCAGAGTGTGTAAAACACGGTGGCGGCAGCATAATGGTTTGGGGCTGCAAGACTGATTATGGAGTTGGCGAATTGTTCGTGTGTGAGGGCCGTATGAACTCTGAAAAGTACATAAACGTACTAGAATCTGCGTTGTTGCCTTCATTCACCACACTTTTTGGAGACACAAATATGGATAGCGTTAAATTCCAGCAGGATGACGCGCCATGCCATGCCAAGTCTGCTTGCTCGATGACATGGTTTCATGAAAATTCCATTGAACTTCTGGACTGGCCTGCCCAGTCCCCGGACCTAAACCCCATAGAGCATTTATGGGGTTTATTAAAGCGCAGAGTTCGGCGCCACACTATTAACAACAAACAAGAGCTAAAACGCTGCTTGCGTCTAGAGTGGAACGCGATAACAACTGAAGACTGTAGAAAACTAGTGAACTCGATACCAAACAGAATTTCTACCGTAATTAAAGCAAAAGGTGGACCCACAAAATATTGATTATTTATTAATAAAAAATGACATAAACATAGGAATTGTTTCATTTTATTTCGGTTTGACCCTGTTCAAAAAACTGAAAGGTGACATGGTTGCTCAATACTTTTGGCCACGGCTGTATGTTCCCTGGAAAGCGTAGGGATTGGCCTAGTAGTTAATTTTCTCATCATCATCCTAACGCTTACGGGGCCGGGTTCCCTTGGAACCTAAGATCAGCTAGTAGTATTTTTATTATCTTAGATATGTCCTTAAGAAAAAGAAGGTACACCAAGAATTGAGTAAAGATATCCTAGCAGGACCTCCAATTAAAATTCTTCTTAGGTTCGAATAGAATTTCAGAGGTGATTTCTACGCTGAAAGTCGGCAATTACACCCCACTTAATTGATGAGTGAACCGAGGTTGTTACGGTCCTCTCAATATGCATGAACTGTCGTTCTGTAGGGTTGTCACAGCAAAACATTTCAATACTTGTTTTATTCACATCTTTTACGGTCTTATCATTATGTTCTATTTTACGGTTCCGTAGAAAACTACAAGAAACCGTATAGAGAGCTTGGTATATTCCAGATACCGAGGCCAAGGCGTGTAGACATAACTCGCGCTCAGATGATATTGTATAGAGTTAAAATACTGTATTAACATTATCTTGTTTTTGTTATTACGCCTTTGAAAGTAATCTATCGATACTGCCGATTACTATGTATTAGCTAACCCATATTCATATAGATGCTTACAATTACACCACCACCGATCCTCTATTCCAGGAAATGTAACAGTTACACTAACAATATCAGGCACCAGATCTAGGAAAACTATAACGCCAAGATGGTACAGTTTTGCTAGAACTCACGACAGATATTGATGCGAACTTAAGTCTGATTATAAGGTAAGTGTGATATACTAATAGTAAATTCTACGAATCACCTGTCCTATGCTCACATATCGGTGTATAGTTTGCCTTTCATGAAGCCCAGTTAAAAGAAATCTCGAATAAAACAACTACAAAATAAACTAAAACATTTTTCTTATCTTCGTGACAGCCCTGTGGCCTATCGTGACGTAGCACTGGGACCGCAACAAGAAGATCGCCGGTTCGATCTTGCGGCGATCAATTAGTCAGCGGGTGAGCTGCATTTCATTTATTTATTGTCCCGTTAAAGAAAGGACTAGTACAGTTGATTGTTTGATTGTTGTGTTTAGTTAAACTGGGTGTGATATCACGTGACAATAAGCAGATTACAATTTAAAACTTTTGCTATTTGTAAGTTTATATAGCGGGTCTTAATTGCGAATACTAAGTTTACATTAAGCTGTTGCCGGAAAAATTTAATTACATTTTTAAGGTATACCTCGGTATTAGTATCAATCCATCCGCGACCACGACTGGTATACTTAAGTCGGTCGAAACGTCAGAAAGGTATTTTTGCGGGTAAGATTCATTTTATAAACTTGTAATATCTAATAAGCAATTTTATATATTTCGGTTATAGTTGACAAATCTTCCAAATATTGCGTCTGAATAAGCATTTGGCCTATTGGTCTAATCAATAGGGTTCGATTTCTAAATGCGACTGTGGATCAAACTTGTGAACATCTTTTATCCTCCTAGCGTTATCCCAGGTGCAACCCGGGTCCGTTTACTATTCTAACCGCATTCAACTGAATATTAGCTTTTCTGCATAGCGACCGCCTGTCTGACCTCTGTAACCCAAAAGGATAGCGACATTCCATTGTTTAGACTAGTGTCAGTATACTCAGAGAAACGAAGACCTATGACGGCTATCAAAGATCTTTATGGCAATCGGGACCGATGGCTTAACGTTCTTTCCGAGGCACGGAGCAAGCGATAATTAAAATTTCACTACGCACATTACTTCGAAAAGTCCATGGTGCGCGCCGTGGATTCCAACCCCAGACCTTCTGCATAACCATCTGTTCGTATCACCACTAGGCTATCGCTGATTTAACATGTGAACATCTTTATTGATATGACTGACCAGGACTTCCGTTAGCAGTAAGGAGAGTTTTGATGCAGTGGGAACAGCTTGAGACGACAGTCCTGCAATAATAAAGTTATCATTACGACAAAGTGAGAACTCGGCTTTATGCATCCTGTTTATCTGTGTATTTACAGTCGAACAACTTCCCGCTAGACCACCATGAGGGTGAGAATCGCTCAGCAAGACATCGTCGCTTCCAGTGCTACTTTACACAAACATTGACATTCGTATTCAAAACCAGTTTCTTGAGTGCCTCGACTCTATGAGCAGGCCAATGGATTTTTTTTTCAAAGTGGTCCACCGCCGACTTGTTTGATTGTACCCTATGTACGGTCAGCTAAATAAGTTCTTATATATTTACGTTATTTATTTACCCAAATGATAATTTTTAAAGTAAAAATACGAATCGAGGAGTATTAATTCATAAAATTCTAGATTTAGATTAAATGCGTAGTGACTTTTGTAGTTGACTATACCTACCTGCATCATAACCCTCATGGGAATTAATTACAATGAAAGAAAAATACACGCATAACAATATATTACCACAAACTATCACCAAAACTAGTATCTTATTTATCACCCGACGAAAACCCACTTTTAAAATATGCACAAGTAATTTACGAATAAAACGAAGGAAGATAATTAATTCTCTACCCTATACGTCACTAGGGTAGGGACACCAATCTTTATCACTTAACTAGAATAATTCATTGTGCGTCCTTTATGTACGTAATCGGATTAGAACAGAATAGAAATTAGATTGATTGATTGATTTGGAGTTTGAGTATATGGTAACAAAGAATCACGTTCTAGTTGAGTCAATTTTATCTCCACATAGAAGAAAACAGAAGAGAAGGTAATATAAGTAAAATTAGTGATATTCCAGTTGATATACTAACAGACTGTTATGTAGAGTGTATCGGGTTAAAGCAGCGTGCACAACTGACATTTTCACAGTTATGAGCGTATTCTATTGTTAATTTTCGTTTGTTTCGTGCCTCGTAGAGCACGCTAAACTATCTGTCTCTGCTATCATGAAGATCTTTGACAGCATTCACGGGTGACTACCCGTAAGGATACTGATAGACTTATCAGTAGCCTTGAATGTGTTGGCATTGGTTTAAGCTATGGAAAATCGCTATCCATTTGGGTGGTAGAGGACAGATGGCAGTCACTGAGTGCAAAAGATAAATATTCTGTTAAATCAGGCTACACCAGGCACTGCTCTATATAGGCACTTTAGTATGATTTTTCTTGGATAAACTTTTGTTGTTATCTTTGCTCAAGAATAAACGACCAAACAACCAACAGCCAACTGATCCTCAGAACAGATTTACATAGTATAAACATGTTTACACAAAGTATGAGAAGCTGTTAACGACTATCGGAGATTTTGAACATCTGTTGAAAGTTTTGGTTGATATCGACTTTGCGAAATCGTTTCTTACTTCTTAGTATTCAAATCGATAATATACGAAATTTGGAAAGGCACTCACACTTAAATGGAATTGTTTCCTTATCAAGCACGATCGTATATTATGAACATTATACCATATGTGTATTTTTTTATAAAAGGCAACTCCCGCACTAGGAATAAATCTTGTGTCTCGGGGGACTTTACAGATATACAAATAACGGACACAATGAACACCCAGACTCAAAACAACAATTTATGGATCACACAATGCGTTGTCTCGTGTGGAAAGACACTAGCTAGACACTGCGCCGAGTGCTATGGGTTCGACCCACAGCACTCGGCGCAGTGTCTAGCGACGAGTCTGCCGCTTAAACCACTACGTTTATGTTACTTGAAGCATTGAAGTGAAGTGACATTGGCCGATTTTTTCTGTATTAGACTTTATACTTATTTTGAGACTTCTAATGACTTTACAATACACAGGCAATATAGGCAAGTAAATCCAAACTCAAAATAATATTTGATAGAAAACCTATTAGCTGACGATCAGACTTCTCAGTCAGCGTCATTTTGTATGGTGAATATTCCGTCTACAAGTATGAGGTATTTCCTCCTTCTTTATCAATAAACTAATTGCCTATTGCAGTCCATTGCTGGACATATGCCTCTCCGAAATTGCACTACAACAACAGATCCTCTGCCTTCCGCATGAAGGAATACAAGAACTACATAAAAAGCACTTTACTTCCACGTACCCGAAATAGTTCATACAAAACAATGTCAGCAATAAACTTAAAAGTATGCAGCCTGCCGGTGGTTTGCAGATAATTTTCTCAACGAATTTCCACCGGCATCCATTACCTTCACTTTAAGAATAAACATTTACAGTTGTAATTCATTCGAGTTACTCGTTATTCGGACATACTGTGCCAAATTACTCGAGAGGGGAAATGTTCTCGAATGTCTGAAATTAACGCTAAAGTCTGAACAATTGTTCCGGTTACCGTTCAATTTGTTAAATAATTTTGTTTATACTCGTCGTTAAGGTGGAACAACTGTGAGGCGTTTTGATCCGTCTGTTTTTCTTGGGCATATAGTGCTAAGAGTTTGTGACACAGTATAAGCTATTAAACAGCACACACTTATTCTGCCTTTACACCAGCGGTTAGGTGTTTATAACATTAAAATAATTTATTAATTTGCTTCGTAAGATATTTCAGTTCTATCTGATTATTGTTGAACAACTGCAGTGTTGAAGTAAACGCGCTATTAATATAAAGCTTTAAGCTTTATAGTTATGGATAAGGATGAATTATAAACCATAAACAGCTGTTCAGTTGTAAGACTAGATAAAACAATTTTAGGTAATATAAAATAGCATTCATAGGATAAATAGGGAATGTATCTACACGTATTGATTTAGTTATTTAATTATTAATAAATTAATTAAGTTTTAAAATTATAAATACACGCAACACAAAATATTCGGTCAATCGCACAAAACTTCATACACACTAACAAAATCTTCGCCCATCCATCCAAAAACAGATCAATAGATGAGGCGGAATCCTGGAAATTATTAATGCAGTGAGTATACGTGGAACTGGTGGAGTGGTGACTTAGCTCTGGCAACCGTGCGGCGTGTAGGTACTGCAAACAATTTATGCTTTTTATTGCGGTCGTATTTTTCTAGTATATAGCGCCTAGAGAACTGACATTGATGTTTTACTGGAACGGAAAAATCTAATACCTTATGAAAATAAATGTTATTTCATTTTGTCTAAGCACAAACTGCCGAAAATTGCTTTTCTCGCAAATTGTGCCGCGGGGGACTTAAACGTTCTATCAAAGGACACAGAGTACATCCAGACATGAAACAAAAAAGGGTATATTATGTGGAAATCGAACCCATAACTCAGCGTATTTCGAAACGGCGGGCGCAGTGAAGTGACCCCCAAATAACTGCTCGACACGAATCTATTCATATTAATATACTTTTACTTTCGGCATTGCTTACACCAATCATGGCCTAACGAGGGCTGACGGTCACCGTGCCACTCTTCTGATCATTGACAAAATATTTGCTTTGTATGTAACCAAACATAGTTCCTTATTTACTTGTCCGAATGCTAAACAATATAATATATTTTCGTTAATTTTAGAGCAAAAACACGTCTCATTCAGTTAACAAAAGAACGTAATAGTTTGAGATCCCAGGGCCGCCAGATCTTACTTATTGTTGCTTATGTTTGCGTCATCCCTAACACTAATTAACTTAACCTATAACAATGAATAACAACGTAAACGATTTAATTAACAGCATAGACCAACTCACTCCATCAATAATTCATAGATGCGCCCCTGAACATACTGCAGATCTCTTGAAAACCCCAAATAACTTCCTGAAAAATTTCTCTCAAAACATCAGATCAATAAACTGCAACTTCATAAATCTGCAAACCTTCATGCATCGTATACCTTTGGACTGTGACAAAATTACCCTAACGGAATGTTGGCTATCATGCGCCAGTAACTCTATCATCCCACTACTTCAAAATTATACTATGTATAAGACCACAAACCACCTAAATCAATCTGACGGAGTTGTAGTATATATTAAATCAACATTGGCGGCGACATGTGAAGAACTTGACCTAATCCAAGCGGCATCTGGAATCATAATTAAAATCAGCTCTCATTTGGCTATTATTTCTATATATCGTTCACCTTCAAACACCAATATTAATAATTTTACCACTGCCCTCAATAATCTACTTGCATCGCTAGTTTCTTTTAAAACTGTGGTCATAACAGGCGATCTAAATATAGATATAAAACTTAATTCTCAAGATACACGTACAAACGAGTATTTAAACTGCCTTGCCTTCAATGGATACCTGCCCGCTCACACCCTCCCAACCAGGGGCAATAATTGTTTAGACCACACCATTCTGAGGACTTAGTCACCTACACAAACTTTTGTCTATGAATCAACTGTTCCTGACCATTACTCTACCTTACTCTGTATAAGTCACCATAAAGTCCAAATTGCCGCTAACTTTACCAGAGCCCTAATTGACTTTGATGCATTAGATAAAACAATGTGTCAATCAGATTTTTCCCCTCTATATGATTTGTCTGATGCAAATGTCGCTGCTGATAAACTTATAAGATTAATATCTTCAGCAATTAGTAAACACACATCAATCAGGAAAGTTCCAACTAAGAAGAAAATACTCAAACCGTGGATTGCTCTTGGTTTATTACGGTGTATAAAACATAGGGACGCACTACATAAGAAAGTAAAACAGAGTCCAACAAATGAAATACTATTAATATCCTATCGCCGTTATAGAAACTTTTGTACTTCCATATTAAAAAAAGCTAAAAGGCAATATGATGCACAACAAATAAATAAGGCAAGTCATAATCCAAGGTTACTGTGGGACATAATTAGGCAAGTAACTAACACCGCAAAAACAAAAAATCCTGCCACACAATTACTCACAACCTCACAATCACACCGTCAGGCATGCAATTACGTAAATACTTACTTTGTGAACATTGGAAAAAATCTTGCGGATAATATCATAAAAAACCAATCACCACACCAAATCATGACCACGCAAACTAATCTTAAGCCCACACCTTGTTCATCATTCGTCTTAACACATACTGACCCTGGCGAAATCATTTCCATTTTGAATTCTTTGCGAGCTAACGCCTCTACTGGATGGGACGGAATCTCACCCTCTATATTGAAAAGATATGCTATCCCTCTGGCACCCATTTTATACGCTGGCGTCTTTCCAAATTCATTCAAAAAGGCTATCATCCAGCCAATTTTCAAGGGAGGTGACGGGAATCTGCCGAACAATTATCGCCCTATTGCGGTTCTGAGTGCCTTATCTAAGATACTCGAAAGCTTAATTAATAAAAGACTGGTACACTACCTGGAACATCATAAGTTACTTTCGGAACAGCAATTTGGCTTCCGTGGAAAGAAATCAACAAGTGATGCAGTTCTCGCATTGACAAACGTTGTTGTTCGAGGTCTAAACGAGAATAAAAAGGTCTTAACAATCTTCTTAGACCTCGCGAAAGCTTTCGACACGGTTCCTGTCACCATTCTCTTACTCAAACTCGAACAGATCGGTGTCCGGGAGTTACAACTGAAGTTGTTTCAAAATTATCTAACAAACCGCACACAAATCGTGAAAATAGAAAACTATTTAAGTAACGAATTACCGATACACTACGGGGTGCCTCAGGGCAGCATATTAGGCCCAACGTTATTCCTTATATTCATAAACGATCTCTGTGAACAGAAAATTCCAAACGCGCAGACCATTTCCTATGCAGATGACACCGTTATAACATTTGTTGCCGACTCATGGTCTGATTTAGAATCCAGGGCACAGGACGGTTTCAACTTAACCTCAGCTTGGCTTAACTCACACGCCATAATACTCAATATTTCTAAATCGAAATATATCACCTTCTCAATTAGTTCTGCATCACAACCAATAACTCCACTAACATTGATAGCGCACTCTTGTGGGGCTTCCCTTGACCAACTTTGTAAATGTCCACCACTAACACCAGTTGATCATATAAAATATCTAGGCGTAATCCTTGACCAACACTTAAACTATAAGCTTCACATTAATTTACTAGCGAGCGAATTCGTAAGCTCATGTATATATTTAAGACATTACGATCTATAGCAAACCAAGCCATTATACGAAGAGTATATTACGCCCTGTGTCTATCTCTAGTATCCTATTGTTTCCTGCTGGGGTGGTGCGTCAAAAACCTTACTGAAGCCATTAGAAATAGCACACAGGGGTATCCTTAAGGTGGCGACTTTTCAGCCCATCATGTTTCCTACAACATTACTATACAAAGAATGTAATGTTCTCAATGTCCGTCAACTATTCATACATCATACAATTGTTCTACAACACAAACTTACTCCATACATAAATATAACTAAAAGACGTAAAGACAAAATACATGTTGTAGCAAAACCGCGAACATCTTTCACTAAAAGATTCTTTTACTACCTGGGTCCTTATCTTTATAATGAAATAAGTCTAAGTTGTTCAATACATGGGTCATCTCAATATACATGTAAAAAGCTCGTTCGAACTTACCTCCAAAATAAAACCTATCATGAAACCGAAGCACTTATGCCATAATATTTGTCAGGCACACACCGACGATCACACAATACACACACGCATGTATCACCATACAACACACGTACACACGCACGCACGCGCGCACACACACACACACTCACACACACACACACACACACACACACACACACACACACACACACACACACACACACTCGTAAAAATAAAATACTTTAGCATTGTCCTTAATTGTAGTCAAATATTATAAGAACTAGTATATATTGATGTAGGCAAAATTTTTATGTTCTTCCATTGCGAAGGGGGCTGTTATCCTACAGGTTAGTACATAACCTATTTAGGGTGACAGAACTTCAACCACTTATATTGTAAATTTACCTACATTTTGTATTTGTATCTCAAATAACCATTATGCTACAATATCCTTTTAATTAATAAATAATTATTTCATTTCATTTCATTATTTTCTCAGAAACGAAATGTATAGAATAATGTAGTGTTAGTATCTGCTATGAGTGTACGAATACTTACTAGCTTGGATCGTGGGCCAATTTTAAGTTATGAGGTGCTAAAGGTCCTCGGGAACAATTTCCATACATTTTCTAAATGCCTTGTGGTCTCTACCGATAGCTAGATATTTTTGAAACTTTAAAGCGTGTGGTAAAAATTACCACCGCCGAAATGAGTGCGACAGTATTATTTTTGAATTTTTAATAACATTTCCTAAAACATACATAAAAATCAGCACTGAGAATTTAAGTAAAGTTCGTACAAATTTAACCTAACTTTAGCACCTCGTACCTAAAAATTGGCCCACGATCCAAGCTAACAAGTATGTGTACATTCATGACACATACTAAAACTACATTATTTTATACGTTTCGTTTCTGAGAAATTAAGTAAAGGCCTTGCCACACGGCACAATTTTACCACCGATCAAATTTTCAATCGAATTGGCTTTGCCCGTCTACACGACACAATCAAATCACTGATTTTCATTCCGTCCACCCGATTGGTTAAAATCTGGTGGTACCGCCCACCCGATGAACTTGAGTTGGACGACTGGCGTCTACACGTCACGATTTCATCAAGTGATTTAGTCAAGTTGGACGTAAAATTGTGCCGTGTGGCAAGGCCTTAAGGTCTGGCGGCCCTGGGATCTCGGACTATAACAAATTCGAGTTATTTCATTTAGAGCAATTTGGACCATTTGAGTTTGAAGACGAAGACTAACGCTAAAAGTGAAGTATTTAAATGCAATTTAAATTCTTGTTACTTTATTCATTTTATAAATAAAAATATAAGAAGATTTCGAAAAATAATTTAAAGTAACTTTGCCCTCATATTGATGCGATTGTAGATAATTATAATCGTTAAAATATATTGAATTTGTACTGAGGTGAGATTTTATTTTGGCTTAGATTTTAAAACATTATTTGAATAATATAATTATATATGCTTAAAATAATAATACTTTATTATTTGTAAGTCTAATGGGTAAAGTTATATACTAAACTTTAAAAACAAATGTCTTTATTGTTGATAATTAAATTCCTTAATTTTATGCGACTCTGTAGTTTAATACCTACAAGATGAACCCTTGCTATTTTTTATAATGATCACTCATCCGATATCTGTAGGTATAACACAGCCAAAACATCGCGAAATAATAAAAAACTCCCTTAATTTATTTCTCGTTACATAAATGCAGCTTAAAATGTGCGTTGGATACTTATACCTATTAAATAAATCTTCAGAACTCTCAGATAAACTAAAAACAAGTTGTAGAGCTAAATGAGCAAATGTCTGAAAATCTACCTAGTCACATCGTTTGTGCAACTTATTTCGAAAGTAATAGACAGGTCTCTTGTAGAGCACAGCCCTCAAAAAGAAAAGGGTTAAACCCAGTCACTATTATAAAAACTGCCAATGTACTGAGCAACGTAAAGCGACAGATAGAATTTCATCCTGCGATGGAATCACATAAAATGTATTATCAGGGATGAACCGGACTCCCGATTTCATTTCGCGATATTAACTGACTCTGTTTTATAGACCATAAAATTTTCTTTTGAATACGTGGCCTAAGAAAATATTATATTGAAGTGTTGGACATTGTTTTTCTTCTTGGAACGGTTCTTTCAGTGGCCTATACGGATAAGCGAAAATAATGTACGAAATAATGGCTTGATTATTGACTTTTTGCAAGCATTTTAATGTAGCTAATTAGTTAAATATTACTATAGCACTTTATGACGTCACCTCTTCCTATCATCATATTTATTAGCACTGCCTTGCACTGGTTCATATAAATAAGAATTTTGAATGAAATTGATGAATGTACTTGTCGTGTATGTAGTTTACCCTAATAAAGCAATATCGTACATACATACAAACATTTACTCACGCCTTTTTCCCGTTGGGGTAGGCAGAAATAACGGAACGCCACTTGCTTCTATCCTAACAGACCTCACGCGCTTCCTCTACACTTATTACTCTTTTCATACATGCTCGCCAGTTTCGGGTATAAAGCAATTTATATTTTTGAGAAATTAATATGGATACTTATTTAAATATGTATAGCAGTTTTTTATAGGAGGCAAACGAGCTGACCGTTTGCCTGGTGGCACACCTGGTGCTCAGCGAGTACTGCCACTCATGGACGTAAGCTACATCACAAGAGTAACAAGCGCGTTGCCGTCCTTTAGGATGGGAAATGGAATAGACGAGTGCGATAAGACAAAAGGAAAAGTGGATAAAACCTCCAGTACACTTACTCAACGATACAAATATGCATGATAAAATTAAAGTTATTAATATTCTTTACAAATGAAGACACCAAAAAATAGATTATTATTAGGTTGAAATTACTTTCAACAAGTATTTGCATTTCAATATTTCAGATATTTCTGAAAAGTATGCGAATTGAAAAGCACGTAATTTCGTGTGGTGTTTAATCATCTATTTTCCAATCAAATTAGCCGTGACCGCAATGGGGCTTAAAATGTGTTTATCGCTAACGTGTTATAAAATTTACGATAGCCTTTTTTGCTGTACGTAATTTGTACAGAAAATAATTTTCATTAAAAATCAGTGGAGTTTCAAACTGGTATCCCTTTTTTACATTCTTAAGGACGAAGTGAAGAAAATAGTTGCATGCCAGCAGGGGGGAGCATGCAATCACGACCCTCAGCCATGAGGAGAACGACTCAAGGAGGAGGAGGAGTAGGGACGGAATATTAGGAAATCTTTCCTTATCCTTGCACACATGCACCGTAAAAGAAACACACTGTTCAAATTTCACGTTTCTAGCTTCAGTAGCATAGGTTTTGTGACGTGCGCCAAGTTAGCTGTTATAATCTATATAAATAAAATTATTCCGTTACTGACCGACTGACAGAAAACGCACAGCTAAAACTATTAGGTGCAAGAAACTGAAATTTGGCATGAATGTTCCTTGGGGGTCGTAGGGTTGCAATTAGAAAGGATATCTAGAAATTCCCACAGAATCGCGGCTGAAAGGTCAAAATTAAACTTAAAAAATATGCGGACGTAGCTGTGGGTGCTTCTAGTGTATTTATGTATATTGTATATATATATTTCTTGTGTGCGTGTGTATGTCACTGAACTCCTCCTAAACGACTGGACCGATCTTGATGATTTTTTTTGTGTGTGTTCAAGGGGACTTGAGAATGGTTTGAATTTAGTCCACTGGAAAATGTTTTTTTACTTAATTTTTAATTTGTAAGTAGGTATGGATTTTGGAATGTTTCACATTGCAACCGACGGACTGCGCTGCAATCGCAGTGTCAAATCATATATTAAAAAAAAAAAAAAAAAAAAAAATTCGTCAAGGAGTACATCGAAACCTTACCTGAATAATAAAACATGAAAATATAAAGATTTCGAGTCGCCAACATATATCCGCAAAATTCGGATTGTCGAGTATTTTGTTAAATTCTAATGGTTCTGACAGACAAATCGCAGTCGCCATATTGGCCACTCTAGCATAGTACAATAAGAATCTTAGTACTAAGTAGTTTGTATGTGTAAATATACTTTTTGCAGTTATATTTCATATAGTTAAAACGAAAATTATAGAAGTAATCGCCCAATGCAGGAGACTAGTGTTATCCCGAATATACATGATATACTATAACTAGAGAACCCCGAGTTTACGCGAGCGAAGCTGCGGGCAAAAGCTAGTATTGTATATGGTTATAAAAAGGTTACTGAAAATATTTCAACGCAGAAAAGCAGAATTCTATTTGTTCATGTGAATTCATTACGACAGCCATTTCAACTTTTCAATATTATATAATAATATATTTTTCTCCAACAAATCGAACGACTTATTTGTACAAATAACTTCCAAAAGTCGTATAATCAATTATGTTTGGCAGAAACTTTGAAACAATTCAACAGTGCAGAGTATTTCTAGTATCTGGCCACGGACGTCTGACAAATTTATGTCCTAACTTTTGGTTAAGTGTATTCGATGCAAGTCAATACTATGGTAGACTTAAACCATTTGTCTTGGTTGATGTGATTTTGTTGTCTTTGAAGTTTTAAGTCAAAATACGTATCTTTTATTTATTAGTTGCATCCGTATTATAGATAATGTACGTAAGGAGTATAACCGGCTTAGATAGCAAGATGAATATTTGGTTGATATCGTGTGACTTTTTGGAGTAGAAAATTATTGTAAATTTGAAATGTTGTTAAAGTTTGGCCTGACTGCAGCTGTCTGTGGCTGTTTGCTTATTTCAAGAAAAAAAACTATAGGTATCGTCGTTCTAGTGCAATTGCATCCAAGAACTTGGAGCCCAGAGTCTGCGCACTTGTCTAACCGAATTTGAAATATTTATTAGCGTTTCTGACTGCCTCCGTGGTCCAGTGGATAGCGTATGCGACTGCTGATCGAAGGTCCTGGGTTCGTTTTCCGGGTCGGGCAAAAGTGTTACTGGGTTTTTCCGAATACTCGAAGCAGCCCGGAGTCTGGTGATGTGCCCGGTAACGGCAATAGGCTCGCCCCCTATTACGTGGGATGTGTGTGTAATAAAAAAAAATGTGGATGTAATATTTACACCTTTGCCTACCCTTCGGGGATACAGGCGTGAGACTATAAAAAGGAATAAAAAAATAGCTTTTCTACAGAGCGACTCCCGTCTAACCTCTGCTACCTAAAAATGCTATATTTCATGGTTAAAATCAGTGTCAGTTTATTCAAGTGACCTATAAAGACTTTCAGAGATTTTCATAGCACTCCTCGAGATACGGGGCTAGTGATAATTAACAATTTATAATCGGCTGCAGACGAACGTTTTAAAATCATTTCAAAAGTCGAGAAAATAATGTATCTATATATTCGGGATTTATAAAAAGCATCTTGGAGTCAGGCAATAGGCGTTGCCATGTGGCTACGCCTTTTTGTCTGTGCCTCAGAAAACACTGTAACCTATTGTCCTTTACCCAAACTCTTTCTGATCTTGTCAGCACGCTGCTCTATCGGACTGTTGGGAAGGGAATAGAGAGTAAATTTTTTTTATTGGACATAAGAGATTAGGTTACAATTTATTATATTTAAGTACTCCATTATATGTTATTTTGTGAATTTCTTTTTAATTTTACAGCATTCAGTCCGATGTAAGTAAACTACAGAAACTGATACCTATATCGCCAGTCTATTCGATGAAGCGGCGAAACTTGCTATAGTGGTAACTGAACGATTCTTTTTGTATCCATTGTACGTTCCAGTTGTGCCAGTACTTGCAGTTAAGGCTGTGTTACAAGACAAATTGTGAGTCCAGCACTATACGTAGCAGTGTACTCGTTGTATGGAATTGTTGTTTGATACTTGTCTAGAGTTACCGTAGCCAGGCAGGAAAATGTATCAGAAGTGCGCAGTGGAAGGTGTAATACATCTACCTGACCACGATACACAATATATCCAGACACAATGCACTGCGTTGCACAGTGAGTAAAAGTATTGAGTAGGTACATGAAAATTTTACCTCATATTTCCTGGTGTTGCTGTTCTTGAGTGGACCTATAAGATTAACTCATAATTTTGGCCAAAATAACAAGAGAATCGAATAGTTACTAGTGTCCAGTTCAGCGTAGTCCTTCTCCTCGGGCACCAATCAGGAATTCACACACGTGTTTTACAAAGTTCAATGTTCAATTTATCACCAATTTATCACAAACCTTGCCGGAAGTCAAAAGCGGCAATTATAAGTATTTACAAGTTAATGCAATTCGCGTTAATTCAAAAGGCGATCAATTTATTACAATATTACAAACGGAGCTAGCCCAAAACACAAAACGTCTTTTTTCGGAAGGGGAAGTTGACAGTTCAGTGTGACCATTGTCAGAAATGTTCAATAGACTAAACAAAATGTTACTTAATCGATATAATCGATTTGACTTATAATAAAAACTAATTCTATTTCAAACATCCACCCGCCCCGGACCGGCCTACCGGTCCGCTAATCAGTTGGTAGACGTGACAATGTTGCAACCGCTCTCCTCAGAATCGAACCGTCCACCAAGACCTCAGCAAATCGGGGAACTCCATCAGCCTCAGTTACCAAACGAAGGATGCGCCCCCTGCGCCATCTGAGTGGCGGAAGGTTAGCCTCCTTGATCAAAACGAGGTCACCAATCTTGGGTAGATCGGTCTTGTCGGTCCTCTTAACGAGTTGCTGGAGTATGTGCAAATATTCCAAATTCCAGCGTTTCCAAAAGCTCTGAGTAATCTGGCGTACCAATTCAAAACGCGAGAGACGACCAGGTCTCGTATCAATGTAGATTGGACAAATGGGCGACCCATCAAAAAATGGCCCGGCGTAAGGGCCTCCAAATCATTCGGATCTGAGGAGATCGGGCACAATGGCCGAGAGTTCAAAACGGCCTCAATCTTACAAAACACAGTTGCGAGTTCCTCAAATGTAAGGACAGACTCACTGATTGTCCTGCGCAAGTGTGTTTTGGCCGATTTTACAGCGGCCTCAAAAATACCACCCCAGTGTGGACAATTTGGTGGGGAAAACAACCAATTTATCCTTCGTCGGGTAAGCCTATCACCTATATCAGCCTTGTTGGTTTCAAGTAACTTAACAACATCATTGAAATAATTACAGGTGTCCTAGTTAGTGCCGCAATCAGAACGGATCAAGGAAGGCAGCCCTTTGCGGGATACAAATCTGTCAAATGTGGCTACAAACGCCTCGGTCGTAAGCGAGGAGACCAGTTCTAAGTGTATGGCCTTTGTGGAGAGACAAACAAAAACACACAAGTAGGCCTTGACAGTCTTGCTGTTTCGAAGTGTCGACGTTTTCGCCAAAAAGGGACCAGCGAAGTCCGTGCCAACACCGTCAAACGTCCTGCTTTCAGTTACGCGATCTGCTGGTAAGTCCCACATCAAGGGCTGCATGGTAGATGCCTTGAGCTTATAGCAAGGGATGCAGCGGAAGACTACACTCCGAATAATTCTTCGGGCAGACAAGATCCAAAACTCGCGTTGCAAAATGGCCAAGAGCGCATCACAACCAGTATGCGAATTTTTAAGGTGACGGTCAGTTACCAACAAGCGTACCAAATGACCGTCCTTAGGTAACAAAAGGGGGTGACGTGCCCCGTAAGAGAGGTTGGCGTTCTTGAGACGCCCTCCAACGCGCAAGAGACCCGTATCATCCAAAAAGGTGTTCAATTTAGATACAGCTCCCGATAATTTCGATCTCCCTCATTTAAGGATAGCAATCTCCTTCTCAAAATGCGCCAATTGCACAGAACGAACCCAAATGGTGAGGGACTCCTGTCGTTCCTGTGGTGAGATAAAGGGTGTCAGTCATTTCTGTTGTGGGCGCCTAAAGTTAAAAACAAAACGCTTTATCCAAGCAGTAACACCTAACAACTTTTCAAGGGAGCTGTAACGATTCAACAAAAAATCGGGGTCGAAGGCGCATTCTACCTTCTCAAGAGCGAGTGTTCGTAGACCCGGCAAATTAGAAGTATTCAAAACTGGCGTTCGAGGCCAATCAATTTCTGGTCGACTCAACCATTCCGGACCCCACCACAGCGAATGACCTATCAAACAAGGCGTCAAGCATCCGTGCGAGGCACAATCAGCGGGGTTGAGCTCACCTGGCACGTGTCTCCAAACAAGCTTGACTTCAGATTTCTGTATTTGGGAGACGCGATTAGCGACAAATACCTCCAAAGTGTGGACAGACGCCTTCAACCAACAAAGAACAATTTGGCTGTCTGTCCAGGCGTAGGTCCCATTAATACAAATGCTTTTACCCAAAGTACTAGACACATGGTTCAATAAGCGTACAAGTAGTGCTGCTCCCGAGAGCTCCAATTTCGGAATGGTCAAAGATGTCCGAAGGGGTGCCACCTTGCTCTTTGCCATGATCAGGGAAATCCTCACCTGACCTGAGGCACTAACTGTGCGCAAGTACACCACGGCCGCGTGACCACGTTCCGAGGCATCACAAAACCCGTGAAGGGTGGCCTTGTACTTCCCGGGAGGAAGGATGGGACGAAGCAAGGAGATCTCGTTGACGGCAGGAAGTGAGGATACAAAAGAGGTCCATTCCTCAACAAGAGTACCGTGTAGAGGAGAATACTGTCTACAAGGTGATAATATACAAGCTTCTACCAATCTGAGTTTATACTCAGTAATGCAACAGCGGCTAAATGTCAACCACGCTCTGCTATCAAAAATTTATGTCTAGAGTTACCGTAGCCAGGCAGGAAAATGTATCAGAAGTGCGCAGTGGAAGGTGTAATACATCTACCTGACCACGATAGACAATATATCCAGTCACAATGCACTGCGTTGCACAGTGAGTAAAAGTATTGAGTTGGTACATGAAAATTTTACCTCATATTTCCTGGTGTTGCTGTTATTGAGTGGACCTATAAGATTAACTCATAATTTTGGCCAAAATAACAAGAGAATCGAATAGTTACCAGTGTCCAGTTCAGCGTAGTCCTTCTAAATTTTCAATAGACTAAACAAAATGTTACTTAATCGATATAATCGATTTGACTTATAATAAAAACTAATTCTATTTCAAACAATACTACAATGACTAAAAGGTATTATGTAGCAGAGAAATCTCGAAATTCCGTCTGGAATTATCTGAGTGACGAGACTATGCAATAAAAGAAACATTCACATAATACATAGTTTATCAGTGAGAGGGACATTATCATATCAGCCGAAAGACGTCCACTACTGGACAAAGCCCTCTACCAAGGCTGTCCACGTGGACTATCCTGAGCCATCCGCATCCATCCGCTGCCCGCGATCCCAACAAGATCGCCAGTCCACCTTGCAGGAGGCCTACCTCTGCTATGACGTCCAATGCGTGGCCGCCATTCCAGAACCTTTCTGCTCCAAAGGATTATATTATTATACTTTCGCCTGATCTGAAAACCGAACACATGCTGTAGTACTAATAAAGCAATCAATAAACTGTAAGGGGTGAATATTCAATTAAAGTTGAACATCAATTTTGATAGTGATGTTTTTGTTAAAAATGCTCATTGCATTTAAAGCGACCAATAATCCTGTGGCTCTCGACGAATACAATACACAAATACAAGCTCTACAAAAATATTCGTCTCGAAGCTGCTGACATTAACGCGCGTACTAACCTCATCTCGGACACTGCAATTTATGTGAGATCTTTTGTAAAGGTTTTACGTTCATAAGTGAACCTTTACCCGTTATCATTTCTCTTTATTACCACTCCTCACTTTATAATACTAATCATTATTGTGTGGGAAAGAGAAATGAGGTAAAGCTCTCTCAACAAAGGATTTATGGTATTTCTACAATAGATGACAGGAAGTTGTATAGGTATATTGCTATATTATCATAGTGTTGTTTCCATGGGATGATTTAGGATTTGTTAATGACACTGTTGTCGCGAGCTACATATATGAAACTGCTGGTGATTAGAGCACGACTAAACCAATGTAATTTATTCGATGGATTAGGATTACAAACTGGCACTACCCCATTTCATTCCTTCGGTGTCGTAATTAAAATACACAAAGTAAATAGTATTATTGCGTAGTGGCGAAAAAGTCTACCTCAAACCATCTGGCCAGCGTGGTGTAATGGTGTTACTGGCTACACCAAATTAAATAATAATATGTAGTTCTTAGGTCGCATACTTGTTTTCACATGTGTTTGTCTTATCGCTACGATGGCGCCAACGTTTTGCAATTAGTAAACTCATAAATTCCAAGAGTTTGACAAATTTATAAGAATTATGTGACAGTATGAAATACGAGATAAAATTTGTTCTCAACATGTAAAATCGCTAAAACTCTTGAGTGCGAGAGCCATAAAAAAACGGTCGCTACACGACTGAAAGAAAAGGGACTTTCAGGTAGTAAGTGGTCAGAGGCGTTGGGTTGGTGGTGTTTGACGTGGCAGTCGAGGCTAGGTTGTGGAGCTGGGCAGATCTCAAAAAAACGCGGCGTGGTAGTTTAAGGAGTACGGGTTTGTGGTGTTGTGAGAGTAGATGTCAGTACGCGAAGCTAGGCGCATCCCGGGCGGTTGACGTGGAGACGTGGCGTGTTAGGTTGGAAAGTATGGGTAGGGCTGGAGAAGAGTTGGCTTGGTGGCACGAAACGTATCGTACCTAGATCTAAGCGCGGAAAGAGTGTTCAGCGAGAATTGAGAATAAGTGTTAATTGCTAACAAGGAACGAGACGAACGGGCTTCAAGAAAAGGTATAGGGTGACGAGTGGCAGAGTATCGGTTACCGGGTGAGAAGTCCTAACGAGGTATGACGCTGTTAATCCTGGTGAGTACCTAATAAGGTAATTGTACAAGTTTTAATTATTAAAACATTATAAATATGTATGTACTGATATTCCCCGCTGAAGAAATGACTATTAACAGTGTAATTTATTAATATGTTTGGTAGAATTAGTTATAATATATTAGTTATATAATAGTTAATTATATAATAACGATTACAGACTGACAGACTGGGTGCGACTGGCTTAGCGTAGGTCCTGTATGACCGAAAGAGTGTGATATAATATGTAAGCCACGGTTTGATGTGTGTGTTCTCGGCTCTGCCCCGGCACCCAGCGTCCGGAGATTGAGAGCGGAGAGAATACAAGTATCCTACCAGTGGATCTGCGTATGTCTGATTAGCTCAGGATATTAGGCTTGAGGAGAAGTAAGAGTGTACGCAGGTCTGGTATGAGTTACCTCGGCTTTGCCCCGGTACACAGCTACCGGAGATTGAGAGCGGAGAGGTTTCGCATGCTTGATTTGTGACCACGGTCTGGTATGAGTTACCTCGGCTTTGCCTCGGCACCCAGCGTCTGAGTTTGAGAACGGAGAGGTTTCACATATCTCGCTTGTGGGTGTTTATTTATGAATGGTGGATGGTTTAACTATGTGGTTTTCAGTGCACTGCTAGAATCGTAGTCTAGTTAGAAGCGAGGCAATCCCATTAGAGGCATATATTATTTTGATGTCCTCTTTTCACTCTTAAATGTGTTTACACTTGGTAAATGCTGTCAGCAGAGACATGTCCAGTAACAAGTACGAGTGTCATGGATTATGCGCGGAGGCGGTGCGCTTAATCACTGCCACTGGGGGCAGTCTGACCCTTTAAACCCAGTTATTAAGAAAACTAAAATTTTAATCAGTCTGGGGTCTATCAGATTCCGTTACAGTGGACAGTAGTCTTAATGATCCTATTGAATTATAACGCAAATGATGTTGTATAATAAATAAGTCTGTTGGATATAATAAGGTAGAAATATAGGTCCTTGGAAACTAACATACCTAAAAAGATTTTGTTAATTCTAAAAATAAAACTTGGGAATAAATAAGTCTGTTGGATATAATAAGGTAGAAATATAGGTCCTTGGAAACTAACATACCTAAAAAGATTTTGTTAATTCTAAAAATAAAACTTGGGAATAAATAAAACAGGAGTTGGAATAGAGCTGCAAATTACTTCAGATGTAGGAAAATCACAATATTTTAAGCTAGGTTATATTTGATAAATATTGAACATGTAAAAAATGTAGAACTAGCAAGCAAAAGAACACCGTTTTCTTCAAAGGATGAAACGTGAAGCTATTGAAATTAAAAAACACCCTAATTTCGGTTAGAATGTTCCTCCAGCTTGGGACAATGAAACCCAAGAAGGAAAAAGGCACCAGAAAACCTAAGGATACTGTGAGCTCATTCTGCGTAAATAGTAACGCCAATAGTAGAAAAATGTTCGGGTACTTTGAGATAACTTATACATTCAAGAAAATGATAATTCGAAACGTCGGGGTCGGCTAGTAATAAATTAAAAATGTAGTTTTTAGATCATTCGGTTTAAATGTAATAACTAAGTGAAACCAATGTAACGCAATAATGAATTAATAACTTGGTAAGACATGAATATGTCTGATCAAATTATCCATCTCAATGAGTTGAAAATTTTATTTGAGTAATTTATTATGTTATAATTCATTGCATGTCCCTTTCACATACAATTTGATTAATTCATTTAATTTTATAGGAGTGAATTCATCACCGATTATACTTTAAATATTTAAATTATTAGCGGTCAATGAACTCATTGTGGATATTGTTGTTAACACATTATGCGCAAATTTGTATATTTGTTATATTAATAAAAGTTACACTGCTTCCGTGGTCCAGTGGGTAGTGAAAACGTCTGCTGATCGGGATTCGGTCCTCGGTTCGATTCCCGGGTCAGGCAAATTGTTACTGAGTTTTCCGAATTCTTAGTAGCAGCACTGAGTCTGCTCGCTCTCTATCAAGTGGGACCTAAAATTCATAAGCTGAAATGTGGGTGTAATATTGCACCTCTGCCTACCACTTCGGGGATAAAGGCGTGAAGACACTTATAAATAAAATAAAATTAAAATCAAAAGCTTTTTACCAAGTTTCGTTTAGCTAAATACGTAGCAATTTCGGCAGCTAAATATGGCTAATCGGCACAACGTGAAAAATAAGAATTATATCAAGTGCGAATCAGAATCACACAGAAAGGGTTCCGTTGTAGAGCTTTATGAAAATGTGCTACATCTTAAAACTTGCTGACTACATCTCTTCTAAACCAATCTCATTGAAAGTTTTGATTACTACATTTATTTTTCACTCTTTTAGATTGAAAGTTACATGCAGATATTTTATACGTTTTACAAGCAGTCGCCCAAGTTAAACTGTCAACACCCATTTTACGCCCTTAGAAGTAGAATATAAAAAAATCTTCCTTAGGACTGCCTCCGTGGTCCAGTGGATAGCGTAGGCGACTACTGATCGGAGGTCCCGGGTTCGATTCCTGGGTCGGGCAAAAGTGTTACTGGGTTTTCCGAATACTCAGTAGCAGCCCGAAGTCTGGTGATGTGCCCGGTAACGGCAATAGGCTCACCCCCTGTTACGTGGGACCTAAAAAACTTCATGGCGACATGTGGGTGTAATACCTCTGCCTACCCCTTCGGGGATACAGGCGTGAGTCTATAAATAAATTAATTAAATTTAAATATGAAACGGGCATAATACGCTGGTCGGCGTGTGATGATGACTGCTTAGCTTCCAATTATTTTATTTCCATCCTTTACAGCATTTCGCAGTTCACTTCTGGACAGCTCTCCTGATGTGGTTCACAATATCAATCTGAGTCAATAGAAGGATATGGGTCCCACACCTAAAAATTCATGGCGAAATATGGGTGTAATATTTACACCTCTGCCTACCCCTTCGGGGATACAGGCGTGAGACTATAAATAAAATAAAATAAATTCCTTAGTGCCTCAGTTATAGAAAAAAAGTGCTGTGCAAATTCTATGTTTCTAACTATAGTAGTTTATTATATATTATAGTAGAGTATTTCAGTCAGGACAAACAATCTGATTAAATAAAAATCATTCGTTACTGACTGTCTGACATACAACGCAGTTGAAACTACTGGGCGCAAGGAGCTGAAATTTGGTAAAATGTAGGTTCAGTTCAATGACAGAAAAGATTTGCCGAAATCCTACGGGATCGGGTGAAAACGATAAAATTAAAATAAATGTGCGAGCGTAGCTGTGTACATCCTCTAGTTTTATGTATAAGATATATACACCTTCTATAAGTTGAGGACGTCGATATCAAAATTAAACAGTCTCGAAGTGCCTACACTTCACAAATGTAACACCGTCCTAACGTCTCACGACAAACTTACTGAATTGTCAAACAATCGTCATTGTTCCTGAATTGCGCCAGAACAACTCCTTAATTGTGTTTCGCCTTCACTTTGGACTTTGAGCGGAAAATTGAGCCCACCATTATGTTAATGAAAAATGTTTTGAACTTTCTGTCGGGGTCCTCATTAATATCTAGTTTAGCATATCCGGGATCAGTTCGGTTGCTGGCAAAATAAAATATTGTCTTTTAGGTACACACATAAAATACGCCTATACATGCGTATGTAAAGATACTACTTCACTTGAAATATTTTTGTGATTTCTACATTTAGTCAAAAGAAACCTAAAAATTGCTCCCAAAATAGTTTTGCTATATATATGCTATTTTATTTTAAGAAGTCGAATGTTGTTGATACCAACAACATTCGACTTCTTAAAATAAAATGCCTTGGCACTTGGCACAGCAGTTCCAGTCAATTTATTAAGACTATGTGCACCGCAAATTGTTATTTCGGTATCTGGGTGTGTTGTTTTTATCCACAGCATGTTAGTTCAAAATGTGTAACATTTGCACGACATGGGATTTAATCCTAGTTTGGTCGTTGCCAAATAAATAAAAATTTGTACCGCACTGTTACGAAACGTATAAAAATACATAAATCACATTTGTCATGTACAGATACTTCACATTCATCATTATTCGACAAATAACTACCAATTTTAACATATTAAAATCATAACACACTCCAAGCTAAAATCCTGTTCCATGTGGATCTGGTTAGACTAGAAAGCAGACCCTGGGCTCCAGGATGGTGCTGATAATGATGATCGCGATAAACTCCAATCTTTCAGACTGGCAGACTGTTAGGCAGAGAGTCTCGGGTTCAAATCCAAGGCGCGCGCTTATAACTTTTCAAAGTTAAGTGCGTATTAAATTGTCAATTATCGCTTGCTTAACTGTGAAGGAAACCAGCATGTCTGAGAGTTCTCAGCGTGGTGCACTTGACGCACTTGGCTAGCGTGGTGGACTATGACTTTACTCTTCCCTTAAAGAGAATAGGAGAAGTGAGACTGTATATGCAAAAGTAGGTCTCCTTTCAACGATCCACAATCACTTTATAACACACACATAGAACTTTATGAACAAGATTTGAATATTAACAATGACGTTTTTTTTTATAACAACAGGCGGCAAACGAGCAGACGGATCGCCTGATGGTAAGCAATTACCACCGCCCATGGACACAAGCAACACCACAAGAGTCACATGTGCGTTGCCGCCCCTTGGGGTTGGGAAAAGGGATAGGATGAGGAGTGCGATGAGGGATAAAGAATAGGGGATAGAGCCTCCGGCACTCTCACTCACCGAATGAAACGCAACAGTTTAGGTATTGCTACTTTACGTCGATTTTCTTTGTGAGGGTAGTAATTCCCCGGTCGAGCCGGCCCATTCATGCTGAAATCAGCAAGGCTCTACTACCATAGAAAATGACGTCAGATTTATCTAACTTAAAATTTAATTTAAGGGGATTTAACGGGACTGAGGTATTCCAATAGCATACAGGACTTACTACTGTCGTGTCTATCTGTAGATACAACGATAAAACTGCGCTTTAGTTTTTACAATTATATTTTGAACTCACTCTCGTAGGTAGTTTTTGCTTTAGGCTGTTGTTTTACAGCCATCTAGAAAACGAGTGACACAACTGCCTTCCGTTGTAACTGTTTGTTTTGTTTTTCGTGTGAGTGTGTGGCGAACTCTGGTGTCGGAGTTTTCAGACCGCCCGAAGGCCTCCGACATGGCCTAACGACCCTTATCCTTAGACAAGAGCCGGGACCGACAGCTTTACGTGCCCTCCGAAGCACGGTAGCGCTCAGATGAAAATGCCACAAACGGTCACCCATCCAAGTGGCAACCTGTGCAAGCGTTGCTTAACTTTGCCGATCTGTTACGAACGGCAAGCCAAGTCTCGCTATGAGCGCTACCGTTGTAACTAGCACAGGTAAACAAGGATGCTTGCAGACGTAAATACTTTATGGGTGACCACTAATTGTGGGTGACCACTTATTGTGGGTGACCACTTATTAATCGGGTAGCACTCGACTGTGAAGCCCATGTAAAGCCGTCGGTACCAGTTCTTGTCTTAGGACGGTTTCAGATTAGCGTATTTTTCTGCGCGTATACGGTCGTTTCAGCATACGCGCTTACACGCGCCCTACATTACGCGCTTCAAAAAACCGAACAGGCATATTTCGGCGTGTTCGCTCGAAACTGTAGTGACATCTTGTCAGTGTCAACATGGATTCTGACGGCTCGTGCATATACGAGCTAAGAAGCGCGTCAACGCTCGTACGAGTTGCGCGTGTGCCAAAAGGCGTGCCTGTACGCGCCTACATGCGCTTTCAAAAACGAGCTTATACGCGCGTATAAAACGCTAATCTGAAACCGCTCTTAGGACGAAAACTATTAGAACATATCGGAGATCTTCAGGAGGTGTATTTACTCTGACACATGAGTTAGCGACGCATTAACACGAAAGAAGCAAGATTGATTTTAATTGTATGGGTAACCTAATCAGTGGAAATTATTTTCTTTTTAGTTCTGTATATATTTCCATGTAAGTTCTGTATATATTTTTTAAGGCTTAGTTAGTTTTAAGACGTACTTTTATGACGTGGCTCGTTTCTGATTGTAATTAAAATACAAAATAAACATTTTCATATCAATAAAAAGAAAACATGAGTTGAAATCAGGTCTACTGCTAGATAAAGCCCACGTCAATGGCATCCACTAAGCCCAACTTGCAGCTCTCCGTATCCAGCCACTTTGCACAAAAAGGCCTATGATCCCAAATCCGCCTACTCATCGTAGTGATTACGAGCAAAACCTTCCATAGCCGACACATTCGAAAAACTTATTGAAATATAATTCTCAAATTTTAAACCCAACACAACTCTTCCCTGTAGATATAAATACTTCATACTTCAAGGTATACGGTGAACTTTGCCCGAGTTATCGCTAAGAACGTTCTCTTCCTCTATTTATCTTTAACGTTCGTTTTAACGTAAAAAGAAGACATGAAACTGAGATAAAACTACCAGTATTTTACTGTTCCGTTGCTCTTCAGTTTTTGAGCTGATGTTTTAGTATTATTTAGATTGCGTTAGAGTCAATCTGTTTGTTAAATGGTACTTAGTTTTCGTATATCATCACTACATAGAATAAAACAGTCTGTCTTCTGTCTGTCTGTCCTATGTAGGCTTAAATCTTTAAAACTACGCAACGGATTTTGATGCGGTTTTTTAGTAGGTAGAGTGATTCAAGTGGAAGGTTTATACATGCATAATATGCGGCGGAGCGTGCTTATAAGCATTTTTTAACATGGAGCAGCTTCGAGACATGTATAACGTATGTTGATTCATTCCCCTGACCACGGTTGCACTGTAATCCATACTTTTACGTTAAGGTAAATAAAAGATGTTTTACTTTTCTTCAAATAATTATGCGATTGAGAGCCTTCATCATTATTAGTATGAATTCAAATCGTGAAAGCTTAAAAGTAAATAGAAAATAATGGGCAGACACCTGATGTATCAACATTAAGAATGATTATAATAAGGCAAAGCGACAAATACAAAGATTGAGTGAGGAAACATTACAGAGATATTACAAATGTAGAAAAGTCTTCGCTTTTCCTATAAGTTTTGGCTAACTCATCTACAAACAGCGACAAATAAAAGCAGCATTTCTGTAAACCAAAAGAACAAACTTTAATCCATTTAATGGGGGCTTACAAAAGCATTCAACAGAAAATTAAAAAACACCATTAAAATTATAAAAACAAATACTTGCAGATTTGCTCATCGTAATCAAAATGTATACCAAAAGCAAACCACAAAATAAATAGGAACATTTTAATCATCGGAATGAAATATATTTTAACAATGTATGAAACAAAATACCAACTCCTTTAATGAAGAAAGCCTAAATATGAACAACTTGAAACAAACTTCTGGATGAATATAATATATTATTTTGTTAAGCTTTTCTTAGATATATAAGTTATATTAATTCCAGAATGTAAGGTTGCACAGCATGGTAACCCTCGAAGTTGTATAAATTATATCCTGCAAGGGAATATCATGTAATTCACATATCGAATGACGTAGCGGTTTCGGCGACTGTACCTATATTTTGGCTTATCCAGAATCAACACACCACTTTGTATGGTTCACAAATTGTTTTTTGCTTCTGGGTATTCTTTGTCCGCTGGTTAAATGTTTGTAAAGTCTCAGCGCTGCAGGCAATGTAACATGCCCGCGCATTGTATTTTTTTTAAAAGAAGGAAAGTTTTCAAGATGAAAAGGCCAATTTCACTTTTCTATTTACACGATCGACACCCGTTACAATACTAAGAAGTAGGTATCTATATAGTACAAATCGCAAAACTTTGAAAGAAACTTACTAGCATTACAATATTTCCACCTTCAAATTAACGCAGTCAAGGTGACGTTATTTAAAGATAATTATATTTATTCGAGCCGGAGGCTGCACAATATAAATAAAATAAAAAGTGCTTTCACTCATTTTTCTGGGGAGCGCACTGTTTGGGCGGGTGGGTAATATTCGGTTCATTGTTATATATCATGGGAAGGTTGTGTCATTGCATGATGTGTCAGCGTTGTGTTAGGAAGGTTTATTTTGTTGACTGTACCGGCCAGCGTTCGACAGTTAAGTAGGTGTTATTCTGGTGTTCCTTACTTAATTTACTAATTTAATTTTAGTTTGCATATATTTTCCTGAGGTCGCCTAGTTGAGAGACCAAAGGACTGTTACTAAAAAATTTGTGCGTATTATACTGTTATTTATCACTTGCCAAACGGTGATGGAGAACATCGTGCGGCATCATACATGTCTGTGAGTTCTCCATAATGTTCTCGAAAGAAATGTGAAGTCTTCCAGTCCGCACATGGCTAGCATGGTAGACTATCTAGAAATATTGACACGTCGTATCCAAGGCCGATGATGATATAATTTTGTTAAACAAAAAGACAAGGTATTTAAAAAGTTTAGTAAAACTGTCAGTCTAGTTTAAGGTGAAGCTTGTATGGCAACCAATTACAATAAGTTAACTACCTATAATATGCTTTCCAAAATTGCAGATTGATGCATTTTTGTTGATATTGAGTAACGGAGCAATCACTTCATTTAAAAGAGTTAACTGGACACCAACAGAAACAGTGTAACTAATTGATGAGGCAAGTTTATCTGTATTCTAGAGAGAGACAGAGTATAGGAACTCAGTCCTAAGAATCCGGGTATATAGGTTATCGACACTTTGTGAACTCCTTTTGGTTGCAGAAACACATCACAATCATTTAATGTCTAATTGCATAATTTGCATTAAACACCTTTTAGTTAAAGAGAAAATGATAAAGAATGTTTAAATACACCTCAGTTTTCGCTCATCGCATGTAAAGGAATGTGAAAATTGGTCTTGACTAAAACAATCATGAATCATTTTATCTAGTGACACCAGAATAGACACCGATGTAATAATGTGGCAAACAGTGGCTGGTTTACGAGAGTAATACGTCTTTTACGGACATAATACGTCGTTCAACCGTTCGCCTAATTTTGTTCTTGCAAAATTTGCTTTAGTCTTCAAAGATTCGTTTTTGCGTAGATTCTGTCGAATTATAGATTCTTAGTGGACTGTAGGTTGACGATCTTGCTGGTAAATAATGGGCGGGAGGCTTGATGGCGTTTTATGATGTAAACAACGGTTTTTGACACAGAACTTTTTAATTCTTATAGGACATGTACACAGAAACACACCTGCCTTGCCGGCGATCCAAAATTCGAGAGAGAGAGAAACAAACTAAGAATGAGATAGCATTATAGACAGAGTGAATGGAAAAAAAAAGTTTCCATCTTAAAATTAAAATAGCTACTTTATTACATGTTATGTTTTTGTTGGTGTTTCCAACAGATTCGTGTATATGGATTAGATACTTTCTTAATTTTGTTGTCAGATGTCAGTGTGTTACAATAGCTGTACTAAGATAAGTAAGGTAGTTATTGGAAAATATAGGTAAAGTAACTTCCAGTTGCTCCGACGCGTGAAGTTTCGGCACGAGTTACACCAGCCCACGCAAATAACATTTAACATCATCTGCATGGCAGTCTACAGGCTGCCATGGTATCTCCACTCGGCTATCGCTGCCTTGAAGAACCTCATTAGTATCAGCATTTAACGTGATCCTATGTACGAAAGCTTTAACAATGTCTTCCTCGAAACATTTGGGAAAATAGCCAGCTACACAAAAACCAAATGTTTCCTTGACTATCTCTATTTATATGAATTAAGGTAGTTGCTTAGAGACAAAGATTGTCAGGTATCGAATATTGACAAAGCCTAGGTGTACAAAGGGCCTAATATAAACGTTTCAATTTCTGGACATCTCCGCAATAAAATAATATCTCCACCACACTTTCAAATAAAACACATATTACCAGCTCAACACAAAAATTTGCTTTCCTCATTACCTCAGAAAGACAATGTTTTGTGCGTACCTACCGCTTTAAAGCTTACAAGTACATCTTGCCAGTAATTACTAGTTCAGCAAACAGGACAAAACCGCCTCAATCCGGTTCTGTAAATGGACGTAATAGATCGCTTTTTGGGGTTTCTGTTTAGACTACTTAGGTGTTTGTAATTAGTTGGCATTCTAAATTTCTTTTGGCTGTTATTTAGTTTTGTTTTGACGTTGGCAGGTCTTATGTTTTGAGTGTAGATTCTTAGAAATGTATGTTTACGCCTACTACGTTTTTAGGGTTTCGTACCTAAAAGGTAAAAAACGGAACCCTATTACTAAGTCTCCACTGTCTGTCTGTCTGTCTGTCCGTCTGTCCGTCTGTTCGTCTGTCTGTCTGTCCCCAGGCTGGCTCATAAACCGTGATAGCTAGAAAGCTGAATTTTTTACAAATTATGTATTTCGGCTGCCGCTATAACAACAAAAAACTGAAAATATAATTTAAGTCTTACAGTGACATACAAAACTTACTGCTGTCGTTTTTATCTGTAGATACAACGTTGAAACTGAGCTTCAGTTTTTGCAATTATATTTTGAACTCACTCTCGTAGGTAGTTTTTGCTTTAGGCTGTTGTTTTACAGCCAGCGAGAAAATGAGTGACACAACTGTCTTCCGTTGCAACTAGCACAGGTAAACAAGTATGCTTGCAGAGGTCAATACTTTATGGGTTACCACTTATTGTGGGTGACCACTTTTTACTCGCGTAGCAATCTGCTTCGAAGTCCACGTAAAGCCGTCGATACCAGTTCTCATCTTAGGACGAAAACCATTTGACCATGTCGGAGATCTTCAAGCGGTGTAGGAATATACTCCGGCACTTGAGTTGGTCACGAACACGAAAAGAAGAAAGATCGATTTTAATTGTATAGGTAACCTAATCATTACGAACTCATCTACCCATCGCATCGTAGTGATTACGAGCAAAACGTTCCATGGCCCGCACATACGAATAACTTATTGAAATATAATTCTAAAATATTAAAACAAACAGAACTCTTCCCCGTAGATATAAATATCTGCTACTTCCAGGTAAACGGTGAACTTTGCCCGAGTTATAGCTACGAACGTTCTCTTCCGTTATTTATCTTTAACGTTCGTTTTAACGTAAAAAGAGGACATGAAGCTGAGATAAAACTACCAGTGTTTTACTGTCCCGTTGCTCTTTAGTTTTTGAGCTTATGTATGTTTTAGTATTATTTTGATTGTTATTTTAGAGACAATCTGAATGTTAAATGGCACTTGGTTTTTGTCCTAATGGTTATGAATTTGGATATATAATATTTATTTTTTGAAGGAGCCACCTGATGGTGACATGTCAGAGATCATTATGACGTATGCTGATTCATCCCGTGACCATCCTTGTGTTGGCATCCATGCCGAAACGTCAAGGCAAATAAAAGGAATCTTACTTCTATTCTAAAAATAAAAACGCATTTAAAAGCTCTCATAACTATTATTGGCTCGGCTTACACCGAAACCGTAGGGTTCTAGACGACTTGGGAAGGATTAATGGAATGGACTGTATTAGGGCGAGTTCTGGGTCGCCTAGAAAGGAATAAGGGAAGAGGAGAGGGATACGGGAGGAAGTGATTGAGTGGGTATAGGATATTTCAAGGATGGAAGGCACTTACCTTATACAGCCTTCTTCGTTTCTTTTCCTCCTGGTGGTTTCGTGATGCGGCTGCTTGTTTTCACTTCACTCACGAGCGGGTTTTCCTTGGTGGAAGCGGTAAATCACATACAGCGGTGCGGCGCGGAGCGGTATCGAGACGACGTTCTTAGCGAGCGGAATGTTCGAGACTGTCACTCGCGTCGACGAATCGCGTCGACGAATCAGGCGAAGGCAGTGCCCTTCCAGGGAGTGGGATAGAGCGGGACGGAAATATGGTATCGCTCGCACTAGACAAGCGTGGAACGATTCATGTTGATGCGATTAGTTGTAGATAGGAAGGTAGATGGCGCTACCAATTATCATAACTATTATGAGAGCTTTTATATGCGCTATGGATACAAATCGCGAAAGCTTAACAGTAAATATACTGTTGTTAAAAGTATACATAAAATATGTGTAAGCACCAAGAATCTTCATAAACAATGGCAGGGTAAACGATGATGGAATGAGATCCAATGAGGGATATACCAATATCCCCCCTGTGGGATCTCCACCTTGTCGTGGTGGGGGGCTCAGTAACCGTGGGTTTGAGGTACACCCTTGGTGAAGCTTAGCGTGATCCCAGGAGTGGACGCTCCGCGTGGGCTTGACGGAGGCCTGCGCAGGATGCGTCCAATGGTGCGGGTGCGAGGGACAGTTCTTCGGTCGTCGGGCGCGGTCGCGGGAGGAGAGGCGTGTCGGTGTTGCGTTGCCGCGCGCCCTATCTCCCGCGACCAAATGGGGGCGTACCATTCGATGCGTCGCGGTGGGGCCGCAGAGGAAGAGGAGGTGCGGTGTTGCGTTGCCGTCCTCCCTATTCTCTGCGGCCGCTGGGTGTTTTGGCGGCGGAGCCCAACACCTTCATCCGCCGCCAAGGGGGTTTCGTTCGGGGCCCGCCTGTCCATCTGGTGGGCCAATAACCGACGGGGGGTAGCGAGGCATGCTTCGGTGATACCCGACCCTCCGACACACGGGTACATGAAAAAAAAAGGGATTTACCAATATTGTAGCAAAGTATACGCAAATACTATATGTTTGCGTTTACTCCCCTAGTAAACAGCAGTAGCTAGGAGCAGCATTTACATAATTATTCCCATAAACAAAAAAACAAAATTGAATCTATTTAATGACGCCTTACAAAAACATTCGACAGGAAATTAAAACACACCATTAAAATTATGAAAACAAATATTTGCAGATTTGTTCATCGTAATCAAAATGTACACTGAACGTAAATCACAAAATAAATAGAAACATTTTAATCATCGGAATGAAATATATTTGAACAATATATGAAACAAAATACCAACTTCTTTAATGAACAAAGCCTGAGTGTAAACAACTTGGAACAAATTTCTGGTGAAATATAATATATTATTTTGTTAAGAAGTTATATTAATTTCGGATTGTAAGGTTTTACAGCATGAAGACTCAAAGTTGTGATAAGTTCTATGCTGCAAGGAAATATTGGGTAATCCACATAGCGGATGACGAAGCGGTTTCAGCGACTGTCTTATCGCTTACCCAGAATCGGCACAAAACCTTGTATGGTTCACAAATTGTTTTACGATTCAGGGTATTATAAATATATTCTTTGTGTCCGTTGGTTTAATGTGGGTAAAGTCTCAGGGATACAGGCAATGTAACAAGACCAGGCGTTGTCTTCTCAAAAATAAGAAAAGGTTTCAAGATGCAAAGGTCCATTTCACTTTTTTATTTACACGATCTAAACCCGTCATATAAAGATTACTTAGTAGTATGTATACAAATCCGTAATATATTAAAGAAACATACTAGTCATAAGAGATCCGTAGAAGAGTGACCTTCTCCGATTAGGTTATAGAATGAAAACTATTTTAGGCTGGTTGCCTACGAAAACACACGAGACAAGAGTCTGAGTGTTTATTTTGTCCGTTGGTTGTATGTTTGTAAAGTCCCCCGCAACACAGGATGTATTCATAGTGCGGGAGTTGTCATAAAAAAAAAGAAAAAATAGCCTGTCAGGCAAAGCAGTTGGCAATTTTTTTTGCCTGGACTGGATTTTATTACCCATCCATTTGCGATATGTTTTTTAACATGCAAAATTTGACATAAAATACTTTTCAACCAATAATCAGCGACGGTCGTTCTTCTACGGATCTTAGACTATAGCATTACAATATGTCTAACTTCAGATTAACGCAGTCAGGGTGACGTAATTCAATGATAATTATATTTATTCGGGCCGAAGGCTGCAAAATATAAATAAAATAAAAAGTTCTTTCACTCAGTTATCAGGGAAACGCACTGTTTGCGCGGGTGGGTAATATTCAGTTCATTGTCATATATCATGGGAAGGTTGTGTCATTGCAGGATGTGTCAGCATTGCGTTAGGAAGGTTTATTTTATTGACTGTACCGGCCAGCGTTCGACAGTAGGTGTTATTCTGGTGTACCTTACTTAATTTACTAATTTAATTTTAGTTTGCATATATTTTTCTTGAGGTCGCCTATTTAAGAGACCAAAGGACTGTTACGAAAAAGTTTTGTGCGGATTATACTGTTATTTATCACTCGCCAAACGGTGATAGAGATCATCGTGTGGCATCATACATGTCTGTGAGTTCTCCATAATGTTCTCGAAAGAAATGTGAAGTCTACCAGTCTGCATATGGCTAGCATGGTAGACATTTTGACACATCATAAACAAGGCCGCTGATGATATAATTTTGTTTAAAAAAAAGCCAAGGCATTTAAAAAGTTTAGTAAAACTATCGGTCTAGTTTAAGGTAAAGATTTTATGCCAACCAATTACAATAAGTTACCTACCTATAATAAGCTTTCCAAAACTGCAGATGGATTTATGCATTTTTGTTATAGGTATATTGAGTAACTGAGCAAGCACTTCAGTTAAAAGAGTAAACTGGACACCAACAGAAACAGTGTAACTAATTGATGAGGCAAGTATCTCTGTATTCTAGAGAGAGACAAAGTATAGGAACTCAGTCCTAAGAATCCGGGTATATAGGTTATCGGCATTTTGAGAACTCCTTTTGGTTGCAGAAACACATCACAATCATTTAATGTCTAATAGCATAATTTGTATTAAACACCTTTTCGTTAAAGAGAAAATGACAAAGAATGTTTAAATACACCTCAGTTTTCGCTCATCGCATGTAAAGGAATGTGAAAATTGGTCGTGACTAAAAAAATCATGAATCTTTTTATCTAGTGACACCAGAATAGACACCGATGTAATAATGTGGCAAACTGTGGCTGGTTTACGAAAATAATACGTCTTTTATGGACATAATACGTCGTTCAACCGCGCCTAATTTTGTTCTTGCAAAATTAGCTTTAGTCTTCAAAGAATCGTTTTAGCGTAGTTTAGTATATATGGATTAGACACTTTCTTAATTTAGTTGTCATATGGCAGTTTGTTACAATAGCTTAACTAAGATAAGTTAGGTAATTATTGGAAAATATAGGTAAAGTAACTTCCAGTTGCCCCGACGCGCGAAGTTTCGGCACGAGTTACACCAGCCCACGCAAATAACTTCGAAATGTTGGTGGTGCGCGCTGTGGATTTGAAGCTTATTCCATCTGCATGGCAGTCTACAGACTGCCATGGTAGCTTCACTCGGCTACCGCTGCCTTGACGAACCTCATTAGTATCAGCATTTAACGTGATCCTATGTACGAAAGCTCTAACAATGTCTTGTCCCACCCATCAACAAAAATGAAATGTAGCTCAATTGACAAATCTTAGCAAGATGATGTTTTTTTACTATGGGGACGTTGCCGTTGCCCAAAAGCATTGTAATTAACGATTAAACAATAAGTATGTATTTTGACGATTATTTGTAAAACACCTACACATTTATCTATTCATAGTGCACAGTGAACATAGACCAGTAATATTAACATTCACTATTGTTATTTGCCTTCTATAAGCATTGTAAGAATAAATAATTAGAAGAAAATGAATTTAAATGATTCATTCTTATTCTTTAGACTTTCGAAAAGCATTCGACAAGGTGGATCATACATTACTCCTAAATAAACTTGCGTATAATGGAATAAGGGGTGATCTACTTCGTTGGTTCTGCTCTTACATCACCAATAAATCCCAAATGGTCGTAATTAAAGGATATCAGTCGGCACCTGTTACTGTTACATCCGGAGTCCCCCAAGGCTCAATTACAGGTCCTCTTTTATTCATTCTATTTATCAATGATATTGCAAATTGTTTTAGGCACTCAAAGTTTTTATTATATGCCGATGATTTAAAATTATACAGACCCATAAAAAAAATTGCTGATAGTTGCCTACTACAATAAAATTCACTTAAATATTTCTAAGTGTGTCAGTATCTCATTCATCAAAAACAAAATCATTATTCCAAGTTTATACAAAATTAATAACGTAGTTTTGGTAAAATTATCTACTGTACGAGATCTTGGAGTGCTGTTGGACAACAAACTCCACCTAGATCATCACATAGAGAAGATTGCGAAAAATGCATATCGTAGGTACGGCTTTATAATGAGATCCACGACCTAATTCAAGAATGCGAATACTTATATTCATCTTTACAAATCCTTAGTCATATCACAACTAGAGTATGCTGCAGCTATATGGAATCCTTACTATAATAAATATGTAGATAGCTTGGAGACTGTTCAGCAAAAATATCTCAAATCCGTGAACTATCGATGTTTTCGTAGTTTTTCCACTTATGAATATTTGTTGAAAAGATACAATTTGTTGAATCTGAGGTGCAGACGGTTATATCTAGAAATAATGCTACTTTATGATATATGCAATGGTAGATATAATTGCAAAATTTTAACTGATAATCTGTCTTATATTGTACCAAGAACTGTCATAAGACGAGAGGTGCGTGCACGTCCTCTTTTTGCATTACCAACCTGCAGAACTAATGCTGGTGTTCGCGCACCTCTACGTCGCATTTGTAGGTATTTCGCTGATCTTGACATTTTTGCAATGCCTGTTAATAAGTTCAGAAATTCCCTAATGCAAATTGTTAACGAAATTAAATGACAAAGTCATTCGTTTGAACGGTATATAACTGAAGCCTTGCCTTTTTTTATGTTTTATGTGTATTTTAGAGATCAAAGTTGTCATTACAAAGTGTATATTTTGTGAAAAACGTTGTGAGTGCACATTTACCTTATGCTTTTTTGTGGAATGTTGTTTAAGTATATTATTGTGACACTGTTTATTATTCCTAATAAATAAATAAAATAAAAAATAAATATTATACTAAACGGTGCCAGCGGCTTCGCCCGCGTCAATTATACATATAAACCTTCCTCTGGAATCATAATATCTATTAAAAAAACGCATTAAAATCCGTTGCGCAGTTTTTAAGATTTAATCTTACATAGGCACAAACAGACAGAAGTGAAATGAGATGAAAAAAAATGAATCGAATCCATGCCGCCACCCATTGGTGCGCGCCGTGGATTCGATTCATGACACGAAAAGTCATTACTTTTCGAAGTGCCTTGGAGAGCACTTTAAACGAATATCGCTATCCCTTTGGGTTGCGGAGGCGTCAGACGGCAGTCACTCTGTGGAAAAGTTGATATTCTGTAATATCTGGTTAGACCAGTAAGCGGACCTCGGGCTCTAAGGCGTGTAAATCTTGGATGCAACCGGGATAATGCTAGGGCGATGATGATTCATTTATATTCGTTATTTTCCTATTATTCATTCATAATAATTTAAATGTTTAAAAATACATTATATTTTATTTTGTATAGTTACTAAATCATGTTTTGTACGGTAATATATCCATAATGTTAAAATAACTTACAAATGTAAAATGAAAATATAGGTTAATTAATAATAATAAATTGTTTTTTATTTATATATGCCACGGATTTAAGTAAAAAAAAGGATTTTAATCAAAAGGGGGGTACTTAAGATACACATTGGCATTTGTTTCATGTGTGTTGGTATATGGGGACGGCGCCCATACATTTTTTCCCATAGTCCATATACTTAAAACTAGCCAGAAGAGGTTAGACCTTGCTGTGGCATACGCACGATTTCTTTATCCTATCTCTCGATGGATTGGCTACTTGATAAATGTATATTATTATTGACATAAAAATATTTCTAATATCTATTTGATGGCACGGGCTGTTGCCGCAACTCCACGTCTTGGCGTGTTTTGCGTGCGGGTGGGAATGGTGTCGTCATTCGAGCTACCCCAGCTCTTTGAGGAAGGCCAGCAGACTCCTGATGTGGTACACTGCTTCCCTCAGGGTACTGTATCTGGTCAGGTACTGCTGCCTGTACTGTGCGACCTCAGGGCAGTCGAAGAGCAGGTGGGCTGCCGTCTCGTCTGCTGCCATACAGGCCCTGCACAGCGGGCTGTCGGTGATATCTATAGTAAATAGGTGTTTATTAAATAATCCGTGTCCTGTGTAGGCGGCCGTGACTGTCCGCAGTTGTTGTTTGGGCAGCCGGAGGATTTGTTTGGCTATCTTACCGTCTATTGCGGGAAGAGCCTCCTTGGCCTGCCTACATGTTTCAATACCAATCCAGGACTGGTTGTGTAGGGTCCTGGTCCTATTTCTTACCAGGTTGCGATAAAAACCAGAAGGGAGGGGAATAATGGGCTTGGGTCCCACCACCTCCAAAGTGGCCCCTCTTCTGGCAAGTACGTCGCCTGCGTCATTCCCTCTTGAGCCACAGTGGCTCTTGATCCATTGCAGTGTTAATTTGTTTTATTTACCTACGTCTGTTAGTTTCTGGTGGTATTCAAGCGTGAGTGCCGAGGTGATAGTATGGTTTCAGCCTGGTAGACCGTGTTGTAGGCTCCCAGCGGTGCTGCGATGTTAATGTTTAGGTCCTTGGAGAATACTCATGAACCCGTACCTGTATCCATCTTAGATCCATCTGTGAAGATCGTGAGCTCGTTGTGGCCAATCGCTCCTTCTAGTAGATCCTCGTACAGTTGGATTTTGTATTTCTTGTCGAACACAAATTGTTTCGGTATTCGGTCGCCAATGGCTTGTGTGAGAGGAACTTCTTTAAAGAGTGTATTTAAGTTGCTAGTGTGCGGTGTGTTAGTTTCTTTCCAGAGCTTCAGAGCTCTTAGCCGGATCGCCGACATCGTTGCCTCCTGTTGTATGAACAGGTGCAATGGAGGCAGGTCCAGCAACATTTCGAGTGCTGCTGTAGGTGTAGTTTTCATGCAGCCCGTGGCCGCTAGGCATGCAAGTTTTTGAAGCTTTTGTAGCTTGTTGGCGGCCGTTGTTAGGTTGGACCGAGGCCACCACACTACTGCGCCGTAGCTTATCATCGAACGTATTATTGTCTTATAGAGCCATAAGACAATTTTGGGGAATAGGCCCAGCGTTTACCTATCATCTTCTTGCACTGCCAGAAGACGATGCTGGCTTTATTGAGCTTATTTTCCATGTGGCTATTCCATGTCAATTTGCTGTCAAGAGTGACACCCAGATACGTTACCTCGGTAGACAGCTTCAGCTCTGGATGAAATAAACTGGGCAGTCGGTAAGTACCCAGCGCGCGTTTGTGTGTGAACATAACTATATAGTTCGTTATTGGTCGTGTTTACTGATCATTCGTACTCATTACACCATCACTTTTCTATGCGTAGAGCCTGTTGTGTAAGGTCGTACACTGTACTAGTTACCTAACCTGAGGTGAGAATGGTCAGATCATCTGCATATCCTATTGTGTAGAAGTATCTCGCGTTGAGTTTGTCTATTTGTTCATTGATGACTAAATTCCACAATAGCGGAGAGAGAACACCTCCCTGCGGGCAACCTTTAGTTATCAAGGCTGTCTGGGTGTCGCCGTGCAGGCGCACTACCCTTTTGCTGAGCATGTTTTGGATCCACTGCATGAGCATCTGATCCACACCATGTCTGGCTAGGGCATTGCCTATGCTGGAGAAGTTTGTCTTGTCGGAGGCTCCTTCTATGTCAATGAAGGTGCCCAGACAGATGCTTTTTTCTAGAGCCTTAGTCTGACGTGAAATTAATACGAAATTATAAGGAACAATTTATTTTCTTTTTTTTTTTAAATCACAAACACGTATTAAAAATGTTTGCTTAATGAATTTGCCGAAATGAATTGAATTGAAACTTTCATCGAAGTCAGACCGGCCGTTTTGAAGGAGTTAGGCGTGTAACGCACATTAGACAGCAAAATATATATTTTCGTTTTGTCAAGCTTATCCGTTTTTAGTGAAAATTTTGTTGATCCGATATCTGAACTTAAAAAAAAAATCTTACTATTAAAAAAGTTTCAGGGAATAATATTTAATTAAAATTTCTAACAAAATTACAACAATACTAAAACCCTAAAAATCTGATAAACAGGGAGGTAAAACCGTCGGCACATCTGGTATGATCAATAAGCTAGACGATAACTACATATATATTCACACCTAAACACAAACAAACTACAAACTAAACTATCAGCACTTATTCCGAATAACTCATACTTATTACTAAAGCTCCTAATAGTTTTATAGCCGAATGGAACATCCCGTAGATTGATGCCCCATAATCTGAACATACATCACTGCGTATAGGTCATTTATTATAATTCGCCTACAGGATGCTGATAAAAGTCCAAAGAATAAGAATTAAAATTATATTAGACGAATCCATCATTCGTCTATTATAATTTTAATTCTTATTCACCTCACCCAAGCTTACATCTGACAGGATAATATTCGATTTTCAAATAGAGTTCGGCTAGCTTTAGAACCCGTTTGAGCTTGTTTTATAAAAATGTCCGTTAGGGATGTTCTATAGTTAAATTAGGACGGAGATAATAATTGATCCTATTTAATAATTTTATGTTTTTCTAGGCTATTCTTATTGTCTCGGTCGGTGGTATAAATATAAAAATATCAAAAATTTGTCCAAATTAGGTTTTCCTCAATATGGCAGCTCGATATGTTTTGACATAAAATATCAGGTACCAGAAAATGGTGACGTAGAGTTAAACAAATTGCTACTAAATAAATTACGCTGGTTTCACTGAGAAAGGCCCGAATATCATTTAGAGAGCCTCACACACTTCTTCCACCTAGCCCCAAAGTTATAATTATATAGAGTATGCAACAGGGCTTCCACCACGGAAAGAACAAAAAAAATGGAATGGAAAATAATTTTGCTTATTCAAGTGTATCCTCGAATTAGTAAAGTTACCTGAAAAGAAGTATTCAATCATGTAACATCCGATTTGATACGTGACCTTAAATATGATATTGTCCTACCTCTCAACGATTTTGTTTTATGACACAAAATATCCGTGTTGGTTCAATGGCGTACGGTGTGTACATCTCATGCACATACATTTTTAGGCGAGTAATATATTAAATTTATTAATTAACATTTCACAGCACTACAACCAGTGGCGTAGCTAGCTTGGGTGGCACCCGGGGCGGATTTTAGTGGTGTCGCCCCATCGCGGGTGTATTGCGGCTCATTGCCCTCTCCAAGGCATCTGAGTCCTTCTTTGGCTTTTGAATGATTATCTTCATAAATCCTACGATAACCAGGATCAAGCTAGCGATCCAGGGTTGAGCTGACCCTAGACAGCGCCTGTGAGCGAAATCTATAGAGCGCCTTTTTAGTTCTCCTGTTTCGACAATATTTTTTTAGGTATTAAATTGTTGACTGAAAATATTATGTAGTACCTTATTTCCTAATTAAGTTGAAAGAATCCGCTAGCGATTAGCAATCACGACTAATAAAAAAGATGCCTAGTTGTTAAAAAAAGAAACATACTTAATTCATTATTATCCTAAATCCTTTTTAGTCAGATTTGATCCAACCCGATGTGATGTGACACGATGTGTATGGGTTCAGTCACAATTTTATTTTTTTGCAAGTGAGAAAGTTAATACTTGTTGTTTTGGCTACCTCCGGTGAACAAAACAAAAACATTTGAAAATGTGAAGTTCGCAGCGAGGCGTAGAATACCATTACCCTAGATTCTAGCCATCTTATGTACTTAGAGAGGGACACCAGCTATCCCAAGGCGGAGCCGGATTCTTGGTAGGTATATAAAGTCTCCTCTGGCAACGATATAGCAGTTTCCAGTATGTCGACAAGAGTATGAACTTGAAAATTGTCCAAGTATATGCACCTACTTTGATATACTCGAATGGTGAAGAGGAGGAAATGTATTTTGACATTTCTAGAGTCTTACATACCACGAGTGCATATCTACATATAAGTTGACCACATCTGATGGAAATTCGTCACTTATAGGTCCGAAATTCTTGAAGTTCAGAGTTCTTGAAGATCTCTACATGTCGGCAGCGTGCTGTCCTCATCTCTACTCGGAGGATCCCCGAACAACCTTAACGGAGCTTCACGGACGAGTTACCAGAAGTCAGCTTAAACGTGGAAAATCACCTGTAGAAGTAGAAACAATGTGCAACTCCAATGTATATTTAAATCTAGCCTCTTCTCGTGGAGTGGCGGACCAAACCCTTTTTAAGTGCTATCGACACGTCACTCTCTTGAGCAACGTATATAAGCTGTTTTCTAGTCTAATCAGTCACCACCAACCGTTTCGTGTCCCGCTTAACGAATTTTAGACCTCCAAATAGTACAGTTCTCGAGGTTGAGGTGGCACCAAAGATGACATTCACATTACGACAGTATACGGGCAAATCACCGTACATCGCAGTGTCAGCATTACGCCGACACCTGCCATTTGTTTTCTTTATACATAATTATAATAAATCATTTAGTACCTAACAAGCATCGTACTCGATCGGTTGACCTAGCAAGTGTGTCATTGACCGTTCTACATATCATTTCATTAGCATTAACGTAGTATTACATACTAGAATAATTTAACATTACCTTTGATAGAGATAATAAAAACTATACCCAGTTAACTTATCTCTATCATTTCAACATCCTTGGTGTATCGACCATTCAACCATTTGGCCGTACATCAATTGGTCCTTCGAGCCGGATTTGAACCAGCGACCTATGGATGTCTTTCAAAGATTTGTTCACTGAAACAATCCACGGCAATCCGTCCCTATCCCAGGCCCAGAAAATGCAGTTCCTCAAGAGCAAGGTGAGAGGCGAAGCAGAGCGCCTTATTCAGCATTTACCGATAACGTCAGAAAATTACAGTATCTGTTGGGAAATTTTAAACCACAGATATAACAACAAAAAATTAATATTAACTTCACACATAAATATTTTTATGTCTCTGCCTGTAATGCAAGCAGCATCGGTGAATATTATCAAGCGTATTCACGTTACAACACGCGAATGCCTAAACGCAATAAAGAATTTAGGAATCGATGTAAGTACTTGGGATCCACTCCTGGTCTACATCTTATCCCAAAAACTAGATCCCGAAACGCACAGCGACTACTTGGAGTCTCTTAAACAACCGAGAGAAATTCCAACGCTACAGGAACTCCTGTCCTTCCTGGAAAGTAAGTTTACAACCATGGAATCTGCTATGCCACGGAGGAAACAAGACGTCCCGCAGAAAACCATGAACCAAAACTTACCTACAACATCGGGGTCTAAGCAACAACAAGGTAAACTAGCATACCATAAACAGTCATTCCCAGCAAACAAAATCCAGAAATGTCGGCTAAATACATATTGTTTATGAATAAGTACATATCGTTACATCACATGCAACCTGCTATCGGTAACACGAAACCCGATTGTTTTCTGCCGCACCACTGCGTTACACGTGCTGAATCATCGACTACGTGCACAGCGCACCGTTTTTAACGCATCGGCGAAAATGTCTAATGGGAAGACATTAAATGATTTAATGTATCGGGGTCCAAATCTGCAAAAGGATCTACAAACTCTAATTCTAAAGTGGAGGCAATTCAAATACGCTTTCACGGCAGATATTGAGAAGATGTTCAGGCAGATTTGGGTTCACATAGATGATCAGCGATACCAAAAAATCATCTGGCGTGACTCTCCAACTAAACAGTTACAAGAATATCAGCTCACGACGGTCAGTTACGGCATAAAACCGGCAGGTTATCTTGCCATGATGACATTACAACAACTGGCACATGACTCGCAAAATTCTTATGACAACAAGGTTATAGAAACAAAAAGTAAATAGTGCGTAAATCAGTTTTGACAGACAGTGAAGATCTGGTGTAGAGACTTTAAGTTCTCTTTAATAATCTCATAATTTGTTTTCACGCATTATCTTTAAGGAGATTTAGGTAGCAAATGTAACAATCATCCCTGTCGCACGTCAATCACTATCCATCTATCAGTCTATTCCTCTCCCGGGCGGGAGCATGTACGGGCAAATCACCGTACATCGCAGTGTCAGCATTACGCCGACACCTGCCATTTGTTTTCTTTATACATAATTATAATAAATCATTTAGTACCTAACAAGCATCGTACTCGATCGGTTGACCTAGCAAGTGTGTCATTGACCGCTCTACATATCATTTCATTAGCATTAACGTAGTATTACATAATAGAATAATTTAACATTACCTTTGATAGAGATAATAAAAACTATACCCAGTTAACTTATCTCTATCATTTCAACATCCTTGGTGTATTGACCATTCAACCATTTGGCCGTACAGACAGATTATACATGAGACAGAAGAGTATAATCATCCCCTGTGCTTGTCGCTTTTATGGACTATGAAAAAGCCTTTGACTTTATTGCAACCAAGTCTATTCTGGAGTCCGTGTAACGGTGCCGTTTGCTCAGAGGCATGTCCAATTTCTGCGTCGGGCAAAACTTGCAGTTGGCTAGAGACAATTTCAAGAAGGCTTGCAAAAGAATACAGCTTAACTGGGCAGCGTATAGGAAATCAGGTCGCTTTTCGTCACGCTTACCGCAAAGACTTAAGACAAAGTGTGTTCTACCCGTGACTTACAGAACGTCGACGCTGACGGTACGACTGGTCCACCAATTTGAGCTCGCTTAACAAGCTATGGAGAGGGCTGCGCTCGGAGTTTCTCTGAAGAATCTAATTCGAAATAAAGTCATCTGCCAGAGAATCAAAGTAATCGACCCTAAAAGCAAAATAATACAGAATAAAACGAAGAAATTATCTGATTAGATTAGATATCAGTAGTGGATCACGAAAGGCAGAAGATGATGATAAATTATATTTATACTCTTTAACAATTGATGATTTTTGTACAAAATGGTATAGATTAAGAAAGTCAGCTATCTTAAATATAGTAGGTATGTACAAATTTTAATTGTGCTTAATGTTTGCAGTATTTCCCAACTGGTAGCGCACTTCACGTAATTAGGTAAATAGCCTAGGTACTAAGTATATAAAACTGGAGAACATCATTATTTCAGACAAATATAATAAAATAGAATATCAAAATAGAACGACAAAAAGCGCTTCATAGGTTCGCACACAGGCGCCCGTCGTCACGTACACTTACTATAATGAAATGAAGTCCCCTTATCGTTCTGTCTGTATGAACCCGATAAACTCAAAAACAACAAAACGGATTTTTGTACGCTTTTCAATTCCTGAGGAACGTTAAGGTGTGAGTGTAATTCAAGCGGACGGGACGAAGGCTTATATTTACTAGAGGCTACTACAGCTACGCCCAGCCATTTTATTTTGACTGAACCGTTGCTCCCCAATCCCGTAAGAATTTCTTGAAATCCGTTCTTAGTGCACCCCTACGGTCCTCAAGGGACGTGCAAAATTTCAACTTCTTGTCCCAAATAGTTTATTTGGCTGTGTGTTGTCTGTCAGTCAGCCAGTAACGCATGTTTTTTTATATCCATCTGTAACATTACACATCTCTGTAATGTGCCCGGGTGTCACCCCAAAAATGGTGTCACCCGGGGCGGACCACCGCCCCCCCCTAGCTACGCCACTGACTACAACGTGACGTGTACGATGCTCTAAATTTATTATCTACAATCGAGCTTAACCATCGTAAATGTCACGTTGTAGATCTGTGAAATGACTTTGACGAAAATGCTTTCACATCATCAGCCTTTAACAGTCCACTGCTGGACTAGGCCTTTCCTTTGAAAGGAGGAATTGGCCTACCACGCTGGCCAAACGGGTTGGTATTGGGTTTCTATCAAGTTTTCCTTCTCTTACAGTGCTGTTCTCTGCATAATATGCTCCCTCTGTCGGCCCTTACGACACCCATGGGATGATATGGGGTGATGACATTCCGTATTCTTAATCCGTCACCACACGGACAGAAAATGAAATACTTTACTTAGATATTATTATTTTTTATATTTTGTGATATAAATGTTATAGGAAGCTTCTATATCATGGGCTGAGCGCATACTTTTCGGACAGACACTGACCTAAAATACAAGGTGTATTTAAGGTCCCTACTACAAACCCTTTCATTAGATATGGCAATCGATATAGATCGCAAAATTATTTTCTATGTAGGCTTTCACAAGTCACCTCCAATAAAAAATATTGTTTATGTTATGCTTTCGTCTTCGATTCATATTTTTTAAGTATCTAATAGGTACCTTCCGTTCTACATAATAATCAATGAAAAAATTCTGTCAGTACCAAACTGCTGCGACTGTATGCATTGACCGCTACTGGTCATAGCAATTACAATCTCCAGTTATGGTGTGAAATTTCAATGGAATGTATGTACGACCAATTTATCCACAAAATCCTTTCGCACCCACACAATTGCCCATCAGCAACGTAAATCTCAACAGGCTGTATAGCTTTACTTAATACATTAGACCAACGGCGGCGTCAGCGGTAATGCAACACATAAGTCTTCCCGCCGTAAACAAGTGCCTCATCAATAATACCAAATATTTACTAGAGTTCTCTGAGGTCAATAATATAACGTTTGTAAGGGTAATATGTACGCCTGTCAGCAAGTATTTTTACTAGGGTTGTTTGCTTGTAATATTGCTCTTGTAGCAATTTGAAGGGTATAGGTATTAGTTGTATATTTTTCTGTTAATATTTAGATATGTTGCATGGTAATGTTAGATTTGAATGTGTTGTTTGTAAGTATTATGGGCAGTAGAAAATTTATAAAACTATACTTATACCGCTGTAACAAGTGAGAAGGCGTTTCAGCCGCGTTTCCACTAGGCAACAATTGACGCGCAACATGTTGCACAACATGTTGATAGGCAGCGCGGAACTTTTGTTGAACAACGTTGACTGTCTACGCGTCTACTACTTTACGTCAGTCGTTGACGACATGTTGCCAGAGGAACTTGTGTTGATTTCAGGGCCAGTGAAAAAAAAAGAAGAAAAAAAAACATGCTGGTGGGTTGGAAAATACCTACAAAATAACAATCAGAATCAACAACAATTGATGCTCAACTAACGATGCTCTTTAACAAACAACAAGCCGCGCGTCATGTTGCGCGCCAGCTGGCAACGTCGCGCTCTGTTGTGCAGCGTTGCCATACATGTTGAGCGTCACGTGTCGCGCGCCAAAATGTTGCCTAGTGGAAACGCGGCTTTAGGTTCAATCGAAGACAGAGATAAAATAAGTAGCTACTGGAATGCCAAGAAAAAAGATAGTTAACCAAGATCTTAACCACACACACACTCAACCGAACATTATTTTATTTATTATTTTTTATTTTCAGCCTGTAGTGTCCCACTGCAGGGCAAAGGCCTCCCTCTCCTTTTTCCACAGGTCTCTATTTTGTGCTAGCACAGGCCAGTCCTTCCTATACGAGTTCAGTTCGTCCCGCCATCGTCATCTCGGCCTTCCACGTTGTCGCCTAGCACCTTCGGGGACCCAATTAGTGGCGATTTTGGCCCAAAGGTCTTCCGGCATGCGGCAAACGTGGCCTGCCCAGTCCCGTTTGAGTTTGCAGGCTTTGTGGGTGATATCGGCGATTTTTTGTTTTGGAGCGTAGTATTGTATTTTTTACGCGGTCTGTTAAACGGACTCCTAGGATACTACGCTCCATTGCTCGCTGGCAGACCTCGAGTGCGGACTTCTGTTGAGCAGTCAAAGACCATGTTTGTGCACCATACGTGAGAATGGGGAGAACGCACATGTCCATGAGTTTACGCTTGTGACATAATGGGAGATCTCCTTTCATTAGGTCTTTCATCGACCAGTAGCTCTTCCAGGCGTTTTCTATCCGACGCATAACTTCTCTGTCTTGTCTCGCCTGGAAAGAGACTACTTGGCCAAGGTATAAATATTCCTGGACATATGCGATCTCCGCACTCCCTACGTTTAGATTTATTTTTGTGCTGTTAGTCATTATTTTGGTCTTTGACATGTTCATTCGAAGTCCTATCCTGTGGCTCGCCTCATGCAGGTCGTTAAGCATGACACCCAGTTCTTCTGCTGAAGATGACATCAGAACAATGTCGTCGGCAAATCGAAGGTTTGTCAACCTCTTTTCACCGACGGCAATACCTTTGTCAGTCCACTTGTCGGATAACTCTTTAAAAACCTTGGCTGTAAATAATTTAGGGGACAGCGGGTCACCTTGTTTCACTCCAATTTGGATAGGAAAGACTGGTCCTGTGGAATTAATTCGTACTGCTGCTGTGCTATTACGATAAATATTTCTAATAAGGTCTATGTAGCCTATTTCTATTCCCTGTGCGTGTAGTGCATTGAATAGTGCATCGTGTTTAATGCAGTCGAATGCTTTAGTATAATCGACAAATGCCAGGTACAAAGGTCTTTTGAACTCGATGCACTTTTCGATTATTTGGTTCAAACAGTGTAGATGGTCTATGGTAGATAAGCCCCGACGGAATCCTGCTTGCTCTGGGGATTGGTGAGAATCTAGTATGTATGAAATTCGGTTTTCTATAACTTTAATGAAAATTTTATACAAATGAGATACTAAACTAATCGGCCGATAATTGTTCAAATCAGTTTTGTCGCCTTTTTTGTGGAGAAGAATTATTAATGAGTGGCAAATTGGGAATTATTTTTGTTTCAAGGATTCTGTTAAATAAGTTAGTTATGTGGGGGAGTAGTACAGGCTCACCAGTTTTGAGGGCTTCTGTGGATATTCCGTCTTCACCAGGTGTTCTGCCGAACTTTATGTTTAAAATTGCGCAATGAATCTCGGATTCTTTAATTGGAGGTATACTGTCTGTGGGTTGTCCAGTAATAGCATCCGCTCTATGAGAAGTAACTGTGTTGTCATTAGCGTATAAGTTTCGGTAGAAATCTGTGCATATTTTTAAAACTTTGTGTCCTTCTCGGTGAATCACACCTAAATCGTCTTTGATGCTGGTCATAGCCGAACGTCTGGTTTCTGAACCACTTAAAGCTGATTTCAAAGATTTATTATTTTCTAAGGCTATTTGAACCAGATTATTGTTATAGCGGCGTCTATCTTTTCTAATATTTCTTTTAACATTCCTGTCTAAATGTCTAAACTCTGCTGAATTGTACTTACAATTAAGCCGTTCCTGTATAAGTGATTTAGTTTCATTGCTAAGTTTGAGGTGTTTACGCTTTTGTTGTTGAATTTTAGAACTGGCTTTCTTAACACATTTTATTATAGCTTGGTATTGCTGGTCTGTATTTCTTAATTCTGAAGGCTGTAGTAAGTCGAAACTGTTTTTAAGTTCTAAATTAAATTTATCTTTAGATAATATTAAGGTAGTTTTATCGATACGTTTAATTGTACTATTAATTAATTGAAATATATTAATTTTATCATTAAATTTTGCAGTAACACGTAATGGTCTATGGTCTGACGAAAATCGAATTTTATTAAGTATCTGGAATTTAGTAACTATTTGTTTCTTAGATGACAAGCAGAAGTCTATTTCATTTTTGGTTACTCCATCAGATGAGAACCACGGCCATTGCCTCTGTGGCTTTTTATAAAAGTAACTATTGGAAACAGTTAAACTTTGGCCAAAAGCAAATTGTAGTTTTTATGTGACGTTTCCCACGTTCGTTTCTCATTTCTAAACCAATATGAACCCAAGATGATTGGATTATCTTGTTCTTCTCTGATACCCAGTTTAGCGTTAAAATCGCCAAGAATTAATGTCCAGGTACCCTTATGTTCATCACATGCCTTATCTAATAAGTCATAAAACTCCTCAACTTCGTCGTCTGGGTGTGATGATGTTGGAGCATAAATTTGGATGACGGTAAGAACTTTATATTCTGTGACGGAAAATTTCAATAAAGCTATTCTATCAGAGTATGAGACAAATTCAATAATGTTAGATTTCCACCGTGATGCAACTAAAAAGCCAACGCCAGACTGACCTCCACTTTTTCCCTTATAATAGAAAGTAACCGAACATATTTATTTTATTTAGTTTTTACTTTGTTTTTGTTTATATATCTATAATTGTTACGCTTATTATGTAAGGGAAGAGCCGAGGCTCCAACTACAGGCATATTTCTACCTAAATGGAGACTTCTCGACATGAAATGTAAGTCAATTATGATATGATATAAACTTTTTATTTTATTTACTAGAGGACGCCAGCAGCTACGCCTGCATTTTTTTTTTATTTACCCGTTTTGGCCGATCCCGTTGGAATTTCGGGAAATCCCTTCTTACTGCATCCCTACGGTCCCCAAAGAACATACATGCCAAATTTCAGCTTCCTGCGCCCAATAGTTTCGGCTGTAGCGTGTCTGTCAGTCAGTCAGTAACGCAAAGATTTTATATATTAAGATTATTATTTATTATCTTGTTTTATTAAGTACCTATGTAGTGGGCGGTTCTGAAGATTAAAAAATACCCTATACCCTTACTGCTAGGACTGTTGATGAACAGCCAGAAGATGTAGGCACGACCAGATGCGTAGTTTTAAAATGTAAAATATAAGCTAAACTGTAGAATTTATCTGATATTTTTATTAGTAATGCCTAATCCTTATCCTTTTCATAGGGAGAAGAGACTCGTGCCAGCAGTGGGACAATGTATATACTGGGCTGGTGGTGATGACTAAATTGCAAAACGATACACTAGCATTTTGCTTTAGTCCAATCGTGCATTCTACCAATTAGTATTCTACATAATTACCATCGAGAAACCAGAAACGATAAATATCTGACAGAACGTTGCACCAACTTTTTGAAATAATAAATCAAACTATACGAAGTTTCAAGCAAAATATTAGTAGATGTGACGGGGAAATCCGTTTGTTCGTTGCATTCTGTATGTTAATTTTATTACACCAGATGAAAATTTACGAACCGCTGCTGTTGCTTAATAAGTTTTCTATGTGTCCGTAGTGTAAGATGTAGCTGTATTATTGATTTGTCTGTAGGATTTAAGGTATTCGGAGGAAAGTTGTTTGAATCGCAAGGTATGTGGATGGAGGTTCTGTCTTGGAAAGAAACAAATTTGATGGTGGTTCGACTGTTTTGTACTTAGAGGATATATAAGTTTGGAGGGCATGAACTAACTTCTGTCTAGCTAGCCAGGAAAATAAAAATAATCTTTCCTGATGATGCTTGTAGCTATGACAATTTAATCAAAGGTTTTTAAATTCGCTTCTTGCTATGCTTAGGTACCCGATTATCGTACCCTATTAAATACTACATTTTTAATTTGGCATAACTTTGACATGCCAATAACAAATATTATATATTCTTTTTAAATGATATTACAAGCACTATAACGTATGGTTTACTATTTACCAGTTAGGTATATGAGCCCAATATATTTGGACGTGAGCCCGTCATATTCAACCACCGCATACGTCGATCGCATTGAAAACCTTTGAAGCTTTTCAGCTTTGACGAATTGGCTTTCCGCTCACAAGAAAGTACTGATTTTTCGTTCGACACAAAGCATTTTTCCCGGATATTTTCACGGTGATTGACATTCATACCTGATTTTTTTTACTAGTTTATTGTATGGGCAGTGGGCAAATAATTTTTTCTGGTATGTAAGGGAACGGCTTTTTCATATGCTTGTTTTTTTATTTTCATATTAAACTTATGCATATTTTCTCTTATGACTTCATCTGAATTATCTTATATAATAAACGGATAACATGCAGTTTTTTTAAGCTCAAATCAAATAAGTAGTACTCCGAGTTTAAGGAACAAAGGAACTACTGGCTAATTCAATATCCTAATACCTAATTTAGTTTGAATCTTTTGGCATCTTTATACAGATATAAAGTTATCTTTCACTGACTGTTGAATTTAACTAACTTTAACACCTACTTTCATGGATCATTAGCTCAATTTGTTAATTTTATTATGAACATTGAACCATGAATTTCTTGTTGTCCCTGTGAATAAAAGAAAAGTCACATAACTATACATTACAAAAATTTTGTAAGAGTCAAACTCTATTTAAACAGTGTAAATTAGCCAAAAGGCGGGTCCACACAGACCGAGCAGCCTCGCGCGGAAAATGCTTCGCGAGGCTGCTCAGTCTGTGTGGACGTGGCTCGGTCGAGGAAAGCGCACGGCAGCCGCGGCCGGCCGCACGCGTGCGCCCGAGCTACCGAATTAGACACGTCCACACAGAGCGCGCAGCCTCGCGAGGAATTGGCGCGCGAGGCAGCGCGCTCTGTGTGGACGTGCCCCGGCCGAGGCAAGCGCGTGTGCCGCCGCGGGCGAGCGACCGAGCGGCCGAGCCATTGAGTTTGGTTTTTTGTTTTGCCGAGGTCTGGACGCTGTTTCGTGCCTCGCTCGAACATAATAATCCCTACTAATAATATAAATTCGCAAGTGTGTTTGTATGTTGGACATTTTTTTATAGACTCACGTCTGTATCCGCGTAAGGATAGGCAAAGGGTTATTACAATGGGGAGGGGAACCTGTCCTTAAAAGACTCCTGGCAATCATAAGGGCTAGCCTGGCCCTCAGATATGTACCGAAGAGGTGGAGGGAAGTCAAACTAATCTTCATACCAAAACCAGGCAAAACAGACTATACCCATGCAAAGTCCTTTAGACCAATAAGCCTGACCTCCTTCATGCTTAAAGCCTTGGAAAGGCTTTGCGAGAGGGAACTAAGAAGTGGGGCTCTTAAGCACCTACCCTTACATGCCAACCAACATGCATACAGCTCAGGGAAATCGACGGAATCGGCCTTACATCAGGTCGTGGCCCAGATAGAAGCTGCTATACAACAAAAAAGTATCTGCCTGGGCACCTTCATCGACATAGAAGGAGCCTTCGACAAGACAAACTTTTCCAGCATAAGCAACGCCCTAGCCAGGCATGGTGTGGATCAGATGCTCATACAGTGGATCCAAAACATGCTCAGCAAAAGGGTAGTGCGCCTGCAAGGCGACAATCAGACAGCTTTGATAACTAAAGGGTGCCCGCAGGGAGGTGTACTCTCCCCGCTATTGTGGAACTTAGTCATCAATGAACTCATAGACAAACTCAACGCGAGATACTTCTATACAATACGTTATGCAGATAATCTAACCATACTCACCTCAGGTAAGGTAACCAGTACAGTGTACGACCTAACCCAACAAGCCCTACGCATAGTAGAGTGGTGGTGTAATGAGTACGAATTATCTGTAAACCCGACCAAGACCGAACTAGTTATGTTCACACACAAACGCGCGCTGGGTACTTACCGATTGCCCAGGTTATTTGATACAGAGCTTAAGCTGTCTACCGAGGTCAAGTACCTAGGTGTCACTCTCGACAGCAAATTGACATGGAACAGCCACATGGAAAATAAGCTCAATAAAGCCAGCATCATTTTCTGGCAGTGCAAGAAGATGATAGGTAAACGCTGGGGCCTATCCCCCAAAATTGTCTTATGGCTCTATAAGACAATAATACGTCCGATGGTAAGCTACGGCGCAGTAGTGTGGTGGCCTCTGACCAACCTAATAACGGCCGCCAACAAGCTTCAAAAGCTTCAAAGACTTGCATGCCTAGCGGCCACGGGCTGTATGAAAACAACGCAACGGTGGCACTTGAAGTGTTGCTGGATCTGCCTCTATTGCACCAGTTCATACAACAGGAAGCAACGATGTCGGAAGTCCAGCTAAGAGCCCTGAAGCTCTGGAAAGACACGAATACACCGCACACTAACAACTTAAATACACTCTTTAAAGAAGTTCCTATCACACAAGCCATAAGCGACCGCATACCGAAACAATTTGTTTTCGACAAGAAATACAAAATCCAACTGTACGAGGATCTACACGAAGGAGCAGTCAACCACAACGGGCTCACGATCTTCACAGATGGGTCCAAAACGTATACAGGTATGGGTTCAGGAGTATTCTCCGAGGACCTAAACATCAACATCGCAGCACCGCTGGGAGCCTACAACACGGTCTACCAGGCCGAATGTTTTAGCATAATCCTAGCTGCCACAGCAATCATGGCACGTGAGGTAAGGGAACGATCCATTAGGATCCTCTCAGATAGTAAGGCTGTCCTCTCAGCCCTCAAAAGCCATACTATCACCTCGGCACTCACGCTTGAATGCCACTAGAAACGAACAGAGGTAGGTAAACTAAACAAATTAACACTGCAATGGATCAAGGGCCACAGTGGCTCAAGAGAGAATGACGCAGCCGACGTACTTGCCAGAAGAGGGGCCACATTATAGGGGTGTGGGACCCGAGCCCATTATTCCCTTTCCTTCTGGTTTTTATCGCAACCTGGTAAGAAATAGGACTAGGACCAAACACAACCAGTCCTGGATTGGTATTGAAACATGTAGGCAGGCCAAGGAGGCTCTTCCCGCAGTAGACGGTAAGATAGCCAAACAAATCCTCCGGTTGTTCAAACAACAACTACGGACAGTCACGGCCACCTACACAGGACACGGATTCTTTAATAAACACCTATTTACTATAGGTATCACCGACAGCCCTCTGTGCAGGGCCTGTATGGCAGTAGACGAGACGGCAGCCCACCTGCTCCTCGACTGCCCTGAGGTCACACAGTACAGGCAGCAGTACCTGACCAGATACAGCACCCTGAGGGAGGCCGTGGGCCACATCAAGAGTCTGCTGGCCTTCCTCGAAGAGCTGGGGTGGCTTGAATGACGACACCATTCCCACCCGCACGCAAAATACACGCCAAGACGTGGAGTTGCGGCAACAGCCCGTGCCATCAAGTATCATCAAGGATAGGCAGAGTTGTAATATTATTACATCCACATTTCACCATGAAATGTTTAGGTCCCACGTAATAGGGGACGAGCCTATTGCTGTTAACAGGCACATCAGCAGACTCCGTGCTGCTTCTGAGAATTAGGAAAAACCCAGTAACACTTTTGCCCGACCCGGGAATCGAACCCGGGACCTCCGCTCAGCAGTCGCATACCCTATCCACTGGTCACTGAATGACGGAGGATACATTCATCATAACATTCTCATCTTTGACGCTATTTATTATACCAATAATAATCATTTAGTCTGTGCTTCGGTTACAGTATCCTTGCCTACAGACATTCATTTCCTATAATTAATTCTATTTTTTTTTCCATGTCTACCTATTCCATCCTTTAGGTATGACAATAATCGACGACCGGTTGGCAAAGCGGGAGTGTAAGCGACTGCAACGCCGAAGGTCGCAGTTTCGATTCCCGCTCATGTCAAACATTTGTGTGCATGAACATGAATATTTGTCTTGGTCTGGGTGTTTCTATGTATATATTTACAAAAAATTAAGTATAACTAAATATGTATGTTATGGCCCATTATTACCATTGTCTAGTACCCAAAGTAGGTACAGCAATTGGCGTCAGTCAGGCAGCGGGCTAGTAAAAACACATGCCACAACCCTATTGCAGCATGACCATTTCCAAGTACTATATTTATAAACAAAATTTAAAAATAAGAGAGAGGAGAGACCAACGACCTCACATTGATACGTAGACCGATAGATGGCAAATGTACTATTTCACTCTAATTCACAAGTCGACAATTTGATACATGCGCAATAATACATTATTATGTACTGTGTGATTTTCAACTATATTTTCATGTTCTGAATTCAAACTTTATGACAACTACAATTTTGTTTTTTTCCTACGGTGCCGAGGCTGCCGCGCTCTAGGCCGCGTTCATATTTATCTGATGTAATCGATCTGATGTAATATGTCGTGTCGCGACAGACAATATCCCGGTCTGCCACAGAGAGGGGGGAGGGTGTGGGGACGATTCAGCGCGAATTAAGAGATTGGACTCAGATTAATTGTAAAAAAAAATACTTTATTTAATTATAACAGCTTAACAGTATATTTAAAATATAAAATAGTTAACGCTAATGTTAGATCTACAAAGGTATTTATTATAAAGTAATGCTAAGATGACACCAAGATTATTTAGATAATTTGATGGGGAGAGATGTGCTGACGAAGCTAACATTGTTGGGTTCCGTACAGTTAGCTCGCGCGACACAACTCGTCAGACTAATGTGGACGCGCCACTGTCTGTCATAAAGCGTCAGACGCGCGTATGCAATTGTGCGCAATGGACGACGAACTAATAGACTTCCTTTTTATAATATTATTCTTATACAGTACCTACACATGAGCTAATTGAATACGAAATAATATAATCATATGTAAATAAATTATGGATATAATTGGATATCTACTTAATCTGAATCGGATAATTCATCAAAAACATTTCGAAAGTATGAACTCCACGAGAGTCAAGACATAACTGATTTAAAATTGCGTCAGATCGCGACATACGGCGACAGACGAATGTGAACGGTAAGTAATCACGACAGAGACCGTCACGAGAGATCACGTCAGATAAATGTGAACGCAGAGACATGCCGAAGTTATAGCATATAGCATAAGGCGTGTAGCGGGACCGTAAACGACTGCCGACTGTGGGTTCGATTCCCGCTCAAGTCAAACTTTAGTGTGCGTAAACATGAATGTGTGTCTTGGTCTGGGTGTACCTATGTGTAATATGTATGCATATACAAAAAAGTATAGATGTATGTTTATCCACAGTCTAGTACCCATAGTACAAGCTCTGTTTAGTTTGGGACTAGACGGTGTGGCGTAAGAATGTGGTAGAGTATTAGTATCATATTATATTTTTATAGCGCGAGAGCCGAAGGTCGTTGGGGCGGCAAGATTGTAAAATGGCGGCCAAGCACTAGCTGTCGCTGCAGAGGTAGGCCCATAGGAGAAGTTAGATTCCGTTGGCGCAAGATCGGTCTATGGGGAGAACCGTGATAGAGTTATTGATGGGACATTATTATTGACACAAAGCATTACTTAGTAGCATCAAGACAAGCAAATGGCCGAGTGTGCATAAGGTGTTGATTGTTGAGTGATATGATGAGTGCAAATAAAAATTACTACATTAATATATTTATTTGTATAAAATTGATTGCAGTTACAAACTTAAGAATACAGAGTAGATTTACAATTACGAAATTACAATCCAGTGAATGAAGTTCTGTTATCCTTGATAGGTTAGTAATTAACCTGTGGTAAGGAATAACAGTCCTTTTTCCTACAGATGTAATGCTACTATATTGTAGATAGAGGACATATGATGTTCCCTGATATTTTTGTAATGGCTCTAAACTATACTTGTTGCCACTATTTGCAATGGCCGCTAAAAATCATTAACTGAAAACAGTATGTTCCTTGCAAGCTTGTTCTCAAGAGAGCTGCTTCTGTAAATAAGCATATTTCTTCACTGCACCTCATCGTCTCGCCGTTCGGCATTATGTCGAGACGTGTGGACCCGATTCTAAAAAATGACATAAAACTGTGTTATTCACAAAGAAATCATTGCGTTACCGACTAACTGACAGATAAGCCACAGACAAAACTATTGGGCGCAAGAAGCTGACATTTGGCATGTATGTTCCTTGGGCACCTACGGTCCCCAAATTCCCACGGGATCAGGCAGAAAGAGTTAGGTAAATTAAAAAAAATGTGCAGGCGTTACTGCGAGCATCCTCTAGTTTTCATAAATAGAGTCGAAGTTGTTACTAAAATTTAATGTACATGCTTTAAGCTTCCTTATTTCCTTGGTATGTTACTGATGGCACAACACAGCAAGTCTTACAAGATATGCTACTTAATTCGTCGATACGTTCTATACTATACATGTGTGAGTTCATAATTAGAACGCCTCTTAGGCTGTGTTACTTTAGAGGATTAAGCTAATCGACACATTAATGCCTCACCTTCAAAGCAAGTGCTCGCAAGGAAATTCACGTGATAATATATACTTAATGTTGGTGTTAGTATACTTTGGCAAGAGATTTTTTAGGAAAAGGTGTGATAATTATTTTGAAATGCAAGGCAGCGATAGCTTTGTGAAGATACCAACAGACTGCCAGGCAGAGCGTTGCTTCAAGTCCATGACGTGTACCACTAACTTTTCGAAGTTATGTGCGTATTAAATTGTTGATATCGTCTGTTGTTTCATTTGGGTCCCAATAACATTGTGAATACCTATGTACCTCTACCATACCACGCTGGTCAGATGGGTTGGTATAGTGTTTGATGTCGAGTTATTTATCTTTTCACAAATACAATATCTGCTTCGTGTATTCCTTAGTCGCCTTATATGACCCCAGCAGAAGGATATAAAAAAAATGTTTGGCATATTTCTATGAAAGACTTTTAAATAACCGAAGAAACACACGTGCAAGAGCTTATTTTTGTTGATATCTTACTCGCGTATAGGCCTCAAGGTTGTTGAATAATAACAATAATAGCTATTCATACACATGTACATACATACATAGAGTCACGCCTGTTTCCGAAAGGGGTATGCAGAGACTACGGAACGCCATTTGCAACGGTCCTGACATATATCTCTCTTGCTTCATTCACTCTCATCAAATTTCTTATGCATGCTCTTCGGTGCAATACAAAATACACTTGGTATTTTGTATTGCACCTATACTTTATAATTGAGTTCCAAGAAAAATCAAACAATTAAACACAGCCTAATTTAATTGTCATTCAAAGAACTATTTATTAGCTAAATGTTATAATAGCATAACTGAATAATGACGACTCTTAATTAAATGTATGATTTCTTACCTACATAATATTTGTTGTTCTTATTTGTTTACTAGCTGGTACATGCGGCTTCGCACGCGGATTGTAATATTTTTTTTTTGTAACTTTCATACTTTGCGCAAACTCTACAACCTCCTCAATCAAGCCCTTTCGTAAAATTCGTTCTTAGTGGATGTCCAAAATAAATAAACTACATCACATCCAAATATAAATTTTACACTCCTGACGATTTTCGAGAGATATTAATAACTGAAAATAAACACATATAGGTATATTACATAGAGTCGGTATCATGACAACAGCGCTACCTACCGGGTCAAATTGTAGCCTATATGTAGCGCTATGAAGTCCTCTACCTTGCAGTGAAAGTCTCATTTGAATTAGTTCAGCCCTTCTAGAGATGAACCCGGACAAACAGAAAGACAGACAGACAGACAGACAAAAATGTTAAAAAGGGTTGTTTTGGACTGAGCATCGTGTAACTAGCTATATGCACTTGAAAAAACATAGTTATTTTGAAATCACAGACAGACACTTCAATTTTTTTTATATGTATTGATGTATAGATGAGTAGAAGAAGGAAAGACTTGTTATCGCGACAACAGTGCCAACTACCGGGTCAAATTGTAGCCTATATGTAGCGCTATGAAGTCCTCTACCTTGCCGTGAAAGTCTCATTTGAATCGGTTCAGCTGTTACAGAGATTAACCCGGACAAAGAGAAAGACAGACAGACAGATAGACGGACAGACAGACAGACAGACGGACAAAAATGTTTCAAAAAGTTGTTTTGGACTTAGAATCCTGTAACTAACTATATGCACTTCAAAAAACATAGTTATTTTGAAATCACAGACAGACACTTCAATATTATTTATATGATGATGAATTCTTAGATAAATTGATAAAGAGTCTTTGTATATATGTATGTACATTTAAGGGATATAACTCGGAGAATTGTTGGTTGTCATGGCAGAAAGATTATAGAATGGCGACCAATCACTATTATGTTGCTGCAGATGTATACCCGAAGGAGTAGTTGGATGACATGTGGCTAAAGATTGGTCTATGGAGAGCTTTGATAGAGTTATTGATGGGACAAATTGAGCAAAAGCATTACTTAGTAGCATCAAGAAAAACAAACTTATTGTGTTAAAGAAAAGAATATAAAAGAATGTATTTATTTCGCAACACGCAAGGAACACAAAAAGCACACACAAAAACGATATGAAACTCACACACCGTTGATAGTGTTGATTGTTGAGTGATCTGATGATTGTAAATAAAGTTCACTACGTTATAGATCGAGGCAACGATACTGTCCGAGTTTTAAGTAATGGCTCAGGCTTTCCAAAAAAAAAACTCTATTATGCAATTAATGCTTTTTATCACTGGAAGAACATCCAAACACGTATTGTATACAGTAATCTATTCTTGTTGCCACTTTTTGCAATGGTCGCTGAAAATCTTTAACTGAAAAGTGTTGTAAATGAGTATGTTTTTTGCTAGCCTTTTCTCACCATAGCTGCTTCTGTAAACAAGTATATTTCTTTACTGCACGAATAGCCTACGCATTTAAACAGGCGTCTCGCTGTTTGGCACTGAGCCGAGTATTGTGGATTTGATTCCCACAAGTGACACAAAACTTTATGTGGTTCACAAATTGTGACTAGAGTCTGGGTGGGTGATCTTCGTGTTCGTTGATTTTAGAATCCACCGCTATAACCTGTATTTTTTAAATTCTTGCGTTACTGACTGACTGACAGACAAACCAAAGCTGAAATTACTGCTGAAGCTGAAAATGGCCTGTATGTTCCTTAGGAACCGTAGATTTCTACGGTTCCTATTTCGGGAAATCCCTTTGTAGTGCATTTGCACTACAAAGGGATTTCCCGAAATTCCCACGGGATCGGGACGAAGCGGTTATATTAAAACAAAATGTGTGAGCGTAGCCGCGGGCATCCTCTAGTTTTCATAAATAGAGCGATAGTTATCACTAAAAATATATGTACATGCTTCCTAATTTCCTTAACACGTTACTGATGGCCTAACATAAAAATTCTTACAAGATATGCTGCTTAATACGTCGATACGTGCTATACTATACATGTGTGAGTTAATAATTAGAACGCCTCTAAGGCTGTGTTACGTTAGAGGATTAAGCTAATCGACACATTAATGCCTCACCTTCAAAGCAAGTGCTCGCAAGGAAATTCACGTGATAATATATACTTAATGTTGGTGTTAGTACACTTTGGCAAGAGATTTTTAAGGAAAAGGTCTTCTTCTTGTCGTATCAATGGCGATTACAAAAGGTGTGATAATTATATTGAAAGGCAAGGCAGCGATAGCCTTGTGAAGATACCAACAGACTGCCAGGCAGAGCGTTGCTTCAAGCCATGACGTGTACTACTGACTTTTCGATTTTTTTTTCTATATTAATAGGCGGCAAACGAGCAGATGGATAGCCTGATGGTAAGCAATTACCGCCGCCCATGGACACAAACAACACCACAGGAATCACAAGTGCGTTGCCGCCCCTTGGGGTTGGAAAAGGGGATAGATAAGGAGTGGGATGAGGGAGAAGGAATAGGGGATAGGGCCTCCGGCACTCTCACTCACCGAACGAAACGCAACTGCTTGGGTTTTGTTTTAATTGTTACTTTACGTAGATTTTCTGTGAGAGGGTAGTACTTTCCCGGTCGAGCCGGCCCATTCATGCTGAAATCAGCAAGGCTCTACTACAGTTAGTTATATGCGTATTATATTGTTAATATCGAATGTTGTTTCATTTAGGTCTTAATAACATTGTGAATACCTATGTAGCTCTACCATACCACGCTGGTCAGATGGGTTGGTATAGTGTTTGATGTCGAGTTTTTTGTCTTTTTCCACCCAGCGGAAGGATATAAAAAAAATGTTTGGAATATTTCTATAGAAGACATTAAATTAACTGAAGAAACACACAAACAAGAGCTTATTTTTCTTGATATCTTACTCTCGTATAGGCCTCAAGGTTGTTGAATAATAACAAGAATAGCTATTCATATTATTGTCAAATCTTTAGAGAGACATCGCTTGCCGGCTTTCTTTACATTAGCAAATCTTTTTGTACTCTTTACAAATATATAAATCTTCATCTGTGTTATCCATTTTTCTTGCTACGGATGACAGAACTTATAATTGAAAATTATAACTCATGCTTATTATTATAAATAGCCTAATATATGTCTCCCTGCTAGGCAATCCCTTTCTATCTTTACATGTAGTGAACGCACGCGAGTTCTTGCCAATCTCTTTGAATGTTCAGAGAACAATGTGCCATGTTTATTTTTGTTAAAAATGCAAACCATTCAAATTATTCTTTTAACGTTACATACATGACAGTTCATCTCTTATATCCATTGTACCAAAAACATTTCCACAACCTCATGGTCTGTGATTGTCATTGCAATATCGCCCAATACCCGCTTTATACATACATAGCTAATATGACCAAGCACTACTATAGTAACTCTAAATACTGATCACACGTACCCACTCACAGATAGATACGAGTACAATCAGTCTCCTAAACCACAATATTAGTATTCCAAACTTACAGTTCATCTCTTATATCCATTGTACCAAAAACATTTCCACAACCTCATGGTCTGTGATTGTCATTGCAATATCGCCCAATACCCGCTTTATACATACATAGCTAATATGACCAAGCACTACTATAGTAACTCTAAATACTGATCACACGTACCCACTCACACATAGATACGAGTACAATCAGTCTCCTAAACCACAATATTAGTATTCCAAACTTCATATATGTATTTAACCTTCCTTTGGTCCATTAACATAAATATCCCCGTATCTAGGACTATTCTAAAATAGTAAAGGTCTATGAGTAAAGGCGATAAGCCTTTCTGAATTATATCCATTCGATGTTCCGGTAGATTGTTTTACGTTTTACCCTCTCTTTGAAATATACTTTCGAAATATACGGACGAGATTTCTTTTGATTTATATTTATAGGAAAGCATTTGGAGTTCTTTTTGAGAAGTTAAATGCTGTTTATGTTGCGGTGATAGTATGAATCTAGATTTTTAAGATTTTGTATAATTAGTTTAAAAAATATAAATGAAAATTAACAGGTAAAGCCGAGTAAAATATTTTGTTTTTTTTTTCTCATACCGCATAAATCGCGTTTAAAACTAGTATAAAAATATGTTTGACTGCGAGGTACTTATTTGAACATTAAGTCCACCGTGTCACTTTGATGTAAGTACACAAAGTTTTAAATCAATGAAAATTGTGTGTTTTAAATTTTTTTTAACTCTTATATATTTTTTGTACTTATTAGTAGTAAAGTAACAAGAGTAGTTCTTAGCTGTCATTGAATTTGAATGACGTAGTAATTAAGGTATAGAATTATTTTTAATTTTCGATACGAGTAAGATTACATTCTGTGTACCTTATTAATAGGCTCATCAATGAAAATTTTGTGGAATTTATTTTGAAAGTTTTGAAGTTAAAAATGTACCTACATATTATTTAATGCTGTTATTTCATGTTCAAAATTGATTATCTACCAGTATTAAAATAATAACGATTGCATTTAATTGCAGCATTTCCATTGATGAATTCTGGACAGCGGTTTATTTATTTATGTTCGTAACATGACGTATTGTGTATTTGACATTTGTAATTGGGTTATGGTGCAATGTGCAAATTATGTTTTGTTTACTTGTGTAAATAGAAAATAGACGTGAAAACATGAAATAAAATTGAAGAATTAAACCAACCCGATTCTTGTGTGTTATCTAGCTAAACGGAGAAAGAAAACTGCGTCTGTGAAGTCAGTTATTGTCAATCAAGAACAAGAGAACAGTCAGAACGCTTCTATAAGCTAAGAAAATCCATCGTGTTTGCTTCAGATAAGACCGAAGCATCATGTAGACGTCAATAATTATTTCGGATCTCGGCACTAACATCTTTTAACGTTCCAGCGTCGTGTCTAGACACAACGCTACACACATAGAGCTAGCTCTAGCTCATTTTCAGTGACGTGTCGTGTGTACACGAATTCTTGCATAACCCTGGCGGTTTTTTTAGCGTGTACAAGCGTTCTGATAGTTCTCCGTAATGTAAATAACGTATGTTTAGTACCAACACATGGTTATACTCGATAAACAGTAAGTAAAAATCAACGTGTGGCCTCCAAAACTTGCACTTCGATGATATCAAATTTAATATAATTTAATTTTACTCTAAGCGAGCCTTCGAGTTTGACTCGATCTAGTAAAACTGTATGCGAGTACGGAACTTTATGTATGGTCTAAACCTCCACAGTGTGAAGTATCCTATGCCAGGCAGTGGGACAAATTCCTGTCAGAATTTCACCCTTCAAGCCGAATTTTGGATATCGTCTCGAAATCTTTATTTTTTAATGTTTTATTATTCAGGTAAGGTTTCGATCAAGTCTACCGTACCGCTCGACGAAATTATTAATGTAGATCATGATGATTATATTTTGAAGATCTTTATAACACCACAGTTTAAGCAATAAAGATGATTCCATTTGATTTGATTTAATGAACTATCATATTCATAAAACGTCCGAATTCACTTCTTGCAAGTAACATCTATAATTTTGGGTTCATGTACTTAGGGATATATTTTTTGATGGTTGACAAGTTGTTGAGCAAAAAGTGAAATGTAACGGATGAATAATTTATTTCTGATCAAAACATACGCAACCTTATTTTGTTTTTACATTTGTAATATACATATGAACTGATTTCCCTGAAGATATGACATAAGTATTTTGTATAGTGCCGTGTGGTTGACGGCATAGAATACAAGTGTCACCACCCCCTATCTTCCCGTGGGTGTCGTAAGAGATAACACGATGCAAATACCATCTTTGCGTAGAGACGGAAAACTCGACATCAAACCCTATACGACTGCCTCGTTGGTCTCGCGGCATAAATGTGCGCGTGGGATCGGGAGGACCCGGGTTCGATTCCTGGGTCGGGCAGTGTTATTGGGTTTTTCTGTCACGAAATTCTCAGTAGCAGCACGGAGTCTGGAAATGTGCCCGGTACGGCAATAGGCTTGCCCCTTATTACGTGGGACTAAAGTATATCTGGCGAAAAGTGGGTGTAGAAATACACCTCTGCCTACCTCTTCGGGGTTATAGGCGTGAGACTATGTATGTATGTATGTATTTTGTATATTAGAAGGCTTTTAGATAAGGAAATGTAACAGAAATGTTAGAGAGTTTTAACTTTTAACCATTTTGTACCCTCTAGTATTGAAATAAGGTGTTTAGTTTTTAAGCAGTAGTAGTTTTTGCAGTGACTTAAGCCTTTTTACACGTTTTTGGGTCGACCTGTAACTAAGTATGTAATTAGATCTAAGAATGTGAATTTTGTCGAACTTTAGTTCTTGTAGCATCAAGCAACTTGGAAATTATAACTGACAGTTTTGGAAAACTTAGGAATTATACCGAACTGGTCTGATGATGAATCTCGAAGGTACGAAATAAAACCCTGCAGTGACTGCGGCTAATAGCGTAGTATATAGTTTTTTAAAGATTATCATTACTTTAGTCATGATTAAAAATGTTACATACCTCACCTCTAAAAAATAATATCTGGGTTCAAATTGTTATGTTTAAGGTTTGAACCAAGGTAGCTAGGATCTCCCAACTCAGTACGGGTACGGGGAGCACCGATTACTCCTCGGTATAGGTATTCATTTATAATATTTGCTTGACTTTGAATTTTTTCGTGATATATCACTGTCGTTTTCGGTTGCGATAACTGCCTGAAGGTTCCTTAAGGTAATCAGAATAAAACACATCTGTCTGAAATTTTCTCTACAATTTAAATACTTGCCCTTACAAAATTAGAGAACATTTTTGACCCATTTGATTAAAAAAGACCTTCATTATTTTTTCTTCCAGCCAAATTCTACAAACAAAATATTTGATAAAATTAAAGTAATATGACATTTCTATTCGTTTTTATTGACCTCCCTTTTTAGTTTCAGTCTCAATAGGTACTGCTGAGACAAAAAGAAAACGCTCAAAAGAATTCTTGCGATTCCAATAAGTAACAGGTACAGTCAGTGCCCAATGGACTATGGAATAGCATAAATTATTATTCAAAATAAAATAATGTTACTTAAATTAATTTGATTATTACGTAACTAAGTCGTTTCTGCCCGCGGCTCGCCCGAGTGAGTTCCGGTTATCAGAACAAAAAGAAACTTATGTATTCTGATGTGTGAAGAATATTATGAAAAATTTAGTTGAAATCAGTTTAGTTACAGATGGATATCACTCAGCCATATGTCCTCACTAATTTTCACACGAATAGTTGTAAAAGATTGTAACGATAATTACTGCAATGTGCATCACGTTTTCACTTTCAGTAAGCTAGTAAGCCATTTATGCAGTCCATAGTTTACTAACAAATTATTGCATCCAACACAAAACCTCATTAAATAACTTGTAACGGGTTCTGGTATTAAAACGCAGAAAAGGTTCTATGCGTTTATTTGCTGAGTATTGTCTCACTTCCCTTGCACGAGTATGACCGACCAACAACACGACACTGGCCTGAACACTAAGGGCTGCAGTCTCCCACGTTGTTCCCTCCGGTAGTGTGCAGGGCAGGTTGCTCGAAGGGCTGCGCGTAGCGGCCGTTGGCTCAGCTGGCAGGCGCCGGCGGTGTGTGTGCGATGAGCGGGGCAGGCCAGACTCTTCGGCAGAGGTGACGCCGAAGGCGATGCAGCAGGTGTAGCGGTCTAGGTAGCGTAGCCCGGAGCCTTAAGGTGAACCTGGAACCTGAAGGAAAGCAGCATTAGGAGAGCCACAACCAATAGAGTCAGGCAGGCGGCGTCAGCCGGCCTCAGCTAGCAGGTGGAGAGATGGGCAGTACGCTAAGGCAGTAAATGTAGTAACTTACCCACAGCTGGGACCAGGATACACGTATGAAGTAGTATAATTATAGATATAGCGGTATAGAATTTATTAGCGGTAGTAGGTTAGTGTAGAGTAGCGGTGCCGGCCTCTCTGTCGGCCCCTTTATATACCGGGCCCTCCATCAGGCTGAGAGTCCGTTTATGACCATATTTGGTCAGGCTTTGCGAGTGCGGACGATGGCTTTCTCTGATTGGCCGAGCGTATGGGCGGTACTGTGACGCAACGCGGTAAGTACCGGACATACGTTACAATACCGCCCGCCTTAGGAGAGGATTTTACGTGGCTAACAAGGAAAATCCGACTAGCTGCGTTAGGTCTATGAGTCCGCTACTGTCCAAGCTAAGACGGCATATAGAGAGAAGGAAGGGAAAGTCTTCTACGGTTTGTAACAAATAGTTAGGCACCATAGTGTATAAGTTTTAGGTCCTTTATGTGCCAAAACCCAATAGAATTTCCAGACACGTCCGACAACTCGTAAACGAGGGGCGACTTTTTATTAATCACTGTGCACTTCACGAATTTAGGGGCTAGTTTCTTACAGAAGGACTTATCCTTGTCGCTCTGATAAAAAGTCCGTTTCCACACAGTGTCTCCCACATTAAACTCAGCTGGTTTACGGCGTAAATTATACGTTTGGGAATTCCTAGCATGAGTTTGAATGAGAAGTGCCTGAACTTTGTCAAATATGCCTGATAAGTGACCTATGTTGTCTGCGTAATCGTCCCTAGGTATGTATACTATATCATCAGCGTCTGTGTCGACATAGTGTGAGCCGCATGGAACTAGTTCACGTCCATAGACTAAAAAACTAGGTGTATAGCCCGTGACTTCATTAACTTCAGTATTTAATGCAAACTGCACCTTAGGTACGAGAGTGTCCCATAATCTCTGGTCATTTCCTACAAACGCCGCTAAGGTAGAACCAATGGTTTTATTATAGCGTTCGACCGTATTGACATGTGGGGAATATTTAGGAGTATAATGAAGTTTAGGGCTTTTGTACTTGCGCAACATAGCTTTTAAAGTAGCACTGACAAACTGTTTACCATTGTCCAATATAATTGTAGATGGTATACCATGAACTAAAAATATTTTTTCTTCCAAAATATTAGTTATTATTTCAGCAGTTGCGCGCCTGATAGGAAAAAGTAGACAGTATTTACTAAAACAACAAGTTACAACAAAGATGTAGGCGTTTTGTTTTCTTGTGACGGGTAGTGGCCCCACCAAATCTACACTAATGGTTTGGAAGGGTCGTGAACACACTTTGGGTCGTCCCATGGTTCTCAATGGTGCATGGTTCTGATGTTTGTGCGCGATACAAGTGTCGCAAGAATTTATGAACTTAACTACGTCATCGCGCATTTTGGGCCAATAGTAACGCAGTGCTAAGCGCTTGTAAGTTTTAAATATACCGAAATGCCCCGAAGTGGGTTCGGCATGGTTCTCTAATATGGCATTATTTCGATCAGAAGAAGGTAGTACTTCTTTCCATTCGAACTCCTTACGTAGCATACACCTAGATTTAATCAAACGATACAATTTATTATTTTTAATAGAATAGTCTGGATAGTCATTAGGCGAAGATAAACAAACATTGTAGGTGGCTGAATACCATTGATCAGTGTCAACATTAGGGTCATTCACGTTATTATTATTCGCGTTAATTATATTTACAGGTAGGGATCGTGATAACGCATCGGCTATAATATTATCCGCACCGCGCCGATGCTTTATTTCGAAGTTGAAGGCTGACAGACGAACCGACCACCGAGCTAATCTACCAGTCGGGTTGCTCAAGTTTAGGAACCATTTCAGTGCGGAATGGTCAGTATACACAACAAACTTTAACGCGTTATCTAAATAACAGCGCCAATATTCGAGGGCTGTTAGAAGTGCTAATGTCTCCCGTTCTGTTATACTGTAGTTTTGTTCCTGTGCATTTAGTGACCTACTCATGTAAGCGATAGGTAGTTCCACGCCATCTATTTCTTGTGTAAGTAACCCACCGATGCCGCTCGCACTCGCATGTGTGTGAACTTGAAAAGGTTTGTCGTAATCGGGACACGATAATATTGGTGCGGAGCTTAACAATTGTTTTAGTTTACAAAACGAGTCATCAGCTTCCACCGACCACTGAAATGGTGCGGCTTTCTTACCGGTAGAAGTAAGTTTGTTCAAAGGACCGGCAATAGTACTAAAATTAGGTATAAATCGCCGATACCATGATGCAATGCCTAAGAACCTTTTGACTTCTTTTTTATAGTTAGGCGTAGCATATTGAAGAATGGCTTCCACCTTACATGGGTCTACTTGTAATCCTTTAGAGTTTAATACGTAGCCCAAGTACTTCAATTCATCACGGAAGAATTTAGATTTTTTACGTTACGTTAACATAGGGCCGTAGGTCATTTTTAGGTTTATTATCCAGGATCGAGGCGACGGAATAACTAAAGAAATACACTTTTAGAGTGTTTAGCCAATTTCTCCAATCATCTTTGTCAAAATTGGTTGAATAGGTTGTAGAACCTAATTTAGATTTTGACACGCCCCGACCCTGACCAACTAGTTTTTTGGTTTCGTCGATTTACAGTTCGGGCAGTTAGGGAATGTCACATCCCTACAGCCGCACTTGATGCAAATTGCAAACCGATCGCGTTTGCACTCATTCAAACTGTGATTATTGATACGGCAGGGCAGTACTTGGGCGTGACTAGAGCGACAGAGCTAGGTTTAGACTTAGGTTTGCTAGGTTCGTTGTTCTCAGTGTATTCGGACGTACCCTCTATAGTAGCAACGGGATAATTATTGTAGGAATTATTACGCGCTCGGTTATTAGGTTTGTGACTGTAAGCTAGGTCTGGTGCCAACGTGTCGTTATTATAATACGGTTCGCGGAATTGAGAGTTCAAACATTTCATCCGTTCGTAGTTTAATCATAACGTCTGCAGTGTTGCTATACTGTCTATTGAAGATATTGACGGAGCTAGCACTAGTGATGCACTAGTGGTCCATAGCATGGACGTATGTTATGCAATAGGATGTCTAACTTTTCGCGTTCGGACAATCGCTTTGACGGAGACAGCCTAGCGAACAGCTGATTCATTATCGAGAGATAAATAATTATAGTTTCGGTAGCACCTTGAGTACGTCGGCGGATTTCATTTAATAACCGGTAGTCATAATCGTACGGTGTGAAATCGTCTATTAATTTAGTGGTGAGTTTTTCCCATGTAGTGAAATATTCTTTTAGGCCGCGGTACCAGTGAAGTGCGTTACCGGTGAAAATTTTGGAGGCATATGATAAAATTTTAGTGAAAGGTAGATTACGCGCGGTTTGGAATTCGGTTACGCGTTGTAGGAACGCTCGGATGCATCCCGTACCGTCGTATTTTAGCTTAGACAGTTCGCTAACTCTCAAATGCTCGCAATGCAATACTGGGGCTAACCCTGCCTGCGTCGAGGTAGGCGGCGCAGGTTGGGCCTCAGCCACAGCATCAGCTGAGCGAACACCTGATTGTTCTATGGCGGACAGCTCCGCCGAGAGCTTGTCGAACCGGCTGCACAATTCGGTAATTCGTTTTGAATACGCCGTAGGACGTTCCATCCTACGGAGTCTATGGAAAATGTGGTTGTGCAGTGCGGTAGACCTCCTAGCTAGGTTCGCGTCGTAAGAGGCAGATAACGAAGTTAGTCGCTTGGCCAGCTCAGAGACGGCCTCGCTAGCGCCCTCGAAATTCACCGCTATGGCTAGACCCGACTCCAAAATGTCATCATTTGGAATGGTTTCCAGTAATTTAGGGAGCTGCTTCCGCAGACCTAGGACAGAGGTAGCCGGCTCCTCACCTCTAATCGCGACCTCGTAAGCTAACTCGTTCTTGTTTAGCAGGAAGTATTTTATGGGGTGTGAGCCCATGGTGTATGAATAACCGCGTAAGTATACACTACACACTACACTTAGTGCGCAAGCGTTCCGCCCTTACAAATGGCCTACTTTACGATTAAGCGTAAAAGTTCGACCGTTAGGACTAATTAGAAAACGTTAAGATTCAAATTTGCGAACTAGTACGTAGTAGGTAGTTACACTCAAAGGTAGACAATTAGTACAACAATACGTACCGGTTCGCTGTAGCCGCACCTCCTCGCTTACAATGATGGAGACCTGCTAGAAGAGAACTCGAGCACGGAAAGCGAGACAATAACCCACGTAGGCGCCACTGTAACGGGTTCTGGTATTAAAACGCAGAAAAGGTTCTATGCGTTTATTTGCTGAGTATTGTCTCACTTCCCTTGCACGAGTATGACCGACCAACAACACGACACTGGCCTGAACATTAAGGGCTGCAGACTCCCACGCTGTTCCCTTCGGTAGTGTGCAGGGCAGGTTGCTCGAAGGGCTGCGCGTAGCGGCCGTTGGCTCAGCTGGCAGGCGCCGGCGGTGTGTGTGCGATGAGTGGGGCAGGCCAGACTCCTCGGCAGAGGTGACGCCGAGCGATGCAGTAGGTGTAGCGGTCTAGGTAGCGTAGCCCGGAGCCTTAAGGTGAACCTGGAACCTGAAGGAAAGCAGCATTAGGAGAGCCACAACCAATAGAGTCAGGCAGGCGGCGTCAGCCGGCCTCAGCTAGCAGGTGGAGAGATAGGCAGTACGCTAAGGCAGTAAATGTAGTAACTTACCCACAGCTGGGACCTGGATACACGTATGAAGTAGTATAATTATAGATATAGCGGTATAGAATTTAGTAGCGGTAGTAGGTTAGTGTAGAGTAGCGGTGCCGGCCTCTCTGTCGGCCCCTTTGAGTCCGTTTATGACCATATTTGGTCAGGCTTTGCGAGTGCGGACGATGGCTTTCTCTGATTGGCCGAGCGTATGGGCGGTACTGTGACGCAACGCGGTAAGTACCGGACATACGTTACAAACTTTCTATTCCAACCAAAATATTAACTGGCAAAGCACAACCACAGACTTAAGCCACGTAACCAAGCAATCAGCGAAGTACATTCGCAAGTAATACATAAAACCGCAGCGGCATAAACGATCACTCGCATTACATATTCTAGTGAAGTTTGTCCGCGACTGTACCGGCGTTCCCGCTCTATTGGTTCGACGAAAGTTCCGGTTAGTACCGGAAATGACTGACGCGATACATCACAAACACAACCGTATGAACTTTGTAACGTTGATTTGTCATACGCTGAGAAATATTGTGGTGTACGGTGTTGCTTCATTTCCGTTGGTTGAGGTTAGTATTCTTCTTAAATATGAGTGTAAGGGATAGTGCGAAATACGGACAGGTGATGATGACTTAACATTGGAGGCGGGTCATTACTTTCTCAAGTAATCGAAGTATGCTGTGAAATATTGTAAATGCATGTTGTTGCTTGATTTCCGCTTGATAGCTTCAATAGTTTCATTCGGGTGGTAAAAATTTTAACTATGGTAAGTATGCTATGCAGTGTAACGTCTGGTATTCTCGACTCTAAATAAAAGAAAATATAAAGGTGATAAATTTAAGGTCGACCGAAAGTAACCGAACAGTCCAGAAACCACTCTCAAGTTATTGAGGGTACAAATGACTATTAACTGATTAACAGTTACTATTAGGCTGATTTTTTTTTAGATATGATTTCAATATTAAATTTATATCGATACCTTTGGGTAGAAAGGTCGTATAAACCAAAACCCGACTTTTCAGGAGAGCAGAAAAACAATTTTTATTTTACATAAAAATTCATAACTTTTTTGTTTTTGTTGTTATAAAAAAATTATCTACCAGAAAGTTTCTTAGAATTTGCGAATGAAAAAGGTTAAATCATCAAAACCTATCTATCTTTTTTAGTTTTAAAGTTAGCTTGGATTTACGTCTAAGAAAAAATCAATTCTTGGTTAATACACCCCATGAAAATGCACTTTAAAAAAACTGTAAAGGTCGTATATCCATTTTTGGTAAGCTTATGGTCACATTTACTATCGTAAAAACCCATACATGTAGTTTTTTTGCATTAAAAACCATTTGTAATCATAGATCAATTGAACTCTGACTAATAAACAATCCTGTTACTCTCAGAATTAGTAGGAATTCAATCATTATTATTCTAATAATCAATAATGGTCGATTCAAATAAAATAAAACTTCCTGAAATACGAAGTCAACATTAATTAAGTATTATAATACCTTCTTATCAACATTTACTATCATTTCAATAATGGTACAACATACCTAACAGGTTTAACATTTTAAATTGAAAAATTATTATAAACACCTTAAACAGAAATGTGAAATAAAAAATCGACTTAGTCATAAAAAAACAAAAATTATTCAAACTTCTTCTGAATTAAAGTAATCAAATTAAAATAATCTTATTTTAATTTTTGTTCATATTTAAATGTACTTAATTCAATAAATTATTGAATTAAGCCTTTGTACTAAGGCTTACTTACTAAGTAATTTATTGAATTGCAACTAAATAAAAAAAATGATCAAGCACTAAACGTAACTTATTTATGATATAAATTTGTTTTCAGAACTAGTTTAAAATTATTTATGAATTTTTACTATAAACTATTTTAATTATTATTATAAATTATTTCAAAACAAGTTATGAATTATTGCTTGCAACATTGCAAATATATCGGTTTCTCGAAACAAAGGTAGGAGGAGTAGAAGGTACGTGGTATATAGCCCGAAGCACAATTTAATTTTCGCGATACCTACCACAAAAAATAAAATTTCTAAATTTTGTAATTACATTTCAGAATCAACTTGAAGTTACGTGAAAATTTAATTTCCCTAAACCCATCCCTAGCAGATAAAACAAATGTGTTGTAATTTAAATAAATGGATAATAGGTTGACTGGTAGAGAATGCCTAAGGCATTAATTCCGCCTATGTACCACATTTTTGTAGTGCAAGAAGTTAAATAAATAAATAATATACGAGTATAAAAAGAATCATTCTGAATTACAACTTACCGAACTCAGCACCTACTCGCATGAGTATATGCGAGTAGGTGCGACAAGAGTGTTCTAGCCTTAATAAATTGTAGCACGTAGCTATTGCGATTTGTAGGTATTAATTGTGGTAGCCGCATACGACTGATCAGTGACGGTAGCCTATTAAAAAAACCATAAATATCTACCCTAAACTGGGAAAATTCGACCGCCAAGAGCCTCAGTATCATGCACTGAATCACTGGTATCGGTTTTCGGTTTATTATTTATTTACACCCAATATTATTATACATCTAAAAGATACACTTTTTTTAATACAATAAAACTGTTTCAACAAAGATATAAATCGAATATAAATGTATTAAGCGAAAGACCCGCATAAAAAAAACATCAACCCACCAAGTACAGTCCAAAGGGAATAATATTTTGCACTAAAAACATTACTCTTTATTAATACAAAGGCAATTTCAAATCTAACCCAATAAAAAAAAGAGTTCATATTTCGATTAACTTGTCTTTCAGTACCCGTTCTCTGAATTATTAGTCAGAATTCAATTGACCTATGATTATAAATGGTGTTTTAATACAAAAAGAACAACATATATGGGTTTTTACGACAGTAAATGTGACCATAAGCTTACCAAAAATGGATATACGACCTATACAGTTTTTTTAAAGTACATTTACATAGGGTGTATTAACCAAGAATTGATTTTTCTTACACGTAAATCCAAGCTAACTTTAAATCTTAAGAACATAGACAGATTTTGATGATATAACCTTTTTCATTCGCAAATCGTTAGAAACTTTCTCATAGATAGTTTTTTTATAAATTCAAAAACAAAAAAGTTATGGATTTTTATGTAAAAAAGTAGTTGTTCTGCTCTCCTGAAAAATCGGGTTTTGGTTTATACGACCTTTCTACCCAAAGGTATGGGTTTTTACGACGGTAAATGCGACTATAAGCTTATCAAAAATGGATATACGACCTATACAGTTTTTTTAAAGTACATTTTCATGGGGTGTATTAGCCAAGAATTGACGTTTCTTAGACGTAAATCTAAGCTAACTTTAAAACTGAAGAAGATAGAATGGTTTTGATGATTCAACCTTTATCAATTCAAATTCAAATTCAAAATCCTTTATTCATTTGGGTCACAATGTGACGCTTATGAACGTCAAAATAATAAATTTCTAAAATAATTACTTAAAGTCTCTACATTTACATTTACAGCCACGTTCGCAAAGCAAGGGCGTAGAACCATGACAAAGAACGGGCAATAAAACTCACGGTCACTCTTTTTCATCGCCAGGTTTTGCATAATACACATAATTTACATTTTGTAAGGTGCTGCAACTGTTACACCTTCTATATCACTTGTATATATTTACTGTACATAATAATACTCAAGCATAATACTTTTGATGTTCATTTGGTTAGCCTCCTCAGAATAGACATGGTGAAACAGGAGCATCCACTTACATTTATACCTAACTAGAGGACGCCAGCAGCTACGCCTGCATTTTTTTAAATTTACCCGTTTTGGCCGATTCCGTGGGAATTTCGGGAAATCCCTTCTTAGTACACCCCTACGGTCCCCAAGGAACATACATGCCAAATTTCAGCTTCCTGCGCCCAATAGTTTCGGCTGTAGCTTGTCTGTCAGTCAGTCAGTAACGCAAGGATTTTATATATTAAGATAATGCAGACAATTCGCGAAAGTGATCAGAACCATGATGGAAATGATGCAGTTAAAATTCTTCTTCTTCTTCTATTTCATTCGCAAATTGTAAGAAACTTTCTCATAGATCATTTTTTTATAACTTCAAAACCAAAAAAGTTATGGATTTTTATGTAACAACAATTAGTTTTTCTGCTCGCCTGAAAAGTCGGGTTTTGGTTTATACGACCTTTCTACACAAAGGCATCGATAATTGGGTTTTTACGACAGTAAATGTGACCATAAGCTTATTAAAAATGGATATACGACCTATACATTTTTTTTAAAGTACATTTTCATGGGGTGTATTAACCAAGAATTGATTTTTCTTAGACGTAAATCCAAGCTAACTTTAAAACTAAAGAAGATAGATAGGTTTTGATGATTTAACGTTTTTCATTCGCAAATTGTAAGAATCTTTCTCATAGATCATTTTTAATCACTTTCGGGTTTTGGTTTATACGACCTGTCTACCCAAAGGTCGATATGCAATAAGGATTTACGACGTCGAATTTAAACTATGCTTAGGTAATGCATTCAACACATTAGGGCGTATAAACCATTTACAATTAACGACTATTTTTACGCCCTGAGTTGATAAAAATTATGGTCATTACATCATAACAAAACTACAAAAAATAACATTCGGCTTTTACACTGAAAATTTACCTTTTTTAAGAGGCTATGACCAAAAATTTCTGGGTCGTATTAACCATTTTTGTGTGAATTTCTACATTTCGTATATACAGATCGATAGAGAAAAAAATTCCGAGAAAAATGGTATATATAACTCAATTTGGCCAAAATGGTTTATACGACCTTTCTACCCAAAGGTATCGATATAGTCTCATCTGCCGTGATTTTTGTCCAATTATGAGAAACTTTTACTGTTATATTTTAATTTCAAACAAGACAAAAAGGACTTCCTTACTATCAAGTAAGGTCAAAAGTTATAATATTTTATACAGAACGGTTCAATTCCACACTACAAAATAAATAAATAGTAACTGGAAAAAGTCAATGGCGTTCTATTTAAAATAATCGTGAAGCAAATTGCCAACGGAATGCAGCTTGCATCGAACGGATATCAAAAACGGACCCTTTTATTTATCCTTTTAGTAAAACGATTCCACTTAGTCTTTTGCTTTAAAACTGATTTATGATGTTCATTATTGTTTGCTTATGCTAATTTTTAGTATTATCTATATTTTTCATTTTTATTTTTCACTACCTTTTCCAGTAGATATACAGTAACAATTTATCAATCCGTTAAATAATCATAAGTATATTCCCTGCACAGTCGGATATATGCCATGCCATACTAAGCTAGATTCACGAAACCCACCACTAAAGAAAGCTAAAGATACTGATCAGTTTTTAGCGCGTAAAATTCATTCAATAGTCGTGACGATTCCCTCCACAAGACTGCAAACTCAACTTTGAGTTGAACTCAATTTTCGGTGGTAGAGATTCATACAAGAGTTTTCTATCGCGTCATAAAAAGCAACATTTTATTTTCTTTTTCACTGTAATTAATGCATAGTAACACATTAATTTAAAAATTAACACCAGATAAACACAAAAGAAAACTATTACCAAAATGACTAAACATTCTGTTTCGCCAAACATTTGTACGTATGCACTCTGAAAGACGAATGAAAGACCCAATTAGTACATATTAAATCCCTTTTTACACAAGTTCTGTGAATTCACAAGTGCGTAAAGATTGCGCACCGTGTTGAGCTGCCATTTTGACTCAAAATAGGTCACAGAAACGACAAACGGACCGAAATCCGACGACTTAATGTGAAGAGGACCGAGATTATTATTTTAATGCAATAAACATTCGTATTGAAATGTAAATGAGGGCTTGCAGTGCCTTTTGTCTGGCGAAATGAATTACGGGCCTTGACTTCTGCATTATTGTAGGCTGTTTTGTTGATAAAATTGTGTGAAGATGCTCTTTTATAATGAATGGCTGAGCCCAATATACCTTTTTTATATGGAGCTTAAGTGAAATGTTTATCTCTAGTAGCCAATACACGACTATTCTCGTTTTTACAAAATGCATACTGTTACTTTTCAATGTGTTTACAAAACAATATATGTAACTTATGTCATATTATAACATACATACATACATACATAACATCACGCCTTTTATCCCCTAAGGGGTAGGCAGAGGTGTATTTCTACACCACAGATATAGATCTACATAGATAACGCAATTATCACGATTTGTATTGAAACCAAGCGTGCCGACTTTTTAATACCTACTGTACGAACTGTACCGAAGCGATGCGCGTCAGTATCGCTTGTGCGATATTCATCGTCTCCTAACACACGGTAATTTATAGTTAGGTATATTCTGGAACGACACGCAGCTTGGAATACTTAAAAACAGTTTTAATATGAATTTACGCATAATATAATTTTAAAATAACTTACCTGTGATAGGAAATATGTTCCTGACTTTGGGTGCTCGAATTTTTTGGGCTATTGCAGTTAATTATCACGCAACGAGGCATTTTTTTAGTTTTTTGCGGACGTCCGGCTGCAACAACGGACGCGCGGGGACTGAAGTTAGCGGCGACCAACCTCGACGCTTGGTCGGGGTTCAGACACGCGAAGTGCATGCATTTGCGTTATCTATGTAGATCTATGTCTGTGTTCTACACCCACTTTTCGCCAGATATACTTTAGTCCCAAGTAATAAGGGGCGAGCCTATTGCCGTACCGGGCACATTTCTAGACTCCGTGCTGCTACTGAGAATTTCGTGAAAGAAAAACCCAATAACACTGCCCGACCCAGGAATCGTACCCGGGACCTCCCGATCCCACGCGCACATTTATGCCACGAGACCAACGAGGCAGTCGTATAGGGTTTGATGTCGAGTTTTCCGTCTCTACGCATAGATGGTATTTGCATCGTGTTATCCCTAAAGCTAAGCGTCCACTGATCGGCATCGTACGCATCGGACGCATCGCATTTTACGGATTCTAGTATTCTTTGTATAGAAAATCACATAAGTGCGTCCACTGATCCGCATCGTATGGATCGCATATCAGCAATGCCGACACGGATGCTCCGAGAGGCAACTTTTGCGATGCGTGCCGATGACGTCATACCGAATGTCGTGTATCTAGACATTTTGTTTTCTTTTTTTAGATGTGTTTGCATTTTCTTCCTCTTCTACTAACAAACAAGCAATAACGACAAATTGTTCTTCTTCGCTTTCTTCCATTCTCACAAATACATGTTCGATCACTGGTACTTTTGTCGGCAATCCGATCGCTGCCGATACAGTGGACGCAGTATGCAAAAAAATGCGAAGCGTCCGATGCGTACGATGCCGATCAGTCGACGCTTAGCATTAGTCGCCTCTTACGACACCCACGGGAAGATAGGGGGTGGTGACACTTGTATTCTATGCCGTCAACCACACGTTCATGTATGTTGTCGAAATAAATGCCTTTCTTCTTCTTCTTCTTCTACTACCATTTCTAGATAGTTAGGTCAATATTTCAAAAAACATTCCTTCAGCTTGTCAGTATTATTTTAAGCATCAGTATTGATTTTAAAAACCACTTAAGCGTTAAACTCAAATTAGCGTTTAAGACCATATTTCTGTGTCTAGTCCCAGTTGATTTATTATATTTAAGTTTCAGATGATCATGTGTGAAATTTTATAAGACTAGATATTACTAAATACGCCAAAACTAGAATTATAATATTAACTTCAACGTGCAATTAGAAACCCTCATTCAGTGCTCATACATCTTGCTTACCGCAATACTTTTTCCATTACGTTTTAACGTAATTTCACCCAGAGGCATACTCTAAATTAATTTCGTCCTACTAAAATTCAAACTGAATGTTGCTACCAAAAATTCTAGTTAAAGTCTCGTTCATTACAAAATTTCCACTAAATTACGAATCTACAGTCTTACTAAAATTAAACAGAAGTCCAGAAAAATTTGGTCTCGTCTTTCGTCATGAATATTTTAGTGCCGTCATATTTATTTTACTGTGAAATTAATTTGGCAAGATTACTGACAGAGTGAAGTTAATTTTGCATTATATCTAAGTTGGAATAAAATATTTGTTGGAATCCAGCTGTTGAATATTTACCTGGGTGCTGTAACGTGCCTTTTCTCTCTCATTATATCTTCATTGTGCTTGTAAATAAAACTTTGTGTCTTGTTTCAAATTTCGAGGTGCATTCTCTCAATGACTTGGTTATATCGTGCTTTATTTTGCGGTGTATTTTGCATGGTTAAGGTTTGTTCAGTATTTTTTTGTCTGGTTTCCGTATAATACATTATATATAAAATTCTCGTATCACAGTTTTCGTTCCCATACTCCTCCGAAACGGCTTGACCGATTTTGATGAAATTTTTTGTGCTTATCCGGTATCTATGAGAATCGGCCAACATCTATTATTAAAAAAAAAAAAAATTGCAAAACAACGTTTGCCGGGTCAGCTAGTACATTATAATAAACTGAAGAAAGTAACTGGTTAACAATGTATTATGTCGTAATTTAATCTTGATTTTGACTTATTTTACAATTTTATCTTCTTGGGTTTACGAGAATGTTACACATTGAAATTCAACTATAGTTAACAAATTGTATCGCGTTATATTGGTTTCACTTAGATACTAAATTTAAACCCAATGATCTAGAAACTACATTTTTAATTTATTACTAGGTAACGTTGCGAATTTTTACAGGATTCGTGGTCACGGCAGACTGAGGTGATATTTGTCTTTCTCTTGAATGTATAAGTTATCTCAAAGTACCCGAACATTTTTCAGCTATTGGTGTTGCTATTAACGGTGAATGAGCTTACAGTGTCCTTAGGTCTTCTGATGACTTTGTCCTTCGTGGGTTTCATTAGCCTTATGACAGGTTCTCTGGATGAACATTCCAACCATCTTCTCTATTGAAATTAGGGTGTTTTTTTTAAATTTCAATAGCTTCACGTATCATCCTTGGAAGAAAACGGTGTTCTTTTGCGAGTATCTGTGGTTCATAAAATCTAGTAATCAATGCTAGTATATTATTATTTTTTATAGACTTACGCCTATATGGGTAGGCAGAGGTGTAATATTACACCCACATTTCACTATGAATTTTTAGGTCCCACGTTATAGGGGGCGAGCCTATTGCCGTACCGGGCACATTACCAGACTTCGTGCTGTTACTGAGAATTTCCTAACGGAAAACCCAATATCACTTTGCCCGACCCGGGAATCGAACCCGAGACCTCCAAATCCCACGTGCACTTTTATGCCGCAAGACCAACGAGGCAGTGCACGGAGATCGTAGTTCATAATCCACTCACAGATGTTGGGTATATAATTACCTACTGCGTATTTTATGAATGGTTATATTATTCAGGAAGTACGCTATATTTATTTTTATATGAGTTTAGAGTTTTATGTATGTCATCACTTTCATTCGAAATAATGCACAAAATATGTTAAAGAAGACTCGACAGAATCGCTTAAAGTTCAACAACGTCAAGTGGAAAAAGGATAGTTAAAACCATACTAATAAGCCAAAACACGAAAACTCTCTGCTAAATCAAGTTAATCAATAAGGCATTCGAACAATGCATAATTTAGCCAAGAAGCCACTGATGTTTAATTCTGGGAAAAGCTTAAATCACACTTTGAACGGTTTCGCTTAAGAGTGTAGTGAAGTTCCAAGGTAACTATGGTAAAACTCTCGAGACCTTGCGCTCTGTCCAATAAGTACTGAAAGGCCTTCTTACAATGAGCGATATGACTACGTTTGCACCTTTTTACTGATTTTGGTCATAGTCATGACTTGCCTTGCAATCGCAACTCAATTTTTTATGTCTTTGCTTCAACTTGTTATAGGTTCTGTCTTGTGTACTTAAATAAATAAATCGTCAAAGTTAAGCAAGTTTCTCAAAGGTCTCTGCTTTGATGGGTGGCCGCTTGTTGCGTTTACATCGGAAGATTAAACCACATGCTATCTGCGTACTCTTTGAACTTATTCTGAATAGGATATTTTCTATAAATTGAGATTATAATGATTATAATGTATAAATGAAATACATAATTATATCTATAGTATAAGAACGAATCGCTGAATGTGTTGCTAAGCGCAAATCTCAAGAGCAGCTGAACCGCTTTCGCTAATTCTTTTTTTATAATATTATTAACAAAAAGAAAAAATAAAAACATCACAACACATCTAACGATCCAAATCTCTACGTGTGATATTTTTGGATACAGTTTCAGCCATTCGTCGGAATTTAAGACCTGTACATAGCTTCTCAATATTTGCATAATTTTGTTCCTAGTCGTATCATACTCTGCGAAGACGTCTCAGGTTTCAACTGTGTAAAGTTAGACGCGTGCTAACTGTCGGAACATTAGCCAAACTCGAACTCGACACCTTGTAAGTTGTCGCTCTTGTAATTATTGCAGTTCCACTACCCTGTCATTTCTGATGTGATTCCTGAGTTTGAAAATGAAGTGAGACGATGCGGCGTGGAAGTTATAACTTCTTGTTCGTGAAAGTTATACTTGTTGTGTACGCTCTTATTTAACAAGTGCATGTCGAGCTATACAAAATGTAGTGTTCCGTACGAGCAGTTACCCAGTCACTTAAGAATATTAGGGCTCATACACAGTAGTAATTTTATAAGTTTACTAGATATGCCCGCATAGTTACGCCCACGTTAGTTAAGGCTACTGCTCCGCTCCCGTGATAGCGTGATGCTATATAGTCTATAGCCTTCCTCGATAAATGGGCCATCTTACACTGAAAGAATTTTCAAATCAGACTAGTAGTTCTTGAGATCAGCGCGTTCAATGAAACAACCAAACAAAAAACAAACTCTTCACCTTTATTTATTAGTATTAGATTGTCTATTAGCCATTAATTAGTAAAGGCTAATTAGTAATTATAATATCCATTGAACGTTCATTATATATGTAGGCGTAGGTTACACATAGTAAAAATATAATATGACGGTTTAGAAGATTAAAGTGGGGGGACACTTTACAGTTAATGGTTTTTGCTACGTATTTCACAAACAGGTTCCTGATTAAAAAAACAATTAAAGCAAACCCCTACCGTTCTTTAACCTTTTGAGCGCCATGGTCACATATATGTGACAACCGAAAACTGTCCCTGGACGCCAACGTCACAAATACGTGACAGAAAAAGCGGTATACAAAAACACGAAATAAACAATTTGAATATTGCTTGAATGCCTGCTTATTTATATTACCTTAAAATAGAAGTTCTAATGCTTGTTTATTTCTGTTAAACGAGTTAAATAGCATTCAAAGTCAAAGTCAAAATCATTTATTCATCTAGGTCACAAGGTGACGCTTATGAACGTCAAATTTTAATGTACGTTACTTAATGCTTCTACATTTACATTTACTGCCCATTCGCAAAGCAATAGGTAGAACCACGAGAAAGAACGGGCAATAAAACTCGTGGCCACTATTTTTAAACATATTTTGTTTTTGTAAGGAGCTGCAACTGTTTCACATTGTAATTAATTACTTGTAAATAGTAATTAGGAACATACATAATACTTAAATAATTAATACAGTTACCAATTTAACTGCTGTAGTAGCCTTCCAGTGTGAATATTGTGTAACAGGAGCATCCACTTACGTCTTATAATGTAGGCAACTCGCGACCATGTTCATAACTATGGTGGAAATATATGTATGTTACAGAAGTGACTGTATATGAATACACAAAATTACTAAAACATTAGTTTACAGCCCATAATCACGAGTTATCTTCATCTTACAGTGCAGTAAAATTTTAATAAAATTTGTGGAACAACAATGCAAATGTAAATGTAGTACCTAAGTTGAATGACCTAATAATACATGAACAGTAATTTAAAAGAACTAGAAATATTATATAAAGATTAACTGAAAAATGCAAAGCATCTATATAATTCTAATTAGGTATAAAGATCATGAGTTATCTAGCGTAAGTGACCAGCTATCCTTATCACTGAAATAATCATTAACAGTATAATAACCTTTCTTAATAAGGCAGTCTTTTATTTTAGTTTTAAATGTACTAAATGGTAATTCTAAAAGACTAATTGGTATTTTATTGTATATACGAATACCTAGCCCTACAAAACAATTATTAAACTTTATGTAAACGATGATAAGGGGCATATAACCTATGCCTGTTTCGAGTATTTATGTTATGTATATCGCTTTTTGTGGTAAATAAATCTATATTTTGCCTAATGTACAAAATATTAGCAAATAAAAATTGCGAGGCTACTGTAAGAATTCCTATAGACATTATAGATATTGAGACATTTTACGTTAAAAAGTAAGAAATCAAATCTTAAAAAAGAATGTTCTCACACGCCACAGTCACAAATATGTGACCGCTAGACTAGATGTAGCGCAAGTTAGATAATATCAAAAATTTACATCAAAGATCGTTTTAAAACTTCCTTCTACAATGTATAATTTTAGATATAATTTAGTACGAGGATAAAACAGCATTAGTTTTATAGAATCAGACTTAAAAAAACATTTTAATAGCTACATAGTCGAAGATAAAATTGGCCGGGTCGAATTTCGATATTAGCTAATCTTGACTCAGGCGCATCCCTAATACAACCCGAATTATCAGTGCCTTGTACGCCATGGTCACAAATAGACGACAGCATCATGAGGTCACAAGCGCAGGCAATCAGAAATAGTGAAGAAAGTAAACATTATTAAAATATTTATAATTTATTTTATACTGACTGTTATAATGAGTGCGAATTTAATTACTACGGAGGAACTTCTTCGCATATTAGAAGGAGTTCCTGAATCCTGATGACGAAGGCTTTTCGGAAACAAAATCTTTGGACGACTATGATTTAAAGGTACCTAAGGAAGTACCTACACTAATATTTTTCTGCTTTTATTTTAAACAAAAATTAATCTTATTAAAAACCGAGATAATATCAGTAGGTATGTGGCCTAGTATTGGTGCTAGTAGACTGAATGTAACTTATTTTTGTTAAAAATAAGTTAGATAGGTACATTTGGGAATGTTCTTTTTTCGTGAAATAACTATAGATATTTTTTATGTTTGTACGTACCTAGCCTATACTGATACATATACTTAAACTGTTTGAACATTCGGAATTATAAAGATTATAAATGTATCTAATTAAAAAAACCGTTTTATTTATTTTAAAATAATATGGTACGGGAACACATCGATAAACGAGATTTACGTTGCTACATCCCTATTTCGGAAGCGAAATAGTCATACAAATGGCGGGCCGTCCATGCCATGGTCACAAATAGAAGACAGCAGATAAAGACTAGTGCTGTACCTATAGTTATTACATTGAATTATATTGTCGTCTCATAACTGTTATTACGGTGTTATACAACTCTGTAAATTATGTATAACTATAACTATAGTAGGAGGAAGTGTAATTAGGAATTAAATTTCAATGTTACAAGGACATTATATTCTGAAATCTGAGACGAAAATAAAAATACAATTAAATATCGATGTAGTATTGGAATCCCTATTTTTTTCGTAGGTATTTGCGCGAAATTTGTGGCTTGGCGTTGAGGGCAGGTTCATGTGTTTTTGCTCTGGCGTTCAAAAGGTTAAAGACCTATCTAGCAATACAATGTCATAGCAGAAGAAAAATCATCGCATAACTTTCTGTTCAATTTACTTTTACACATTTTACAATTTGACCATGTGGTCACAATGTATAGGTATACATTGTGACCACATGGTCAAACACACTATGCCAAATGTCAACTTGCTAGAGCTTATATTATTATTTGCTGCATAAAAATCGTGATTGGCAAACATAATTAACTAGTTTTTCTTAAAAAAAATGTTTCAACTATGACCATTCATTTATATTATTATTTTGTACACAATATTATTATGCTACAGTTTATATCTCATAGTTAAATAGTTCTAGTATAGTTACATTCATCGTCCCTATCGGGTCGCGCACACCAAAATGACGTTTTACGACTAAACTGTGTCAAGTTTGCTGCGTTGGAACATTAACCTAACTCGACACCTAGAGAGTTGCTGTTGTAATTAGTGAACACTTCAAATAGTGTGAATTGGCTTGCAGTTCGTAATAGTTCGGCAAAGTAAAGCAACGCTTGCACAGGCTACCATTTGGATGGGTGACCGCGATGCTTACCAGATTGTCGGTCCACTATTACTTACTCTACGACTGCCTCGTTGGTCTGGCGGCATAAATGTGCCCGGTACGGCACTAGGCTCGCGTCCTATTACGTGGGACCTAAAAATTCCTGCCTTTGGGGATACAGGCGTGAGTCTATAAATAAAATAAATATAAATAAATCAATCTCGAAAGTTTATACATTTAATAACTACCTTTTCTGCACCTTCTTAACACTACAATTCACTTTCCAGCAGTAATAAGTCTGGAATGAAGGCTTTTATATTACTCTTTTAGACATCCACATTTTGAGGAAAACCTTCCATATGCAATGAGGATCTCATTTCGGGTGCAAGCGAACTTTTTTTGTTGCAAAACTGATTTAGTGTGTGTAATATATTTTGCATATTTCCGCGGAGGCGACGGCCCGGCACTTTTAACTTCGTCCGTTGGAATAATTCTGTTTTCGGGGTTAGCGTTCATTTTAATGGGTTTTTTATAAAAAGTTGGCTATATCAACTGTGCTTGTGCTTCGCGAATAAATTTTTCATGGTGAAGTTTTTATTGCTTAAGTATATAAATAATTTGGGTTGAAATAAAAGAACAGATGTTTATTTTGTGCTTATTTTTGGTGGAGTTAAATTAAGTTGTTGAAAGAGATGATAGATTTGATTTCGATCCCCCCCCGTGGGATCTCCACCTTGTCGTGGTGGGGGGCTCAGTAACCGTGGATTGGTCACCCGCGGTGAAGCTAAGAGGGATCCAGGAGGGGACGCTCCGCGTGGGCTTGGAGGGGCCTGCGCAGGATGCGTCCAGCGGTGCAGGTGCGGGGGACTGTTCTGTCTGTCCCTCGCAGTCGGGTGCGGTCGCGGGAGGAGAGGCGTGTCGGTGTTGCGTTGCCGCGCGCCCTATCTCCCGCGACCGAATGGGGGCGCACCATTCGATGCGTCGCGGTGGGGCCGCAGAGGAAGAGGAGATGCGGTGTTGCGTTGCTGTCTTCCCTATCCTCTGCGGCCGCTGGGTGTTTTGGCGGCGGAGTCCAGCACCTTGGTCCGTCGCCAAGGGGGTTTTGTTCGGGGCCCGCCTGACCATCTGGCGGGCCAATACCCGTCGGAGGGTGGCGACGAGTGCTTTGGTGATGCCCCATCCTCCGACACACGGGTACATGGCGGAAGTCGAGGTGGTTTTTAGTGGAAACACCACATACTCCGGCTCTTATTGCCTCCAAGAGTCGGAGATCCGAAGGGATTTTCCACCTCGTAAAACAAAAAAAAACAAAAAAAAAGATTTGATTTCGATGGTTAGTATGCTGATGGTACAGTTTGAAATTAAGTTGGTAAATTATTCAAAGTCAGTGGTAATCTAAGCAGATTTGTCTATATCTAATCTCATATCTAATCTAATAGGTACTAATATATAAAGGTGAAGAGTTTGTGTGCTTGTTTGCTTGAACGCGCTAATCTCAGGGACTACTGGTCCGATTTAAAAAATTATTTCATTGATAGATAGCCCATTTATCGAGAAAGGCTATAGGCTATATAACATCACGCTATGAGCCACGGGAGCAAAGCAGTAGCCTTAGATAACGCGAGTTTAACCGCGGGCTCATCTAGTTGACTATAAATATGCTATACTGACATAACAATTTTTTTTTTAAGTGAGTCAGATTCTGCCAATTTGCGTATATTGTCGTCACTCGGCCTAGCTGGAGGGCGTTCTACGCTACGTTTACCAAGACACAGTCTCCTCTCTAGAAAACGACAATTTTTTTATGCCTTAAAAAATAAAACGTAGTTAGTACACAAATAAATTAAAACCAAAAAAGAGTAATCTCTTTAAGGTACCAAACGATACATAATTAAGTTAGATACCATCAACAAATAATTCTCAATAAACAGCACTTAAAAATTAATGTATGCCTACAAAGGCTAGTCGTTCGGGCTATAACTCTGAATTAAATATTTAGCAGCTCGTACTAAGTGCTTCGATTCATTGGGGTGATTACGAGTACTTAAAGATTAATTTTATGTGAGAAAGATTGCATGCAGGACAAATTGATTTGGTGTTCCAGTACATGTCAAGTCAAGTCAAAATCCTTTATTCATTTAAATCACAACGTGGCACTTATTAACATCAAATTTAAAACATTATTACTTTAAGCTGTAGAAGCTTAAAGTAATAATGTTTTAAATTTACATTTACTGCCATGTTCGCAAAGCAAGGGCGTAGAACCATGAGAAAGAACGGGCAATAAAACTCACGTTCCCTCTTTTCCATCGCCAGGTTTTTCGTAATACATAACAATGAAACTTTTGTAAGGAGCTGCAACTGTTACACCTTCTATGCTACTTATATATATTTACTGTTCCTTTATTTAGCCTCCTGAACATAAACATGGTGAAACAAGAGCAACCACTTACATTATGTACCTAACAATGCAGGCAATCCGCGCAAATGTCCAGAACCATGATGGAAATGATGCAATTAAATATCAAATTTGAATACCAGCCCGTACGACCGACATCGACCAGTCATCGCAAGTAGCACCCATTCACGAGTATGATGCATGGGCCAGCCATCATCCCTCTCGCCATATTAGAAGGACAGGGATGACCCGACACACGACGCCGCCATCAGGAATGACATTTTAGTGAGCATGACGAAAACGGTTGGTATACTGACCATGAACGTGAATTACCTCCATTTTCCAGATCGTTAATATTTTCATAAATAAGTGGAGCGCGTGAAGAAATGCAAAAGTAGTACCTATATTTAATTGACATGATACCTTTTTACATAGGTACAACCACCGATCGAACTGATTGAGTACAAGATAGTAAAACATTCATAAAAATTAAACTTAATAAATAAAAAGTACCTATCTAACGACATGAAAGACTTTTAGTGATGTGGTGGCGATTCCAAAAATTATCATTTACATTATTTTATTATTTTATTTGGAATGGAATAATATTTAATTACATGTTTTATAGACTCACGCCTTTATCCCTGTAGGGTAGGCAGAGGCGTAATATGACGCCCATATTTCGCCATGAATTTTTAGGTCCCAATTAATAGTGGGCGAGCCTATAGCCGTTACCGGGCACATCACCAGACTCCGTGCTGCTACTGAGAATTCGGAAAAACCCAGTAACACCTTTTCCCGACCCGGGAATCGAACCTGGGACCTCCGATCAGCAGTCGAATACGCTATCCAATGGACCACGGAGGCAGTCATTACATGTCATAAAAATTTTAATATTATCTACCTATTTACCTAATTATTATGTGAATACTGAAACAGATTATTTCCAAGCGCATTTGTCTATAATTTTTTTATCTGTCAATCATGTGTTTTCTCTTTCCTTTGGGTATGTATCCTGGGTCATGAAGCACTTTAAAAATATTCAATCATCGGATACAGAACATTTAAACTCGAAGCAGCTCATTTCTGTATTGGATCACACAATGATTGTCCCGTGTGGGTATCGAACTGACTACACCTAGCACAATGTTAAACCACTCTACCATCAAATTCTCCACCAGTTTTTTTGTCCTTTACCATTGTATCCCAAGCAGTCTGATTCATTGCGCTACTGAAACTCGATTCAACATTTGGGATTTATAGTAGCAACTAGCAACTAAGCCTTTTTGTCACCAACTCTCTGTCAAATTTATAAAATGACATTTAATATAAAAACATTCTATAATGTCTGAACTGTCAAATGACTAACGTACGTCTAACCAATCGCTTTAACTGATTGAGGTCACAATCGAATTAGAGCTTTAAAATATTTAAATAAATCGGCTACCATTTGTGATTCATTTGTTGAGCTTCGACAACTCAACTTATGAATTTTTTGTCAAGGCTAGAGAAAATTCGAACAGCTTTAAATGTTTTGACATAGTAAGGTTTGAAGTGAATTTAATGCGGTTTTCTTTGTTAGGTTAAATTTTGGTGCATGTCTCAATGCTTAATGATATATGGTTTGGAACGTATAGGTATACCTTAAAACCCACCAAGACAATGATAAACTAGTCGAGAGACCAAAGAATGCTCCGTAGAGACTAACATTTTGAAGTTATGTGGATAAAAATGGTAAATAATCACTACCTTAGAGAGTATGTAAAGTCACTGGTAATGACTGTCAAGGAGATCTTTGATAAGATTCATGAGGAGTCAATACAACTGAATACTTTGAAGCTGGTCTAAATAATGGAATACCGATATTCCTTTGGATCGTGAAATTCAGAATTTGATGCTAAGCGCTTTCCCAAAACTGTAAGCACGGCGTTTTTCTGTGGACGACTATCGTGCGCTGTCCTTAGAAAAACGCTATTTTTAAAGTTGCTGCACCCATTTTACCTACTGTTCAAAATCAGTTCTTTCATTTCCGAAGATATTCTGATGATATGAACCTTTAGATCAATTGCTCACTTTACAAATAAACCCATGTCTGTATTTTTAAGTGATTGTATAAGTAGTCTTTAAACCTCATTAAGTAAGAAGGAATTTTTACTAAGACCAACTTTCAAATACAGAGAGCAACTGAATATACAATATTAACTCCTTAAGTCCAGACCTCTTAATAAACTCGGATTAGGGACTTGGCAACTAATCCAATGTTCGTCTTTCATACAATGTTGAGTGCATTGCTGGTCTAGCCAGTAAAACCCCATATTTTAGTCCATCCCTCCTAAATTTGTCTGGAAGGTTCTTTGCGTAGTTCGCCAGCAAATATTGTTGTAGGTAGTATATTAAAATTATCGATGTTGTTTCAAGGTTTCCTGATATTATTTAACGTTTCTATTTTACCTATCGCTTATATTCTACCTATATTTAACGTTACATATAATTCAGGATTGCAGTTGTAATAGCGCTTCATCATCATCATCAGGCAGATACAAGGTAACATTATATGAAAGATCCAATTATAAACAAATTTTGTCTATTTCCATTTCTTCAAGTTTCATTAGTGCATTACGCAGTTGCCTTTGTCTCCTGGAATGTGTTATCATTATTTGTTTGATAAAATTATTTACATTTTGGTTTTGAATTGGAAACGGCGTATACAGACTTTGGTATTTCAGTGTTCAATATTTTTAGTATACTAATTAGTTCAATATTTTAGGGGTATTACTCGGAGTACATCATAACAATTTGACGAAACTTATCAAAATTGTCAAATTATTTCAGAGACACAATTTAAACGTTGGTCGAGCACCAAGATTTCATTACGCATAAAGAAGCATTATATTCACCATAAAACAGCTATAATACCTCCTTAATGTTATTGCATCCTCGTACTGGTAGAACAAAAGGACACGTATAAAATGAGTAATTGGCTATTTAAGTCACCGCTGTAAAGTATAGGTACACAACTTGTATTTACTACGACAAACAGCAATGTATCTTGTTTAGCGAGTTGCGAAGTTTTCCACCGTACAGAAACCACCACACTCCTTTAAGTTATTGACTTATTGACTTTTAAAACTTGTGCAAGGAGGTCAATGGTTGTGTAACGGAATCCTATGGACCCCAGGCTGATTAAAATTTTAGTTTTCTTACTAACTGGGTCTAAAATATCAATTTCAGCCTAGCCCCGCCAAGTAATTTGTGGCCAGGGTTCCCGCGCACCACCCCGCGCAGGACCATGGAATTCGTCCTTACTTTATATTCCTCTGCTGACAGCATTTACCAAACGTAAATGCTTATAATTGAATGAAAGTGGACATCAAAATACTAAAGACAGCGATACATTAGTATTGGTTTGTCATCACAAAATCACTCTCCATATATTCATGCTTCACATATTGGTACTTGAGTACAAGGCAGCGTATCTCAGAGACGGCAGCTCCAGGGAGACGGAGAACATGATCCAGGTATATTAGTCATATAGTATTATCGAAGCCGAGTATTACAGCGATATCCAGTGTATAGTATTGAGCGTACAGTAACAGTCTCAGAACTGATGTCACAAAACGCCTCCTTGCCGCAAGTCACAACATTGAAGCCCATACAAACATAGTCAATTAAAACGTATTAAGCCATCGCGCATAGTTTGCAGGGAAGCTCTCGTTACAATCGCCGCTAGATTAGCCGCACGGTCTTACTGCTACCGCGTGACCGACAGGTGGCTCTTCTTTCGCTCTTTAAAACCTTGTCAGCTGCTATGTACTGGCCTGTACGCAGGTTTAGACAGCGATTGTGAAAGTCCTGCATTCTACCACCTGATCGCGAATACGGAGACTCCCATCATACATCGCTCGTCTTTACATCCATCATCAACAAGGTACGAACCACTACTAATGGTACACGCGGTTATTAATAATATAACTATGTACAATATCTCATAGAGAACTTTACATTTTAGTCAGCCTGGTATATATATATATATGGTGTGATATAGACATAGATACATAACAGAGTTATTAATGTTATACAGTTCATGCAATAAATTACAGTAAAGTGAATAACAGACACTTACCGGACTTTTAGCTGCGTCACTGCCAAACTTACCCCTTGCCCTGTGCTGATCACCTTCTCTTGAAGCCGCTCGCCTTGTTCTTCGATATCACTAAGCACTAATTATCGACCAACACCGAACCTCTTACGCGCTAGGCCAGGTCTGATCTCTCTCGCGCCATAAGACCAACTGCCTGAACTACCACGCGAGTCCGTTCCCGAGATCTGCCCTCTGCCGCGTCCTAAGACTCCCTGTCCGAGATCCGCCCGGTTCCGCGTCCCAACATTGACTGTCCCGTACTACCACGCCGCGCTTTCCTGGGACCCGACTCGCCCCGCCTCTTAAGCCCGACTGTCCAGTCAAACACCACCAACGCAACGCCTCTCAAATCCTTACTACCTGACAAGGGTCCGTTTCTTATCGTTGATCCCTTTTTTATGATCCTCAACTATACCGCATGTGAACACTACAGTGCCAATATTTTCTCATATTTCATGGCTATTTCTTTACTCATATGCCTGTCACATAATTCTTATAAATTTGTCAACCTCTTAGAATTTATGAGTTTACTAATTGCAGAACGTTGGCGCCATCGTAGCGATAAGACAAACACATGTGGAAATAAGTAAGCGACCTAATGACTATACATTATTATTTAATTTGGTGTAGCCAGCAACACCATTACATTTAGTTTTCTGGTTCTTAATTTGGGTGGCGTTGTAGATTCAATATTAGTTTCGTAGCACTAATGGTGCGTTGAATTTGTGAGCTTAGAAACTTCTGTCTCTTTATCTCTCTTAAATTTAACCGAAATAAAAATAACTGTTTGGTTGCTGGCTATACTTTATATTAATTCGTATTTTAATGCCTCTTAAATATCTAGTTCTTTCTCGGAGGTCACGGTACAGTATGCTTCGCTGCTATGGAACTTCGGAGAACAATCGCGGTGGTGTACTTAAGTGGCTTCCTCTAGCCATTAGTGAAGAATCTCAGGCACCTCTGCTTGCCACAAACTCGACTCGATGGCTAAGAGGATGGCCTGTATTAAGATTTTACTACGAGACGAAATATTAATATTAATAATAAAAATAATAATATTCCTCAGAAGACACAGATACAAATACTGATTTTAGTCTCACGCTCACCATCAGCGCTCATAGCTCAGCGCATACTTTGTCAGCGCTGAGGCTCAGCGTGGCTCGTTTTAATATCGTACTGACCGCCTTACTGTACAGTCGACGATCAAAATGCGGAGTGTATTAATTATTGCTGCTTTGTACTATCTATCCCAAAATACAAATTGGCGAAGACGAAAACTCCATGTTCATCCATTGATTGAGCAGAGAGCCGTTGCAGGAGAATTTGTCTTGTTATATGGCACTTTGAAGGCTGACAAAAGTAAATTCTTTAATTACTTTCGAATGTCAAAAAGAACTTTTGACGAATTACTGGCAAAGATGCAGGATAAACTGGTCCATTGCAGCCTACGAATCGTGCCTATACCACCGATTGAACGACTCATCGATAACTCGACCTATATCCACTTCGCGATTCGCCATGACTGTACGCGCTGATGATATCCGCTCCGCTCGACACTAAAACGCTCACTGAAAGCAGAGGCGCTCGAGCGTTCGTCAGCGTTGACAGCTACGCGGGGCCGACGAGCGACGTGTACGTTTGCGTAGCTATCAGCGCTGATCACTGTGCGCGCTGATAGCTACGCGTCATTCAAAAACGCTTCCTAGAAGTTCATATATCTCGGCCATCAGCGCTGACGGTGCGCTGATGGCCGAGATATATGAACGTCGTTGCCGTCAGCGTTAAACTACAACCAGCCTAAGGCTACAGTTTTCAAAGAACTGGAAAGAACAACAAACTCCTGTACAAGTTAAAAACTGTATCACAGGCAGACGGGTCCTCTTAACAAATTTATGATTTGTGTTTTATAAATACAGCAACAGAATTACAATACCTATTAGTCAGTACACTATATAATCAAGTTATAAGTCCGCTGTATAAAGTTTATTACAAAATAAAATCCGCAGTATCCGGTTGAAATTAAAGCTAAATACAGATTAAAGGAACAAACAACAGTACAGATTCAAGTTAAACCAGTAGTAAATCGAAGTTCGACCTCTTGCTTCGTTCAGCTACAACTTCGTTTCTAAATTAGAAAACTAGTATTCGTTTTTTAAGTATATATATTTGTGCCATGAAATTTAGTTGCAATATAATTTAAATATGATGTCTATCTTATATATATGAGGTCAACATTTAGACCTCCAGAGCTGAAGCACATTGAGCCCTATTTATGATATTTTCCATAACTAGCTGTAACACTTCCTGCGATATGTTTCTTATTTAGGCTTTAAAGCTGCAAAAGTCTGTAGCTTGTTCACATACAAGTGAGATTTCAAATAACCCCAATGAAAGAAGTCTGGACAGGTGAGATCGGGTGATCTAGCAGGCAAATTGCCAAAACGAGAGATAATTTTGAAGAAAAATTATTTTCTTCAAAGTTGTGGTTTATGACACGCTGGCTGTACTCTAGACGATCTCGGTGATCAGTAGGCAGCAGTTGATGAGTCATCTGAGTTTTATATGGAAACATCTTCAATTCTTTTACCAAAATACGCTGCAGAGTCCGCCTGGAGATTCCCAATTGCATGGCACGTCGCCTCGTTGATGTTTCTGGACACTCTTCCACATTTTCGCGCACAGCTTCAATATTTTCGTCTGAACTGCCTGTTCTTGGTCTGTCAGACTTACGTCTATTCAATGTTGAGCCAGTTGCTTCGAGGCGTGCGGCAAAGCGTCGAATAGTGCGACCTACCGATGCCGGACGGTCGGGAAATCGTCGACGGAATTCACGTTGTGTTTTTATCACTTATGAATTACTCCGTAAAAACATTGACACTTTTATTCCACGTTCTTGGGGAGCTAAGCAGTCCATGGTTATTTTTAGTGAATTTCACATTTGATTACTACAACATTTTCAATATCAGAATGTCAGGTCAGGTGATCATGTGTCATAAAAAATATAAAGGATCTCTATAGGGTCATTACTTTTGCGCCACCTTGTATAAACCTCCCTCTTGAATCATTCTATCTATTAAAAAAATCGCATTGAAATCCGTTGCGTAGTTTTTAAGATTTAAGCATACATAGGGACAGACCGACAGAAGACAGACTTTGTTTTATACTATCTAGTGATAATAACTGTTTGAGTTCCTGTCACAGACGTCTTCCAACGTGAGCCGTCCCATAAAAATCTGTTTTTTTATAGACTCACGCCTGTATCCCCGAAGAGGTAGGCCAAAGGTGTAATATTAAACCCATTTCGTTATGGGGGTCGAGCCTATTGCCGGTACCGGGCACATCACCAGACTCCGTGCTGCTACTGAGAATTCAGAAAAATCCAGTAACACTTGCCCGACCCGGCAATCGAACCCGGGACCTCCGTTCAGCACTCGCATACGATTTTCACTGGACCACGGAGTCAGTCAATGTAAAATGTGTGTGTCCCTTAATATCGTAACTTAAGCTATTTTATATTAAAGTAACTGTAGCCAACACTACGTGTTACTTCAAGGATTTTGCGATGCAATACGTCCCATTCGAATGTGTTCTACCCTTAACAGTGTCACGATTATTTTGACGACGGATTGTTGTACGAGTGGGGAGTGGGAGTTGGTTCATTTGTCAATTCACTGTGTGCTAAAGAGTGTTTCTTTTTCACGTGTTTATACGTCTCGTTCAAATGTGTTTTACCCTTAACAGTGTCACGATTATTTTGACGACGGTTTGTTGTCCGAGTGGGAAGTGGGAGTTGGTTCATTTGTCCCTGTGTACTACAGAATGTTTCTTTTTCACGTGTTTCCACGAATGCGTTACTTTTGAGGGTTGTTTTATCTGTTCCAATTCGTAAATTTAAATGAAGCCGCTATTTTACATAATGAAGGTGATTTAAAAGGTATGAGAAGAGTTGTGATATTTAAATTATTATAGCGGTGATACCTATTTATAATTAATATGCGATTCAATATGTCGTGGGTTCAATAGAATTGACCAAATTGCTTACATCAATTGACTCATATCACAAAAATATCACCTGAAATTAAAATAGTGATATATCCATTCATAATATAAAAAAAATAAACACCAATAGATAGCGTCCTAAGGATGGTTTTGGTGGATAATGCACGCAGGTGGAGCCGCGGGCGAAGTTAGAGGAAAATAATTTTTATAAATGTATTTTATTGAAATTCATTCTAAACCAATTTCATTACAAAAGGCAACGGCCGCACTTATGGCACAACAAATATTTAGTTGATTAAAACTCAACATCATAAGTCATCGAACCTAAACACTCCGCGGGGGGGAACATTAGAACCCTTTTTTTTTTTTTTTTTTTGGTATCGGGTTGGAAAATCCTCATGGAGTCCCTCCGCCCCGGGGGAAGGACGAAGGGGACTGTCAGACTCTTACTGACTAAAAACCAACCCGTATTCCTCATGTACCCGTGTGTCGGAGGGTGGGGATTCGCATAAGCATTCGTCGCTACCCCCCGACGGGTATTGGCCCGCCAGATGGTCAGGCGGGCCCCGAACAAAACCCCCTTGGCGGCGGATGAAGGTGTTGGGCTCCGCCGCCAAAACACTCAGCGGCCGCAGAGGATAGGGAGGACGGCAACGCAACACCGCATCTCCTCTTCCTCTGCGGCCCCACCGCGACGCAACGATGGTGCGCCTCCATTTGGTCGCGGGAGATAGGGCGCGCGGCAACGCAACACCGACACGCCTCTCCTCCCGCGACCGCACCCGACTGCGAGGGACAGAAGAACTGTCCCTCGCACCCGCCCCTTTGGACGCATCCAGCGCAGGCCTCCGTCAAGCCCACGCGGAGCGTCCCCTCCTGGATCCCTCTTAGCTTCACCGCGGGTCACCAATCCACGGTTACTAAGCCCTCCCACCACGACAAGGTGGAGATCCCACGGGGGGAACATTAGAACCCTGTCTCTGTACATTTTTTCAGAAACAAGCTTTTTAAGTTGCGTAGTATGTCGAGAAGTTTATTACTTGCTAAAGGTATTTAATGCTTTGGAAAATGCTTGAGGTAGCGGGACACATCTTATTCCATCACATTTGGGCATAACAGTGGTCGTTACCTTAGCCATGATGTAGTTATTTCAGCCTAATCTACAGTGCGTAATCTATAATTTATATGGCGTTCCTTTCGCAGTATATTGTTTCTTTTTTTTATAAATGAAACTAATTCTATAGAACGACTTTGGTAGCCAATTCGATTTGAATTTCCTGAAAGCAAAGGTATTTACGTTTTAACGTCGTAAAAGTCCTATTTATTAATTTTTCTCGACTTTGTTGTTTCATATTTACCGAGTGTTCCAATGTGCCTATATATTTATGTTTCTACAATTGCTTACTTTTTGAAATACATATTCTTTTAATAATCTTCAGACGGTATTATATTTGGACCATAGTTTGAGAAATAATGTAAAAACAGTTATTGATTCACTACGCTAAAGTGGTTAACATCTTACTTCTAAATTTGCATTACTTTTAATTTCTTAGAACCTAATGTAAGATCATGATTTTAGCATTCCGAATCGAATCAAAGCAAGTAATTCTTCGTGAAAAATGTATACGTACTGTGTAATTAATTGATATAATAAGTCTTATTTTGCCAAAGATATAAAAGAGTTAAGCTAGAATCTAAGGTCACTTTTACTGTGAAGAAAGGCGTAGGTCAGTAAACTGACAGAGGTAATGATGAATGACTCAAATCTTCAACTCTTAAGGACGAGACACTTTTCACCTAGGTATTTGTGATACTTTTTCTCTATTAATTAATCCTGTCATAACTAACTATGTATCATCATCAGCTCTTTATACTGTCCCACTACTGGGCACGGGCCTCTTCCCATTATGAGAAGGATAAGGCCATAGTCCACCACGCTGGCCAAGTGCGGGTTGGCAGACTTCACATGTCTTTCCAGAACATTATGGAGAACTCTCAGACATGCAGGTTTCCTCACGATGTTTTCCTTCACCGTTTAGCAAGCGATAATTTAACAATTTATCTATCTATCTATCTATATCGTCACACCTGTCTCCCATTGGGGTAGACAGAGACTATAGAACGCCACATGCTTCGGTTCAAACATACCTCTTTCGCTTCCTCGACATTCATTAACCTCATCATGCATGCGTGTCGGTTATAGGTACTTTTAATTTGGCCCTTTTTCAGTACGTCACTTATTTGGTCAGCGTACGTCCGCCTAGGGCGTCCCCTACCGACATTTCCATTCATTCTCGCACGATACACTCCTTTCGTATTTCTTCTTTCATCCATTCGTTCCAAATGTCCAAACCAACGCAACATTCCTTTTTCAATCTTTGTCACTACATCTTCTTTTAGACCACACTTCTCTCGTATCACAATATCAAATTAACAATTTAATACGCACATAACTCCGAAGTCACCGGTGCGCGCCGTGGATTCGAACCCGGACCCTCTGCGTAGCAGTCGGTCGGTCTCTCCACTAGGCTATCGCTGCTTGTGACGAATAACTATGTATTGTATACTCTTAAGTTTATTTAACCTTTCCTAATCTAATTAAATAACGTATCCAAGGTTAAAGCCTTAGATACGTTAAAGAGGTAGCAAGTACTTAAATACTTGCTATCTCTTTTTTTGACCAGCTTATATCGGTAAAACTGGTAATCATGTAAACAAATCGTGATAGTTCTAAATCTTTTTTAAATTCGATACTGCTTACGATATTAACTTGTCGGCAATTCAAGTAGTGTTTAACTACTTTATTGCATAAAAATAGTAACATGATAGGAATGTTGCATCGTTAGCAAATCTGATGTCATGGTACGATTCTCATAAGAGCAATAAAGTTCACTTCAAGCGAAAATGGGTCCCTTTGGCCTGATGGCCATCGCCCTCAGGCCAAAGGGAGACGACCCGCGACATACAGAACACTTCCATGTTGCTCTGCGCTCTGTAATATATTTTAGCTCGCGAGCATGTTATTGCCGCGGCCGCCAGAGAGAAAAGTGGCCATGACAGTGTTGCCAGCCAGAGGACTGCAAACTCAACCAACCATAGACAATTTAGAAAATAAAGCAGCCCATTCACGCTAATATTAAATTTAACGTCGAAAAATTGCCCAATTTTTTCCAGCCAACCTCAGTTATGTTGGCACATGAGAAGTCCAGTTGCTTTTTACATGAGGCACATTGTACTCCGTCATTGAAATGATTACCGCATGCACTGCACTGCATCATACCTAATGTTTTACTACAAAATATCTCTGGAGGTAACACAAGGTGACGCACGGATGTGTGTTGATAGCGCAAGCGCTCAGACGAGACTGACTTATATCCCGAAATCATAAGTTATTTATGCATCGTGTTCTTCAATACCTCGTATAAATTAATGAAGATTTAGATTTGAAGCTTTGTGTACTATGATTTGAATGATACAATATGAAAATATTGTCCCTTCCAACTAAAGCAAAAGCTGAAACTTAATATGGTGTATTTTCCGCTAAGTCATCATCATCGCCCTAGCGCTATCCCGGTCGCATCCAAGACTGAAACGCCTTTGAGCCCGAGGTCCGCTTACTGGTCCAACCAGATATGAAAAGATATCAATTTTTCCACTGAGCGACTGCCGTCTGACCTCCGCAACCCAAAGGGATAGCAATATTCCATGGTTTAGACCAGTACCAGTTTATTTGAGGGTACTGACTCCCCGTAACGACTGTCAAAGATCTTCATGACAGCCGGGACCGACGGTTTAACGTGCTCTCCAAGGCACGAGGCAAGTGATAATTAACAATTTAATACACACTTAGCTTCGAAAAGTCATTGGTGTGCGCCGTAGATTCAAACCCGATACTCTCAGCACATGAGTAAATAAACTGAACAGAGAGACAGCTTCTTAAGAGCTTGTAAATTTGTTACCTATTTTGGTAAGGTTGTCACAATAGGTTAAGACAAATCGCTTGTTCGGTATACGACAGATTCTGGATTGGACAGATTCGTGATTTGGCAGATTCCCAATTCGACAGATTCGTGGATTGGGCAGATTCTTGGACGCGACGGATTCACTATACGGCAAAGATACAGTTGTAAATAAAATAGCGAGTGGAACCAAAAAAGGCATGCACCTAAAACTTTTAAAAGCACGGCATAAAAATATACATTTGTTACCAAGGACACGACGTGACGACGTGATTTATTTGACATTCCCAACGATACCACTAATAGTGTTGAATATTTTCTGGTAATATGATCTTTTTTGCTAATAAACATAGGAATCTCCTTTAGCTATTATGTGCCACTAGTTTTACCACGGGGATAGGTATCTAAAATAAGTTTAAAAAGAAATTGTGTAAGACAAATGAACGTCTACAAAACAAATGACTATTAAATGATAAACTATCGATAGGGCTTACAAAAAACAGGTGCATGCGATTTTCGACCTTATTGACAATTCATGACAGACTTTTTTTTGGTATTTTCTTGCTTTCTGACATTGATACGTTAATAAAATTATAAATTCTGAGTTACGTCAATAAGGTCGAAAATCGCATGCACCTGTTTTTGTAAGCCCTATCGATGGTTGATCACTTTCTGATAGTCATTGGTTTTGTAAACATTATTTGCTTTTACACAATTTCAGAACTAATGAGTTCATGAGGATCCTCTGGGGGATCGCGCTTGGAGATCCTGGTGGACAACGTGCAAACATGTTAAGTATTTAATTGCCAACATTGACAATATTTATTTCAAGATCGAAATATTCGCGAAACTTTTGCTCGAGCAATTCAACAAATGCGACAAAATTATCAGGAGGTATACCTAATTAAAAAACACAATTGTACGTTACCATCGTTAAAATCTTTATAATGACTGAATTATTTCATCTAGTATTATTCATACACACAGTACAATAAACAACCATTATTAATAATAAAACACCACGTTTTTACATTAAAATATTAAAACTTGCAACGTACAAAACAAACAACGTGCGTCGTAATAACCCTTAGATTGTCAACTGCCTGTGCCTACGTAAACCGGATTTTTCCAGTCTCGCCGCGTACACGACAAGCGGCCAGTGGTCACGCACACATAAGCCACGTGCTTGTAGTAGTGCAACCGATTCGCGCTGTTGTATGAAGCTGTGTCTCTGTTCCGTTTATCTACTCATGTGACCCTCAGCATGGCAGTCCGTTGGTATCTCCGCTAGGCTATCGCTGCCTCCTGTATTTGCCGCTAAGTAACGAAACTAATATCATCTGTTGTCAAAAATTACCACGTAAACTTTAATGTGTTACTGGAATTATTTCATAAATTTTGTGGTGCAAAGTGTGCCAATCTATCAATGTCAATATTTACTCAACATAATTACGTGTCTAGGCACTTTGTGGAAGAAATATACGTCTTTCTCGTGTTTTTTTTTCTTTCAAAATAGTTTGATGTTACTCTTCTGCTGCAATTTTGGTAGTCAAAATTAATCTACTTATATGTTTTAAAAGTGTTCCACATAACTTCTCGCCTCCTTCCAATTTTTAATTATTTTGTACATTTAAGATACCATTGTAAAAATAGTATAATATTTATATCCTCGGAAAGCACGTTAAGCCATCGATTTCGGATTTTATAAAGACCGTTGACAGTGGTTAATAAGTGATTAACGAAATAATTGAACATATTATATTTTCTATTCATGGAATATCGCTATCGTTTTGGGTTGCGCAGGTGAAAAGCCAGTCGCTCTGTAGAAAAACTAATATTCGGTCAAATCTGGTTAGACTACTAAGCTAACCACAGACGGCAATGCGAAAGTATTGGGTGTGCCCGGGATAACGCTAGGAAGGTGATGATAGTGGTACCTAATTGTAATGTGCTTACTCAATTAGAAAATCATGATATGTTAATCGCTTTAGAAAAGAGCCGCTGTGGTTTTTTACAGTCTGTGTTACTCAGATTCATATAAGGATACATCCAAATCTCTTTACACATTTATACGATACAGAAAGTTACAGATATTATACCTATACAAAATCAAAAACATCACACTCCTTTTTAAAAAAATTGTGTTAAATACACATTTGTTCAAACATTGTAAACCTAACCAAATACTCAACAAGTACAAATTGATAAAAATAATACATTGCTACAATTTCAGCCCATTAAATAATTCAAAGAGGGACTACTAATTAAAAGATGATTAAATAAATTTTATTTTTCTTGTGTATACGTACCTTACCGCCGCGGGCAAGAGTTGTACTTCAAATTATGAAAACGTTATACTACTGTGTGTGTGTACTGTGTCTACGTTATGTACTGTGTATATATATTATAATTGTTTCAGGCTTGTGTGAAGATATAAAGGTAAATTTCAAGGCTGTTTTTTAAGGTAGGTATAAACATTTCGTTATTATTTTGTCTTGTTTACGTTTTGACTAAGTTGAAATTAAACGTAGGTTTGTTATTGTGGGAATATTGTGACTGATTTTGTTGCAAATATATAAGGTTTTAATGACGCCTTTGTGTGAAATATTTATACAGTAATTATAAGGACATATTTTCAAGCGACACTGTTTGGACACATGGAGAGGATGGATGACTAAAGACTGACCAAGAAGTTATATAAGTCAAGAGTGAATGGGAGAGGAGGAAGAAGAGGACCTCGACGGACGTTCTCTGACCAGATTGGAGACATTCTAAAAAAAGGACAGGTTAGAAGTACCCTTAACCGGAGAGCATGCCTGAGCAATTTGATGGGAGTGAATGAAGCAAGAGAGATAGGTCAGGATTGTTGCAAATGGCAAATGGCATTCCGTTGTCTCTGCCTACCCCTCCGAGAAAGAGACGTGAGTCTATGTATGTATGTATGTATTTTCAAGCGACGCGCTTTATTATTATAGGCCATCGAAGCCCCTCGCCTTCAGGTAGTCTACTGTTTTATATCTCACTAGCCGAGCCTGTGGCCACCAGTTATTCAATGCTATTGCTCGGTTCACGTGGCTTGTATCGTGATGTTATGTATAATATCATGCTAAAAGATATGAGCCTTATTAAGGAAGCCTTTCTCAACAGGGTACTCTTTATTGACATACACGCTGATGACAAGTGGGTAGAAAATTTAAAATTATATCGTTTTATTTTTTGAAGTAAAAGCAACTAAGTCAACAAAATATTTACGTAATTTCTCAGACGGTTTATCATTCGTATGAGCTACGAAGTCGTTTTGCACTGAACCGTTTGCAATGTAAACTGTAAAATTGAGCGCACCAAGTATTGGCCTAGATGGGAACCGAGTACACAGCTAAGTTTACTCACATATCTAAATATTTGTTAGTGCGGCTTTTAGCTAAACGACCAGTTTGTTGGTTCTGAAAAAACTGTAGTCAAGTTTCCGTTTGATGTATCAGATTTTATACTCACTATCATTAAGAGCATATTGTAGTCCACTGCTGGATCTAAGCTTTTCCAATAACACGCTACTGAGCTAGATAGAATGCCAGCCCTTCGAATCCAGCTGCTGCTAGCTACTTTGCGTGAACCGTTCAAAACATCGAGTAATAAAGACCTATTCACACCTTAAGTAGTTACGTTAAATAAAGCGATTAAGAACATAAACGGCCCTGTCACGACCTTGCCGCTCTGAGCGGCGGTTTAGCGCAGGGCGGCGAGCGGTAAGATCAGATGTATGAAAACGTTCGAAGCACGCCACGAGCTGCCGCGCACAGCGATAACGCGCGCGTTTTTTTTGGCGCGAATGGCTGCGCGGTGAGCGTCGCGGCGGGCGGTGCGGCGAGCGGCGGGAACAAATGTACTGCGACCGAGTCCGACGCCACGACTCCGAGCGGCACAGACAGCGTTATGCGAGGGACGAACTAGGCGGTTAAACTATTGGTTAAATATTTTGTGGCGGTAATGAATACATTTAAAGTCGAAATTTTAAAACGGTCGCGTGTATGGATAGCAACACATCCGCTGTATAAATACAAAAATGTTAATAAAACGTTGCGAGATGTAATGAAACAATGTTTTACAGAATATAATGTTAGGTTTAATATAAATCGTAAACATTAAAACATTGTGTAATGTACATATGTACCTATTTAGGTACAGACACAGCTACTATGAAAGTTAAAAGGTGGTTTACCTACCTACTTAACGTAATCTACGTTGTGTAGGTACCTATTCAACGCCTCATTAATTGTGAATATGCATTATTCATTTGATATAAAATACTTGTAAGAAATGAAGATCCAATGTCGACAATTTTGTAAGTATACCGTATAGTTACATAAAGATATTTTGGTTATCGCCATATTTATGGATAACTCCGTCGGCCCAAATACGTCCACATTTGCCGCTGCGTTTACCCATAGTAAAAATAGAATAGTAGGATAGCTTCATACAAATCGGCCGCCGCCGCCGCGCTGGCTTGAATGTATGCGTGAGTCGCCGGGGCGCCGTGTACGCACGCACTTTTCACGCACATAATCTCACGAGCACGGCAAGCTCGGCGAAAGGATGCGCCGCGCGTCTGATCGCGCGCATTCATGTAGGTACTACACTGCTCGCCCGCTCGATTTGTTTATGTACATTCAGTTTTGTAATAAACGTTATTAATATTATACAATGTGTTAAACGACAGCAAATCAAACTTGTTACATTTTTCTCGATATAAAGGGAATTTAGATAGTTATATAACGCTTAGCTAGTCAGTAGTTATTTGAAGAAAAATATATGCAAGCTTAAATTCTGTAGTATTCAGCGCAATCACTTAAAAAAACGGCGAAAAAGCGCGCGCGCCGACAAAGCCGGCGCCGCGTTGTAAACACGTGACAACCCGTGCGTCAACGCAAGAGTAGGCAATTAACTCGCCGAGCGGCCTTAGCTAGCTTACTATTCTGTTTTTACTATGGTTTACCGCTACAGTGGGGTCGTGGCGTGTACGACGCTCTGCCGCGCCGCCTGCCGCGTCGCTCGCCGCTTAGACCGATCTCGTGAACAGGCCCAAAGAAACCAAATATGCTATCTCACACCTGAAAAAAACAGAATTTAGCCTCATTACGAAAATCATAATTATGCCCCTTATGACTGCCTCCGTGGTCCAGTGGTTAGCGTATGCGACTGCTGATCGGAGGTCCCGGTTTCGATTCCGGGGTCGGGCAATAGTGTTACTGGGTTTTTCCGAATTCTCAATAGCAGGACGGAGTCTGGTAATGTGCCCGGCAACGGCAATAAGTTCGACCTAAAAATTCATGGCGAAATGTGGGTTTAATATTACACCTCTGCCTACCCCTTCGGGGATATAGGCGTGAGTCATTAAAAAAAAATTATAATACATTTTATATCTTATGAAAATGCAAAATATCTAAATATATTTTAATATAAAATGGAAATATACATACCTAGCTAACTACCTTATACCTACCTACCTCTGACTAATTACTACTAGTTAGTAATAGTCATAAAATATGTCACCTAGCTTTGTAAAAACATGCGCCAAGAATTTGTTAGCGTAGAGTACATTGGTGAACTGCATCGTATGTTTCCATTTAACGCATTCACATTAACGCGTACACGTACTCGCCGTACATTTGTTCTACTGTACATTCCCGTGAATATGGCCCGTGCCACACAAAGCTTCTAAAATTCTTCCACTAAAACCTTTCGAACGTTCCACAACACTTCGCTTAAACGCAGTGTTCGCGAGTTGCCAGAAATATGTGGTGACGTCGAAAGATTTGCCAGATTTGAGACTAATAGTTATAGGGAAGCTGTAAGGCAGCGATAGCCTAGTGGAGACCAACAGGCTGGTCATGTAGAGGGTATCGGGTTCGGATGTACGGAGCGCACCAATGACTTTTATGCATTATGTGCATTTTGTATTGTTACTTTTATTATCGTTTGTCCCGTGCCACGGAGAGCACGTTAAGCCGTGTCGGTCCCGGTTGGCATGAAAATCTGTGACAGTCGTTATAGGCCGTAAGTACCTCTAAATCATCTGGCACTAGTCTAAACCATGGAATATCACTACCTTTTCGGTTGCGGAGGTCAGACAGACAGTTGTTCTGTGAAAAAGCTAAAAATTCAGCTAAATCCGGTAAGACTAGTAGGCGGACCTCAGGTTGAAACTGGGATAACGCTACACGATAAAACAAAGGAAGGTGATGAGCTATATCGACGCTATATTAAGCCAGCAGGCTACATAGATGATTATCTGATAAAGATCTGTTTAGGATTTATTATATACTTTACTACCTGCTGCCCATTAATTACCGCTGCCTGTGAAAAACTTGCAACGCCTTGCAACATACAACTAGCGTTAGCGTCAGGATCAAGATCGTGGAACGTGGTGAAACAAAGGTATGTGGTATATATCCCGCAATAAAATATACAACTAATAGGCTTGTGTCCTAAAATGTATTTAGCGATTGATTCGTTCCTTTATTAGATGTTAAACTGAAATACCTGATTTTTCTTCGAAAATCGATCAGCAACATTACGAATTACGGCTTTTTAAAAACTTTTTTGTATTTGAAACGAAAGCTCTGTAAACCATCATGGCGCTTGAGTGATATCACAAAGTCCAAAACAAAACAAACTGTGAATGAAGTCTGGTCTTATGTACTCACATTATTATATTGTAATATTCGATTCATAGAGATATTAAGAATAGAGTGGCAGAGTGGGGCCTATTCGTGTCCGCCGGTGGGAGAGAGAACGCAACATTAAAAGCCCCCTGCATCTCTCTCTAACAATACATGCACAACATTAACATTACGCAGTGGCGTGCTACCTGTAACTATTATTTAAATCAGTTTATTAGTAATCAATAGTTTAAAAGTTGTTTTTATTGATACACGAAGATAGTTTGAAGTGACAAAAAAGTTTATATATTTTTAAACTATTGATTACTGATAAACTGATATAAATAATAGTTGAAATTAAAAATGTTTGCAGATTTATTTTATTTAAGGCTAGTTTCAGAGCCACGCGTTTGACCGGCGCCGGCCACACGTGCGCTTACAATGACACTAGATTAGAAGTAGCGTTTCATAGTCACTCAGTTCAAACGCGCCGCGTGTGAAACGCGCGCCCCGTCGGCCGGCGCTGCCGAAGCTCCCTACATTGCAAAGAGAAACGCGAACTCGTTTCACAGTGGTCCGCGCGCCAAACGCGCTGTTTGACCCGTGCTAGCCGACGGCGCGTGCCGCGCGTGATAGATTTGTTGAAATATATTGTAAAGATATTCAAAAATATATCAAAGTAAGTACGTCTAAAGTATGTGTGTCCCATTTGTAAGTACCTATTTATCATCCCAGCAAAAGCTCGGTATAAAACTGTTATAAATCTGGCTAGAATTTATATAATTGTTATTTCTACGTCGAGTTTTAGGTTAAGTTACAATAAGATCGATTTTAGAATTATTCACATATGTCTCTATCAAGATATAACCATATATATTGTATCATTAACTATATATAGCCTAAACATATAGTAAATGAACATAAATGGATTGTATGTTTTGAATTTATAGTGTTGCCAATTCTAAATAGACAAATTGGTTTGACGTTTGACAGTTGACACTGTCAAACGGGTAAATAGAGTATAAAATATGAACAGACTCTGCTCAATGTTCAGTTTCGCTCCGGCAACGGCTAATTAAGGTACGATATAATTCTGACTATTATATTATTGTGTTTCACAATTCTATATTGCTTCTGTGGTGTTAAATAGAGTATTGTCAATAGAAATAATGTAGAAGCAAAGTAATATAGTGTAGCTATTGTATAATTGATATTGTGGGTGGTTTTATCACTTGTGAGATGTTATAAGTTTAGAACTTGGGATATCATATAATAGAATCGATTCATATGCTGTTAAATAAGCTATATCAATTATATGTACCTGTGGTGAATATTACAGTGGTAAATATTGAATATATCCATAGTAAATATACCTGGAATAATAATAAAAGATATACCTGTGGTCAATATTACTAAATGAATTATATTGTTGCTAATCCATTGTATTAATGTTATATTTGATATGATATTGAACTACCCACAATCTTGCTACCCAATATTATAAATATGATATAGTTTGTACTGCTTTTATAAACAATGACTATTAAAAGACTTGCCAAGAGTGGCGGTAAATGTATCTTTATCTAAAATATATTCTTGTGACAAACTGAATAAATGAAAGTAAGAATTGATAGTTGTCTCTTTTATTTTTCAAACCATTGACAAATATGGCTAAAATACTACATATAGGCCATATACCTTGTATATATATATAATAACCCTTCTATTACGCGCATCTCTCTGAAACCAGCCTTACTTTATTAATTGAATTATTATTTGTAAATACATATAAAATATGAAAGGAGTACAATTCAAATTTAAAGCGATGTCATAACCAATTAAATATAACTACAAAAGCATTATTTATGAATTCATTACAATGTTGCATATTTTTCTAAACATTTATTTTATAAAAAGTAATTACATATTCATTGTGTCGTCCTTTTACTCGTCCTTGCATATTCATATCTTATTGTGATGATCACAGTGATGATGGGCAGTTGGGTGCGGGCGTCTTTATATGGATTTATAAAGAAAACCTTGGGAAAGGACTAAACCCAGCAGTGGACTTAGGCCACTTATTTTGATACTTCGATTTGAGCCTTAATTCACAAATCTATCCTAGTAATCGTCAATTCATTTACAAAAACCTGAGGTTAGACAATTCAACAGAAAAGGTGCCTAATTATTTACCTACTAATTATTTACGTCTTTAATCTAAAACTCATGGTTATTTACAAACCTGCCACCATCCAATATTCCAACTTTTGACTACGAACCAAAGATAAACAAAGTAAAGCAATTGAACAAGCGCTTTTAAAACGCCGGCTCTTTTAATACTTAATCGCTTTTGCAACACTCGCAGGAAATTAAGAAATAGACGGGAAAATTAAATCGAAACTAAAGCTATAAATACATGCCTATTTTATTCACAGGCCAATCGACTTATTACAAAATGAATTGTGAGTTTTGAGCTAACGAATTGCGGAATAAACAGATATTGTAACTAAACATTTTATGTGTGCAGGTAGATCTTCTGATATTCGAGCGTTCTTTGTCTTACCAAGTGGCTTATGTTACAGGAATTATTCAACATGTAAAAGTCGGCGTACAAAACAATTAATAATTCGTAAATACGATGTATACGAATTATTAATTGTTTCTTGCTCTCTGCATGTATCTCACTTATAACGCTGATCTCGAAACCGATGCGTTTAACCGTATACGGCGTGACCTTGCGTTCGACCGCATAAACTGCGGCACGCCGCATTGCGGCTAGCCGCTAGTGCATTCACGCTCTAAGCGAATAGGTGCAAAGGACCTATAAGAGAGACTCACACATACCCTCTATAGACACAAAGATACGGCGGATGTGCCCTAAAGTTGGGTTTTCTCTGTGAAGACACAAAAGATAGGTAGATGGAAAAATGCTGGCACCAACCAGTGCCTTCGGCTCGAGGCATTAAGACCTTACAGGGAATATAAATACTTAAATTAGGATCACGTTATTTCCTGTTTCTTACATTATTCAGGACTAATTGTCAGACATTACTTATCTATATAATGGTATATTACTTAATAATACATTAAAAGTATTTGTTTTATATGACGACTAAAAGTTACTAGTCTGTACATCACTTTAGTAAATCTTAAACGCCGTGTATTTTACTTAGAAACTGTGCTTTGAATAATTAAAAGTCTTTAAATTCGCATTATATACCGTGAATCTCAAATCAATGTTAATCTCTACAGTTAGAGTAATTTTAGAGATGTAATAATTATATTTAAAATATAATTAAAATATTCAAAGCACAGGTTCTAAGTAAAATACACGGCGTTTAAGATTTACTCAAGTGATGTTCAGACTAGTTACTTTTAGTCGTCATATAAACAATACTTTTAATGAATTATTGAATGAAGGATATTTCGCCACGCCCTATCATTAACGTAGGATCTGAAAAAAAAACATTTTTTGTTTTATTATTCTAAATCACTTAGAATAGCGTTACGAACAGACCCATTGTTTTAAATTTCTAGATTTGCATCTATTAACGAAGATAATTACGTCAACATTGTCATAACTGATAATTGTGTTCGTTCAAAATAGTAGGTACTTACTTTGCGACGTTATTGATGGCGCGAACTGAGCGAGCGCGTGGCCCGATCTGCCACTTGCCGAGTTAATGGCGGGAGAAGCACACGCGTAACATCGTTAGTGTTCGAAAATTTATAATAGGTACTATATACCTTTTTACATAAATTTGGTTGTTATACCAATTTATTGTTGTTATTCCATGTAAAAAATGAGGATCAGGCACATCCAACATTAATGATCGTATATTATAACATTCATATTGACGGATCAGCTACATCCGGCGTTACTGATTGCAAACCTAATATTGTTTCTTGTAGTATATGACACACCTGACGTTATTGATCGGTCATCTTAAATTTTTAAAGTAGGATATGTCACATTCATCATTGATGATCGCCAATTATTAAATAGGTTGTGTCCGATGTACCAATTATGAAGTTATGGATTGGCGATCATAGCAAAATTATAATTTTTTGATCTACAAATACTTATAATGTAACTTTTATTGGTGTGTTGAGAGATAAATTAGATACACGGTATAGTTGGTTGCAAAATATAATTATTCTTCAAGCGTTACACAAGTATATAACCTGGTAGCAACTATTAAGAGCTAAGATCTCAGGGCAGGGTAGGCAGGCAGGCTGACGAGGCTTCGGTGCTGCAGCAGAGAAGGCAGCACTTAACTTTGGCAGCGTCCAGGATCCAAGAGGGATGATTCGCTGTCGCGCCGCGGTATTTATGTGCCGCAGGTAAGCGAGCCGGCCAGTCAGAAGTAGTGGGAGTACCGCGACGACTACCACGTCACACACTCCTCCCTTTAGGCCGGAATTTTTCCTGGGGGAAAAATTCCCTGGCCCCCTGCCGCCGACAGCGCCTGGAACAGAGAAGGAGAAGTGGTGTCAGTCTTTTATGTGCCAAACACCACCTAAAAGAAATTTGGTTATGTATAACCCCCCAACCTTTCATACATCACGCATTCAATGGACCCCTCTAATAACAAAAAAATCCTTCATATCTCGCACACATGCCAGACACACTCACAACCAGTGCACTAGCTATCATTCAAAACAATCAAGCTTGAATGCAAAACACATCAAGGATTACACTTAACTGAGATAGTCTAGTATGGTAGATGAATAAGTGTGTCGGGTCATCCCTGTCCCTCTAATATGGCGAGAGGGATGATGGCTGGCACATGCGTCATACTCGTGAACGGGTGCTACTTGCGATGACTGCTCGATGACGGTCTTGCGGGCTGGTATTAGATTTTAATATTTAACTGCATCATTTCCATCATGGTTCTGATCACTTTCGCGGATTGCCTGCATTATTAGGTATATATAATGTAAGTGGATGCTCCTGTTTCACCATGTCTATTCTGAGGAGGCTAACCAAATGAACATCAAAAGTATTATGCCTGAGTATTATTAAGTACAGTTAATATATACAAGTGATATAGAAGGTGTAACAGTTGCAGCACCTTACAAAATGTAAATTATGTGTATTATGCAAAACCTGGCGATGAAAAAGAGTGACCGTGAGTTTTATTGCCCGTTCTTTCTCATGGTTCTACCTATTGCTTTGCGAACGTGGCAGTAAATGTAGAGTCTATAAGTAATTATTTTATAAATTTATTATTTTGACGTTCATAAGCGTCACATTGTGACCCAAATGAATAAAGGATTTTGAATTTGAATTTTAATTTAATAATTTAACATTTACTAGGGACACTCTTCAAAACAATTGTTTAGAATTCTTATATATAAGTTAAGTTATATAGAATACAAAAGAGCTGCTCAGTTTATGAAGTAACAATTATAATGCTACTGCATAAAAACAATTAAAATAAAAGGTCCGCTTCGACAACAAAAGAGTGAGTGACAGGTCATAAAACTCAACGCAGGTAGTCGAGACAAATGTAGACGAGAGTAAGCCTTAAGTGCGCGGGATAAGGTATTATTTAGAAGGCGCGCTAGCGGCTCGCTAAATAGAATGGGTTAATATCATAATCTCCGAACCTACTTTATAACATAACGTAAACAAAGTGATTAGTACAACAAGTAAAATAGATTCAAGAAACTTCGAACCCGTGAGACGCATTTGATTACCGTTTTAACCACTGAGTCAAAACAAAAAGATCTTAAAGATAGAACAAAAAATCGGTTTTACTATAACGACCATTATGGACTGTGGGTGAGCAGAAGTAATTATAACTACAAATTTGGCGAGAATTTTGTATGAGATAATCTATTGTTTGTAATTAATTAATTTTAAATCTTTAATATGCCATTGTAATGGTGTTGCTGGCTACACCAAATTAAATAATAATATATAGTCCTTAGGTCGCATATTTGTTTCCACATGTGTTTGTCTTATTGCTACGATGGCGCCAACGTTCTGCAATTAGTAAACTTATAAATTCTAAGAGGTTGACAAATTTATAAGAGTTATGTGACAGGCATATGAGTAAAGAAATAGCCATGAAATATGAGAAAACATTTACACTGTAGTGTTCACATGCGGTATAGTTTAGGATTATAAAAAAGAGACAAACCATAAGAAATGGACCCTATCAGGTAGTAAGAGGTCAGGGGCGTTGCCTTGGGGGTGTTTGACTGGACAGTCGGTCTTAGGAGGCGGAGCTAGTCGGGTCCCAGGACAGCGTGACGCGGTAGTGGTGGTGTTTGACGGGACAGTCAGTCTTAGGACGGGGAAGAGGGCAGATCTTGGGAACGGACTCGCGTGGTAGTTCAGACAGTTGGTTTTATGGTGCGAGAGAGATCGGACCTGGCCTAGCGCGAAAGAGGTTCGGTGTTGGTCGATAATTAGTGCTTAGTGATATCGAAGAACAAGGAGAGCGGCTTCAAGAGAAGGTGATCAGCACAGGGCAAGGGGTAAGTTTGGCAGCGACGCAGCTAAAAGTCCGGTGAGTGTCTGTTATTCACTTTACTGTAATTTATTGCATGAACTGTATAACATTAATAACTCTGTTGTGTATCTATGTCTATATCACACCATATATGTATACCAGGCTGACTAAAATATAAAGTTCTCTATGAGATATTGTACATAGTTATATTATTAATAACCGCGTGTACCATTAGTAGTGGTTCGTACCTTGTTGATGATGGATGTGAAGACGAGCGATGTATGATGGGAGTCTCCGTATTCGCGATCAGGTGGTAGAATGCAGGACTTTCACAATCGCTGTCTAAACCTGCGTACAGGCCAGTACATAGCAGCTGACAAGGTTTTAAAGAGCGAAAGAAGAGGCACCTGTCGGTCACGCGGTAACAGTAAGTCCCGGCGGCTAATCTAGCGGCGATTGTAACGAGAGCTTCCCTGCAAACTATGCGCGATGGCTTAATACGTTTTAATTGACTATGTTTGTATGGGCTTCAATGTTGTGACTTGCGGCAAGGAGGCATTTTGTGACATCAGTTCTGAGACTGTTACTGTACGCTCAATACTATACACTGGATATCGCTGTAATACTCGGCGCCGATAATACTATATGACTAATATACCTGGATCATGTTCTCCGTCTCCCTGGAGCTGCCGTCTCTGAGATACGCTGCCTTGTACTCAAGTACCAATATGTGAAGCATGAATATATGGAGAGTGATTTTGTGAAGACAAACCAATACTAATGTATCGCTGTCTTTAGTATTTTGATGTCCACTTTCATTCAATTATAAGCATTTACGTTTGGTAAATGCTGTCAGCAGAGGAATATAAAGTAAGGACGAATTCCATGGTCCTGCGCGGGGAGGGGCGCGGGAAACTGGCCACAAATTGCTTGGCAGGCTGAATTTGATATTTTAAACCCAGTTAATAAGAAAGCTAAAATTTTAATCAGCCTGGGGTCGATAGGATTCCGTTACATTTGGTGCCGTGACCAGGATCCTCATCATAAAATGTTCTGATTCACTTCAGAACAACGAGGAAGAACTAAAGAGTTACTACACAAACACAACGTAGAAAAATACAAACACAACGTAGGAAAATAACAATACACAACGTAGGAAAATATCGATCTAATAAGGCACAACTTCAATAATCGATAAGGGAAATTCAATAATCGATAGACGATCATGTTCATTTCAGAAGGACGAAATAATATTTAAGCAATTATCTCAATATTTAATAGTCCGAGGGGGGCGATATTGCGCCTAAGTGCCACACTTTCCCATGTGTTATTTATTTTTATGGCACTGTGGTTCCTCTTATAATATCGCTGTATCTTGAAAGTAAACATATAACTGACTACATATGTTGAAACTCTTTACATAAATGTTGCTCATGCGTGTCATTTATACTGTATGTCGAGTTCGAGTCTCGACAGTGGTTATATTATTGGGTACAGAGAAATTCTTTCCATAAAGCGCGGCAATCATCTTAATATTTAATAATCGGAGGAGAGCTCTCTCGCACGTGTTATCTATTTTAATAGCACTTTGGTTTCTCTTATAACATCGCTGCATTTCGAAAGTAATCATATAATTGGCTACATAGATCCACTGCTTTATATAAAGCTCATGCGTGTCATTTATACTGTATGTCGAGTTCGAGTCTCAACAGTGGTTATATTATTGGCTACAGAAAATGCTTAACGTTTGAATATATCGAGTTCGACTCTCGATAATAAGCATATTATTGGTTACAAGCACTTGCGTATCAGGTTCGCTGTTTGAGTCCGATTCGTGATGCAGACTAGCGATGGTTAGAACTAATTTTGGATAAGGAAAGAGAAGGATTTTATATAATATAGATTATATTTATAGGATATCTGGTGTAGGACATTAACATGGCTTGAGATTAATGTATAATGCACACGAGAATATTCCGTGGAACACCTAGGTGTAGTTAAATCAGGTTAGACTCCTGAGCAATGTCTGTGACGATAACTATATTGTTGTGCAACGTCAACAAACTAGTCGCCGTATTTTTAATAGCGTGTCCGATAACTGTATATAATAAGAGGGAATTATTTAAGGATAAATAATGTATAATAATTTGTTGGAGTTGCGGGACAGGAATTTATTACACTAACGCACTGAAATAGCAGGTTCAACTCCTGTTGCTATGATATTTTGGAATGTTTTCATCAAACTTACTGAAATAGCGGGTTTGACTCCTGTTGCTACGATATTTTGAAATGGTTTCAACAAACTTACTGAAATAGCGGGTTCGACTCCTGTTGCTACGATATTCTAAAAATGTTTTCAACAAATTTACTGAAATAGCGGGTTCGATTCCTGTTGCTACGATATGTCAAAATGGTGTCAACAAAGGTATTCAATTACGAAAACTAGTAATAATATCATTCTATCTTATGCATACGCATTCTTTTGACAAGCATCTATTAGTTTATTACATTGATTGAGTTCAGATTCTTACAGAATGCATATGGGTTTTTATTGATGAAGTGTACATGAGCTTTAATTGAGAAAAGGATTATTCTTAGGTCAAATATCAGTAAACTTAGTTTTCTAACGTGTTACTAAGTAGATAAGGGTAATATTCGCCCACTGCAGTATTTTAGTATACTTTATAAAAGCTCTAGATTCAATTTCTGAGCATTGGTGAAAGTCGGGGGATATTATACTCATGTACCTAATGATCGGCGTCGGCTTTATAGAAGTCGTACAATGTGATTTTAATAATTTGCGGGTTCGATTCCCAAACATAAAAAGAATGCACACTATTGTTGAACACGAAACTATTTTGTTAATTGTTGTTATTATAGCAGAAATTAATACTTCGCCGACAATGTGCGTCTGGAGCTGGGTTTAGTGACCATTGTTTTAAAATGTTTTGTTTTAAAATTGTTGCCCAAACTAGAAAAGCAATGCAATATGCCGATTTCTGGCACATTTTGTTTCCAAATGCCAGCGTGTGAAAAAAAGGGATAAAACAAATAGGGAAATAAATTTAAGATGTTTATTAGTTAAAAGAAAGAAGGCTAGAAAGGAAATATTGTTCTTTTGTATTATTGATGTGCTTTGTCCAAACGCACAAACGCGCACGTGAAAAGGACAGGATGGGCTACTTTGTTAAGATATGATTGCGCATGTGGCGCATTGTTTTAAGGAACTGAATGGCTTTAGAAAGTCATTTACGCCGTTTTTTAGGATGGGTTCGATTCCCATCGTGAAAGGAGCCATAGTTCTTTTGTATTATTGATGTGCTTTGTCCAAGGGCCAAGATCGGCTACTTTGTTAAGATATGACTGTACATGTGCTGCATTGTTTTGAAAAACTGAATGGCTTTTGTAAGTCATTTCTGCCGTCTTTGGTATGGGTTCGATTCCCGCCGTGCGTCATATGAAATAGATATTCTACACGTGTTAATTCTAAACATCAGCATTTTACCTAACTGTTACAGTTTAGGCTATCTCAGATTTTAGTTTAGCTGAGTAGTTACAATACTTATTCATCTGCGTTACAATGTGATAGCCAGTGGCAATGATGTATGCATATGTTATGCCTGGTATATTGTACACATACCTTTTAAGAGCGCTCAATGTACAAGGGTTCGAGCCCCGGGTTTACTTAGAGTTTGACATTGAGTTCATATTTCTCATGAGATTCGAGAGGTGTGTAAGCAGTATGCTAACAACGTCTTGATACATATTAGACTTATAGACATAGTTTAGCCCTATCGTGTGATATTCGTAAACAGCTAACTTGATTCTGGAGTTCAAATAAAAATAATATTTTGTTGCTAGACTCATGCAAAAATACTTATTACGCATCCGTACTGAAAAATATTAATTGGTGATTCGCATCACATCTCTAATCATCTGTTAGTTTGTATCCGGGTTTAGTACTCAAATAGAAATCGTATATTATATGACTAATCTTGGAAGTTTGATACTCGTGGCATTTCATTTAAAATTCCAGGACCCTACGTCACCTTTTACATCAACTACCGCACGTGTTGTTGCGTCCGTCGGCTGTGACTACAAAGTAGCGGCGTTCCGGTAACGTGAAAGGCAGCTGCAGTATGCGTCGAAGGACATATCTCGCATTGGATCATCTTACACAGAGCTAAGTTTTCATTATCTTTACTAACTATAAACGCGCACATCGACTAACTTCAAGCAAGTGGACTCCCTCTGATCCGAACTCTCAGATATACATACAATATTAAACGAAGGTTTAAGTTACATAGGGCCTTATGTGTGTCGTTCGTTATATAGAACTTTTTTTTATGGCATAATATATTTGGCAGCTGCGTCCAACTGCACGAGTAATAATCGTAATTGTTATTTACGTTAACTGTAATCAGAGCCTTAATAATGAAGCAGATATCATGTCGATACGCTTGATGATCCGAATGAAGAACTGATTGGCGGCCATCTCGCCGAACATTGTGGGTTCGATCCCCGCGCGTACAATTTCTAGCTAAATGGGAATAATTCCTAGTGTGGGACCGAGTTGAGAATTGTTTCGTTGTAGGGACTGTCGAGCTATCGTTTGGGGAAACCAACTGCTGCACTATACAATTGTTTACGACTATTCAGCTCATTATATCAAACTATTGCAACTACTTGTCTGTCAATTTTGATAAAACTAGTCTCTTATACGAGTGTGTGCGAACAATTTCAGCCACTGCTACCTGACGCTATGTACACCCGCTACTGAACCCGATTTCGACGAGTGAGAATGGCGAATCAGGTACCTTGATCATACCACGCTGCCCGTTTATAAAGAAGACATCTGGTATGTACACTCCCATTCTAAGCATGGATAGGATGTCTTATATAGATTATACTACTATTTTGAGAATTAATTGCTAAAACGCCATTTGGCTTATTGGAATACATAGGTTACGGGCAACTGGTGATCTCGGTTATGTGTGCTAGTTCTACTAAGAAGTTTAGGTCTAAGGAGAAGTAGTATGCAGATGGATAAGAATTTTTAATAATTTCTCATCGATAAAGCACAACATTCGTATTTGATTAGACATAGTTGGGGCAACAATTGCTACAGGATTCTTATAAGCATCAATGTTGTCATAATATGGAGATGGGCGGAGTATAGTTAGTTAGTGTATCGTACGGTGCGGCCTTAGCAAGGGTATAGTAGGGTTATTATTATCAATCAACTATAAGTTAGGATAAGTGGTATTGAAGCATTGCTTATTTATTGGAAGTTGTATGATACTTGCCTGTAGTTAATGATGGAAGACCAGATGCAGTTTTAACTGGCGTACTCTAATGCATATGCTATTGTATCTGTAGTGAAAGCTCATACGCTATGACTTAGTCTACGCGTCTGATTTTCAGAGGGGGGAATGTAATGGTGTTGCTGGCTACACCAAATTAAATAATAACATATAGTCCTTAGGTCGCATATTTGTTTCCACATGTGTTTGTCTTATTGCTACGATGGCGCCAACGTTCTGCAATTAGTAAACTCATAAATTCTAAGAGGTTGACAAATTTATAAGAGTTATGTGACAGGCATATGAGTAAAGAAATAGCCATGAAATATGAGAAAACATTTACACTGTAGTGTTCACATGCGGTATAGTTTAGGATTATAAAAAAGGGACAAACCATAAGAAACGGACCCTATCAGGTAGTAAGAGGTCAGGGGCGTTGCCTTGGGGGTGTTTGACTGGACAGTCGGTCTTAGGAGGCGGAGCTAGTCGGGTCCCAGGACAGCGTGACGTGGTAGTGGTGGTGTTTGACGGGACAGTCAGTCTTAGGACGGGGAAGAGGGCAGATCTTGGGAACGGACTCGCGTGGTAGTTCAGACAGTTGGTTTTATGGTGCAAGAGAGATTGGACCTGGCCTAGCGCGAAAGAGGTTCGGTGTTGGTCGATAATTAGTGCTTAGTGATATCGAAGAACAAGGAGAGCGGCTTCAAGAGAAGGTGATCAGCACAGGGCAAGGGGTAAGTTTGGCAGCGACGCAGCTAAAAGTCTGGTGAGTGTCTGTTATTCACTTTACTGTAATTTATTGCATGAACTGTATAACATTAATAACTCTGTTGTGTATCTATGTCTATATCACACCGTATATGTATACCAGGCTGACTAAAATATAAAGTTCTCTATGAGATATTGTACATAGTTATATTATTAATAACCGCGTGTACCATTAGTAGTGGTTCGTACCTTGTTGATGATGGATGTGAAGACGAGCGATGTATGATGGGAGTCTCCGTATTCGCGATCAGGTGGTAGAATGCAGGACTTTCACAATCGCTGTCTAAACCTGCGTACAGGCCAGTACATAGCAGCTGACAAGGTTTTAAAGAGCGAAAGAAGAGCCACCTGTCGGTCACGCGGTAACAGTAAGTCCCGGCGGCTAATCTAGCGGCGATTGTAACGAGAGCTTCCCTGCAAACTATGCGCGATGGCTTAATACGTTTTAATTGACTATGTTTGTATGGGCTTCAATGTTGTGACTTGCGGCAAGGAGGCATTTTGTGACATCAGTTCTGAGACTGTTACTGTACGCTCAATACTATACACTGGATATCGCTGTAATACTCGGCGCCGATAATACTATATGACTAATATACCTGGATCATGTTCTCCGTCTCCCTGGAGCTGCCGTCTCTGAGATACGCTGCCTTGTACTCAAGTACAAATATGTGAAGCATGATTATATGGAGAGTGATTTTGTGAAGACAAACCAATACTAATGTATCGCTGTCTTTAGTATTTTGATGTCCACTTTGATTCAATTATAAGGATTTACGTTTGGTAAATGCTGTCAGCAGAGGAATATAAAGTAAGGACGAATTCCATGGTCCTGCGCGGGGAGGGGTGCGGGAAACTGGCCATAAATTGCTTGGCAGGCTGAATTTGATATTTTAAACCCAGTTAGTAAGAAAACTAAAATTTTAGTCAGCCTGGGGTCGATAGGATTCCGTTACACCATTCGCCAACTGGCTTGCCAGTCATATCAGACAATTTGTAAACTAAAGGAGACTATTTAGCTACAACTTTGCATTTAATAAATTTAGGTGCGTGTTTTTTATTGAAATATTTCGACATTGAATTCGGCCGGTTTACGACGAAGATTATAAGAATTACAATTACGTTGGTGAATCAAAGCGGCCTGTACCTTTTCGAAGATAGGAGACAAATGGCCGAAGGCCTCCGCATATGTATCACGCGGTTCGAAAACAATATTAGGGTCAGATTTGTTGACCACATAGTGTGACCCACAAGTAACCAATTCACGACCAAAGACCAGAAAAGATGGAGAATAGCCAGCTACCTCGTTTACTGCGCAATTTATTGCAAACTGAACCTTAGGAACAACCAGATCCCAAACGCGCTGATCTCGTTCGATAAAAGTAGAAATAGCCGTCATAATAGTTTTATTATAACGCTCGACTGAGTTTACATGGGGTGTATACAGCGGCGTATAATGCAAATTAGGAATTTTGTATTTAGTTATCAAATTTTTAAATTTAGTACTAATGAATTGCTTACCATTATCGAGAACAATAGTTGACGGAATACCATGGACCAAAAAACATTTTCTTCTAAAATTTTTGTAATTATTTCGGCAGTAGCTCGTTTGATGGGAAAAAGCATACACTATTTGGAAAAACAACAAGAAACAACAAAAATAAAATTGTTTAGTCTTCTAGAAGTAGGTAGTGGACCAATTAGATCAATGTTTAACATCTGGAATGGTTTATAACAAGATTTAGATCTACGCATATGACCTAAGGTTGAATGGTTTTGATGTTTGTGAGCTACACAAACATCACACGAATTCACAGCCTTAACAACGTCGGAATACATATTCGGCCAGTAATAATTTAATGCCAAGCGCTTGTAGGTTTTAAATTACCTAGGTGACCAGCCGTGGGCAGCGAATGGTTCTCAGCAATAGTATTAGATCTTTTTTCAGACGGAATAACCTCTTTCCATTGAAAATCTCGAGTTAAAGGATTTAGACACTTTTTAAAACGATATAATTTATTATTAATAATTTGGTAGTCCACGAAAGATGTGGGATTGTTTAGACAATCTTTATAAATGTTTAGATACCACGAGTTGTTACTAGACATTGGGAGTGTTAGGTTTAAATTAGGAGTAATGTCATTATCATTGATAATGGCTGCAACGGGAACAGAACGAGACAGGAGGTCGGGTAATATGTTGACTGAACCGCGACGATGTCGAATCTGAAAATTGTACGACGAAAGACGAACACCCCATCTGGTCAAACGACCAGTAGGATTATTAAGTTTTAGAAACCATTTGAGCGCAGCGTGGTCAGTGTAAACAATAAACTTTTTACTGTTATCGACATAACAACGCCAGTGCTCGATGGCAGATAACACAGCGAGTGCCTCGCGCTCAGTAGCGCTGTAATTCTTTTCAGCATCAGACAGAGACTTACTGAAATAGGCTATGATTTTTTCTTCACCCTTCAAAACCTGGCAGAGGACAGCGCCTACGCCGTAGTCGCTGGTGTCCGTGTGTCTCTCAAAAGGTTCGGAGTAGTCCGGACAAGATAAAGTAGAAGGAGAGGACAAGCAGTCTTTCAATTTGATAAAAGCCTGGTTCTTTAGACCAACAAAAAGGGGGCGCCTTTTTACCTTGAGAGGTTAATTTCTTTAGAGGTGACGATATACGACTAATATTTGGAATAAATCACCTATACCATGAAGCTACGCCCAGAAAACGACGTAGTTCCTTTTTATTAGAAGGGGTAGGGTAATTAATTATGGCATCAATTTTATCTGGATCCGCATGGAGACCTTGCGAATCGACAACGTAACCTAAATATTTTATTTTATCACGAAAGAAATTACACTTATCTAAGTTTATAGTTAGCTTTGCTATTTTCAATTTCACGAAAATACGTAATAAAAGCGTAATATGTTCTTCAGACGTTGAAGATATACATACAATGTCGTCGATAAAACAAAAGACCTTATTTTCAAATTCAGGGCCGTAAAACAAAGTGTCGACTAAACGTTGCTGAGTTGCGGGTGCGTTTGTTAGACCAAACGCCATTCTTTTAAAATGAAACGTGCCACGAGTAGGTACATAGAAAGCGGTCTTAAAACGATCCTCCTCTTTTATTAACGTCTGCCAGAAACATTTAGAAATATCTAAACTAGATAGGTATTTAGCGTCTCTCAAGTTATCTAGAATTTCCGAAATGTAGGGCAAATTATAAGCATCTTTTCTAGTAACAGAATTCAATTTACGACTATCTAAGCAAAATCTTAGTTCACCGTTCTTTTTAGGGGTTAGAATAACCGGGTTAGCGCGAGGACTCTCAGAGGGTTCTACGACATCTTCCTTCAACATTTCGTCTAGTTGTTGTATCAAAATGCGTTGTTTATCGGAAGACATACGATAATAACGCTGACGAATAGGTGGGTTATCGCCTGTGTCAATAGAGTGAGTAATGAGAGTTGTACAACCGAGACCCCACTCTTTATCAGAAATATCGGAAAATTTAGAAATAATGTTATCAGCGGCAGCTCTCTGTTCCATAGATAAATTATTATAAGACACAAGGTCTGGTGAGTCATCGGTCCGCAGCTCAGTAACTTGTAAATCAGTTTCATTCAATAACAACACCGACTCTAAATGGTTAGGAAATAAATAAAAAATTCGCCAAAAATCCATACCGAGAATTAAACTATTTTTGATCCCTGGCACTACATGAAAATTTAGGGAAACTGATTTATTTTGAAATTCAATAGGAAGAGAGATAGACCCTAAAGAACACAATTTTCACCACCAGCGGTTACCAAACTCAAAGGCTGAGAACAATCCAACTGATACTCATTATTTAAAAAGAAATTATGAGAATTGTTACCCAAGATTGTAACACATGAGCCAGAATCCAACAGGCCGACTACAGGTTTACCATTTACAATCACAGAAATATATGGCGAGTATTCTATAATAGAATTACGGATTGGGGATAGACTGTAACAATAAAAATTTTTTTTAGATAATTTAACCAATTATTCCACTCATTTTTATTGAAATTATTTGATTTATTTATTCCCCAATCCTCGCTTATTAGTTTTTTGGTTTATTAGTTTTAGGATTACATTTAGGACAATCAGACATACGAAAACCTTTTAGACCGCATTTAAAACAAATTAAAAAGTGTGGTTGGCGACAATTATACAAACTATGAGAATTGGATCGACACCTGGAACAGAACCGGTTGTCGTTTTTATTAGTGGTGGGTAAGTTGATAGCGTTTATCTGTGGTAGAGCGTTAAAGTTTTTATTAGAATTATTATAATAATTTTTTGGTTTGTAATTAGAAAAAATAGGTTTTTGAGGTTTTTTTTGTTTTTTTCATTGAGCAAACTCGGGCAACAAGATATTGGGTGTGGCTTTAGAAGATTCCCGATGATCTTTGGTTCGTTTATGAAAGGTCTCAAATTCACGACAGACACTAACGAGACTAGGGATATCGGCCACCTTAGCCATTAAAATAGTTTGATTGTAACATGGCAGGACATTACGCAACAAAATATCTATTTTTTCAGACTCACTAATAGGCACATCAAGACTAGAAAACACACCCTGCATTTTAGCAACAAAAAGTGTTATATTTTCGTCCTCAGCTTGAAGGCGAAACCTTATTTCGTTTAAAATTTTAAAATCATAGTCAGTCGGGCTAAAATCACGCTTCAAAAGACAACACAATTCACTTCAACTAGAAACCTGTTCTTTGAGCGAACGATACCAGAACAATGCATCGCCCGTAAATATCTCAAAAGCAAATAGTAACATTTTATTTTCGGGAATACACCTAGCCTGCATAAACTCATTAATTTTTCAATGAAACCACGAACACAAGACTTGCCATTATATTTAATTTATCGTACTTAAAGTCGTCAGAAACGACGGGGGTAGATACAAAGCAGTCCTTTTGTACTACGTGAGAAGTTGGTTCAGATGTAACCGAAATCAAAGATTTAAAAATAGCTAACTGATTGCGGTAATTGCTCGAAACTATCTCAGCCGAGTCGGTATCAGAAAGGCGGTCCAGATCCAGTCTATTCAATCTAAAGTAAATATGGTTGAGAATAGATTCTTTGCGCGAATAGAGGTTTTGGTTGAATTGCGATCTTAGGAGAGAAATATTATTTGTAGCCCTAATTCCTTAATTAGGGCTACAAATAATATTTCTCTCCTTACGGAACTCCTTAGTTCCGGATAGCCGAAATTTCCTCTTCGGGGTCTAAATCCGAATCCAAAATAGTTTCAGAGGGAAACTGAGACGCTAGTGTCGCTATTTGCTGGCGCAGCTTGGCTACGGCACCAGACTTGTCACCACCCCGAATAATCAGTTCATAAACCAGCTCCGATTTTATCAAATGATTGAAGTTAATTTTAAAAGACATGGCTAAGTTACGTTGAAGAAGATTAAGTCTCGTAAAAAGAAAAACCTACAGCACCAAAAATCACTTACAGAGGGGTTATACTTATAATATAACAATAAAATATAATGTAAATATGTTCACAGTGGGTCGTTTAAAAGAAAGATTTACCTATGTAGTAAGTAAACAAGTTACGTTCGCAATGCGTAAAAATAACGCGAAGCGGAATCTACCCTCACATAAAAAATGTAATTGTTCAAGTAAAATAATTCCCAAAACCGTTACTTAGTCTAACGAATTTGGGTTAGAAAAGAAGTTATAAAAGTACATAAGATGTGGCGCAAGCCTTTAGTCGACTATATTGCCCAATTTATATAAGCTTTAATGCGTTATAATTTATCTAACACATTTAGAAACGAAAAAGCAACGACTTACCGACAGTGAACACACTTACATACAGAAATACAGAAAAACACAGAAAAACGAAGCGACCAGAAGCCGAGTCAGATGCCTGAGCCCTTAAAACTGTTTGGCGCCAGTGAACGTTTATTGGTGTGTTGAGAGATAAATTAGATACACGGTATAGTAGGTTGCATAATATAATTATTCTTCAAGCGTTACACAAGTATATAACCCGGTAGCAACTATTAAGAGCTAAGATATCAGGGCAGGGTAGGCAGGCAGGCTGACGAGGCTTCGGTGCTGAAGCAGAGAAGGCAGCACTTAACTTTGGCAGCGTCCAGGACCCAAAAGGGACGATTCGCTGTCGCGCCGCGGTATTTATGTGCCGCAGGTAAGCTAGGCGGCCAGTCAGAAGTAGTGGGGGTACCGCGACGACTACCACGTCACAATAAATTTAATTTATATACTTATTTAAGTATTCGTTTTATTTTAGTAGGTACTTATATTAATTTGACTTGACGACCAGATGGTGCAGTTTTTGTTTAAGGGGTGGTACGAGTGTCGCTTGTTACTGGAGGTCATAATTTGGAAAAATGGCAGTTTTATTGAAATATGTTTTGACGAAGAACCTGTATCTAAGATAAAAGAGATATAAAATGACAATCTTTGTAATGAACAGACTGACGAAAATTTAGATCCTAATATAATATCCAGCAATACTCAAATTATAGATATAATACCTGTTATACCTGCTACTGAAGTATCAACTCCTGTTCCATTATGTCAGATTCATGAACCTTATTATAATACTTTTTAGGTCTAGTGTGCCAAAGACCTAGTTTTAATAACAGCAGATGATTTATATGGAAATCTACTGATAGCGTCTGTATCATCTCTTGCAAATAGTGTAACAACGCCATCCACACTAAAAACTATAGAAAATGGTCATTCAAAACTAATAAACGTAAAAAATGCCTTGTGCGCAAAGAAGACTGGATAGTTGTTAAGAGTAAATTACACAAAATAGTTCAAGTGACTCTGAATAATTGATTACTTAAATGATTAATTTAACGCAAATGCACAGTGTGTCCTTAGCTCCCATACTCTTCTGTCGCCAGTCATTCCTATGGTTAACTTCTATGTGTTTTTCCTGTGACTTAGTCATAGGTATAGGTACTTAGTTGGGTCACAAATCGTCCACAAATCCTTTCCCTTTCATAACCATCCTCACACAATCTATCCAACTTTTCCTTGGCCGCTTTCTCTCTTTTTTCCCCTCTTCGTGCATATTCATCACTTTTTTACCTACGTACATCTCATCCCTTCGCATAACAAGTCCATAATATGCCAATTGACTCCCTTTTACCTTTTCATCTATGGGCGCCTCTCTCATACTACCTCTAACGTAATCATTCCTAATTCTGTCCATTATTGTTACTCCACATAGCCATCGCAACATTCTCATCTTTGCCAAGTGCAAGCGTTTTTCATGCATCTTCTTTGTAGCTCAATACCCAGCTACATACAGTACGACAGGGCTTATAACCCCTTATACATGCAGCCCTTTAATTTCACACGTATTTCGTGATCGCATATTGTGTCTGCGACCTATCGCCATTTCATCCAGTCTGCGATGATTCGTTGCCTAACAGCCCAATTAATTTCACCGTCATTTTGCAGTTCTGAACCTAGGTAGCAAAAATCGGAGCATAATGGTAGGGCTATACTGCTGATTGTAAGCGGTATAGGATTGGAAAGACCACCAAAGTCACAGAAAATATATTTATTCTGTTTTGGTTCTGCTTATTCTCAGGAGTAAATTCTTTAATCTCTCCCGCCACTCTGCACCTCCTGTCCACTCTCTGCTACCAGAATGATATCATCGGCAAACAACATGCACCAGGGTGTCTTTTCCTGTATGTCCGATGATTACACCATCCATCCATCCATTACTCTCTCCCATACTTTCATACTATGAGGCATTAACTTTATTCCCCGATAATTGTTGCATTCTTGGATATAGCCCTTATTTTTATAAATGAGCACCAGGTAACTGTTGTACCATTCCTCGGGTATGGTCTCCTCATGCAACAGCTTTTTGAAGAATAATGATAGCCACGCCTATCCAACATCTCCTAACGCCTTCCATGCTTCTACTGGCATTTCATCTGATCCTGACGCTTTCCCATTTTTAATCCCAATTATCCTTACTTATTGAAACTGAAACCTAATTATTAATTAAATATAAACATATAAGAATTTTATTTTTGTTTGATTTGCTGATTAAATAATGCTGTAAGACTGTAATTCAGTAATAAGAGTAAAAAGAACAACATTGTTATTTTGTTCATAAGTAGAGAGTTGTCTATTTAGATTGATTATAAAACTTTGATTTAAAATGTTAATTAAATTTTCAGATTTATAAAATTTTTAGTTTTGATTAGTTTTTCACAATTTTGTTAGCATTTGCTTAGAATGAATAAAAGAGCATGTTGTCGATGATTTTTTTAATTTATTTCGAATCCCACTTATTGTTTCGTTCAAAAAGTTGCAAAAAATTAATGCCCATGGATCAGGGAAAACGCTTTATAAAATTATTGATGATACCTAATGCATTTGAAATTTAGTTAGTTACGTTAGCAGTAGAACCAACAATATTATTATATTTCTTCCCATAAAAATAGTTGTATCTGCCACATCCGATGTATTGTACTTATTTTTATTCAATCAAAGATGTTGGATATACCACATCCGACATAACATGATCGAATTTGTCGGATGAAAATGGCGACAAGTGACATATTTTAATATTTTTTAACAAACTTATTAAATTAATTACCTTCGCAAAATAGATAATGATATATTAAATATCTATTACAAAATTTATTAACTTATCACTTATGGTTACATTTTTATTCCAAGTTCAATCTTTAAATTGCTCCACTGAAAAGTTGCATATTTGCAGATCCTACGTTGTTGGTAGGGCGTGGCGATTTTATTATTATCAAAATGTAAGGCCAAAAAAGCAAACATAGTTTGATTAAACTAAAACAAAACTAGGATTACAAAATATGCTGACTGTGGGCCGTCCTGTTCAGCATTTTTGCTGTAATATACTCACATATATATATATATATATATATATATATATATATTACAGCGTCTATAGAACGCCCTTGAATGACTGACATCAAGCCAATAACGTTAAATAATAAGGATGCCAACAATACTCCAAACTCTCAATCTGTTCAGGCATTTAGCAGCCTTGACGTAACAAAGGAAACTCACATACACATTACACACATAATCACATACATAAATTATGTCATAATCACTGAAAAGCACCCATTATTGCCTTTTTTGGATAAAAACCAAAACTTAATGATTAAAGACCGTAAAAATCATGTCTTTATGTGCCTAAACCTGTAGTGTTTAATGTATTATAAAAATAATTATGTAAACCAACATACCGCGACAGAATCCATAAACTGTACTTTGATTTCAATGTGTAACATTTGCGTAAACCTAAGAAAATTATATTTAGACATAGGCCTAAAATACTTTTGCGTTAAAAGATATCTAAAAAAATATCGCCTTGAATCACACCTTCGGCAACTAAAAGTCGCACGTCTGTGTCTTCCTAAATCATACTTCGGGAAGTCTTTTGAACGTTTAAACTTGAGTGTGTTTTAGTGAAGATTTTCAGTTTTAATTAACTTAAATTTAGTAACGTCTCATTTTGCTACGTGTAATTTATCGTTATCTAGATGAAGCTGTATGTAATTAGCGCAATACTGGGTTCGCTACAATATTTCTTTTTAGCTGTATAATAACGTTTCTATTTATTTAAAGCTCTATTTTAGAAGATGAATTTGTTCGCAGTGTTTTGAAATTAAGTAAAGTTAGCGAAAAATATCTGTATTATTGTTTACCTTATTATCAAAAAACCAACTCAGCACGCGTTATCGACTTATAAGTACCTACTTATAAGTACCTGCTATAAAAATAATTATAAAGAAGACAGAAATTGAAAGTTAAAATAAGATATAAACTCGTTACAAAATGATTTTAAAGTGCCGAAGCATTATAATATTATAGAACTTTCGGCGAGTTTAGGGTTAAAACAATATTATCACTACGTTTGTTCATATTATTATATTTGTTTAGGATTAGTATTACAATCATACGTGATACATGATTATGTATAAAAAAATATATTTAGTACATGATATCCGAAATTAAGTCCTTTGTGTTAAAGAAATTAAGTGACTTTATCTATGAAGATAAGATTATATTACTACGTTATTTCAATGAACATTCTGTCTATTCATTCTTAGAAAAAGATTTTGAATAAAATAATAACACTATCTTTGACAAATGGCTTAAAACAGTTTATATTGCTAAGGCCGTTGCTATAGTCCTTGTTTTATGATACTAAGGTTTAGAATAACTATTCCTATACAATTCAAAATTTAATTACGTCACTAAGCTTTTTTAAACACGGAATAGAACGCCTTGCATTAATTCACATTAACGACGGTCGTTTCCTATTACAAAAGCATTCTTTTTTTTAAATCCCGTAAAAATGACGCCACGAAGGTGTCATTTCATTGTTTATTCAGTTTTATTACGAGTACAGTACCATTCGGTTGCCAGCGCAAAAACAAAACATTTTACGGCAACAATCATAATTCTCAGAAAGGCTTAGCACAATAACAGCGCATAAACTTATTATAATACAGTTCACAATATAATCTCAGTTGAATTAACCGTTTATTGTTAGCGGATTGTCTAACTAAAGCTACAATTTGGAGTCCTCAAAGAATTGTGCGCGAATTTCGGTTGGGTGGACCGCGTTATGTAGGAGGTACGTTAGTTAATTTTTTTTAAGTATTATATATATATATATATATATATATATATATATATATATATGTATATATATATATATATATATATATATATATATATATATATATATATATATATATATATTGTCCGTGTGGTCACGGATTAAGAACACGGAATGTCGCCACCCCATATCATCCCATTGTGTGTCGTAAGAGCCGACAGAGGGAGCAATAATTATAATCTAGCATCGCTGAGTTTTAGTAGGATAATTTCAACAGGTAGGTTTACACCTGTTAAAAATATCTTCACAGATTTGCATTAAAAGCTTCCTTTCACTTAGCTTTGCCAACAGATCGACTCCTTTGGTTTAGCAGGTATCCATGGGCAGCGGTATTCGCTAACCATCAGGGCCTCAAGTCTGCTATTTTAAACACATTCGTCATTCCAACACGATCCCATTGACATTTTGATAATAGTTCGTAGTCTGGTAATTCATAATGATCGTTCAGTGATCGATCAGTGGTCTCGTAATTGAATGGTGGCAGAATGACATTGTTGTATTGCCAGCGATAAAAAACCCATTAGAAGAAATGATTTTTGAAAAACTACCATTAAATTTGATTTATCTTTCATGCCAGATTGCATTTAAATATATATTAAATATTAATTACTAATGTTATAAGCTCCCTGAAGTTGTATTAAGTTCGTAAATAGCAAAAAAACAATGAAGTTAACCATTCAACTCAATAATACTTTTTCTGTTTAGCTGTCAACGTCAAATCATGTTTTGACAAGAACTGTCAACACTCATACATTTGTGTAAACAAAGTCCTTGTTTGTTATATTTCTCAATGCACTGCGCTGAATTGATAAATACCGAGTAGCTCGTCTGTTTCTCAAAGATCCAAAACGAAGATATGAATGGAAAATGCTTTATGGATAACAAATTTTAAAGCAAATGATACAGCAAGGTTATGCCGTTCACACCTCAAAGAAAAGTGATTATATCGACAGGAGTAAATACTATAATTAAAGATAGCGAGTTAATTACTAAATGTGTTTATATTCGAAGAAGAATTGATATAATCAAAACATAAAATATTGACGAAAGTTATGGTTTTTGAAAAGGAGGAATGCGTTACGGCTTGTAATGTTTAGATCGATGGACAGCGAGTGGAACAAGTGAATGAGTTTGTTTACTTAGGTACGTTGTTTACAAGAGATGGTAAGAATGAAGCAGATATTGAAAGGAGAGTTAATGCCGGTAATTGTGTAAATGGAGCTCTGAAGGCGTTTATGAACAGTCAAAACGTGTCCAAAAAGGCACGTTTGGCTGTACATAGAGGTGTGTTAGTGCCTACTCTTATGTATGGTAGTGAAAGTTGGGTATGGCAGAAGAGATTTGAAAGTAGAATAAATGCTGTAGAAATGAGAGCACTGAGAAGTATATGTGGTGTGTCTTTGACCGACAGAGTAAAGAATTGTGTGATACGAGAGTGGTGTGGGGTAAAAGAAGATGTAGTGACAAGCATTGAGAAAGGCATGTTAAGATGGTTTGGGCACATGGAGAGGATGGATGACGATATACTGACAAAGAAGATATATCAGGCTAGTGTGAATGGGACAGGACAAAGGGGAAGACCTAGGAGAACGTTCTCTGACCAGATTGGAGACATCCTGAAAAAAGGACAAGTCAGAAGTACCCTTAACAGAAGAGCATGCATGAGAAACCTGATGGGAGTGAGTGAAGCAAGTGAGGTATGTCAGGATCGTTGCAAATCGCGTTCCGTAGTCTCTGCCTACCCCTCCGGGAAACAGGCGTGAGTCTATGTATGTATGTATGTACGTAAAATATTGAAGATTGAGTTAGATCATAGTTACTTACATTTCTATTACAATTAAATTTTATTTGTGTTTCATGTGTTGTTACTGTATCATGAAGAAAAATAAAACTCATAATAATGTGTTATTATTAACAATGTTGTTTTATTAAAGATATATAATTTCTGTACATGAATTTATTAAGAATTGTTGGTTCCAGATTATAGACACAAAAATTGAACACTATTCTTATATATACTATCTAACTATCATAAATTTATATTAATTATCAAACTTCACTTTTGCATCTACTAGCAAAGCAACTTTCTTCATACTGTCTTTGCAGAATCCAAATAATAATATACCTAATATAAATACAAATGTATGTCTCAAACATGAATATGAGCGGTCACAAAACTCATAAAGTAAAGTAGAAGAAGTTGCCCGTTTGGTTGAATTTTGTATCTGTAAGAGAGATAAGTAAATATTTATAAACATTTACTTATCTCTCTTTAACATTTATTTACTCATTACATCATATTCTTATATACTTACTAAAATCTTCTATACTATGCAATTAATTTATAAACACTTTTCATCATAATTCAGACATTATTGAATTGAATTATGTAAATTCTTTACAAGACTCCATAAAATGTAGATAGAATATATTGATAAATTAGGAACATTATAATTATAAAGCCAGGTCACTACATAGTCATTATTATCATACATAGTCATAATTCTTTTATAGGACAAAGTTTACGCATCTATAACAAGATACCGATATGTATTTTAGACTTGCCGTTTAGCGCATTTAAGACAGCGATTAAAAATAACCTAATGCAAAAGGCTTATTACAATTTAAATGATTACCTTAATGACAAATGCACTTGGCAATAATCTGTTGTAGTATTCACATAATTATTGGGTAAGTAGGTACATAATATTAAAATTTTCATGACATGTAATTAAATATGATTCTATTCCCTGTATAATTATATAAGTAAATGATGTTTTTTGGAATCGCCACCACATCATTAGATGTCTTTCATGTCGTTAGATACTATTTATTTATTATGTTTAATTTTATTGTCTTGTACTCAATCAGTTGGATCGGTGGTTGTATTTCAAAAGGTATCACGTCAATTAAATATGGGTACTACATTTGCATTTCTTCACACGTTTTCACAAATTTATGCTATAATTAATGATCTGGAAAATGGAGGTAATTCGCGTTCATGGTCAGTATACCAACAGATTGTTAATTTTATTACTGCCGGTTCGTATACCGTTGTCGTCATGCTCACTAAAATGTCATTTCTTGTGGTGGCGTCGTGTGTCGGGTCATCCCTGTCCCTCTGATATGGCGAGAGGGATGATGGCTGGCACATGCGTCATACTCGTGAACGGGTGCTACTTGCGATGACTGGTCGATGGCGGTCTTATGGGCTGGTATAATTTTCTATTTATATTTAACTTCATCATTTCCATCATGGTTCTGAACATTTGCGCGGATTGCCTGCAGTGTTAGGTGCATAATGTAAGTGGATGCTCCTGTTTCACCATGTCTATGTTCAGGAGGCTAACTAAATGAACATCAAAATTTAACTTGATTATGCTTGAGTATCATGTAAAGTAAATATATACAAGTAACATAGAAGGTATAACGGTTGCAGCACCTTACAAAAGTTTAATTGTTATGTATTATTAAAAACCTGGCGATGAAAAAGAGTGACCGTGAGTTTTATTGCCCGTTCTTTCTCATGGTTCTACGCCCTTGCTTTGCGAACGTGGCAGTAAATGTAAATGTAGAAGCATACAGTAATAATGTTTAAATTTGACGTTCATAAGTGTCACTTTGTGATCTAAATCAATAAAGGATTTTGAGTTTGAGTTTTTTTTAGTTTATCCTAATACTTTCATTCCCCATGTATAAAAACATTACCGTTCCTGTCAGGTAGGTACCTATAGCAATATTAGAAAAAAAATCAGGAAGATCTTATTGTACTAATAGGTACTTCAAAGTATCACATAGGTATGACATTATCATTTACTTAAGTGCCAAGCCACTGCTGGTCACTATCTATATTCATCATTATGTAACACTTCCATTCCCAATATGTAAAAACATTACCCTTTCCTTTTAGCTCCGCCACTCAGATGAACTAAGTTCATCTGAGCTCCCCCATAGTTGAGTTAAAAGCACAGCTACAAACGTACCATTAAAAATATTATTGAATTTCCTGTTTCTTATGTTTGGAATATGAGTATTTAGCTTTGATGTCCTTGTATATTTCGGAAGGCAGAATGTACATGTACAGTCTATTTGAACATCCAATTTGGAAAACCACAAACTGAACTTGGCAAACTATAATATTCCTTTCCTTTCCATTTAATATATTGATGGTATATTTTATATAATGCCTCTGTTACTTCTTTATTTAATGGACCGCAACACAGTAATTGGCGAAATGTCATGGAAGGCACCCTGTCCAATCAAAGTCTGGTAAGATCCTGCGTAAAATGAGTGCTACCAGAATCTGCAATAATAATATAATATTAATCAACTTATTTCCTGTTTATAGGAATAGAATAATAAATCAATATTGACTTCAGTTTTTTCACCTTCATTTCTACCGATACGCTATCGTTTTAACGCGGTCAGGCCTTAAGGGGAATGAGTTTTTGAATTAACTCCCTTACTGAATCCTTTCTAAAGTGAAACGTTTTTACAAATTCCGCCTCGGAAATATCCGTAAAAGGGTTTGTAGTCATCCTCGTTAAGCGACGGGCTCGTTAGTTAGCTCAAGGATATTAGTTCACAGTGAATACAATGTCCCCTTTTCGTAGTACATTAAACTCTTTGATTGTCTGTCACTATGTTTCACTAGCAAACACTCGTCGAAAGCAATGATTGCACGATGGCGTTACGATGGTAGATCACTGATCAAAGGAACTGCCAAAATATTACCAGACTACCGCATACGTCAGTCATTGATTTGTCATTATGTACGAGACTACCAATCTATGCCATGTCTTTCAATGGAGTGTCAGTGGTTGGCCATCGAAAAATCATAATGACACCATTGTAACAGTAGACTACCAAACTTGTCAAAATCAACAATTATGAAGTCAGTGATCGACCATTTTTGCACTATTGTAATACCAGACTTGAGGCCCAGGCGACCTGTCTGCTCATTGGCTGCCTATCACATAAAAAAGGGTTAAGCCATAGTCTTTTTTTTACTTCACCACTTAGCAAGTGATAAAATTAACTATTTATTACGCATTTAACTTTGAAAAGGACAAGGTGCATGCTGTTTATGCGTACTCGAGAACTTCTGCGTAGCGGTCTGTAAGACTCTTCCATAACTCATCATCATCATCATCATAGCGCTATCCTGGTTGCGATCCAAAATCTACGCCTTGGAGCTCAGGGTCCGCTACTCTCCATTAAACTATCGCTGCCTTTTAATCAGCGAAGTTGCATAAGAGAGGTTTATTTGCTTTTAGATGGATTTCTAAAGATTATCTATAGGCTCATGCCTGTTTTCCCGAAGGGGTAGGCGGAGGTGTAATATTACACCCATATTTCGCCATGAATTTTTAGGTCCCACGTAATAGGGGGCGAGCCTATTGCCGTTATTGGGCACGTCACCAGACTCCAGGCTGCTACTGAGAATTCGGAAAAACCCAGTAACACTTTTACTCGACCCGCGAATCGAACCCGGGACCTCCGATCAGCAGTTCCATGCGCTATCCACTGGACCACGGAGGCAGTTTACGTCTATTTCTAAAGATTGTAACATTTAAATAGTCATACTATATTCAGTACATCATAGTTGCTTTAATTATTTGATTTTGTATATAAATACAACAACAACACATTATTTACCTGGACGCAACACTCTCACATTTCACCATTAAAATTTTAGTATCCGCATAAAATAGACCTGTGGGTTCAAATTTACAGTTTTTATTGGAACCTCGGTAACTCGGTATCCTTGACTAGACTGACACTAGAATAAGGCGAAAGTGTTGAATGCAACCGAGATAACGCTAGGTCGATGACGATGACTATGATGATGACGTTTCTCTATATATGCAGTTTTTTTGGTAATATCTCTGCAACTTTGTGGAGGGTAACTCGCAACAGAAAGATTTGCAGATTTGCATCTCTAGATCAAATATTGGGACAGGCCGTAAGTCAACTTAGTTATCCGCTTGACCGCTAGCGCCAATTCGCCGAATGCACTCGACCGCTCACGTTCTAAACAACATGTCGCGCCGCCGCTCGCCAGATGGGCGCGCTAACATAAACATTTATTGTTGATAAGTCGGTAACATGAGTAAGTTGAAGTGAAGTTTTTCTTCAACCTTATAAATGTCTCTTTCAAGTCGTATGAATTCTTTGTTGATATTTACTTTCTAATTTATTATACTTAGCAGCGAACATTACTATCGTTGAAAAAACACTTTGTGTATTTTAAACAGGATTATTTTAAAAAGTAAATCGATGACATACATATTTTATGAGTTTTCACTGTAGAGGGATTCTATCTACACCGAATTAAATAAAAAAAAACATGTATCATAGTATAAAAATATTTAATTACACGCATACGATAAGCACGTAATCACGGAGCGCGCGAAACAAAGAGTGGCATTTGACATTATTTTCTCGTTCCGGGTTAACGATTTTAAGACTCGCTTCGTATTTTTAGCATGAAGAAATGTTCAATTATTTGAATAGAACAGAGAAAAAGAATTAAAACATTACGTAATAGAAAGAAACAGTAAATTCAGACCGAGTATAGCGCTGTAATCAAAAAGGGAAAATAGTCACTTGTGCGCGGTCTACGGAATTTCGAAAAAGGGAGAATAGTCACTTGTGCGCGGCCAAGCGGTTTTCTCATACCAAAATGAGAGTAAATCACGTTCAATTATAAAAAAAAGCGTATTTGGATAACAAGCATCTACCGAAAATATTTTCAAATACATTTCCCGTAAACAATAATTGGTAGCTTTCACCAACCTATTTGGCGAGTTCGGTGCTTGACATAAATTAGTTTGAAAATGTTCATATTAGCCTTATTCGTAAATCGGCCGTTCTAACAGGATCTCAGTGAAAAGCTCTCAACTAAGTTTATTATGACAGTAATGGAGTCGCCCTCTATTATTTTTGTGTTGTGTTTGTTTGCCAATTATTTTTGAAGTATATTATTTTCCTTAATTTCGTGGTAGCGTAACAGCAATATTGTTTGTTATAGTGGCATATACAAATGTCAAACTTATGTAGGAGACTTCAAAGTCAAAGTCAAAATCCTTTATTGATTTGGGTCACAATGTGACGCTTATGAACGTCAAAATAATAAATTTATAAAATAATTACTTAATGACTCCACTACTCTACTCCATGAGAAAGAACGGGTAATAAAACGCACGGTCACTCTTTTTCATCGCCAGGTTTTGCATAATACACATAATTTACATGTTGTAAGGTGCTGCAACTGTTACACCTTCTATATCACTTGTATATATTTACTGTACATAATAATACTCAAGCATAATACTTAATTTTAAATTTTGATGTTCATTTAGTTAGCCTCGTGAGAATAGACATGGTGAAACAGGAGCATCCACTTACATTATATATACCTAATAATGCAGGCAATCCGCGAAAGTGATCAGAATCATGTTGGAAATGATGCAGTTAAATATTAAAATTATTTAATACCAGCCGCAAGACCGTCATCGACCAGTCATTGCAAGTTCCGTTCACGATTATGGCGCATGGGCCAGCCATCATCTCTCTCGCCATATTAGAGGAACAGAGATGACTCGACCCACAACACCACCTCGAGAAATGACATTTTAGTGAGCATGACGACAACGGTATATGAACCGGCAGTAAAAAAAATCTATTGGTATACTGACCATGACCGCCAATTACCTCCACTTTCCAGATCGTCATTATTAATATAAATTAGTGGAACGCGTGAAGGAATGCAAATGTAGAAAGAACTGTGTGAAGGTGACAAGTGAGCAATGATATAATCAGGGATAAATGATGTTAAACTACATTCAACAAATCATAAAAATATCCAAATCCTGCAAAACATTCTGTTAACATGTCACTTATCAAAACGAGAATTTAACAAATCTGTTTAGCAATTATATTAAACGGTCCGAAAAGAAAATATAGCCTAAGCCTGTCCCCATGGTGACTTATCATTTAAAAATTCCTTAATAGTGTAATAACCCCTTTGTAAAAGAAAGTTCCTAATTGTCCGTTTGTATATCTACATGGGTAAATTCATTATATCAAGAGGCAATTTGTTGAAAAACCGTATACCAATCCCCGCAAATGAGTTTTGAAATTTATGTAAACGGTAGTTAGTTTCCACTAGTTTATGCTTATTCCTTGTGTTCACTTTGTGCAAATCACAATTTTTGCGGTATAGAATTAAGTTTTCCTAATGTACATTAAGTTAGCATATATATGTATATTGCGATGCAACTGTCAATATATCTACTTCTTTAAATGTATCACGTAAAGAAACTCTAGCACCTAACTTATAAATTGCACGTATGGCCCTCTTTTGAATGACAAAAATAGTCTGTATGTCAGCAGCTGTACTCCATAACATTATACCGTAAGACATTACGCTGTGAAAATAACTAAAGTGAAATAGTCTAGCAGTATCTATATCTGTGAATTTCCTAACTTATCTAACTTCAAACGCTGCAGAACTAAGTGCAGGGCACCCCACTGAAGCTTACTATCTAAAGTTAGACCTAAGAATACGGTTGATTCGACTAATTGAATTGTTTCCTTATTTAAAATTATATTAGTAGGAACACTTTTGACATTAGGCAAAGAAAATTTAACACATTTGGTTTTGCTAGAGTTGAGTACCAAATTATTTGTCGAAAACCAATCTAATACTTGTGCAAGAGTGTTATTGACGGTATCAAAGTTATTTAAATTACGATCAACTTTAAAAATTAGTGACGTATCGTCGGCAAACAAAACAATCTTAATATATAACATCCTTGCGTGACTGACTGACTGACAGACACGCTACAGCCAAAACTATTGAGCGCAGGAAGCTGAAATTTGGCATGTATGTTCCTTGGGGACCTTAGGGGTGCACTAAGAAGGGATTTCCCGAAATTCCCACGGGATCGGCCGAAACGGGTAAATTTAAAAAATTGCAGGCGTAACTGCTGGCGTCCTCTAGTATCACATAAATTTTGAACAAAGAACAGCAAATCATTAATATATATTTAAAAAAAGAAATGGACCGAGAATAGAGCCCCGTGGATTCCTACTGGCAAACCTAGAGACCTACTCCCATTAACACGTACATACTGAATTTTATCTTTAAGGTAGCTGGCAACAAGATTGAGTGCGGTATCTCTTATACCATAAAGTTTCAATTTACGTAAAAGTGTACACGATCAAACGCTTTTGACAGGTCACAAAAAATATATAAAACAATTTAGATAATTGTTCAATTGATTTCCCAAATAGGTAAATTTATTACGTCACTATAATGTTTTTTGACATCGCCTCTCTAATGCTCGGACAATAATTATTCATGAGCAATAGTCATCCCTTTTAGATGAACTTCTATCATAATTATGTATAATGCTACTAAAAGCTCTAGAAAAAAGAAAAAAACATTGCGATGAATATACATGACGGATAGCCTTCCCCATTAATGAGTATTTCTAATTATACAGAACACATCATTCCAATATCTAACCAGCTCACCAACGCACCACAAACAACTAAAAGGCCAACACTTAATAAATCAAAGCTGCCACAGACGTGCATACAGCAATTTCATATATTGTGTACCGCCATCGTTGTAAGCTCAAGCAGCCGCCGACACATTCTCGCGAAATTAGATTACAATATTACTTATGGTGCAACACGTTCCTTCTCCGCTACGTCTAAATGAAATAATATTGGTTTGAAACGATGTTGCAGGTTCTATATCACTTATGGAGTTTTCTGACAAAATGTAAATACAGCTACTGGTGACGGATTAATAGACTACTTCAGTCATCATCGCCATGCATTATCTCAGTTGCATCCGAGACTTACACGCCTTGGAGCCCGAGGTCCACTTACTGGTCTAACCAGATATGATAGAATACTAACTTTTCCACAGAGCGACTGCCATCTGACCTCTGCAACCCAAAGAGATAGCGATATTCCATGGTTTAGACTAGTGTCAGTTTATTTAGAAGGTACTGACGCCCTGTAACGACTGTCAAAGATCTTCATGACAAGCGGGACCGACGGCTTAACGTGCTCTCTGAGGCATGGGACAAGCGATAATTAACAATTTAAAACGTACATAACTCCGAAAAGTCATTGGTGCGCGCATGGTAGTCTGTTGGTATATCCACTGAGCTATCGATACCACTTATTATTTTTTAATTATTTTTTAATTATACCACGTACGATTCATTAGAATTCTGACTATATTTAAGCATCTAAAAAAAATAGTGTCGAAATTAGGGCATAGCAAGAGTGTAGGAGTACTCGCGCCGATGTGAGGTATCGCAAAAAATGTGTATATGAGTAATTTTAATATTAAAGCTGTATTACTGCAAACTTTCATCGAAATCAATTCACTGATTCTTGCGTGAAAGAGAAACAATGCTCTATAAATCCATCCGTCCGTCCGCACAAACTTGCACATTTATAATTGCAATAAGATTAAAAACATGCATCAACGAGTCCTCTAATAACTCAGCTTAGCGTAAAACCATAACCGTGTAATAACCTTCCGTTCAGTAACACCGAGTTAGCAAGAAATATCCAAGTCAAATAAATCCATGCCGATATTTTTGCAGCGTTTATTGATTGTAAGGAAATATCAATCTGTATTTTGGATTGTATCCAAAAATGCTTCTACGGACGGCTTAGCTGAAACAATAGGGTTAGTGGACGTAAAAGGTTTGTTAGCTCAAATTATAGACGTTTTGGTATAAGGATATGTTGATTGGCAGATCAGTTGGTACTTCATACGTCTGTTTTGGGATTAATGAGAATACCTTCTCCGTGCGAACATAAAGCAATAGTATTATTAATTTTTTTTTTTTTTTTTTTTTATGGTATAGGGGGCAAACGAGCAGACGGATCGCCTGATGTTAAGCGATTACCGCCGCCCATGGACACCCGCAACACCAGAGGAGTCACAAGTGCGTTGCCGGCCTTTTAAAAAGGAATACGCTCTTTTTTTGAAGGTTTGAAGGTCGTATTGGTTCGGAAAAACCGCAGGTGACAGATCATTCCACAGTTTAGAGGTGCGAGGCAGAAAGTTTCTAGAGAAACGCACCGTTGTGGATTGCCAACCATCTAAATGATGGGGATGGAAATGCTGTCGCGTAGAACGATGGCGGAAAGAGGCGGCAGGGATTAATCCGAACAATTCCTCGGAGCACTCCCCATAGTAGAATCGATAAAAGATGCATAGCGAGGCTACATCTCTACGCAGCGCCAAGGGGTCTAACCGATTGCAAATATCTTGGCAGTCGACAATTCGAGCGGCTCTCCGTTGGATGCGGTCTAGAGGGAGAAGCTGGTACTGGGGTGCCCCTGCCCAAAGATGAGAACAGTATTCCATATGCGGCCGGACCTGCGCCTTATAAAGGAGCAAGCGGTGGGCCGGAGTGAAATACCGTCTCGATCTATTTAGCACGCCAAGCTTCTTCGAGGCTAACTTAGCCTTACCCTCTAAGTGACCGCGGAACTGGACTTCGCTCGATATGTCGACACCAAGTATTCCAATACTGGAGGAGGCAGTCAAGGGGGTGCTCTCAAAACGAGGACATACGACCATCGGCAGTTTTTTTGCGGTGAAAACGCAGACTTGTGTCTTTGTGGGGTTAAATTGGACCAAATTAAGTCTTCCCCAATCTGAGACCATCTCCAAGGAGGTCTCAATTTCAGACACAAGTTTATGTCGGCTCTCGATGACTTTTTCCCGAGAAATGTTGGCGTGGCCGGTATATAAAGCATCACCTGTGCTGTCATCCGCATAACAATGAATGCCGCTATCTAGCAACATATCATTGATATGCAGGAGGAACAGGGTAGGCGATAGCACGCAGCCTTGAGGAACACCAGCATTTACAGACAAGGCGTCAGAGCATTCACCGTCAACTACGACCTTTATGCTTCTGTCTGTAAGAAAGCTGGTGACCCATTCGCATAATTTCTCGGGCAGCCCATAGGAAGGGAGCTTCGAAAGAAGCGCTTTGTGCCAGACCCGATCGAAGGCCTTCGCTATGTCCAAACTGACCGCCAAAGCCTCCCCCTTTGTCTCGATCGCCTGTGCCCAACGATGTGTCAGGTATACTAGAAGATCACCAGCCGACCGACCCTTACGAAAGCCGTATTGCTGGTCACTAAGCAGCTGATTATCCTCTAGAAACCGAAGGAGCTGGCAGTTAATAATGAACTCCATTATCTTCGAGAAGAGGGAGGTTATGGATATGGGTCTGTAGTTGGACGGGTTAGAGCGATCGCCTTTTTTAGGGATCGGGTGGACCAATGCTGTCTTCCACGATGTTGGGACTACGCCAAATGAGTAGGAGAGACGAAAAAGCCGTGTCAAAACTGGTGCCAACTCTGGAGCGCAGATCTTCAACACAATAGGGGGAATTCCATCAGGCCCACTCGACTTATGGATATCGAGGGACAGAAGTGCCATACGGACTGCGCGCTGGTGGAACCGAATATCCGGCATACAGCCCTTCAACAGCGGTAAAGTAGGCGGTTCCTGTCCCCCGTCATCCAAGGTCGAGTTGGACGCAAAGAGTTTGCCCAGAAGATTGGCTTTCTGCTTTGCGTCGTGGGCCAAGGAGTCATTTCCCATGTGTAGCGGTGGAAAGGATGGCTTACAGAAGTTCCCTTCGATAGCTTTGGCAAGAGACCAGAATGCACGAGTTCCCGAAGGAAGGCGCTCAAGCCTCTCGCCAATTCTACCGATGTGCTTCGTCTTCGCACTAGCAATGTCTCTTTTGAAGGACCTGGAGGCAAAGTTATACTCCTTTTTTAATGCGCTGGTATTTTCATCCCCTGCCGCCACCGCATCAGCCCAGGCTTGGTAAGCTTCCTGCTTCCTGCGAGAAGCCTTTTTGGAAGATGAACCAAACCAAGGCCGAAATTTGCCACCAATGGGGACCACAGAGGATGGAATGAAAAGTTCCATGCCCTGTAGCACCACATCAGCAACAGAATCAGCACTGGCGTTGGGATCATCCGGCGAGAAGCATATTTGTCCCCAAGGATAGGACGCAAAGAAGTTCCGCATCCCATCCCAATCTGCTGACTTGTAGTGCCACACACGGTGACTGCGTGTATCCCGCGATCGCAGCGAGCACGTGAGAGGCACCACACTCCGTACAAGGCAGTGGTCTGAGGAGCCAAGTGGGGCGCCTACGGATACCTTGTAGCCGTCCGGATGAGAAGTCAGCAGAAGGTCCAGCAGTGAAGGATTCTGGCTTTCAACGTCTGGGATTCGCGTGGGCGTGGTAACCAGTTGTGTCAGGCCATAAGCCAGTGCGAAGTCGTGAACAGATCTCCCCGCATGATCAGTTTTACTGGAACTGAGCCAGTCGGCGTGATGGGCGTTAAAATCGCCAAGCAAAATGATCTCTGCTGACGAGATCTGCTGCTGCACAAAGTCTGAAGCCATTTGGATGTGCTCAATGAGTCGGTCAGTTTCGGTATCACCGCTGTGGGACCTGTAAAGGCAAGCATAGACGCGGGGGTGGTCGTCGCTATCTATACGTAGCCATAAGGTGGAAAGGTCCCTACCTTCAAGATTCCTAAGTCGACGAGAACTGATATCGTGTCTAACATACACGCACACTCCGGCCTTGGACAGAAAGGAGTGTTTAAGTCCATACCCAGGGTAAGTAAGGTAGGAAGTGTCTGCTGGAGTCAAGAAGAGCAAGGCCGGCTTTGTTGTCTCGAGGTGGTGGTGGACAGCATTAAGGTTGGTGTGTAATCCCCTGATATTGCAGAAGTCCACGGCCAGTGTGGCAGGGGGTGCCAGGATACTTTTTGCTCCTTTTTAGGGACTTTTTGAACGCAGTTTTGCCCCCCCCTCAGAGTACGAGGGGCGGCCTGGGCGTTCACGCTTAGATGCGTTGTGTCCTGAACGCGGACGTCCAGAAAGGGATTCTCCAACGCTAGCGCAGTTGGTACCCTCCTGGGGTAGCAAATAGTTTTTCAACTGCACCATCATAGGATACCGGAGGCCCAATCCCCCAACCCCCCCTGGGTTGGGGGATTGGGCCTCCGGTATCCTCACTCACTCGGCGAAACACAACGCAAGCGTTGTTTCACGCCGGTATTCTGTGAGGCCGTGGTATCACTCCGGTCGAGCCTGACCCATTCGTGCCGAAGCATGGCTCTCCCACGGTGTAAATATTTTTATAGCCTCACGCCTGTATCCCTGAAGGAGTAGGCAGGGGTATACCCCTACCTACAAAATTATGGCGAAATGTGGGTGTATTTTAATGAGGTGAAAACTTTTAAAATCTTATATTGTACATATGTGCGCAGCATTTTGGAATACGCCAGTCAGATATGGAACCCCAGATATGATGTTTATATTAATAGACTAGAAGGCATACGACGCAGATTTATTAAATACTTATGCTATCGGTGTAAAATCACCTACAGATCAGATGAATATTTGAAAATCTGTTCAAAATTCCACCTATTGCCGCTAGTTACACGACGAGATATCGCCGATGTTATTTATCTGTTTAACATCATATCTGGATCCATTGACTGTCCGGATCTACTGGGTAAAATACTGTTTAATGTTCCAACAAGGGCTGTAAGACACTACGCCCCTATTCATCTTCCATTAGTGTCTACAAATTACCGGCAGAATTCGTTTTGTGGCGAGCGAGTAATCTTTTGAATAAACAATGTAAACAACATGATTTTGATATTTTTGTCGCAAAGATCGAAACGGTGAGATGGTTACTGAGCTTGGAATTTTTAATAAACACTGAATTTTTAAATTGTTATAAATACTTACCTTAATGAATTTGTTTGTATGTCTACATATTTATTATAGTTTGTTTCTATGTCCACATATTTATTATAAACTGTGTAGTATGTGCAATTTTACATATCCGCGGAGACCGTTAATTGGCTAACTGTGGCTAAAATTGTTTTCAACATTGTATTTTGTTACTTTTGCTGTTGGTCTTCTTGTTGCCGTTATCAGGCACGTCACCAGACTCCGTGCTGCTACTGAGAATTTGGAAAACCCAGTAACACTTTTGCCCGACCCAGGAATCGAACCTGGGACCTCCGATCAGCAATCGCATATGCTATCCACTGGACCACGGAGGCAGTCAAGGTATTAGCTACGCCTGCATTTTTTTTTAATTTACTCGTTTTGGCCGATCCCGTGTGAATTTCGGGAAATCCCTTCTTAGTGCACCCCTACGGTCCCCAAGGAACATACATGCCAAATCTCAGCTTCCTGCGCCCAATAATTTCGGCTATAGCGTGTCTGTCAGTCAGTCAGTAACGCAAGGATTTTATATTAAGATAGGTTTATATGACATGCTGATATTAATATTTTTCATGCCAATATTTTTTTTTTATAATTGCAAATTACCCGGTAAATACTCGTAGGTACAGTTCATAGGTAACAACTGTAGCTAAGTATAAAAAACTACTCTGCCAACAATCATAATATTTGAGCCATAGACTCAATCACTATCCGTCATCCTCCCAGCGTTATCCCAGTTGCAACCCGGAGTCCGCTTGCTAGTCTAACCGGTTATGACAGAATATTAGCTTTTACACAAAGCGGTCGCCAGTTTGATAGCTGCGAACCAAAGAGAGAGAAGCGATATTTCATGGTTTAGACTAGTATCAGTTTATTCAGAAAGAAGTACTGACGGCCTACAACGACTGTCAAAGATCTTTCTGACAGCCGGGACCGACTAAAGATGCTCCTCGGGCTCAGTTTTTCCGTTAATACTACATGTGTTTAATTTTTGTTCGAACAGATGAAACTAGAATAAAACAAGAGGGCTTTATTTGGTTTGATTAATTAAAAATGAGTTTAAATTGGCTGAATCATAAAAAAACGTCGAACTTAAGAATTCTAATAATTCATCATCTCTTTTTAAAATGTTCCCAATTATCGCGCTATCACCATGAAATCAACAAAGCCAAAGATAATTTAGCTTTTATAAAAAAGAGCGACTGCCTATCTAAGATCCGTATGAAAAGGAGACCGATGGCTTAACAATTTAATACGCACATAACTTCGAAAAGTCAGTGGTGTAGTCTATTTGTATGCCCGTCAGTGTATTCAAGGGTATAGACTCCCTATAACGCCTATCAAAAAGCTGTACTACTACCGAGACCAGTAGGGCACGTTAAGTAGTAACTTAACGTGCCCTCCAAGGCACAGGGCATACAATTTATTCATTTCTGAAATATGCAGTTCTTTGTTACGAGTGAACATCAACACTCACACATTAACCATTTTATTAGTTAGAAATGGGTTGTGCAGTCTGCAAGCTATGTTTAAGAGAAACTTGTTATAATAATTGTTAAAGTTCAACTAGTTGCTAAATGAGGTTATAACTTATTTTGGCAGTTGGTGAGAAAGCGAGTGTGCATTGTATGTAGATAACTTGTTCTCGAAATATACATATACACGCGCGTTATTTACAGTTACTGCTCCGTACCCGTGGCATATATCGTGATGTTATATCTATAGCCTATAACCCTCCTCAATAAATGAGCTATCCAATACAACATAATGATTCAAATCGGACCAGTAGTTCCTCATATTAGCGCGTTCATCCAAACAAACAATCAAATTCTTCAGCTTTATAATATTTAGTATAGACTAAAATTATAGATTATCTTATCGTTAAAATTCTTGCGTTTCTGTCTGACAGAAAGACAATGCACAGCCAAAATATGTACATGTGATGATGACATGGGTACACGCGCTATTTGTATTGCAATCGGATAGACCACACAAACATTTGGAACGGCTGTGAACTAAAACCATCACGAACGCCTGTATAATACCACTATTGACACTTTGTCTTGTTTGCAACAAGAACTATTTGTTAACATTTTTATTATACTGACAATTTTATCCATATCATATAATGGAACATCTAAGATAAAGCAACTTGTCTGTGAAGTACTGTCATTTTCCGTTGTATTCATCAGCAATACATACTGCTGGCTCTAATTACATAGCATCTGGAACTGCTGGCCGAGTATTGATCGAATTCTATGTTTATCTTACTGAGTGTCTGGATGGTCTAAAATCAAATGTTCTGAATTCCAAAAGGTATGTTTAAAAAAATCATTAGTGTATTTCTGTTGTTTTCCGTGTTTGTCTTGTTTTTCTGAAATATTTTTATGTCACAAAATTCGAATCAAAATATGTCAGGCTAGTAAAATTAAATACCTAAAAATACACAAAACAGGAAACTGCAATTATATCTCTTGTAAGTCTTGTCATTCGGTTGGCTGACACTATTGTTTCGGTTTTTATCAATCTAAACGACATGTTCCTGAGTTGGCAAGCGCCCAAACTAAAATGCTCCTTGTTTTATTTTTATATTATTGTACGAGTATGTTTGCACTACTGCATACTGTGGGTTACAACTATCGATGCTACGAAGCATAACGGAAGAAATCTTTTTAACCCTTTCAAGAGTATTTTTATACCGTAACTTGTTATAAAATAAAGTTTACTGCCACATCTGTCTATCTGTTTACGATAAACTTTAACATTACCGAGCGAATTTCAATGCAGTTTTCCGTTAACGGGGTGTTTAGATAAACAATAATTCATTCTTTAACTTCATTAATAATTCTATTCTTTAACTTCAACTTAGGAAAAAAGGCGTAACAAATCGCTTATGCTTACAACATTTTCTTGTAAGTTATAGTACAGTAAACACATTTTTAGAATCAACCACAAAATAACAGTAAAATAATACTAGCATATCGAATTCTCATTAGGGTGCAAACGATTTTATTTACGAAGAAAAATCCGTAATATCACGTTACACACAATGTTACCTCATGGATTATGTAAGCTATAGCACCGAAACCATAATCTTTACTGTGTTGTATTTATGTAGCACAACCACCGATTGACTTTTGACATCAAAGCGAAATCTAAGCGGTTTCAAGTGCAGTTGACACCATAATTCCAATAATATGGGCGATATTCTACTACATTTCCTGTTACACAAGTGTGTGCATATAAGTGGATGTTTGAGTGAATTATTTCTCACTTGCTATCCCGATGAATTTATCTTAAGTGTATTGCAATGCAACGATGAATTGTTTAGTATTGAACCAATATTTTAAGAGCCTATAAAGCTTCAAGCACTTGATTTGAGGTTTAATAATAATTATATAAACTGAGTATGTATGACCTGTACTATTGAACTAGGCATTTAATTAAATATTGATTATTTATTGATACCTAGTGTATACACGAGATACATTAATATTCCTTTTTCTTAGAAAGGAATCAAAATCATAGCTTCTGGCTTAAAAAAATGCTGAAATTTGGTTCTGAATATAAAAAGATGGGGCTTCCTCTTTTACTGAAGTAACAACAATTTAATTTGTGGTAGCAAAAATATAATATCCATGTAAACTAATTATTAAACTACTTAGTAATTCATGACCAGAAGAGCCTTGAGCCTTGAGTCGACAAAAGTTTGACGGATCTGTACATAAAACAAATTATAAGTATCGCTTGGCACTTTTCATTGTACGGATATATGAAACACTATCTATTACATTATTACTATTCGTTGGTCACAAAAATGTTTCGATGGGAAATACTGTGACGATGACGATGGACGGTATTATGACGTACACTCGGTAGGTACCGGTCATACGTTACAGTGCAGGTATTAGCACCTGCAGGTGCACGTATTTCACTCGGTATAAAATATTGAATGTATTTGAAGGTATCACTTTTAGTTATTTGAGATTTTATGGCGAGTATTTTTGCATATTTTCGCTTGCTCATCATCATCATCATCATCATCAGCCTTTAACAGTCCACTGCTGGACTAGGCCTCTCCTTTGAAAGGAGGAATTGGCCTACTATACCACGCTGGCCAAACGGGTTGGTATAGGGTTTGTATCAAGTTTTCCTTCTCTTACAGTGCTGTTCTGTGCATAATATGCTCCCTCTGTCGGCTCTTACGACACCCATGGGATGAGATGGGGTGGTGACAATCCGTATTCTTAATCCGTCACCACACGGACGCTTCGCTTGCTCACTAACTTCCAAATACATACATATAAATGTGTGAGTAAATCAAATGATGATGAATTAAAATCAGTTTTCTCATCACCTCTTGGTGTAGCGAGACTAACGACTAAATACGACTGCCACATTGAAGGTCGTGCGTTTCAGCCAGGTGCAGGTATTTTAAAGAAAGATAAGTGAAAGAAAGCATTATTTTAAGAATATAAAATGTCACTACCATTTTTCACCCGTGGATGTCGTAAAAGGGGACCAAAGACACGAAAGTAAATATTATCTTAGCAAAGAAAAAGAAAACTCATCATCAAACCCTATAACCAACTCGTATGGCCAGCGTGGCACAGTAACTCGGCCAAATGCTCCTATTGACACAGAGTGCTATCATTGTGAAGCAAATTAGAAAAGGTTCGAGTTCAGCATATATAAAACATCATCATATCAGCCAAACGACGTCCACTGCTGGACGTAGGCCTCCCCCACGGTTCTCCACACAGACCGGTCTTGAGCCGCCCGCATCCAACCGCCTCCCGCGATCTTGACGAGATCGTCGGTCCACCTTGCGGGGGGCCTACCTCTGCTGCGTCGTCCGGTACGTGGCCGCCACTCCAGAACCTTTCTGCCCCAACGGCCATCGGTTCTTCGAGCTATGTGCCCTGCCCACTGCCACTTCAGCTTGGCTATCCGGAGAGCTATGTCGGCGACTTTGGTTCTACTGCGGATCTCCTCATTTCTGATTCGATCTCGCAGGGAAACTCCAAGCATAGCTCTCTCCATCGCCCTCTGAGTGACCTTGAGCCTTCTGATAAGACCCATAGTGAGCGACCACGTCTCTGATCCGTAAGTCATCACTGGCAACACACACTGGTCAAATACTTTCGTCTTGAGACATTGCGGGATATCGGACGAGAATATATGTCGTAGCTTCCCAAACGCTGCCCAACCGAGTTGACCTCCTTCTCGAAGTTGGACCTACCTAATTGGACTACTTGTCCCAGGTAGATATACTTGTCGACAACTTCGAGCGTAGAGTTCCCAACTTGAATAGGAGCAGGTACAACATGGACGTTCGACATGATTTTCGTCTTGTCCATGTTCATCTTAAGACCTACTTGTTGGGAGACTACAGAGGCCATCGAGCATTGTGCCTAGGTCTTCCATGGTCTCAACCATGACTACGATATCGTCTGCGAATCGAAGGTGAGTGATGTACTCGTCGTTGATGTTGATGCCGAGTCCATTCCAGTTCAGAAGCTTGAAAACATCTTCCAGCGCAGTGGTAAACAGTTTCGGGGATATGACATCCCCCTGTCTCACTCCTCGCTGGAGTTGAATAGGTTTCGAACTCTGGTCCTGGAGGCGGACTGAAATAGTGGCGTTTTCATACAAGCACTTCAGCACTTCGATATATCGGTAGTCAATCCGGCACCGTTGGAGTGACTGTAGCACCGCCCAGGTTTCGATCGAATCGAAGGCTTTCTCATAGTCCACAAACGCCAAGCATAGGGGCTGGTTATACTCCTCGGACTTCTGTATAACCTGCCGCAGCGTATGTATGTGGCCTATGGTACTATAGCCTTTACGGAAACCGGCTTGTTCGGGAGGCTGGAAGTCGTCTAGCTTGCTCTCGAGACGATTCGTGATGACTCTCGAAAACAGCGTGTAGACGTGGCTCAGAAGTGTGACGGGTCTGTAGTTCTTTAAGAGGGTTTTATCCCCTTTCTTAAAAAAAAGCACCACCACACCTCTGTGCCACGCCTGTGGCGTTTTACCCTCGAGAATGACGGAATTAAATAGCTTCCGAAGAGCTTCTCTAGCGGGTGCACCGCCAGCCTTCAGAAGCTCGCTCGTAATTCCGTCATCACCCGGCGCCTTATTGTTTTTGAGCTGTTTGAGAGCCACACTAATCTCGTGCATGCTGACGTCCGGGATATCTTCGGTATAGTGTCGGGTCAATCCAGCTCTAGGGTCTGACGCTGGAGTACTTGCGGGTTGTTGCGTTGTCGTGTATAGCTGTCCATAGAACCTTTCGATCTCCTCCAAGAGCTCAGGCTTGGACATATAAAACATACTTATAATATAAAACATACTTACTCTGAAGAATATAATAGTTTTCAGATGACTAGCAAAATAGCAACTTAGCGTAATTAAGTAAATTGTGTACTCACCTGAAGCTACAGTATACGTCGAAATCTGCTTTCCAGTTTCAATATGGCGGAATGAAAGAATTCTGAGGTACTGGTAAACTACTGATGATTTACATTTGGATTTGCCTTTTTGAGTTGCGGTTTAAAAATATTTTGTGCAGTGAATCGCTATTAATTCAGTCCAGGTTTTTTAAGTGGGTTGCAAAACGGTGAAGTATTTAAGCTGCTCAACTGCTACAAAAATGATAATAAGTGGGATTTACGTAATATTTCTTTATTTTTAATCTGGATGTTCATGGATCCATTGTTAATTGAAATGTGTTTCTAAAGATATGTGGTGGATAATTTGCAATATAAGTTAACATTAAATGCCCGGAGCAAGGGCGTCCACCATGTTGAGTTCTATTGGTATAACAAAGAATTGATCACAAAATTAATATCGCTCATAAAAAGTAGGTAAGTACGTTTGAGTTAGCCACTAGTATTATTTTGTTAACTTGTAAAGCTATGATAATATTTCATACAACATCAAAACATGGCTACTTTTCGGCATATAAAGGTTGGACTATGATTATAAATATTTTTTGTGCAAGCAAGTGGTGCACCAATCAACGGACGAGGCTCTGGCAAACAAAATGTCCCGATAAGCGGCCTTATCAGAAGGCTCAAGCTCACTCAGAGGGCGATGGAGAGAGCTATGCTTGGAGTTTCCCTGCGAGATCGAATCAGAAATGAGGAGATCCGCAGTAGAACCAAAGTCGCCGACATAGCTCTCCGGATAGCCAAGCTGAAGTGGCAGTGGGCAGGGCACATAGCTCGAAGAACCGATGGCTGTTGGGGCAGAAAGGTTCTGGAGTGGCGGCCACGTACTGGACGACGCAGCAGAGGTAGGCCCCCCGCAAGGTGGACCGACGATCTCGTCAAGATCGCGGGAGGCGGTTGGATGCGGGCGGCTCAAGACCGGTCTGTGTGGAGAACCTTGGGGGAGGCCTATGTCCAGCAGTAGACGTCGTTTGGCTGATATGATGAAGCGGCAATAGGCTCGCCACCTATTACGTGGGATCAAAACACTGGCGAAAAGTGGGCGTTTAATATGCCTCTGCCTACCTCTTCGGGGAAACAGGCGTGACTCTATGTATGTATGTATGTATATTTTTTTAGGGGTCGCAGAGAAGAAAACTTCCTGAAAACATTTTCAGACGTTAAGGCGTGATCTAAATATATGATTACAATAAAATGCCAATACTGTAGTACCAACAGTAGCCTAGTTACAGCACAAGAGGACGGATAATAGATATAGCTTTATGACTGTTCCTTATAGTTTACTATGAACACTAAAACTAAAAACCTGTGGAAAAGACCATCTCAAAAAAGCAACCAAAACGAAGATTTAGCCAAAATTTTAATAGTTTTCATAGAAAAGGAATAAAACGAGTAACATACCACATCAACGGGTAAAACTGCAGCGCATATTTGTATTTAATAATTTTACATGTGGCTCCCAAAAAAGTAAAGAAACTACTTGAGAAGCAAACAAAATATTTTCTTTGCCAACAAAATAACGCAGTACACGTTATAATTTAAACAATCTTGGACACATATACCTTTAAAATACAATAAAGAGCAAGTTCCGCACTACAAAATACTTTTAAACACAAAATGCCCGACAGACTTCAAACGCCACGAAACCCCGAAGCCCGTAAAATGGAGGCCCTCTAAAAATTCCCTTGAATGCCTGTTTTACAAAATACACCCTGTGACCGCACCATTACTTCGCGGTGACACAACTATTACAATTATGGTGGGTACATGAGCTGCGAAATACGGAAGTGTTTTTGAATCTGTTTACTTCAAAATTATGTGGATTGAGTTTTGTTGGGTACGGTATGTTGGTTGAGGTTGAGTAAATGCTACTGAAGCACTGATAGTTTGTTAAAGTAGTAGTTCTAGTAGTTGTGATTGATAGAGAGAATAATAGCACTTCATGCACTAGTATTCTCGAGCTGAAATTTCAGTTAGATATTAATTTAAAAGTAAAACACCTGCGCTTTTTCATAATTTTCTATGGTTATATGGAAATTATTTTTCACCACAGCAGCTCAAACATGCCGCTTTTGCTGCGAGACAACAGTGAACAAAACGCGATTTTGATTCGAGCGTGAGTAAAAGTAGCTTTTTAATTTTTCAATCTTCATTGTCACGAATTGACATTGTTCAGCCATAAATTTGAAACCGAATGTTTAAATTTGAAACATTCGAATTTTACTATGCTCTGTCTCTTTCACATGTGCATATAAAAAGTGAGTGAAAAACAAACCCCTTCGAATTCGAAATTCGATTTTGGAATTCGACCTCAAATAGAACACCTACGGCAACGCAAAAAAAAAGTTATTTGTAATAAAGAAATTACTTTTTTTATATGTTATTGTTGACATGTTTAATTTATTATTGGATTTTAATAAAATAAGTCTAATTAATAGTATAAAATTAGTATTTAACCAATACATTTTTATTTAGAATTACAACAATGATACATTTGAAAAATAAATATTAGGGACGCGGTATTAAAACGCGATTTAAAAAAGTAGCGGGAATAAAAATTTCGCTGATGCTGATACAGTAGGTATAGCGTAACGTGTTAAATTATATTAATATATAAAATAATCTAAAAGATGAGTGAAACTAGCGATGATGAATGTACTTTAACACCAGAAGAGTTAAATCAACAAGTGATTATACAGAATTCAATCTATTCCTGTTCATTTCTATGTCTCCTAAGTAATATGTGTTCTCACTGCTGAGGTGAAAAGTTATGTGTGCTACACGAGAGCAAAGTTTTTTGCATCTCGTGCTGTTGAGTCCCTCACCACGCTCAGGATTCTAACTTGGATTCACTCGCTACGCTCGTGAATCAATCATAGAATCCTTCGCTTGCTCGGGACTCAAAATCAGCACTCGAAACGAAAAACAACTTTGCTCTCTTGTTGCACAAATAACTATTGTTGTTATTTGATCGTTATTTTGACAATAAATGTCTTTTAATTGAAAAATTTGTAAAAAAATCATGGAATTCTGTAATATTGTATTTTTTTCGATTTGATACAAATGTTAGTGAGATAAAAATACATGTAAACTCTAAATAACAACAGACAAATGGGAAAAGTCGTGATGGACTATTTGTTTGAAAACGAGAACTGCTAATCTATCATTTGACAGGCCGATGTCGGCAGAAATGACTAAGTTTTCAGAGAAAATAGAAACTGTAATTAAAATAATCACCATAATTATATTCAAATAAAGTACAGAATAAATGTAATAAACGTGTACACAAAAAATAATACATATCCAAATGAAATTAAAATATACATTTTCCTGCGAGTCACAAAGCAAGCAATACGTGACATGAAAACGTCCGTATGCTAATGTCAAATGTTGGACCTGTTTGTCCAACTGCCACCCAACATGGATCCATATTGAATATTCAGCTTAAGGGATTTTTTGTTGACTCTCACACATGATAATATTATGTGAACGGATTCAAAAGTTGGTCTACAGTGGGAGTAAACTTGTGTTTATTTTTATATTGTGAGCTTAGTAGGAAATATGTGTGGTGACTGGATTACTAGCTTTTGAAAAAGGCTTTTGATCTATTTGGTTAGTCGATATTGTTTTCTTCGTAGCTTATTCTATTATTATTACATGTCTGAAGTTTACAGAATGGTTACTTTTGCCATCTATACATTGTCGACGATTTGTGGAAAGTTTTGTTTCACAAAGCCAATACGTCAAAACCATAATTATTCTTATGGTTTCCTCTTAACACTAATCCTATTCTGAAGAATGACCCAAAATATCAAAGTATAATATGTAATATGCATATTATACATACATTATCTATTCATTTGAAAATTATGTCTCTATAATTTTTAAATGAACAGATTTTGTAAGTCTATATATAAATTATGTCTACATAAATTCATGGCGAAATGCGAGTGTAGTATTACACCCCGGTAGGCAGAAACTACGGAACGCCATTTGCAACGAACCCGACATAATTATTTCTCATACTTTATTCACTCCCATGAAATTTCTTATGCATGCTCTCAATATTTAAAATATTGTAAATTAAATTACCTGTCTGCTAACGAGTAACTAATATTATCTGGTAAAAACATAAACGCAAGTAGGTAACACCTGTTAGACAATATTGCATGATGAAGAATATACATAACGCGATAGAATAAAAATGAAAAAGAAATACAATAACTAAGAAAATAATCACAAACTATCTTTCAATTATCAGCACATACAAGTTCTAACCAGAACAAATACAGCTAACAGTTTTTTATAAATTGGATCCCAATAGAAACTTGAACATAATAAAAGTTTAAACGAATTTCAATTCAAGACACAGAATTGCTCGGATCTTGGAGGAGAGATAAATCGGGCCGAGATCGAGTGTGATACAATTTATGTGCCGTTGGTCTAATGCAATTGAACGCATTGTGCTTCGACGATGGCGGATTTTCTTATTATATAATGTAATAAGGTTGACGGCACTGTATAGCGAGGCAACAACGAGTGAGGAAATACGTATTCGGCGAATATGTCACCGTGTGAATGTTCGGCGAATGTTTGGACGAAGATAATTGCGCCACTTAGCACGTCGGATTGTGTAATGATTGAGCTATTACGAATATTGGTATTCGCCGAATGGTATGCATCTATGTCATGTTTGGTGAAAATTGGTTAGCTGACGTATTACCTGTTTATAGTGGTGTGTATCGACTCGTATTGTATTGAAATTCCAATACTTCAGCAAAACGCGATAAGCAACATTTTCAAATATTTTTTTAAACTAGAGTATGCCCGCAGCTACGCCCATATTTTATGTTTTTCTGTTTCCGGGCAATCTTTTCTTAGTGGACCTCTATAGTCCTCAAGGAACATACATACATGACAAAGGAGAATGCCGAAACCTGCACCAAGTGCTTTAAAAAAAATGATATACCGTAAATACTTTGACACATTTTAAATGCCATTACTAAATTATGAAACATTATTAAATCCGCGTTTACGAAATACTATAAAAAAGTAAAACTACGATCAACAACTTCCGAATGCATACATTGCCAGCACAAAAAAAGTCGATTCCGAGCGACAAAAAATCGAGTGTAATAATATTCTCAACATTAGCGATTGCTTAAACGATTAAATGATTTTGTATTCAATAGAAAGTACTATGATAGTAAATTAAAAAAACTGTGTTCTGTGTGATTTTATTAAATAGAAATACATATTTGGCTACTTAACTTGATTTCAGTCTTTGGTTGAGCAATTTTTTCATTAATCGATTGTTTTTAGGTGATATCGATTTAAGATGTAATTGAATCGAGATAGCAACACTTGCAGGGTAACATTTGATAACAAGGAGCAAGTATACATGGAGGGAGCATTTCAAAAAGAGTAGACATCGTATATGCATCTCTTTTCTCTCTAATTACAGAACTGCATATGTTCGAGTGTGATAGCCATAGAGCTTTTATACAGCCTTGAATGACATATGCCAAAAAAAATGTTATATCATGTCGATGTTCGTCCAGCTGGAGTGAAAGCCGTGTCGAAATAAACTGCAATTTTAATTGCTACAAAACATTACAATTGTAGATATTATCACTTCTAAACATTAAAGAATTACCATAGTTTGTAATGCCGTCGGAAGTAAAAGCCGAATGGGACTATTGACCGAAAATGGTCAAAAAATATCTTACCACCGGTAAGTCATAATAAGTAAAATTGTAAATATCTGCCGTAATAATTCTACAATGATATTTATAAAGCTTATACTTAAAGATAAAGATACCGTTGACACATATTTTTATTCCATTAGTCACAATGAAATAAATATAATAGAAATATTTCGATAAAAAATATGAGGATAGTGTTGTAATACAATTGTCAGTTAGAAAACCAGTTTCTGAAAGATTATAATTTGAATAATTTGTTTTTAATTGTGATTTTTTGTAGATTTCCAAAGAATGAAGGTTTGAAACTAAATTGGGTCCGAAATATAAGAAAGGGAGAATGGGAACAGTCCAATTCTTCTAAACTTTGTTTGCTTGATTTTGTGTCTGCTTGTTATCAAGAAGGATTTCAAAGAAAAGTTTTGCATTCTTATGCTGTGCCTACTATTTTTACTAACCAGATATCTAATACTGAGGTTTGTACTTTTACTTTATTATTATTAACTTATATTTTTATCAATCAATATATACCAACATTGCAACTGTGAAAATATGCTATAGTAATCATATATACACATATGTATATCATGAACAGGTTTGTGTTGTAATTTTCAGAATTGTCCAAATTAACGAAACCTTATTTTTAGAAGCGATAATAAAGCTTGAAGAGAGAACATGTCTTGCACTTCTGGAACTCAGGATGAAAATATTGTTCGTAAATGTTAACTGTTTCCGTCCATGTACATCCCATTTTGGTAACAAATATATGTAGTATATAACATATAGTATCACACCTGCCGGGCAGTTATCGTGTGCGTCACTTTGTGGAATAAATAAATGATTTTGACTTTTTGACTTTATTTCAATTATTTTCCAATACCACAATGTCACAAAGAATGAGAACATAAAATAACTGCGAGAATAATAGATTTTTAATTGTGTCTAACTGTCTAGTCGGTTGCAACATTGAACTAGTTAAATAAACCTAATAGCGCAGTTTTTCACTCCTTCAAAAATTGTATTTATGTTTCAGTGTTCTCAATTTAAGAGAAATTAAAGGTAATTATTTTCTATCGGATTATAAAAAAAATGTCAAATTGTGATACCGTCGAGCAATGCTAAACTGCGCTGTATACTGTTCCTATCTAGGTACAGTCGAACAACTTTCCGTTAGATCACAATAAGGGTGAGAATCGCTCAGCAGGACATCGTCGCTTCCAGTGCTACTTTACACAAACATTGACATTCGTATACAAAACCAGTTTTTAGTGTGCCTCGACTCTATGAGCGAGCCAAGGGTTTTTTTTTCGAACTGGTCCACCGCCGACTTGTTTGATTGTACATACCTGGAGGATTCGTTTACAAATAACAAGTAACCTACTTATTGTACTAAATGTACGGTTAAGACAAAACTTCATTTTATTGTAATGCAAGTACTTTATATTATTTGAAATGCGAATCATCATAGAGGTGGATAAATTATACTCTGACCACCAGTTGGAAGTGGATACTTGAATTCCTCCTGTGAATAAGCGGTAGGAGAGGAGCTTCGCGAAGGACATTGTCAATTCGATTTCCGACTTCGTAATTTTATGAGAAAATTTTAATTGACGAGATTTTTTTTAAGAGATTAATATTGCATTATTATTTCAGCCAAAATACTATCTATGCTGGACATAAGACAAGTCTCCTCAAGATAGTAATCATATCTTATTATTACCTCTCTTTTTACAGTATTTGTTTCTTTGTAGGCACCTAAGTACTATACTCTAAATAGAAGCTCGTAAAATAATATACTACTGGTATATTACTTAATCAAATGCTTACCTTGTCTATACATACCGAATAATATACCTATACCAATCAAAGATTAATGCATGAGTACATTACTATTGACAGTCATTTCTTCTTTTGAAAAAATTGCGACATAAGTATTTCAAGAGGTAATAAATACAATACATCTGTCTCGGTTACACATATGAAATTTTATACAAGTAAAAAGAAATAACGATAGGTTTCTTGTTTGTGCTTAAAACTATCTCTCCATGTATACATGTATACTTGCTCCTTGTTTGATAACTTGAGCAACTGTCAAAAGTGTCAAATGTTAACCCTACACTATATCGCCTACATATCGATCGTGTTTGTTTGTGTTTTTTGTTTTTATCCGTTGAGTTGAAGTTTGTTCCTCTGGGTCGAAACTACGTTTCTTTTAACTTGTAACATCATTCACTTATTGAAATCGTTATAAACAATTAGAAATCAAGGACAAATTCCTTCTTTTGCAATATTTGTTGCGGATTTTTAAAAATATGGTTATGTAAAAATCTCAGAACTGCGGATTCGAAAACAAAAACGCTTCATACCTACGGTAATATTAAACAATAAGCTGGCTAAAAATGTTAATTTCATGAAAAAGCAAACGGTACTGGCTTCCATACAAAAATTGGCATTCTCCTTTCAGTTTCCTAGGCCATATAACTTTGGTTGTGCGTTGTCTGTCAGTCAGTCAGTAACGCAAGGATTTGATATATACAGATGAAATTATACATAAATTGTCTTGAACTAAATAATTTAAATTTATTTCAGACAAAAAAGGAAGAATACATTTTGACAACATGTTTTATTGTTTCGTTAAAGTACATTCAACCTTAAACTTTATTTGTCTACAACAATGTTATCTTAATATATAAAATCCTTGCGTTACTGACTGACTGACAGACACGCTACAGCCGAAACTATTGGGTGCAGGAAGCTGAAACTTGGCATGTATGTTCCTTGGGGACCGTAGGGGTGCACTAAGAAGGCATTTCCCGAAATTCCCACGGGATCCGCCAAAACGGGTAAATTTAAAAAAATGCAGGCGTAGCTGCTGGCGTCCTCTAGTAGGTTATAAACTTGAGAGACAGCAATAACTCATCGAATCGAAAGTTGTGAATGAATAATTTACAAAGAACGAAAGAGCAATTCGGTGCACGTCACTGCAAATACTCGTATACGCGAGGCGTTTACGATTTGCCCACGTCTGCCTAATTTATAAGGCTGTAAATGACTTATATGGACGAATTTTGTGATAAATACTTTATGGTTATTTCAATCCCAAACACAGTTAAAAAACTTTGAAATAGAATTGGCAAATTATGAGAAAACACTACCTATTGCTTTGCTACACGATCGTAGTAACCGACAACACTTGATTCATTTTAAAGAAAATAAGAATATTAAGTTTATTCACAATGTTTTTCTCAAAACTTAGTAACAAAAAGGTGCTGCAGGATTTTCATTATGACGTTTTATTTTTGATAATATTTATCGACGTCATACGCATAATGTGATTTGGCACTTATCTGGCAACAAGCTTTTCCTTAATAAGAACATCAGACTAAATAAATAAAAAACAAATCATTTTGTTCTTTATTACTTTGGCCAGGGTGCATAGGGTTTCCACCAAGAAGGGTGCATAGGGTTCCCACCAAGAACTTAGGGTTCCAAGCCAACCTCACCTGTAAGTGGTGCACCTGCCGATCAACGGACGAGGCTCTGGCAAACAAAATATCCTGATAAGCGGCAATAGGCTCGCCACCTATTACGTGGGATCAAAACTCTGGCGAAAAGTGGGCGTTTAATATGCCTCTGCCTACCCCTTCGGGGAAGCAGGGTCTGAGTCTGAGTCTATGTATGTATGTATGTTCTTTGGCCATAATTTCCTACGGTATAAGTAAAATACGTTTCCTCACTCTCCTGTAAAATTTGTTCCAAATCCCTTATTTCATTTTAGCTTGGGACAGCTAGTTTAACGTGTAGAGTAGCAATTGTGTTAGGTACGCCTACTATTGCGTACTACAACGAAACAGGCTGCGAAGTGACACCAGAGTAATTTAGCACCAGTGTATTACCATGTATTGTGTACTAGGAATTCTCTCGTTTTGTAGAACTTTACAAACTGTATTAAGGAATATTTTGAGTCCATATATTTGTCGTATTTGCAGTAGCAGCATACAAGTTTTGATGGGTCTTAATCACATTAGTAAAGTGATTAAAGGTGCAAATGAAATACCTCTATTTGTCCGACGTTTCGACTGGCTTACAACAGTCGTGGTCGCGACTAATTTAGTGAGCAGGACCTGTTAAATAAACTCATATGATGAATACAAGTCGCGAAAGTTTAGGACAAATATTTGCGATTCAGTTGTATTATTACTATTAAAAGTCCTGTTAAAGCAAGTCTGCAAATCAAAGCTGTCCCATTAAATGTAATGACAAGTCAAATCAGTCATGTAATAATGTATCACCGTCATTATTTTGTGCAGAGAAAAAATAGCTAATGTTTGCCTTATTGGTTACCTTTTATTTCAAGAAATTTCATTATTTAATGTATACGAAAAAACTTCAGAAACGATCGGTAATATAAATCAAAAATCGTTCAAGACCGCCTGTGATACGCAACGCATGTGAGCGATTGATCTAAAGATTGCCACTGTAAAAGTAAGACTCGCACAAAATTAGGCCGGTGTCAGACATTGTAGAAATTATTGTGGAAATAATGTTTGTTATATGTAAGTAAGTAATTCTTTATTCACAAAAATGCAAATACAAGGAAAAAAATTATTTAAGAATAGATGCACAATTGGCGGCCTTATCGCAAACAGCAATTTCTTCCAGGCAACCAGACTATGATGGACATAACCTTAGAAGAAGAATAGGTAATTTGATGGTGTAGTGACAGATGAAACATAACATTAAAATATACAAATAAATACAATAAATACATATACTAATAATGTATATCTATATATACATATATATTATATATTTCAATATATAAATATAATCACATATAATCATATAGGGATTTGAGGAATAATGACGCAATTACATTGACAAATAGTGTTGCTTCAATGCATTTTTGAAAATGCTTAGAGATCTTGCTCGTCTAATTTCAACTGGCAGCGCATTCCACAAACACACAGCCTGAACAGAGAAGGATTTATCATAGAAGTTTGTGGAATGCGGTGGCATCTGCAATCTCAGATCCTCCGACGATCTCAGGCACTTTGAATATGTGTCATGAAGGAAATTAAAATGTTCTTTGAGATACATGGGTGTATTAGGATTGAACAATACATTGTATAGTAAGATTAGAATATGAGTATTCCTGCGAAGACGAATCGGGAGCCACTTGAGTCTGCTACGAAATTCAGATACATGATCATATTTGCGTAAACCAAAGATAAATCTTCTACAAAAGTTTTGGAGGCGCTCAAGTTTATCAAGTTGCTCCTCATTAAGGTCAAGATAGCTGACATCGGCATAATCGAGTATTGGAAGGAGCAAAGATTGTGCAAGCGCAGTTTTGGTGGATATGGGAAGAAAGTTCCGCAGCCTACGTAATGACCCTGCTGAAGCAAATACTTTACGGCTTGTCTACTGCATCTGACGGCCCCAGGATAAAGTTCTATCCAGATAAATCCTCAGATTTTTTACATTAGCTGCAACTGGTAAAATGTTTCCATCGAATAAAATCTGAGGCAGAAGTGACCAATTGATTTTAGAGATCATCCTGGAACTGCCAATCACAATGATCTGAGTTTTGGTTGGATTAAACTTAAGTCCATAATTTTTACTTTACTCACAGATTTGCGCCAAGTCCGTATTAATAGTAAAAAACGCATTAGATATCGATTCTAATGGTGCCTGTGAGTATATTTGCAGGTCATCTAAGTAAAAGTGGTAGGACGAAATTAAATGTTTGGAGATAGAATTTATAAAAATTGCGAAAAGTAATGGAGAGAGAACGCCACCTTGTGTTACACCGACAGTCGCATTACACCATGAAGAGTATGATTCTTCAACGCGTATACACTGACGGCGTCCAAACAAAGTAACTACGAAACCAGTCAATTACCGTTGCAGCTATGTTAATAGAGCGGAGTATGCCAAGCAGGATGTGGAAATCCACGGTGTTAAAAGCATTGCTAAAGTCAAGTAAAGATAGAAGCGTGAGCTTTCCACAATCCATACCCAACCTAATCTCAACGGTGATGTGAACCAATGCCGTGGTAGTACTATGACCAGGACGAAAACCGGATTGAAAGGGATTCAGGAGAGGATTTTTGGACAGGAAGGAACTTAGATGTGTAAATACAAGACGTTCGAGGACTTTGGAAAGGAATGGTAGTACGGATATACGTCGGAAGTCGGAGTAGGAACAGGGTTTGGGTTTCTTTGGCAACTGAATTATTTGTGCATCTTTCCATGCTGATGGGAAGATACCACTAGCAACTGAATGATTTAAAATGTGACATAGGACAAAGAGGATTTCATCAAGGATGGGTAGGATCATGTTTCGGCTGATACAGTCATTACCAACAGCATTGGATGAGATTGAAATTATGCTCTTTTTAAAATCACAATCGGAAAATTGCTCGAAAACAATAGGTGAATATTTGGGAGTTGGGATAAGTGAAAGATCTTTTAAAGTATTCGTTTTAGTTGTCCCATCAAAATTGGACGAAGCAGTGAAATATGCATTGAGTTCATCAAAATTTATGTCTTTGGGGATTGCGTCATTGCGCGACTTACCAACTCCCATCGTTCTAAGAAATTTCCAGACTTTAACTGGGGCTCCATTTTCAACACAGTTGTGAATATGTTGGCGTTGTGCTGTCCTACACACCTTATTGCAGAGATTTCTTGCACTAATATATTTCTCCAAATTATAAGGGGTTGGACGACATTTATACCGCGCCTTAGCTGCAGCTTTTTTAGACTTTATGTTTTTGATATCATCAGTCAGCCAAGGCGATGGAAGATGTTTTAACTTTATGGCTCTGATAGGCGCATGTATGTCGTACAACTGAATTAATTTGTCTGTAAATATTTGCACTTTGCTGTCTATGTAGTCTGAGGCAAACAACGGACTCCAATGAAGCTTACTCGCATCTTTGCAGAGCTTTGAACGATCCATTCCACCAAAACTACGCTGCATAATAATCCTCGGTTTAGCCTTGGGTGGGCGTATTTTATAGGAAAGATAGATCAAGTCATGGTAGGGGAAAGCGTCGGCAGAGAATTGACCATGCTTGGAAACAAAGGTAGGAGTTGATACAAAAATGAGATCGAGGAGAGAAGGAACAGAGTTTGGAAAGTGATGTGTGGCATCAAGAGGAAGAACAGATAAATTAGTAGAGTTTAAAATACGCAAAAGAGTGGACGATCTTGCATCCTGTTTTAAATTACAATAAGTGTTAAAATCACCCATTATAATTGTGTGACTGTAAGAGGGGGTCACATTTTCTAGGAGGTGTTCAAAAGAAAAAAAGAAGTTTAAACGTGACGAAGGGGAATAATAAACTCCTAGAAGAACTTTAGAATGATGAAGTTCCACTTCTAAGAAAAGATGCTCGCCGGCGTTAGCAGGTGGTGGCTGTGAAGAAGTGCTTACTACACGAAATGGAATTTGGGCACGTAAGTACATAGCAACACCACCACCTCCACCGACCACACGATCATTTCTTATGAGATGGAACCCAGGAAGAGAGTAGGAAGTTGAGGGTAGACATGGTTTTAGCCATGACTCCGAAACAAGAATAGCGTGTAAGTTCTTACAGTCAAATGTTGCCAGCATATCCGGAAAGTGGGCAGGAATACTTTGAGCATTAATATGGACTACATTAAAGTTCCTCGGCACGTCAGTAAACCGAGACTGAAGATTATCAGCGAGCGAAGGTAAACTAGCGAAACTGTCTTCGAGACTAGTAGCGGTTGCAAAGCTATCATCATCACTATTTGAGTCAGTCATTACAAATATGTATAAATATTTAATAATAATATACTATAGTATATGAATAAATATATTATAATATATATAGGTTGTGTAAATACCTATATAACAAAAATATAAAAAAAAAATTAAATTACCTAAAATGGTAAGTCTACCTGCCAGTTACATGTTACACAAAACATTAATAGTCACTATACAATAAAAATAGCACTGTGATAATATAAAGTAATAAACTAAAAAGAAAGTTTTTTTTTTTAAGTTTCGACAAACCGGGTGAATTGCATTTTTACGACTAACAGTTTTAAAAGATTAAAAGACTCGTATTCAAAGAACAAAATTTAGAAGTAAAATTAAGTAAACAATTACAAACAAAGAAGGTAGAAGCTGTGATATGGAAAGCAATTCACCCATACGTGTAAACAAAGGACAAATAAAAGTTAAAAACCTATTTTTTGGGAGCTGCAGCCCGTCTAGATTTTGCGGTTGTCGTCTTCACACCAGGTTTCTCCAGGTCGGTGCCTTTGGTCTTGTCCAGATCTCCCAGGATCAGAATCCGGTGTCGAAGCCCATCCGCGCCAAAAACGTGGAGGAGCCTTCTCTGGTCCAACATTTCATAACGCCAAATTTTTCCCTCGCTGCCATGAATGTTGTATGTCGCGACCGAGTTAGAAATTCAGACAGCGTGAGACTAGCCCCTTTTAATTTGGTCTTAGAAAACCATGTTGTCTCGAACCAAAACACTATGAAGCTTGACTAGAATGGGTCTAGGCTTCTTATTAGATGGTTGACGGCCTATTCGGTGGCAACGCTTGATGTCTGCAGTCGTGAATGTATCAAGCTTGAGCTGCTGTTTGACCACCTGACAGACCACATCAGCTGTCTCCTCATTCTTTTGCTCCTCTACTCCATGCAGGAGAAGCATCTTCCGACGGCTGCGCATCTCCATATTGTCGACCTGACGAGCAACAATATCAAACTGCTGAGAAATTGACTTCAAAGTTTGCAATATGAAGTCTTTGAACTTTGCAAATTCCTTTTCCAAGCTGCTGGTACAAGAAGTCTTTGAAGTCTTATGAAGATCTGCTTCAAATTTGGCCACCCGCTCCTCAAAATACTGCTGTAGACCGAGTGTTGAAGCTTCCATAATGTTGTTGAAGTGAAGTGTTATAGAAATGAACTTTTGTTGTGCTACAGTGGAGATAACACTCAACAGGCAGGTACTCAATGTTAGCTATCTTTGTTATTCATTAAATTGATATAAAATAAACTTAAACTATTTTATTTTAAAATTTCGTCAACAGCTGATTTAAATACAGGTGTTTGATCAACTACCCACCAATGGTGTGAATGTTATAGACACTATTTGTTTGCCAAAATAAATAAAAAATATGATCGATAGAAATTCGAGCCAGGCCAACGTTGACATACAGCTTTCTTGCCTTCACCGGTATATTTAAAGGGTTCTGGCTACCCGTAACGACTGTACTGTACTAAAATAGCACTGTAGAAATCCCTGTTATTCCTACCGTGATTGTCCTTTTTCTGCTTATGAGTAAGTTCCATCTAAAATTGCTTTCTGAATGTGTTTTGCTGTACTAATACATCGTGTTGTGCTACACACGCATGATGATAGTGCTCCATTTCGCATACGAGTCGCGAACCACTGTCTTTAATTTTGTAACTATGTGACTGTTGCAAGCGATCGGCGTTGGCTGCGCGTGTATACTTAGAATGTAATTATAGCATAAGTTATTATTATCAATTAAAAAAGCTTCAATCGTTCGACAAGAATAAGATAAATCTGAATATCAAATGAGTCACAAGGTGGATTTTTAAGCATAAATTAAATGAGAAAAAAATTGAAATGAGTCTGAACCATTTTTTCACCAAAGTTGAGCTCATAGTAAAAACAAATAATAAAATAATTAAATGAGCACTGTAAGTAAAACGTAGTCCTTAAAGGACTGAAGCTGCCATAAAAAAAATAAACAAGAAAGTTCTGTATCGGAATTAATACACTAATTCATAAAATAATGGCTAACAGTCTATAAATGACCACGTTGCTGATATGAAGGGTAAGTAATACTAAAATAAATTAGGTACCCACTAGATCAACCATCAACACTCAACACAGAAGCACCAAGTGCTATGCGCGTAGTGTTTACGTCATTAGTGTATAATATCATCATCATCATCATTAGCCTGCTGTAGGAGTCCATTGCTGGATGTGAAACCCTCCAATGGCACGATACTAAGCTCGATTTTCTACTCTTCATGTCCAATCGCTGCCAGCCACTCCATGTTAATCGCCGCTCCATCCACCCAAAGGGCGTCCTAAGCTACTTTTACCAGGACTCAGTCTCCACTCTAAAACACGTCTACTATTGAACATTGCATGTCAACATTTCTAAAAATATGTACCTACTTAACTTTTCAAGTCCGTACGCATAAGTGTGGCACCGCCCTTACACCTACAATTTTTATAACATGTGCGCGGGCTATAAACATTTCGCCGTCCCCAATGAATAACATCGTAATCAAAAAAGTAAAATTTTACAGGAAAAATAAAAAACCGTTTTTTGATTAGAACTTCTTATCAGTTTTACATAGCAAACTCGTTGACATACCAATAGATAGGTATTTTTTTTGTTGTGTAAAGAAATGTAACTTAAAAAAATATTAGTTTTACAACCATAAAAATATAATAAAAAAATCATATTACCAAAATGTAAACACAATTTTCAAACCGTTATGCAACAGTACGATTTTATTCGAGTAAATTGTTGACAGTTACCTATACAGCAATAGTTAATTGCGATCGTCATGACTGTAAAGTAGTGGGGTTGATTGTAATGATAAGTTATTATTACCATATTAATCATAGCTCAAAACGATATATTGTGGTAACAGTAAATTGGTTAACATTAATATTCCATAGCAAAAGGAATGGTAATATACTTTACCGAAATAAGTTATATTTATTGTACCCGAATAAAATTGTAATTACAGTTTACTGGAAAAGGATAACTTCAAGAGGTCAGTATTGATTCATTATGATGATATTCGTCACAAAAAATAGTATTTATTTATAGACGAATAGTACAGGTAAATTCATTACAAAATGTCTAACTCGAAAAGTAATCGTACGAATCACGTGAAAAAAATTCACAAGGTGTAATCGCACCTCTAGAACAATAATTCCCCATAAAAGCACTTCTATCGCAATAGTTGATTACGATATTATTCGCTGGGGACGGCGATTTGTCGGGCTCTCTAAGTTGTTTATGAGAATTTATGTAGCGACAGTCTGATTTTATGTTACACTTGATGTCATTATGTTAACTGTTATGTGAAATTTATCTTGTTTCTTTTATTTTTTTGGTATTAAACTGAAGAATACATGAGAATTTAGGTATCTAAGTTCTAATGTATATTGTATTTCAATATTTGAACTAGCTTCCTGTTGTTGTGCAGATAGGCGTGTCTTAATTATTATGATCTCTTGTTAATAATTTAGTTCATATCCTGTCGTTTGTTATGGAAATAAACGGTGTTTCTCTGTTTCTTACGACCCGAAAGAGGGGAACTAAAATTATACATTTCAAAGTCAAAGTCAAAGTCAAAATCATTTATTCATCTAGGTCACAAGGTGACGCTTATGAACGTCAATTTTAAAATTAAATTACTTAATGCTTCTACATTTACATTTACTGCCTCGTTCGCAAAGCAATAGGTAGAGCCACGAGAAAGAACGGGCAATAAAACTCGAGGCCACTCTTTTAAATCGCCAATATTATGGTACATATTTTTATTTTTGTAAGGAGCTGCAACTGTTACACATTGTACTAAATTACTTGTAAATAGTAATAGTTACAGACGTAATACTTAAGTAATTAATGCAGTTACTAAATTATGTGTTTTAGTTAGCCTTCCAATGCGAACAGCGAATATTGTGTAACAGGAGCATCCACTTACGACTTATAATGTATACAACTCGTGACCATGTTCAGGACTATGGTGGAAATGTATGTTACAGAAGTGACGATATATGAATACACAAAATCACAAAAACGTTAGCTCACAGACCATGATAACGAGTTATCTACATCTTACAGTACAGTAAATTGTAATAAAATTAGTGGAACAACAATGCAAATGTAAATGTAGTAAGTGGAGTGACCTAATTATTAAACCAAACCTAATTTTAAATCGAGTTGAATACTCAAAATTCCTTTGGTATTTTATGTATATAGTTGAATACTATTAGAAAAATAATTCTCAATAAAAATAAGTCTGTTGAAAGTTCTGTCAAATTAGTCATTAGGTGTTGGAATGTAGCTCATGTATTTCCATTCAAAAGTAAACTATCCAAGATCGTACAGCAGCTTTCCGGCAACGGACCTGTTTCCCAACCTTCTCATGCATTCGTTTTTGTTTGGAAAACAAATATTTGCGCCCTGAACTCCGGTACAAACTGTCTGATTTGAAAGCGCACTAAATGTGATGACAGTATGATTGCCGCCTATTCCTTGACTAACAGTACATAACGGTTGGAGTATTGGCGTATAAAGCTTTCATAAATTCTTGAATACTAAACCTTACCTGCTGCTCTACCCGCAAGAATTATAGCTTAAACCTTATTCATGAATAACACTATCTATTCGTCCATACCAACCATAGGTACTTAAAATCGGTTTCGTTGTTTTCGAGTTTATGGCGTTCATACAGATGGACTAAATGGCCGGTTAATTGTATTTTATAAATACACAAAAGCATGATGTGCTGTACAATGTTGTATATAGAATTCGCATTATTATATCTGTAAGCTTCTTAAATGTAACAGAATTGTATAGGGTAACAGTGAATATAATAAGGTATATGACTATGTTTTCATTCCGCATCAAAATACCCAATGACTTATTCAAAAGTTCTGCACATTAATCATCAATTCCTTTCCTTTCTCTGTGCCTCAGAGCACCCAAACGAATACATTAAAACGTAGTAACCTGCTACCAAACTTTTAGTGCCTTATATAAAACAAAATTATTGGCATTAAATGTAAATTACGTTTTTACTGTCTCTAATTAAGATTTATATTCAAAGAAAGATTAGACAGATAGTGAGTTTGATTGTTACAACTAAGGGGGGCAGATTAGCAGATTATATTAAAGAAATCCTCAAATTATAGTAATGCTTTATACGATTGTAGGACAATTCACTTTTTAAAAGTTATTTAGTAGATAAATTTTCTATGGTGTTGTCATTCAAAAAGAAGACACAATGAACACCCAAATTCAGAACAATAAATTGTGGGTCATACGAAGTATTGCTCTGTGGGTGATTGAACCCCTGGCGGAGCGTATGTGCGATTTCTGAAAGACTTTCGGCTTATGGACTAAAGACCACCTCGGTGTTCTCGATGTCCCGCAATGGCGGTGCCACGGGAATCCACCAGAGTATTGTATATGGTGCACTGGCAGTAGCAAAAAGACCCCTCTAACCACTGCACCATCCGTGTAACTTATGTGTACCCCAATCGCTCTAATGAGCTTGCTTCAACCAATAAACTTCTGATACAAACATTGGCTGTGATTTACCAACCGCGGTGAGAGATGCCGGCTTAACCAAACAAAAGTCACATTAAGGTTTGAACTGTGATACAGTAAACGGGTATTGTCAAAACATTCTTTGCCCTACCATTTTACTTAAGTACTGTAATTTTCCTTTTACCAAAATATTCAATCACCAAGAAACCTGAAAACTACGTAGTCTTTATCCACCCAATACACTTCATTTTAAACAAATCCGACCTTATTTACATTAGATAAACATAGTTAATAAACTGGAGTAGACGCCTTGATAAGAATATCAAGGAGGCGAACGGAAAAAACCTCCGGAAAGTTTTCGGTAGAGGTCATTACAGGCGCAGCCGAAGCGTAAAATGAAGTTATAAAAACGGTAGGGCGAATGGGAGATCTCTGAGATTATGTGTTTACTTTTAAATGGTACACCCACAATAGCGTTTGCTTATCCTTATTGGGGTTCGCTTTTTTGAGCCCGGATCGGAATCCATTAGTTTTCACATGGGAGTTATTTATGTTTGAGTATGTCTGAGAAAGTAATAGGAACGGTCCGTGGGACGAATTAAGAAAAGGAAATGTCACTTCCTCGTTTCATTCGGTGGGTGTTTTAAATAGACGAATTAAATAGTAGCTTTGCGAAGAAATGGAGAACTCGATATTAATACCAGTGCCAACCCGTCTGACTAGCGTGGTATAGTGGGCCAAATCTTTCTATTGAGTAACACTTCTACTGTGAAGTGAACTAGGAGGGGCTTATATGAAGAAGAATGTACAAATAGGTCTGGAATAAACGGCTTGAGTATGATCGCTTTGCTGTCATTTATTTCTGCCATTTACTTCCTTACTTTATGCATTCGCTCAATTTTTCGACCACAGTGACATAAATATGAGTCGTATAGTATGTGTGGGACAGGGAAAGGTAAAACACCAGTCACCGACGCTCCATAGACGAACTAGTAGACCATAAGCTGTGAGAAATAGCCCTATGAAAGATTCAAATGAATTGTCTAATGAATCGTTGTAAGTATAAAAAGTTAAGTATTGTAAACGAAAATATAGTCCGCATCAACAAAAATATTACATTTGAAAGCCGAGCTTTCTATGGATATTGAAAAGGGTAAAGACAGTCTTCACTTTTCAGATATTAATAGCATGGGTTAATAACTAAATGCAGAACTTACTTTTTTCAGGATAGTTCATTATATAAAAAATAATCGTAGTAGTAAAACACGTTTATGACATAAATATGATATGTTTACCAAAGGCGCAATCGGCTAACCGGTGGCGTAGTGCAAGGATCACGATTTACCCTCTTATTTAGTTCTTCATTCGATTCTTCCTCGAGTCAAACATAAATGAGCCTGAAAATGATAATCCTCTTGGTCTGGGTGTTGTAATGATATTTGTTTAAAAAAAAATACATGTTGCATGTGTTTGTCCATTATTTAGTACACACAGTTGTAGCTCTGTTTAACTTGGATGCTGTGTATATACATAGCATCCAAATTAAACAGAGCTAGACTACCACATGGTAGAGTATAATTATATTAACCTAGCTAATTTCTGGTATTTTTTGCTTTATGCCTGACATGAAATGATAAAAGTTTAACTATAGGGAGTAGGTATTTAAATCAAATGATTCTAAAAAGTTCTCTCAGCAAATGTCTCAATATGTCATTGATTTACCAAACCAAAATCAAATCAATTTTTTTAAATATATTAGTTTGTAAAAAACAAGTTTGTTAAGTACTTGCCTGTATCAGATTCAGGAAGCTCCCTAGTGTAGAGGCAGTTTTGATAAATAAAAGAGACAACTATCAAATCATACTTTCATTTATTCAGTTTGGCACAAGGATATATCTTTAGATTATGTCGTGATTCTAGAGTTATATTTAGAGCGCAGTTCGCAAAGCAAAGGCATAGAACCAAGAGAAAGAACGGTCAATAAAACTCTCGGCCATTCTTTTCAATAAGTAATTATTCACAAATAGTGGTACAGCCAATTTATATCAAATATCAATGTTGTGGGTAGTTTTATATTACTAGTCTGTCTTACAACAGAACATAATAAGCATTATATAGCATCAACTCAATTTACTAAATGTTTACCACAGGTATATAATGAATCTCATTGATATAACTTGTTCCACAATATATTACTCTATCCTATATTACAATCTTTAATATCTCACAAACGATCAAACTACCCACAATATCAACAAGATAATGATTACACTATCTTACATTGTTTCCTAGATGATGAAACAAAATAACAAGCAACACAGAATATTGGAACACAGTGGCAGTTAAATAGTCAGAAACATATCGTACCTGAGCCGTCGTCGAAGGAGAATAGAACGAACTAGCCGAGCTTGTCGACTTATATAGCCAGCGTAAACCTTATTTCTCAAAGTAAGGAAGTAAATAGAGACCGCATTAAAATAGCAACTTTACCCAATATATTTACTTCACTCTGACTTATGATTTTTTTCTCATGTGAGAGAAAAATAAACATACAAATGTCATTTCGAATCTTCTAAATAGTCGTAAATTTTAACTAAACTAGTGATGTGCTTACGCAAAATGAATTTCGGTAAAATATCGATAATGTTTGCAATAAATCTTTAGATTTGGTTTACTCAGAATGAATATCAATTGAATGTTGATAAATCCTCAGATAAAGTAAAATTAAATCCAGCTTATGCTTAAACACTAGTTATGATAAAAAATATATTTTTAAATTACCTTTTTAACGTGAATAAAGCAATTGATATTCATAATATCACTAATAATCACTATCTATATGCAATGATAGGATCAATGACAAGATCATTACCACGTTACGTATTTCAGACTTATGGAAGTTATATGCTTATTATTTAGAAAATTATCACGATCGTCAAGTATTCGTCTAAAATCTTCCAAACCAAGTTAGGCCTTTTCAAATTGAAGGGAGGTCTCAGGCTATGCTCAGTTACATAATTATAATTATATTAAATCACCAATCGAGAGTAGGCTGCAGTAATAAGTGGGTTAACTAACAGATTAGAAATACAATTTTACTGCAGGGTCAATTTTAAATAAAATATTTCACACATAATAAATCACATTTATTTAGGGTTAAATAGAAAAAGTCACAGACATCATGGCTTGGTTAAAAAAACTCAAATCTTTACAAAATCATATTATATATACGGGTCAAATTTATTACGCCCTTATAGAAGAGCCTAGGTCTAAAATAAGTAAAACTTCTTAATTTCACCGCTAGAGGGGCGCGGATAATGTTTGAATCGCCAGTATACTTTTGAGAGCATCTGTTGCGTGCGGTGCGTAAACCTATATAATGAATTACCCTTTCAATGTCCTAAAAAGTAGCAACACGACAACTTTTTGGTCTATAATCTGTATATTAAAAGCCTTACGTAATTGAATGACTGACAGATGTGGCACAGCCAAAGCTACTAGGGGTGCAAGAAGCTGAAATTCGTCATGTATATGTTTTTTGGGGAGCGTAAGGGTGCACTAAAAAGGAATTTCTCGAAATTACCACAGAAGCAGGCAAAAACAACGTTAAAAAATTATGTGCGAGCATAGCTGCGAGTATCCCCTATTATTGCATAATTTGTTAAGGGGTTTTTATAAGCATAATATTGTTCCTTATCCATTTTGACAAATGTCGGTGTTTGTTTTCTTTATGTTGGAATGGTACTCTGTGATGACAGGTATGTAAAATAGGGTCACCCATGCAAAACATTTTACCCAATATTAGTGGAAACTAGAATGTTCAACTGTAACCACCATGAGTGTGTAATCTAATTTCTGTCACGTCTGCTTTGATTTGCTGGCAACAAGTCACGTTAAACTGCTTGTATTTTTGGGACACTACTTATATGTACGAAACTACTATTGTGTTGTATATGCATTATTTCATCGTTATTGCTAATTATTGTAAGCTTCCTTGTGTGATTCTAATTCGAATCAGTCATATCATAACAGAGTCTCCCAGTTCACTGCTAGGCCTCTCCAAAAAAGAGGTATTGGCTTACTAAATCACGCTGGCCAGACGGGTTGGTAAAGGATTTGTTTCAAGTTTTCTATCTCTTTGCAATGTTGGTTCTCTCTTAAGACTATTTTCTTGTTTCATGCTTATCTGAAAAACCTTTAGCACTATCACTAAAGAAGGTAAAGTTGCGGCTTCCACATCTCAAAAAGTGTCCGCGCCTAGAAAAAAACGCAAGCAAGAAAAGAAAATTGTGTTAGATGATTTCGATCTGTGCGCAGTCCGAAATAAAATAAACGAAATGTATACCGTAATGTATTTCGTAAGAAAATAAATGTACATGCATATAGCCGATATCAAGAGGTTTTGTTACAAACATTACTTGCAAATATTTAATACGATCGCGTAGGCAATAAAAAAATAAGTATATTTTTAGCAATACTGTATATTTAAAATGGGAGTAATATATACCAAATATAGCAACACAACGCCCAGGTTGACCAATCTAACAGCTAGAGGTAAAATAACTGTGAACGGACTATAACTGCCACTATCATACACTACATATTATGTATTAATACTTGGATATCAGTAATTTTAGCCCACAGCCTAAATATCATTTCATATCTCACCTATCACCTGCATCATGAATTCATTGTGAAAATAGGTATCACATTGGCTACTACGTCCACGTTAAGAGATGGAGTTTTATTATAAGCTTTTATTTAACTCGAAATGTGTCTAAAAGCTTTTATATCGCATAAATTGGGTAATCACGTTGAAATTTTATAAAAGAGAGTTCACTTTAAACGCATTTAAATTCTAGCTTGGAATAAAAAACAAAATTGCATTTATATATTTACGATTAATGGCCTTTGCAAGAAACAGTTATTGAGGTTTTGAATTATCGTGGATTCAATTTGTCATATTTTAGACGAGAAGATGCTCTCTCTGTCCGATCCAGTGGGAATTTGGTGAAGTCCCGAATGCATCCCTAGGATCCTCGAGGAATAAAAATGCCAAATGTTAGCTCCTTGTGCCCAATACGCGTCATTGTTTTAAACTGAAAATAAAAGTGCGCGCGTGCAATGCTCGAAATACCTTCTTATCCATGGGTGCAAAGGAAATCTGTAGAACAAATTAGCGGGAGAATCGCAATCGTACTTAATTAGAAAAATTGTATAGTGACTTTGAGCCTCAATATCTCCTGGATCAGCAATTTCTCAGGCATGGATACGAAGTACAAAAATGTTCGTAATGATTGGTACAATGCGGGATTTCAGTTTCCGTTAAGGGTCTTTTTACAGCCTGTATACAGATTAGGGTCTGCAAGCAATCTAATTGCATTTGCTACGTAAGATTTCTAGAGTGATGGATGGTAACAACCAATTTACATTTTATAATTATTTGACACAAGCTTGAAGCTTTTATCCAAGCTAATCTCTTTTGAGTTTCTAACGTGAATGTTGTTTTTCATAACATTATGAACATACATATATGTCTAGGTTTCGAATGAGGATGTTATTGCTTTATCAACAAAATTAATTTATAATATATTGCCTTTCAAAATTCTACTGCTGTTCATGGTCATGTCAACAATGTTCAAATTTTACTACTAGAACCTCCGTCTTATCTGGTCTCAGGGTGGGAAGCCTGGTGTGGGCTTCTTTTCACCATATCAATACAAATCTTACAGTTATCTAGCAACAGCATTACCCACATGTGAATTAAAAGACCGTGTGAAAATCTACAGTATCCAGGAATGCAGCCATATTTTTATTATTCGTGAGCAACATAGCGCCGAAGCATCACAAAATTTAAAAATTTTACACCCTCCGTTATAGATGTACGAGTCAAAACCAATATTAAATCTATCCAGCAGCTTTCAAAGCGATAGCGTCGTTAAATTCACGTCAACTTTTATGACTGTACATCGATCCATATTTTGAAGATAATAACTCGAATAGATACGAAATCACTTTGTAAGTTAACTTTATTACGGATTAGGGAGTTAAATGTGTTTTCATATGACTAGTGTGTGCGTTGGTTTTGTCTGGACGCTCATTATTCTGAAGCATAAACGATGGTTTTAGTGGTCGTCGGCAAATCTGTTCAGGAATAGTGATACGACTAAGAAAATCTCAATAGTTTCAACTAGAGGATGCCCGCAGCTTTTATTAAACTGCTGCTACCTAATCCCCTGAGAATTTGGGGAAATCCTTTCTTAGGTGCTTCTTCATGCACCCCTACAATTCCCAAGAAACATGTAAATTCTTGCGCCTAATAGTTTAAACTGTAGCTTGTCTGGCAGTCAGGCAGTAACGCAAGAATGTTATATATACAGACAAATAGAGATTTGCCAATTGCGCTGGGCATAAGTATGTTAGTGCACTAGGGTGTGGAAAGATAGAGTTCTTTTGAGAGAGAACATTCGTATTCGCATTCGCGAATGTTGTAGACAAATATTCGCAAATATGAGAATCTAACATTCGTTCTATAAACTCAGAAAAACAGATGAAATAACTTTGTAAAGGAATTAAAAAAAGTCTAATCTTTATTAAAGAAAGCAATCTCCGAGCACCATAATTTTACTCTGTTCAAAATCTGAAAGCCTTAAACGGAAAAGCTTTTTTAGTTACTTATTTAAAATGGAACACATATTTTTATGTTTTTATTGAAATATCAAATGCGCGTTTCAACTCGATATAAAACACGTAATTATACAACGAAAAACAATCCTCTTATATTTCTTTAAGAGGCTCATTTCATAAATATAAATAAGTCGTGGCAGTAAGCTTCCGATCGTTATGGCGCCCTAAGCTATGATTGGACTATAACGCCAACTAATTGGTACATTATTAGCTGCTAAGTGCCCTTTCGTATGTTCGTGGAGAATAAACAATTATATCTGTTCCTGGGAGGGCTGTTATATATTATATTGATGCCGTGATTGTGTGTGAAGTATTTTAGAAGGAAAATGTACATATGTAGAGGTTACACGTGTCTATAATTAAGGGTGGGCAGAAGTGTTTTATGTAAATTTCTATCAGAATTTAATTTTTATTCTGAACTAACTGGTGAATTCATGCAGCCATAGCATAGTGAATATACATGCACAGGGTATCAGGTTCGATTCCACGGCACGCACTAATGACGTTTCGGATTTATGTGCGTATTGAATCGTAAATGATCGCTTGATTCGTGCCTCGGAGAGCACGTTCAGCCAAAATCTTTGACAGTTGTTATAGGGAATCAGTGCCTATGAATAAACATGACACTAGTCTAAACCATTAAATATAGCAATCTATTACTTTGGATTGCGGAGGACAGTCAAGCAGTCGCTCTGTGTAAAAGCTAATAGATTAGATTAGATAAATCTTTATTGTACACCACATAAGGAAAACATACATTGAAGGAGCACAAACAAGAAATGCACAATTGGCGGCCTTATCGCATACAGCAATTTCTTCCAGGCAACTATTAGGAATGGACTTTTGATTGTAGAAGGAGCCAAAAGTATTCGATGGTGTAGTTTAGAAATTTTTGACAAATATATTTTTCGCATAGTAGGTATACATAAAAATACCTAATAAATAGGTACGTTGACATACATATTATATAATATATTATATATACACTACATATATAGGCAATACATATAATACATATACATACAATTATATATAAATATATATATAAATATAATAAGATATATAATATTATAGTCTAATAAAAGGTTATGGATAATAATGAAATCATCTTGACAAATAGTGCTGTTTTAACATATTTTTAAAGATGTTCAGTGATTTTGCTCGTCTAATTTCAACTGACAGCGCATTCCACAAACGTACAGCCTGAACTGAAAAGGATTTATCAAAGAAGTTTGTGGAATGCGTTGGCATCTGCAATCGCAGATCCTCTGACGACCTTAGGCACATTGTATGTGTGTCATGAAGGAACTTGAACCGTTCTTTGAGATACAGGGGAGTGTTAGGATTGAACAATACATTATATAGTAATATTAGAATATGAGTATTCCTGCGAAGGCGAATTGGGAGCCACTTGAGCCTGCTACAAAATTCAGATACATGATCATATTTGCGTAAACCAAATATAAATCTAATACAAAAGTTTTGGAGACGCTCAAGTTTCTCAAGTTGCTCCTCATTGAGATCAAGATAGCTGACATCGGCATAATCGAGTATTGGGAGAAGCAGTGATTGTGCCAGCGCAATTTTGGTGGTTATGGGCAGAAAGTTTCGCAACCTGCGCAACGACCCCGCCGAAGCAAACAATTTCCGACTGGTTTCCTGCACCTGACATCCCCAGGATAGAGTCTTATCTAAATAAATACCCAGATTTTTAACACTGTCTGTTATTGGTAAGATGTTTCCATCAAATTGAATCTCAGGGAGTTGTGACGGATTGACCTTAGACATCATCCTGGAACTGCCAATCAGAATGATCTGGGTTTTGGTTGGATTTAATTTTAGTCCATAATTTTTGCTCCACTCACAAATTTGCGCCAAGTCCCTGTTTATGGTAGAGAATGCATTTGAAATAGAGTCTAGCGGTGCCTGTGAGTATATCTGCAGGTCATCTGCGTAAAGGTGGTAGGACGAAAGTAGATGTTTGGTGATAGAATTTATAAAAATTGCGAAAAGTAGCGGAGATAAAACGCCACCCTGCCGTACACCGACAGTCGTATTACTCCGTGAAGAGTATGATTCCTCAACGCGTATACGCTGTCGGCGTCCAGACAGGTAACTACGAAACCTGTCAATCACCGTTGGAGATATGTTAATAGAGCGGAGTATGCCGAGCATGACGTGGAAGTCCACGGTGTTGAATGCATTGCTAAAATCGAGTAAGAACAGTAGCGTGAGCTTTCCACAATCCATTCCCAGCCTAATCTCATCAGTGATATGTACCAATGCCGTGGTAGTACTGTGACCAGGACGAAAACCAGATTGGAAAGGATTTAGGAGAGTGTTTTTGGAAATAAAGGAAGAGAGTTGTGTATGTACAAGACGTTCAAGGACTTTGGAAAGGAACGGGAGTATGGATATAGGTCGGAAGTCAGAAAAGGAACAAGGTTTGGATTTTTTTGGCAAAGGAATTATTTGGGCATCTTTCCAGGCTGATGGAAAGATACCGGTGGAAACTGAGTAATTAAGGATATGACAGAGGACATGTAGGATTTCATCAAGGATGGGTAGGATCATGTTTCGACTGATGCAGTCATTACCAACAGCATTGGATGAGATTGAAATTATGCTCTTTTTAACATCACAACAGGAAAATTGCTCGAAATCGAAAGGTGAATATTTGGGAGTTGGAATACGTGAAAGATCTTGTAATGTATTTGTTTTAGTGGTCCCATCAAAACTGGACGAAGCAGTGAAATGTGCATTAAGTGCATCGATATTAATATCCTTTGGGAACTCGTCGTTGTGTGACTTACCAACTCCCAATGTTCTAAGAAATTTCCAGACTTTAACTGGATCTCCATTTTCAACAGAGTTGTGAATGTTGTCCGTGTGGTGACGGATTAAGAATACGAAGTATCACCACCCCATATCATCCCATGGGTGTCGTAAGAGCCGACAGAGGGAGCATATTATACAGAGAACAACACTGTAAGAGAAGGAAGAATTGATACAAACCCTATACCAACCCGTTTGGCCAGCGCGGTAATAGTAGGCCAATTCCTCCTTTCAAAGGAGAGGCCTAGTCCAGCAGTGGACTGTTAAAGGCTGATGATGATGATGATGATGTGAATGTGTTGGCGTTGTGCATTCCTACACACCTTATTGCAGAGATTTCTTGCACTTATGTATTTTTCCAGGTTGACAGAGGTCGGGCGGCACTTATATCTTGCCTTGGCCGCGGCTTTTTTGGACATTATGTTTTTGATCTCTTCAGTCAGCCAAGTTGATGGTAGATGTTTTAATTTTATGGCACGGACAGGCGCATGCTTATCGTACAACTGCGTTAGTGTGTTTGTAAAAACTTGGACTTTAGTGTCTATACAGTCGGTCGTAAACAAAGGAGACCAATCAATCTTGCTGGCATCGTCGCAAAGCTTCGAACGATCCATTCCACCGAAACTGCGCTGCATAATGATTCTCGGTTTTGCCTTGGGTGGACGTATTTTATAGGAAAGATAGATCAAGTCATGGTAGGAGAAGGCGTCGGCAGAGCATTGACCATGCTTGGCAACAAAGGTAGAAGAGGAAACAAAAATAAGATCAAGAAGAGAAGGAACAGAGTTTGGGAAGTGGTGTGTAGTATTAAGAGGTAGAACAGATAAATTACTGGAATTTAAAATACGCTTAAGAGTGGCTGAACGTGTATCCTGTTTTATAATACAGGTGTTAAAATCTCCCATTAAAATTGTGTGACTGTAAGAAGGCATTAAAGTTTCTAGGAGGTGTTCGAAAGAAGGAAAAAAATTTACTCGTGATGAAGGGGAATAATAAACACCTAGAAGAACTTTCGAATGATTGAGTTCCACTTCCAAAAAGAGATGCTCGCCGGCGTTCGAGGGTGGTGGTTGTGATGAGATGCTTACTATACGGTAAGGAATTTGGGCACGTAGGTATATAGCAACACCACCACCACCACCGATCGCACGATCATTCCTAATTAGACGGCACCCAGGGAGAGAATAAGAAGTTGATGGCAGACATGGTTTTAGCCATGACTCTGAAACGAGAATAGCATGTAGGTTCTTACAGTCAAAGGTTGCCAGCATATCAGGGAAATGGGCTGGAATACTTTGAGCATTTATATGGACTACATTAAAGTTCTTTGGTACGTCAGAGAACTGAAACTGAAGGGTTTCTGCAAGTGACGGTAAACTAGTGAAGCTGTCATCGAGACTAGTAGCGGTCAAAAAGTTGTCATCATCACTGTTTAGGTCAAGCATTGGAAGTACCTATACATTAATATATAATAATAATGTAATATATAAGTTCGTTAAATATATAATAACGTATATAATATAAAAATAAAGCAATTTAAAAGCAATTTAAAAATTAATAAGTCCTCCCGCCAGTTACGTGTTACAAAGATAGGTCTGGTATCAAAAATTAATAACACTAGCATTACAAAAAAAAACACTATAACACTGAAAGTGGATACAAATAATTAAATAAAAAGAACAAAGAAAGAAAAATGAAGTATTAGACCAGGTAAATTTTTGTTGAAAAAGAAAAAAAAAAAACATGGCAACCCGTTTTAAAGATAAAAAGCCCAATGGTCAGAGAAAAAAAAATTGACAACTGTGACAGCTAACCATTGTCGTACGTCAAATGTCAATCAAAGAGAAATTTGTGTGTAAATTAAATAAAACTTTAAAAACTTTCAGGTACATGTAAATAAATAATTTAGAAAAAGGTACATAAACAGTGAAGTTCAGAATAATTTACCTGGTCGTAAACAAAGTTAAGAAGGCCTATTTTTTCGGCGCAGCAGTCCGTTTGGTCTTCGCAGTAGTCGCCTTTACAGCGGGTTTCTCCGTATCCGAGCCTTTCACCTTATCGAGATCGTTGAGGGACAGAATACGATGTCACTGCCCATCCGCGCCAAGAACATAGATGGTGCCCTCTCTGGTCCAGCACTTTGCTACACCGAATTTCTCACGGGCTGCCATGAACGCTGTGTGTCTCGATCGGGTCAGGAATTCCGACAGCGTAAGACCGGCTCCCTTCAGTTTGGTCTTAGCATACCATATGCTGTCCCGCACCGATACAGAAAGAAGCTTGATAAGTATGGGTCTCGGCTTCTTGTTGGACTGCTCGCGACCCATTCTATGGCAGCGCTTGATGTCTGCAGAAGTGAAGGAATCAAGCTTGAGCCGCTGCTTGACAACCTGTGCAACCACCTCGGCTGTCTCTTCATTCTTCTGCTCATCAACTCCATGCAGAAGTAACATTTTCCGGCGGCTGCGCATCTCCATAGTGTCGACCTGACGAGCAACCACCTCCACTTGCTGAGAGAAAGTTTTCAACGTTTGGAGTACAAAATCCTTGAATTTTGAAAATTCCTCCTCTAGGCTGCTTGTGTTGGAAGTCTTGGACGTCTTTTGGATAATATTCAGTCAAATCCGATTAGACTAGAAAAGGCATCCCGGGTTCTAACTAGCATAACGCTAGGGGGATGATGATGAATTACGTGGTGAATAAAAGTATACGTGTCACGATTAAAGACAAAATAATCGATGTCGTTTCGTTATGGTCACTGTAAAGTGTCTCCTACTCAAAATGTTGTATTGTGACGTTGATGAAAACGCTCACGGCACGTTGTGGCAGTCGCAGAAACACCACAGAGACAACACAATGCATTATGAGAATGAAGTCAAACCTCTTTGAAGCAAGCGATGTAACTTCGTCCGCATGGGATTCGACGTATACTCACGAGAATACGGTCATGTGAATGTTGGTCTCGCAGTCGAGAAGTTCCGAACTGTGATAAAAGATATAACACTTTATTAGCTAGTCTATATTCGTACCTCCCTGATGTCCATGTTTTTATTAAAATTATTTATATTTCCTTACTTTGGCATTTACAAAAGTGCAAACCAAACAACAATTTGTAAAACACACAAATTGTCCCCATATGGGGATCGATTCCACATAAATTTGAAAAATATACAGCAAGCCGGCCGCATGAACCACTACCCCACTACAATTCCATGTGTCAAATCATTTCACTTTTACGCATTAACTTGAAGAAACAACCTCAGCGAACAGAATTATTAAAACATATAAAAATGATGTAACGGGTCTGAATCGTGTTAATAAACGAAAAGAAAGATGAAATACCTTTCTATTTGTCCCGACGTTTCGGCATGGGTTACACCAGCCGTGGTCACGGGATCAGTCATCCCGTGACCACGGCTGTATTGGTGATGGATGAACAATACAAAATGTCACCACCCATTTCATTCCGTAGCTGTTGTAAAAAACAAGTAATGAAAATACTCGAAGCTAATAATATCTTTGCGATGTGGCGGAAAATACATCATGTAGCAACCCAACTGGCCAGCGTGATATGGAAGGCCAAAGCCTTGAGACTGAACTACGTGCGTATACAAGCAAAAGTTTTACCTCGGTCTGTCAAGCTCGTCCGGTCGTTGTTAAGTTTGGGAGCTAGACCACGGCACACTTTTACAAGAGGTGAAAGGCCGCAAGGTATACATGGGAATTATTTTTTTGTATATAAAGAAGGTCTGGTGCGGTCACTAGCAGCGTCTACTAATACTGTTTAGCAGTAATTATTTGAAAACCAGTGTGAAATAGAATATTATTCGTTCCGACTGTTCAGTATTATTACATCAGTCATAGTGTCATTATATCACTCTTATTTTCTTTAGGTCACATGAGCATGACCCGCTCGACGATGCGGGCTCATCTGATTTCAGTAATGAGCGTATCATTATTGCGGTAATTTGACTGCTGCAGTGGTGAAGGTAGTTTATGCTACTGTGAATCACGAGGTTCAGAATAATAATCTAATAAATCTAATAATCATTGTCTTCAAGACAACGATTATGTGGCAAACGCGTGTGTAGGAGTTTTTAGACCGCCCGAAAGCCTCCGATATGTCCTTTGGTGTGTTGTAACGGGACAAAAACCAAGATTGACAACTTTACGAGAACGCCAAAGCACAGAAGTGTAATTGTTCTAAATTCTACTCAAGCGGTCAATCATTCAAGTGATGACCTCTCAGATCGTAACTTAATTGTGCCGATCTATTATATTAAGAATAGCAAATAGAGTCACTCTCTTCGCGCCATCTTTGGTGTAGTTAGTGGCAAAAGATATTGAAAGTTGGACGAAAGCGGCACGCAATACAGAATTATAATTTGATTTTTTATACATTGCTCGATCCCGTACATTTTAATTTTATTAAACTGTTTCTTTCCGATCCGGGGATTTTTTTAGAATTCTGTTTTGTTGCATAAGGTGCTCAAAGAACAAACATACCAAATTTCCACTTTTTGCAATCAGTAGCTGTGCGCTTTCTGTCAGTCATTCAGTAACACAAGATCTGGATACAGATAAAATTAAAATGTTCAACATCCTGCAATTTCCTAATTAGTATTTTTCTCACAACGGCATTCACTTAAGAAAGTCATTTTTCACTCCTTCAACCAACTTTTTCTGATCGCAATACCAAAAAGAGTTAACAAAACAATCGCAAAACCTCTCCAGTGCTTAAACAAGCCAACTTAACCCGATTTCGTCATAAAACATAGAATTTCAGTAGTAAACGACAGCGGTGATCACCGGTATAAATGATACCCATTACGGCGCCGGCGAGCGACGTGTTTGAGAAATAACCCTTTAGATGCAGCTGCACACGTGAAGGGGGAAATGTTACATTTGGACACACGGACGGTTTTACACACCGTTTCTATGGTACAAATATTAATTGTTTTAGTGTAAAAGTGGACGAACACATTAACTAGCGTTCGGTTTGAAACACGCTTTAAAGAAAAAATATTTTAAGTAATTGTATTGTCATCGATCTTTGAAAAGAGTGCGTAGTTCAGTCCGACGTTTTAAAGTGGATGAAAATCCAGACGCCAACCATGTTAAAATTAATTTTATTTGTTTCAGTTCATAAGACAGTCTCTGATTGAAATATTTAGCCAAAATTTATACATTACGTTTATAATTTGTACAGTAGTTGGATGTAGCCAAATAGCATGGAAAAATCAATATTTTGAATAGGCCAATCCTGTTAAAAATATTCACTTATCATAATTATATTAAAGATAATGAATAAAGACATAATGGTTAGCTAAAAATGTCTGACACTTTTTGTCAATATTACCTTACCACGAAACTAATTAACCACACTACTTGTGCCATTAATGATATCCTCGTCGAAACATCAAAGTGGACAAAATACATCAAACTTCTTTTGATGCACTGTATGTTTCTTGGAAACTTAATAATTTAAGTCAAAAGTCTCTCTCCGTCCTTTTAAGTAAATCAACAAACCCAGGTGTAACTCTCAGACCAAGGAATATTGTTCTGTTGCCTTTAAATAATACCGTAGACGAAATTCAAACAATATTCTTAAAAGCCGTAACCAGGTTAGACCAATTAGTCTAGAACAAAAATGGGAAACTTTTGAAAACACCTGTTCAATTTAGAAGAATTATTAGGAACAAAAGTGGTTTTGTTAAAAGTCGTAGCAATATTTCCAGATCATTTTAATCTGGTTTGAAAACAAGAGATCTCATTGGAAAATATCCCACTTAGGAGCAACTTGCAGACAGTGTTTGCTGAAGTTTATGTACAATAATTAAAAACTTTGTTCTTTAGCGTTTATTTTGAACAAGCCGCTGAAAGCAAGTTTACTTTGATTTTTTATCGAAAATAAATTATTGCCCAAAATTAAGGTTGAATACTTTTTTTTTAAATAATAATGTTTGGTCGTTTACTTTTTCTTTGATGTTAGAGGTATTCGTATTGGAATTAATTTGTTCTATGCCACGTAGCTTTATTGCGTAATTTCAAGACCTCGTCCATGATAAGGATCTTGGTTTTTTTTGTTGACTACGATGGAAACACTCCTTATGAGCCATCTCAACCCGACGCCAACCCGGCCAGAGTGTAATCGACTGGGCTTGGGACTGGCGGAGGACGTGTGCGGAAGCTCTCCCCTAAAGGCGTTTGGGGAATACCCACTAAAACCACCGCTGTGTCCCTATGGGTTCCGTGTAGTGGCAGGGTCACGCGATTCGCGGGATTGGCCTGCCGTTGGTGTTAGTGGGACCCGTCTTGTTATGCTACTTGGTAGGCGGCGCGGAAACTATGCCGCCTCCTTGCCTTTTGGCGGACGGGAAGCAGCCCTAGCACTCGCCGTCCGCAGGCACTAAAACCTAGCGGCCGCAGAGGATAAGGAGGACGGCAACCTGACAACACCGCATCTCCTTTTCCTCTGCGGTCCCACTACAACGCATCCCAGGGTTCTCCCCCATTTGGTCGCGGGAGATAAGGCGCGCGCCAACGCAACACCGAAACGCTTCTCCTCCCGCGACCGCGCCCAACTGCAAGGGACAGACAGAACTGTTCCCCGCACCCGCACCTTTGGACGCATCCTACGCAGGCTTCACCCAAGCCCACGTGGAGTGTCCACTCCCGCTTAGCTTCACCGGGGGTGTCCAAACGACAACGACAAGGTTGAGATCCCACAGAGGGGTCCATCCGGAGGATAAGGACCTACCAGATTCTACTGAGGGTCTGAAGCGGCCATGGATGCATTCAAGTACAAATATTTCGCCAGGTTATGTTTTTTCCTGTAAGGGCGCCTTAACCATCGTAAAGGACTCCAACGTCGAGTATGTACATATATTTAAAAAATTCATTTCTGTATAACAAAAATAATGTGGATAACTGTAGGTACTATCAATATTTTTACTGTAGGTTATGAATATTTTCCACATTTTCCACTTCTAATAATTTTATTTGCCAGTGTGTCTCTCTAAGCTATTACGCCACACCGCTGAATAGTGTTTAGAATTGTTGCTAATGTAAAAATGCATTTGTTCTTTGTTCTCACAAGAAAAATATCGGATTGTGTTTCATTTCTGGAGGTAAATACTCATTTACTGTAATTTGTTTGTCTCGTTCTGCTTTTGAAAGAACCAAGAATTTCTTTGTTAATAAGCTACTTATGCAAAATTTAAGAATACTGCGTTATAAACTTTTTTGCTACCACTGGGTGTTATTTTTGTGATTTCTACACAGTGGACAATGCTTTGTTTTTTTTTTATATAGACTCACGCCTGTATCCCCGAAGTGGTAGGCAGAGGTGTAATAGTACACCCACATTTCGCCATGAATTGTTAAGTCCAACGTAATAGAGTGCGAGCCTATTGCCGTTACCAGGCACATCACCAGACTCCGAGCTGCTACTGAGAATTTGGAAAAACTCAGCAACACTTTTGCCCGACCCGGGAATCGAACCCGGGACCTCGGAACAGTAGTCGCATACACTATCCTCTGGACCACGGAGGCAGTCATGAATTCAAGTGCGGGTTTATTTTTGACCATTAATGTTGGATAATACTAAAGCTACCGATGATATAGCATTTAGTTATTCGGTCGAAGTTTTAAAAAAAAAACAATATTACAGTCAAAAATTTTATTCTTGTCTTCCCTAACTAACATAACTTTTTCAATGACAAGAAAGCTATACTCACCTCCACAGTTATATTCTAACCCTTTGAGTTCACTGTAGATCTTTAACTCATTAACAACACCCATAATTATTTATCCCTATTCCAATTGCGTTCATTGAGCAAGGCCCTGACGCCAGCGGACTCCTAACCCAACTCTTTAAGGCTTGTGCCCAGTTTATAACAAAGTAATGACTGTAGTGTCAGTATTTATAATCCCCGAAAAAAAAATTGAAATACATACCTACGTAGCTTGACATAATAAAAATTTAGAACCTTTTGAAATCAGATTGAAATAATCTTATTAATAATATGAACTATTCAAGCTTCAAAGAATTTAAAAATTCAAGTCGATATTACAATAAAATAAAAAGCTAGTTAAAAATTGTTTCCAGATTTTTTTACCCAGGCATCTCTCCTTACTTAGTTGAAAATTTAGTTACTAAAATTGGTTTAAAAATACTAACTCGTAAAGTTAAAGCTGAGTGAATTTTCTGAAGTTAAAGAAGGTAGGTAGGTACATAATATTTTACTTTAAGTTTACTTTAACCAAGAATTGGAACAGTGCCCAAATAATATAGCGTTTTAAATCGTGACATAATATTGTCAACAAAGATTAATGCGGTACTTTGTAATATAAGGCTCTGAGACTTGGTTATGAAAATATTGGCGACTTATTTTTCTATTTTCTTTTTCGCGAGAGTCGATCACGAGGGTATCAGAGTTTTAAGACTGTCCGTTGGCTTTGGATAAAGCTATACAATTCGTGTCCTGATATAAAACTGGGACTGACGGTTTTACGTGCCATCTGATGCAGTGCTATAATGTAAATGATTTTGATTTAGTAAGACCGATCTTGAGCCGCTCACATCCAAATCATTCTCGAACCTCATTTGATCTGATTCAACGCCCAACGGTTCTTGGAGCTATGTGCCCTGCCCATTGACACTTCTGGATGGCCGCAGTAGAGAACCTCTACTGTGGCCAGCTCGTAGTCGTAACTTGTAGTGGACTTCTCTTACCTGAGATCATGATGAAGTATGATTGAATACTAAAAAAAGACATAAGCTGTTTTCGTTTTGATCTATCTAAAATTCAGACTTGAAAGGACCAAACTGCTATAATATTCTATTTGTTAGTCAGTGGCGTGTAACCACATTTCAATTATTCAATGAATTGTCGTATACAAGCATTACGTTAGTGTGAGTAATCTTAACTTTGAATTTGCTTGATGGTTTTTCATTTTGCAATTATAGAATTTCTTCGTCTGGTAACGGATTATCCGCCTTCGACGGAATACTCACATCCTTTGCCTTTTATATAATATACTTTTTAATCCTTGGTTCCCCTTATACCTTAAACGACGATTCGAATATCTACATGACACTCATTCGAAGTGCTTGAGATCATCAGAGAATCTCAAATTGAAGGTCCCTACTCATTCCACAGTTTTCCTTCAAAAATCCTTCACAGTGCAAGCTGTATGTTTGTGGAATGGGTTACCCGAAACAATCAGACGTGCTCAATCTCTCCCTGTATTTAAAGAAAAATGTTTTGTTTTTACTGCCAAAGGTTTATTTTATTGAAATAAATGTTGTTTTTTTTTCAATCCACTATAACTTATATTCTGGAAGCAATTTTCTTTAAAAAACTTGTCACGAATCATTATTTGTCACAATTATCATGACAATTGTATATATTGATAAATATATTTAATTATATGTAATTATTTTATTATCTTAATATATAAAATCCTTGCGTTACTGACTGACTGACAGACACGCTACAGCCGAAACTATTGGGCGCAGGAAGCTGAAATTTGGCATGTATGTTCCTTGGGGACCGTAGGGGTGCACTAAGAAGAGATTTCCCGAAATTCCCACGGGATCGGCCAAAACGGGTAAATTTAAAAAAAATGCAGGCGTAGCTGCTGGCGTCCTCTAGTTTATGTATATAACTATATAGTTTATATGAATATTATATCACATTTAGTATTTAGTTTATTTATCTACTGTATATAAGTATTGGTTTGCTATTTAGTATTAGTATTATTTTGTATTGTATGTACAATTTATACGTATTCTATGTTTTCTACTCATATAAAATTGTATTGACATAATATTATGTCCTAACATTTTACCTAAGTATTTATGACACTGTTCCTCATGGTACACCGTAACATGCACTATTGTACTTTTATTAATTATTCCAAACAAGGTTGTCTCGAAGAGATCGCATTTTGCGATAAGACCGCCCTATTGTGCAACTAGTTTTAATCATGTAATTACATATTGTATCTCGTTTTGTTTACTGGTGTACAATAAAGTGTTAATCAATCAATCAATCAATGGATTAGGAATAAAGTGTCAGTACCCCATGTCATTCGGTGGGTGTTGTAAGAGGCGTCTAAGGAAAATACTCGAAGCCATTATTATTTTTGTAAAATAACGGTAAATTCCATATCCAACCTTCTACCAACCAGTCTGACCAGCGTAGTGTAGTGTAGTTGGCCAAATCGTCCCACTGAGTTGACGACGCGACGTTGTTTAGACGTTCGCTTCTGATACTACGGGCCACGCTGTATTTTCTTAGGCATGATGATGATACGTTTCGCGTAGATGACATAGAGATTCGTATCCACGGGCAGTTCAACCAGGCTTGCGTCGCTAGTGCGCCTTATTGTGACACAAATTAGGAAAGTCCTATGTCTGGCAGTGTATAATTATACGATTACTTTGGTAATTATCATGTTAAGTCTTGGTATGTCTAAAATTAAACAGGCTTTTAAATTCACGTGTTAAATTTAGTAACTGACCGTTGGTTATATTGTTAATGAGATTTTAGTTATAAATAGATCATAGTCGAACTTAAGCTTAGCAGTAGAGTTTTGTAGGTTTTCGCATGGATGGGATTAGAATGAGTGAGGCGTTCTATCGTTCAATAGAATATTGAAGTTTCTTTACTATGATTATTACTTACTAGCAGCCCGTCGCGGCTTCGCACGGGTGAACATTTATTTTTTAAATCTATCTATCTATATGGCTATCTATACTGTCGCGCCTGTCACCAAATGAGGTAGGCAGAGACTATGCAAAGCAACATGCTTTGGTTCAAACATACTTCTTTTTAGCTTCCTCGACATTCATCAACCTCATCATGTATGCACGTCGGTTATGGGTTATGTATGTATTATTATTCTCAATATTGATTTTTCTCATTGATTCTACTGTCATGCTTCTTCTGCCATACCCATGATTCGCTACCATACATAAGTGTTGGCACAAAAAATCCCTGCAGTATAGCAAGGAGAGTCTTCCTTGGGATAATACCATTTCTGATGATGGAATATGAGGCGGCATTACTATATCAAGTCAAGTCAAAGTCAAAGTCAAAATCATTTATTCATCTAGGCCACAAAGTGACGCTCATGAACGTCAAAATTTAAGTTAATTACTTAATGATTCTACATTTACATTTACTGCCACGTTGGCAATGCAATAGGTAGAACCACGAGAAAGAACGGGCAATAAAACTCATGGCCACTCTTTTCAGTCAAATATAATGGTTGTACATTTTATTTTTGTAAGGAACTGCAACTGTTTCACATTGTAGACCTCTACTAGTAAAATTTTTAGTAACTATTAATATCATACTCAAGCACTCAAGCAGTAAATGATGTTCATTTGGTAAGCCTCCCAAAGTAAATATGGTGAAACAGGAGCATCCACTTACGTCTTTTTAATGTAGGCAACTCGCGAACATGGTCAGAACTATGGTGGAAGTGAATGTAGCAAAAAGTAACGGTATATGAAACAAAAGCAATTGACAACCTATTAGTTAGCCCATGACCACGAGTTACCCACATTTTACAAATCCACAAACTTATAATGAAAGTGTGAAACATGAATGCAAAATATAGTATGAAATGAGAATATGGTAATTAACTACACTATAAAATAAAACTACTTAATTATTGACCTAATCAAAAACGAACAACTACTTCCAAGCGTACCTGTCATCAAAATAATCCTTCAAACTATAATATGCCTTATTTATAAGATTCTTTTTAACTTCTGCCTGAAACGAACTTAACGGCAAGTCTAAAATGTAAATAGGTATTTTATTGTATATGCGTATACTGAGCCCAATAAAAGAGCTATGTGGTTTGTGCAGACGAAAATACGGAACACATAATTTATGTCTATTTCTAGTATTGATATTATGTATGTCATTATTCATTTTATAAGAATTTATATTTAGTCTTACATGCATAACGCTGGCATAAATATATTGTGACGCTACAGTAAGAAAACCAATAGTTTTAAATTTTTCTTTGAGTGAGATTCTTGTATTTAACTGTTATATGGCCTTAACTGCCCGTATTTGCAATTTAAAAATATTTTCGATATCAGCAGCTCTACCCCATAACAATATGCCATATGACATAACTCTATGAAAATAATTAAAATAAACCAATCTAGCCGTATCGACATCGGTCCACCTACGAAACTTCTTAACGGCATGAGCAGCTGAGCTAAGTTTCCCTGAGAGATAATTATGTAACATGCGCACCCTACTGTAACTTCGAATCAAGTGTTAATCCTAGAAATACTTATTGTGGATTCAGTTGTTTCGAGTACATCGTCATTTCATTAGGACCAAGGCTTCTGACATTAGGCAGAGCAAACTTAACACATTTTGTTTTTTTGGCGTTCAGTACTAGATTGTTTACATTAAACCATTTAGTCACTTGAACGAGTGCATTGTTTATTTCGTTGAAGTGTTCCTTATTTCTATCTACGTTAAATATCAAAGAAGTACCGTCAGCAAACAGTACAACGTCACAGATGTTTTTCAAGTAAAAAGGTAAATCGTGTATGTAAACAAGAAACAAGAAAGGCCCTAGGATGCTGCCCTGTGGCACTCCTAAATCAACAGGTAAGCCACTGGATTTTGAGCCATTTATTTCAACACATTGGATGCTGTCACTTAAGTACGACTTAATAATATCCAATGCTTTAGTCTTGACGCCGTAATGTCTAAACTTGCACAAGAGCGTCTCATGGCAGACACAATCGAAGGCTTTCGAAAGGTCGCAAAACACACTAACAGCATTTTGGGAATTCTCCTAAGCACTGTAGATATGTTTGAGTAACACTACTTCTGCATCTGTTGTCGAGAGACCCTTGGTAAAACCATATTGCTCACTATGAAGGAGGCTGTTTTAATAAAAATGTCTAAGTAGTTGCTTGAGTATGATATTTTCAAAAATCTTAATAAAAGCAGGTAGTATCGATATAGGCCTATAGTTACAAGGATCAGTCTTACTGCCGGATTTGATCAGAGATATTATTCTACTATGTTTCATATTGAATAAGTTGCTTAAATAAGGAGCCACTACATCAATTATACTTGTCAAAATCTTAACAGAAATGCCCCAGAGGTTACCTGTATTTTTAGACTCTAGAGACTTAAAAGTATTTATAATATTGGTAGAACTAATACAATGGAACTTTAATATTAATTCACATTTTCCTACACTAGACTCTAATAGGTTGTCTGCGATTATAGCTGATGATTTTAATTCTCTAGTAATAGTAAGTGGTATGCTAGCAAAAAAGTTATTAAATGAGGGTGCGACTTCTTCGTCATTATGAATTAATTTATCAGTATCAAGAAGACTAAAACTATTACTTCTTTATGTTGTTTTAACTGTTGCTTCATAAATAGCTCGCCAGGTTGCCTCAACTTTATTCGAAGATTGTTTAATTTTGTTCCTAACGAATATAGCCTTTGTTGTATTGCACACTATTTTAAATATTTTAAAATAATTCCTAACATACTCAGTGAAGTTTGAATCAGAATTGTATTTTTTCATACCGTACAACTCGTACATTTTTGCTCTGCTTTTGTAAATAAGTGCAGTAGCACACTCATTAAGCTATCGAACTTCCTAAATAACTTTCTCCTTAGTCTTAAAGGTATTCTGAAATATGTTGTTAACTATATTAAATAAATTGTTAAAATTCATATTTGGCGAATCTATTTCTATTAAGTCAGGATTCATAGTATTCATTCTGTAGTAGGTAATGGCCTAACCAACTCTCTCTGTACGATGATATCATCGTAATATGGAAACCTTGCCAACTGACCACAATGATTCGAAGTTAATTCAGAAGTAACTATTCTATCTGAAACAATACAATTACTAAATATGTTATCAAGACTGGTGAAGGATGTTGCCGTGATTCTAGTTGGTTCAAGAAATATTTTTTTCAAATTAAATGATTTAAAGAGGTTTAAAAATCTACATATAACATTAAAGCACCACAAACTGTAATTCCTGTCTTATACTCCTAATTTTACTAATTGCATCTTCCATAACTGATTCAAACAAATTAAAGTCACTTAAAGGAGGACGATATACACATATAATAATATGCTGCTCAAGCTCAACGCAAGACAGTTCCACCGTGCGTTCCATAGACAAGCTAGCTATGTCTTTCCGTTCTTTACATGTTACACTGTTTGAAACAATAATCATAGCGAATAGCTTGTTTCCTAGAGAAGGCACTGTTTACTGTGTATTGTGTGCTATTTATGAATTTAATATGGTATTCTTTCAGCCAGTGTTCCGTAATGTTATTTTTTTATAGACTCACGCCTGTATCCCCGAAGGGGTAGGCAGAGGTGTCATATTACACCCACATTTCGCCATGAATTTTTAGGTCTCACGAAATAGGGGGCGAGCCTATTGTCGTACCGGGCACATTACCAGACTCCGTGCTGCTACTGAGAAGGCATTTACACATTTATTAAACAGTAGGTACAGCAGGCTTGCAGCGATGCATTGAGCATTTCAGCAGATATCCTGTAATATCCCGCAGCTTTAGCCGCTTTTATGCTTTTTCAAATATTTTAAGTTATAATGCAAAAAATCAATACTCTTTATTTAAATACTGTTACATATTTTCAATTTTTTTTCCGATCGGTGAGAGATTAAGAGTAGAAAGTCTCACTACCCGATTTTATTCCGTGAGCGACGTAAAACGACGGTAGGAAAAATACGCGAAACCAATAGTACCGTCACGTAGATAAAGTAAAACTCTACATAATAGTTTATACCAACCCGTCTGGTCAGGGTGGTATTGTATAGGTCAAGTCCTATTGACTCACAATAGTCATAATGCTATTGAGATGCAAATTAGGAGAGGCCTATGTCCAGCAATGGATTGCAAAAGGCCGTTATGGTGACTATTACGTATGGCGTAGTGGTTTAAGCATCGCTGTTTAGCTCTGCACTGCGTGTCGTGGGTTCAGTGCCCACTGCGGAACAACACTATGTGTGGTCGACAAATTGCTGTTTCAAGCCTGGGTATTATTTGTGTCCATTGATTGAATGTTTATAAAGTTGCTTGCGATACAGATTTATTTTTAGTGCGGGAGTCCTCTTAAAAGATAATATATTTTGTCACGGGTGCGGTGCAGTAGCCTTAAATAGCATAGGTGTAGCCACGTTCTCAGGTCATAATCATCAGCCCTTATACTGTCCCACTGCTGGGCACGGGCCTCTTCTCACTATGAGAAGGGTAAGGCCATAGTTCACCACGCTGGCCTAGTGCGGGTTGGCAGACTTCACATGTCTTTCGAGAACATTATGGAGAACTCTCAGACATGCAGGTTTCCTCACGATGTTTTCCTTCACCGATTAGCAAGCGATAATTAACAATTTCATATGCACTTAACTCCGAAAAGTCATTGGTGCGTGCCGTGGATTCGAACCCGAGAGCCTCTGCGTAGCCGTCTGTCGGTCTCTCCACTTAGCTATCGCTGCATTTTTACTCAAATAATTTTATTTCTAGTTTCGCAGGTAGTTATCCATAAACCTATTTTTCTTCTCGACATCTTTTAGTTTTCAAGCATGATTGTCTTAAGACGCGACAAAGGAAACAGGAAGCATATACACTTAACGAAGATATGGTAAACTCTACATCAAACTTCATACCAACTCGTCTGGGCAGTGTGGTTATAGTACGCCAAATCTTCCTATTGATTCCACTGCTACCGTAATGCACATTTCCAGCAGTGGACTGCGAAATGTTGTATGTGAATAAATGGTATAGTTTTTAGTTTTATGTAGGTAGATACATCAGTAATTAATTTCCAGGGCAATTGTCTACATTTTCATAAAAGATTTTCTGCAATATTTTCTTACGCCGTGGTTTATATAATTGATGTTTTTGTAGGGATCCCAAATATTTTTTAGAAATAAATATAGCCTATGTTACTCAGGGATACTGTCGCATTATAATGGTACAAGAGTTTTTAAATCGGTCCAGTACTTTTTTAGTTTATTCGTAACAAACATACAAAAATATAAAAATACTAAAATACAAATCTTTCCTCTTTATTATATTATAAGTATAGAAGTATAGACAACTACCATTTCTTTCCTACCAATAATATCTCAATCCAAAGGTTGCCTGGTAGAAATCGCTGTTAGCGATAAGGCCGCCCTTTGTACTCTGTTTAAAATAAAATTTCCATAGGTATAAGTTCTTAAAAATGTACAATAAAGTATTAAATAAATAAATAAATTATCGAATGACACTCTCACTGGATGCCCACTCTTTAATTTCTCACCCAGCAAGCCTCAGTTTGGACGTGTTAAAACGGTAAGTTGCCTCTTATTGTAGGTTAAAGTATGAGTTTAACAGCTACAAAAAAAAATTTGGGCAAGTGCGAGTCTGACTCGCGCACCGAGGGTTCCGTACGCATTTTACCTTATTTGAGGTTGAATTACGCTAGTCCTCTAAATCTGTATGAGCGCCCATACAACTTAGAGGTCTATCTTAAATGGAGTCTACTATTTATGTATGGGGACACCCTTAAATTTTCCACTTTTTTTATTTTTTGTAATTTTTCCTTTATTTGTGCTGTAAGACCCTGCTTTTGGCCAAATTTCGTGATTCTAGTTCAACGGGAACTACCATATAGGTTTTCGACCCAAAACCTATAGGGTACTTACGGTTGACCTAGAATTGTCAATTTTGGTCAAAACCAAGGTCTTACAGCACAAGTAAAGGAAAAATTCCGAAAATTAAAAAAAGTTGAAAATTAAGGTTAATTTTGGTACTTACAAGTTTTCGCAAAAATCTAATTTTGACCATATCTTTTTATTGGGTTGACCCAGGACCCTGATTTTCATACACCTAATAGCAACCATAGACCTCAGTATCTGATATAAATTTCAATTTGCTAGGTCCACCCGTTCCTGAGAAAATCGGTGGTGACACACGGACAGACAGACAGACAGACAGACAGACAGACAGACAGACGGACAAGAAAGTGATCTCATAAGGGTTCCTTTTTTTACCTTGAGGTACGGAACCCTAAAAAACAAGAAAAACATCAGTCATAAATTCTTATTTATGGCCGATTCTTTATTTGCTTCATTTAATTTAATTGCTTAATTAAAAAGCCGTCGTTTGTCAGGAAGATGTATGAGTTTAGCAGTCATTATGGTGAGCCTAGTTTAAAGCAAGCGGCTGTATCTTTGATTTGCGTAGAACACATAGTAATCACTCTGAAGAAAACATAATAAACACATTTAAGTCATATAGTAGTTGCACTGCCGTAGACCTAATTTAATATAATATTATAATAATAAATTAATAATAATATTATAATAATAAATTAATAATAAATTAATAATAATATTTACCACTAACCTATGTTTCGAGTATCCAAGGCGCTGTTGTAAATGCCATAAATATAGATTTACCAATGAATACAGATTTATATAGAAGCGCAGTTCTTAAGGATTTTGTGTGCCGATTCCACGTGGAGACTGTCTCCAGTTTAGTTCGTAGTTAGCGCCTCTCTTGCTCACGCAGTTAAGATACACTCTAGGAACGTTCATCTCTCTTGCTCACGTAGATGCAGCTGTCACAACATGACTGCCTCGCCGCTAAGCGGCAATTTGGGTCACAAAAAAATTGTCTTCAGAGCGCCCCGCCCATAGGAAATGCGCCTCTATGTCAATATCTGAGCTCTTTAGATTTACTGTGACTCCAAACTATGGCACTTTTGTTGAAAACGATGTTTGTCACAAATTTGACATTAGATCAATACCTACAAAATATGATAAATATGTATCTCTAGTAGCCATATCCATGGATGGATCGAAAATTAAAATCGGATATAAATAAACTACAAGATCATCGATCCATGTGTCTAGTACCTACACTCTATTACTTTGCATAAATGAGAATATTTATTACAAAGTTTCAAAGTAATATGATGCCTTTTTATATTCCAATGAAGCAATGCTTCCTTTGAATTGCTTATATTACTGCAGTATTATCGACATCGTGGCATTTTTTTCTGTTTGAAACGAGATTAATAACGTGAAACTGTTGTGCAATAACGTATAATTGTATAATATTGTATACAAGGTGCTTCCTTTGAATTGCTTATATTACTGCAGTATTATGGTCATCGTGGCATTGTTTTCTGTTTGAAACGAGATTAATAACGTGAAACTGTTGTGCAATAACGCATAATTGTATAATATTGTATACAAGGTGCTTCCTCTTTTCCTTGGCTTGTTTATTTATTCGTTTTTAGCACGTCACAAAGTCGATCGTATTATCGAATCACAAAATTCATGTCAAGATACTTAGCGACGACTCAGTGGGGTTATGGGAATGCAAACGATTGCCACGCGGATTCGATTCCGCTCAATTCAAACATTTGTGGGCGTGAACATCGATGTCTTGGTATAATATATTTATATTTAAAAAAAAAAAAAAGAAAATATACTATTATGTTTATCCATTGTCTAGTACCCATAATACAAGCTTCTGCTTAGTTAGGGACTAGATGGTGTTGTGTAAATGTGGTTCATTATTATATTATTTAGAATGTTTCATGGCAATCCCAGGTCCACTCTCTGGCAAAACATCACCATAAGTTATTCCTTTTCGTAAGTGATAGCGCCGCAGGCACAAGTCCACTTCTCATCCTCATACATTAAACAACTCTTGTGTCGTAGTTTCCAGACCGTCCAAAGTCCCTCACATGACCTCACGATAATTGCCCTGGGTCAAGAACAGGCCCGGTCAACTGTCAAACAGCAATGTTAAATGTACTGGGGGGACGAAAGAGCGAGGGTGAGACCGACAGCTTTACATTCATAAATGCCTCACTCAGCACTTGCTTGTAGAATAACATTAATTATGGAATTAGACCGCTGCCGCGTAGCAAAAGTGTGTCTGCGCAAATACTAATAGTTCCAAGATGATACCAAATCTTCTTAGGCTACATTACTAATCGTAGTACAAAGAAAATCTGAATTATAAGTTTACCCACCAATTTTAAAGGCAAGAATGATGACGACTGTAGTATGTTAGTTGTATTAAATGTCGAAAGTTCACTACATAATCCTTTTTCACACAAATCACATCGCATTTTTAATAGTAGGTACTTGATACTACCTGACAGTATACACCTTATTCCCTAATGACTACAAATATATGCTCCATAAAAGTAATCATACAATGATGTAACCACCTGTATAATAAACAATGTACAATAACCCTTACATTTAATTAAACATGACCGCTCTCTGACATCAACATTTGTTTTACAACCATTAATTTGTGAAGTTGGCAGAAACAACATATTGTTACAATAATAGATATATAAAATAAAACAATTTTGGAGCTCATAACATACATGTGGAAATTTTATACGAAAACTTTTTACTGAACTGATTCGATATTTGGCATCGTTCGGGCAATCTGCTGTTCCCATTTATTGTTCTCAGACCTATTTGGTAGATTAATGTTGAAACTATCAAGACGATTTACCTTATGTAAGGTAAATAACTGAGCTAAATATATAAGGATATTATATAGTTCTTATTTAATGTTTTGTGGTCGGTTCTAGTGCAAGCTAAATGAATAAATACCTACTATCTAACTATAACAATTTTAGTATAAGTGTAATCTGAATACCTATTAAATTTCTTGCTTTACTGGCTGAAAGACACTGCACAGCCGAAGCTTCTAGGTGCAAGAAGCTGAAACTTATAGGTACCGTGTACGTTCCTTTGGGAGCATAGGGGTGGACTAAGAAGGGATTTCCTGAAATGGGTATGGAACGATTAAATAAAAAAAATATATGCGTGTATACTGCGGGCGTTTTCTAGTAAGCTATAATTTTTTGCGCCCTGTAGTTTCGGCTGTACATTGTCTGTCAGTCAGTTAGTTACGGAAGAATTTTACATACATTGATGATTCACTCGTCTTGCCAAATTCAATATTATTATTTTAATACTTTTATACCAAATTAAATGAATAATATCAATGCAAAACCAATAACAATCAATGCAAATCTTTGGAATAGAGTTTGAAGGAAACAGTGTATTTCTTTTGACTGTCTAAGGATATGGTCCTAAATTTTGAAAGCAGTTGTAATTATAATTTACATCGTCAGCCATAATGATATCTGATTTATAAACCAATTAAAGCAACAATAACACATTGGAAGACTCAAAACATAAAAAAATTAAGGCTATTTTCATATTACAAATTATTTATTATCCTAACAAAATCCATGAATCCAGACATATAAATCTTGAAATAGCTATTAACCTGGAATCGATTATATTCTTGCGTTATCGAAGATTTTACGATACATTATAAGCGGAACTTGAAGCAATTGCTTTCAGTCAAACGATTTCTGTTTTAACGAACGACGTTCGCAAGTTCCCGTCTAGAACTATGTAAGTACTTTTGTAACCTACTTGTTAAATTTCTTGGAAGAATTTAAGAAAAATATACGATGTTTCGAGACTTTTCTTAAAATTTATTCCTTGCCTTATTTCAGACGTATTAGAGGAGTTATGACACAGAAATTGGTGGAATCGCGGCTCTTTTATGAAATTGGTTTCTTTTTTCGCTAGTTTATTAAACGAATATTTCTATTCTCTTTTAGTGTTATATAAGCGGATTAATATATTATCATGACTTTGACTCATAACGGAGGTATTTTAATGACTGTATTTTAGTGTCGCGTTAGGTATTAATGCCTATTAAGGTAGTTATGCTGTATATTGTGACGAACAGAATAGAACAAATCTAGTACATAGGAATAACCTTATTTCTTACTGTTTGAATCTAAAAAGGCAACTATTGAAAATCCACAGCAGTATGATTCTATTAAAAATATATATAGCACCAAATCAGATTTGTGCGAAAAAACTCATAGCTTATTTTTCTTTTTACAATGTATAGGATCAGATAGCTAATCGCTTTCCTTTGTACATTATTAATTTGATTAAAGCTTGTTATTCTCTCTTTTTGCTTTCATAATATAATAATTTTACAAAATAGGCTTTCAAATGAAGTGAAAGAACGATGGTGATTTGAGTATGACAGCTCTTATAGAAAGAAGCGCACCGTCCGTCACTGGCTTGTCTCTTGACCGGTTCCTGCAAGAAGCCGGCACCTACATGCCTAGCGCCGTAGATATATTTGACTAAACCCAGTTGCAATATATTTGTACCTATATCTCAAAAGTAGTATCGAACTGCTATGATTCGTTTGACAAAGTACCGTCTTGAATTTTGCTTTAATAACAAATGATTTTGTTGTTTATATCTTTTAGATATTTGTCTACGAAATGATGCCAACACGACAATAATTTCGTCCATGTAGCACGGAACTTTCCTTTTTCTCGTTAAGATGTACTGCAAGATGGTAAATGGCTAATCATACCTGAGATGTCAGTAATGAGTTAAGTCAGTCAGAGATAACTCCCGTGCTGAGACCATAAAGAAAAAAAAAGACGAAGCTATTCTCCCATCTTCTTGTATAGGTTTCTTATCCCACTGTTTCTCCCTCTTCTCCTCTATAGAAAACAAAAGGAAAGGTCATCTATTTTACATGCAAAAACATAAAAGTAACATCCAGAAAATTTAGAACTATAAACACGAAAACAAATAGATACTCGGCTCACTCAGGAACTAGTACAGAAAACAATTTCGGCTTAGTACGAAAATAGTTAAGTACAACACGAATTCGACAAGCGTTGATTTCCAACTACATCCTAAGGCTATTAAAATGAACCAACAAAGTTACTAACTTAGTTATTAATAAAAATAGAATAGATCTTTAGATTAATTGAAGTGGAACAGCAGTGCAACTAGCCGAGATAATTAATATAAACTTTGAGAAAGTTCGAGAACCAAGTTGAGAACCAGGTGAAGTTTGGTTTACATTATAACAGCGTTGATAGATACAATGGGACCGATTGAGTTAGTAGGTACAGTTTAATTTAAATTTATTAACAGTGATGTCAATTAAGCAATCGTGTTTTGAGAAAAATCCTACAGTAATTAAATTGTTAGTACACAATATGATCTGTGCTGGGAAAAGAGTACTTAACATAAAATAGTTCCTATAAAATTATTTAACGAGTCTTAATTTCCTAAATTAACTAATGTAAGGTATAAATACCAATGTTTTTCTGACGTTTCGACCGTATAACAACGGTCGCGGAGGTACTGAAATAAAAAAGTTGGTAAGCTCTTGCGTATGTAGAGTCTCTACATACTTACAAAGTGTGATTACCTTATTTCATCCCTTGGATAACGTAAGAGGTGACTACAGAAAATCATCATCATCGCCCTAGCGTTATCCCGGTTGCATCCATGACACATTATACGCCTTGGAGCCCGAGGTCCGCTTACTGGTCTAACCAGCCATGACAGAATATCAACTGGGTGACTACAGAAAATATACGAAGCAAATAGTATATTTGCGAAGAGGTGGAAAACTGGTCATCCGAACTCTATAGGTACCAGCCCGTCTGGCCTCTGACATACTTTATAAGAGGCCAAATTCTGCACTTGACTTACAATGCTATAGCACCATCAATTTGGAAAGGAGTATACCCAACAGTGGATTGCAAAAGCCTCTATGTATGTACTGGTAGTTGCCGAGGTAAATAGAAGAGGGATAGTAAAACTATAAGGATACTTCAGTAAAACTTACTATGGAACCATAAAACCGCTAAGAAAAGAGACTAAACAGCGAGGTTGCCACTCTTACTGCGAAATGGCTCTTGCGGCTAGCGCGGCTTGCGGCGGGAGTTAACTAGCAGATTTCATCACTTACCTAACAAATGAGGTTTCTATGAGGTGGGGGAGGTGAAGGGAGCTTATCTCCGTCTACTGCGGGGCGCCCCCCTTCATTCTCGTCGCGTGCGGCCGTATTCTGGCGACATCCGTATTCCAATATTTCAAAATCGCAAGCAAAACGTTTTAGCATATTGAATTGAGATACTGATATTAAAATTTAAATTACATACATCAATCTGTTTGTACAATATAGGCATAGCACAATTTTTGTTCTCAGTGCAGCCATGAGCAAAACTGACTTACATTAGACGTTATAGGTATTAATTGCTTAATTAAAAAGCCGTCGTTTGTCAGGAAGATGTATGAGTTTAGCAGTCATTATGGTGAGCCTAGTTTAAAGCAAGCGGCTGTATCTTTGATTTGCGTAGAACACATAGTAATCACTCTGAAGAAAACATAATAAACACATTTAAGTCATATAGTAGTTGCACTGCCGTAGACCTAATTTAATATAATATTATAATAATAAATTAATAATAATATTATAATAATAAATTAATAATAAATTAATAATAATATTTACCACTAACCTATGTTTCGAGTATCCAAGGCGCTGTTGTAAATGCCATAAATATAGATTTACCAATGAATACAGATTTATATAGAAGCGCAGTTCTTAAGGATTTTGTGTGCCGATTCCACGTGGAGACTGTCTCCAGTTTAGTTCGTAGTTAGCGCCTCTCTTGCTCACGCAGTTAAGATACACTCTAGGAACGTTCATCTCTCTTGCTCACGTAGATGCAGCTGTCACAACATGACTGCCTCGCCGCTAAGCGGCAATTTGGGTCACAAAAAAATTGTCTTCAGAGCGCCCCGCCCATAGGAAATGCGCCTCTATGTCAATATCTGAGCTCTTTAGATTTACTGTGACTCCAAACTATGGCACTTTTGTTGAAAACGATGTTTGTCACAAATTTGACATTAGATCAATACCTACAAAATATGATAAATATGTATCTCTAGTAGCCATATCCATGGATGGATCGAAAATTAAAATCGGATATAAATAAACTACAAGATCATCGATCCATGTGTCTAGTACCTACACTCTATTACTTTGCATAAATGAGAATATTTATTACAAAGTTTCAAAGTAATATGATGCCTTTTTATATTCCAATGAAGCAATGCTTCCTTTGAATTGCTTATATTACTGCAGTATTATCGACATCGTGGCATTTTTTTCTGTTTGAAACGAGATTAATAACGTGAAACTGTTGTGCAATAACGTATAATTGTATAATATTGTATACAAGGTGCTTCCTTTGAATTGCTTATATTACTGCAGTATTATGGTCATCGTGGCATTGTTTTCTGTTTGAAACGAGATTAATAACGTGAAACTGTTGTGCAATAACGCATAATTGTATAATATTGTATACAAGGTGCTTCCTCTTTTCCTTGGCTTGTTTATTTATTCGTTTTTAGCACGTCACAAAGTCGATCGTATTATCGAATCACAAAATTCATGTCAAGATACTTAGCGACGACTCAGTGGGGTTATGGGAATGCAAACGATTGCCACGCGGATTCGATTCCGCTCAATTCAAACATTTGTGGGCGTGAACATCGATGTCTTGGTATAATATATTTATATTTAAAAAAAAAAAAAAGAAAATATACTATTATGTTTATCCATTGTCTAGTACCCATAATACAAGCTTCTGCTTAGTTAGGGACTAGATGGTGTTGTGTAAATGTGGTTCATTATTATATTATTTAGAATGTTTCATGGCAATCCCAGGTCCACTCTCTGGCAAAACATCACCATAAGTTATTCCTTTTCGTAAGTGATAGCGCCGCAGGCACAAGTCCACTTCTCATCCTCATACATTAAACAACTCTTGTGTCGTAGTTTCCAGACCGTCCAAAGTCCCTCACATGACCTCACGATAATTGCCCTGGGTCAAGAACAGGCCCGGTCAACTGTCAAACAGCAATGTTAAATGTACTGGGGGGACGAAAGAGCGAGGGTGAGACCGACAGCTTTACATTCATAAATGCCTCACTCAGCACTTGCTTGTAGAATAACATTAATTATGGAATTAGACCGCTGCCGCGTAGCAAAAGTGTGTCTGCGCAAATACTAATAGTTCCAAGATGATACCAAATCTTCTTAGGCTACATTACTAATCGTAGTACAAAGAAAATCTGAATTATAAGTTTACCCACCAATTTTAAAGGCAAGAATGATGACGACTGTAGTATGTTAGTTGTATTAAATGTCGAAAGTTCACTACATAATCCTTTTTCACACAAATCACATCGCATTTTTAATAGTAGGTACTTGATACTACCTGACAGTATACACCTTATTCCCTAATGACTACAAATATATGCTCCATAAAAGTAATCATACAATGATGTAACCACCTGTATAATAAACAATGTACAATAACCCTTACATTTAATTAAACATGACCGCTCTCTGACATCAACATTTGTTTTACAACCATTAATTTGTGAAGTTGGCAGAAACAACATATTGTTACAATAATAGATATATAAAATAAAACAATTTTGGAGCTCATAACATACATGTGGAAATTTTATACGAAAACTTTTTACTGAACTGATTCGATATTTGGCATCGTTCGGGCAATCTGCTGTTCCCATTTATTGTTCTCAGACCTATTTGGTAGATTAATGTTGAAACTATCAAGACGATTTACCTTATGTAAGGTAAATAACTGAGCTAAATATATAAGGATATTATATAGTTCTTATTTAATGTTTTGTGGTCGGTTCTAGTGCAAGCTAAATGAATAAATACCTACTATCTAACTATAACAATTTTAGTATAAGTGTAATCTGAATACCTATTAAATTTCTTGCTTTACTGGCTGAAAGACACTGCACAGCCGAAGCTTCTAGGTGCAAGAAGCTGAAACTTATAGGTACCGTGTACGTTCCTTTGGGAGCATAGGGGTGGACTAAGAAGGGATTTCCTGAAATGGGTATGGAACGATTAAATAAAAAAAATATATGCGTGTATACTGCGGGCGTTTTCTAGTAAGCTATAATTTTTTGCGCCCTGTAGTTTCGGCTGTACATTGTCTGTCAGTCAGTTAGTTACGGAAGAATTTTACATACATTGATGATTCACTCGTCTTGCCAAATTCAATATTATTATTTTAATACTTTTATACCAAATTAAATGAATAATATCAATGCAAAACCAATAACAATCAATGCAAATCTTTGGAATAGAGTTTGAAGGAAACAGTGTATTTCTTTTGACTGTCTAAGGATATGGTCCTAAATTTTGAAAGCAGTTGTAATTATAATTTACATCGTCAGCCATAATGATATCTGATTTATAAACCAATTAAAGCAACAATAACACATTGGAAGACTCAAAACATAAAAAAATTAAGGCTATTTTCATATTACAAATTATTTATTATCCTAACAAAATCCATGAATCCAGACATATAAATCTTGAAATAGCTATTAACCTGGAATCGATTATATTCTTGCGTTATCGAAGATTTTACGATACATTATAAGCGGAACTTGAAGCAATTGCTTTCAGTCAAACGATTTCTGTTTTAACGAACGACGTTCGCAAGTTCCCGTCTAGAACTATGTAAGTACTTTTGTAACCTACTTGTTAAATTTCTTGGAAGAATTTAAGAAAAATATACGATGTTTCGAGACTTTTCTTAAAATTTATTCCTTGCCTTATTTCAGACGTATTAGAGGAGTTATGACACAGAAATTGGTGGAATCGCGGCTCTTTTATGAAATTGGTTTCTTTTTTCGCTAGTTTATTAAACGAATATTTCTATTCTCTTTTAGTGTTATATAAGCGGATTAATATATTATCATGACTTTGACTCATAACGGAGGTATTTTAATGACTGTATTTTAGTGTCGCGTTAGGTATTAATGCCTATTAAGGTAGTTATGCTGTATATTGTGACGAACAGAATAGAACAAATCTAGTACATAGGAATAACCTTATTTCTTACTGTTTGAATCTAAAAAGGCAACTATTGAAAATCCACAGCAGTATGATTCTATTAAAAATATATATAGCACCAAATCAGATTTGTGCGAAAAAACTCATAGCTTATTTTTCTTTTTACAATGTATAGGATCAGATAGCTAATCGCTTTCCTTTGTACATTATTAATTTGATTAAAGCTTGTTATTCTCTCTTTTTGCTTTCATAATATAATAATTTTACAAAATAGGCTTTCAAATGAAGTGAAAGAACGATGGTGATTTGAGTATGACAGCTCTTATAGAAAGAAGCGCACCGTCCGTCACTGGCTTGTCTCTTGACCGGTTCCTGCAAGAAGCCGGCACCTACATGCCTAGCGCCGTAGATATATTTGACTAAACCCAGTTGCAATATATTTGTACCTATATCTCAAAAGTAGTATCGAACTGCTATGATTCGTTTGACAAAGTACCGTCTTGAATTTTGCTTTAATAACAAATGATTTTGTTGTTTATATCTTTTAGATATTTGTCTACGAAATGATGCCAACACGACAATAATTTCGTCCATGTAGCACGGAACTTTCCTTTTTCTCGTTAAGATGTACTGCAAGATGGTAAATGGCTAATCATACCTGAGATGTCAGTAATGAGTTAAGTCAGTCAGAGATAACTCCCGTGCTGAGACCATAAAGAAAAAAAAAGACGAAGCTATTCTCCCATCTTCTTGTATAGGTTTCTTATCCCACTGTTTCTCCCTCTTCTCCTCTATAGAAAACAAAAGGAAAGGTCATCTATTTTACATGCAAAAACATAAAAGTAACATCCAGAAAATTTAGAACTATAAACACGAAAACAAATAGATACTCGGCTCACTCAGGAACTAGTACAGAAAACAATTTCGGCTTAGTACGAAAATAGTTAAGTACAACACGAATTCGACAAGCGTTGATTTCCAACTACATCCTAAGGCTATTAAAATGAACCAACAAAGTTACTAACTTAGTTATTAATAAAAATAGAATAGATCTTTAGATTAATTGAAGTGGAACAGCAGTGCAACTAGCCGAGATAATTAATATAAACTTTGAGAAAGTTCGAGAACCAAGTTGAGAACCAGGTGAAGTTTGGTTTACATTATAACAGCGTTGATAGATACAATGGGACCGATTGAGTTAGTAGGTACAGTTTAATTTAAATTTATTAACAGTGATGTCAATTAAGCAATCGTGTTTTGAGAAAAATCCTACAGTAATTAAATTGTTAGTACACAATATGATCTGTGCTGGGAAAAGAGTACTTAACATAAAATAGTTCCTATAAAATTATTTAACGAGTCTTAATTTCCTAAATTAACTAATGTAAGGTATAAATACCAATGTTTTTCTGACGTTTCGACCGTATAACAACGGTCGCGGAGGTACTGAAATAAAAAAGTTGGTAAGCTCTTGCGTATGTAGAGTCTCTACATACTTACAAAGTGTGATTACCTTATTTCATCCCTTGGATAACGTAAGAGGTGACTACAGAAAATCATCATCATCGCCCTAGCGTTATCCCGGTTGCATCCATGACACATTATACGCCTTGGAGCCCGAGGTCCGCTTACTGGTCTAACCAGCCATGACAGAATATCAACTGGGTGACTACAGAAAATATACGAAGCAAATAGTATATTTGCGAAGAGGTGGAAAACTGGTCATCCGAACTCTATAGGTACCAGCCCGTCTGGCCTCTGACATACTTTATAAGAGGCCAAATTCTGCACTTGACTTACAATGCTATAGCACCATCAATTTGGAAAGGAGTATACCCAACAGTGGATTGCAAAAGCCTCTATGTATGTACTGGTAGTTGCCGAGGTAAATAGAAGAGGGATAGTAAAACTATAAGGATACTTCAGTAAAACTTACTATGGAACCATAAAACCGCTAAGAAAAGAGACTAAACAGCGAGGTTGCCACTCTTACTGCGAAATGGCTCTTGCGGCTAGCGCGGCTTGCGGCGGGAGTTAACTAGCAGATTTCATCACTTACCTAACAAATGAGGTTTCTATGAGGTGGGGGAGGTGAAGGGAGCTTATCTCCGTCTACTGCGGGGCGCCCCCCTTCATTCTCGTCGCGTGCGGCCGTATTCTGGCGACATCCGTATTCCAATATTTCAAAATCGCAAGCAAAACGTTTTAGCATATTGAATTGAGATACTGATATTAAAATTTAAATTACATACATCAATCTGTTTGTACAATATAGGCATAGCACAATTTTTGTTCTCAGTGCAGCCATGAGCAAAACTGACTTACATTAGACGTTATAGGTATTAATAGTTGACGAAAGTAGGCTAATACCTACGTGCCGTAAGATGATAAAAATAATTAAGTCAGTTCCATGTTTGGAGAGGCCATTATTATGTTGGTTTTGTTTTTGTACAAAAATAGCGAAGCAGTTCATAGAATACCTGCATCTAATTCCATTCCTGCCAGTTTTCAAATCTGTTTTGCAATAAATTGGATGTAACATACGGGCGGACAGACAGACATTGCGAATCTATAAGGGTTCCGTTTTTACAATTTTTGGCTTCGGTACCCTAAAAAACACAATACTTCTCTACTAAGCGCAAAAACCGTATCTTAACTAAAGCGAGTTACGAGATAATTGAAGTTTAGTAAAAGTTGATTTCTTTTATATATTTATGGATGTTTATTGTTATTATAGGTATAATTATTATGGTAAAGGTTTCGAAATACGTCGCCGTTTTTAGGGTACACTGCCTCAAAAGTGGCGTGGAAACGTGTGCATATTATGACGATTACAACTCTTTCAACTTTTTGAATCGTTATATCTCAAAAACGGTGGCTCTTAGGAAAAAACGTATTTTGACATTTTTTATAGATAATTATCTGATCTACAATTTTTGTCTCACCTAATTTTATGATACAACTTACCATTTTGCTGAAAATCGCGAAAAACCCGTTTTGTGACCCCGAGTATTTTTTGCACGTGCCGGATCGATGAGGACTTTTCACATTTCCTTTATAATAGTGTATTGAACAATCCTACCAATATTCAGCCAAGTGGGATTCTTTGTAACCTTGGATGTCGAAATTGACCGGACTATTATAAATGATTGATTTTAGAAATTAAAAAGATATAAGATGTACTGAGACATACCTAATAGTTTATGAATAATCAAAGTTTTACCCGATGTACCTAAATAGGTTTATGTTCACAACACAATAATACAACATTCGTTACCGCTTGTTGCGGATTGCGGAGCGCCATATTAGCGCTGTTTCTTGTTCGCTGTGGCGGCATCTTAGCGCTCCAGGCGCTCTAACAAGCTAATGAATTTGCAATATAGGTACATAAAATGATTCGATTTTATGTTTTTACTCTTTAAAAATTGAAAACTGTGGCAGCTATTTATTGTGAGAATAATTTATATAATTATATTATGCATGAGGGTGCATAGGGTTCCCACCAAGAACTTAGGGTCCCAAGCCAACCTCACCTGCAAGTGGTGCACCTGCCGATCAACGGACGAGGCTCTGGCAAACAAAATGTCCCAATAAGCGGCAATAGGCTCGCCACCTATTACGTGGGATCAAAACACTGGCGAAAAGTGGGCGTTTAATATGCCTCTGCCTACCCCTTCGGGGAAACAGGCGTGAGTCTATGTATGTATGTATGATCGATAATCTATAACATAGTTAGTCATAAAAGACTCTTATGAAAATAATTTGTGTAAAAATGCCATGGATGAATTTCTATTTTATTACGACGCTTTCTTGTACAAATCCTTCGTAGAACTTCATTTCTCTAGTTGTCCATATTTTATTCTTCTAATTTAATATTTATAAGTACAGAAACAATAATACATTAAACGCACCAAGAGTATAAACTTAGGTCCTAATTATATGTGCCCATAGTTACATGAAATGCCTATTTGATTCAAAGTATTCAGTCTATAACATAAAACATGAAATTACGAACTCAAATCGGCGTATTATAATAACAAACAGGTTTACGTAAAATTTCGTGCAGCGGAGACGCAAGCGACATGACCTATCTCTCACAGGGCTCATAGCCGAATGATGAGGTCTGGGCGGGGCGTAAACTAGCAACTGACACTCAGTACACCGCTTATGCTAATAAGGTTTAAATTGCTGAAGCGTTTGATATTGATGGGATCTACCGAGCGTCAAAATCATAGACGTTTGGCAGATTTTATTTAATTTTACAAAATATACACGTATAATATGAAAATAAATAGGGTAATTCTTTAGTTCATTAGATTTCCTACAATATTATCAAATAAAATATGACAATTTACGATCAAAATATTGCAAACAGTGAGACGAAAGATTATTTTCTGCCTCGATTTTGTGATTTTTTTAGCGTGATTCTATTTTACATACATGAAAAATTCTTTCAAAAGTCTTTTGTTCAGACTTTTGACTTTAAGCTCTAGTTTTTGCTAGTTTGTAATATGTACCGTTATGGCTAGATGCGCGACGAAAAATTAGGTGATTCACGGCTTCTGAGGTATAACAGCGCCTTAAACCTAAACTTACGACTCGTCACTTGGGTATTGATATTAGAAATGATGTTTTTATGAAAGTAGATTAAATAAGCTTTGTAGTAATGTTTGAATGGTGACTGAATGACGGAATGTTTAGTTTATGCGACCCGCCGAACTTGATCCTATTGTAAACAATGTCGTCCATCGATGACCTACTCGTCATTTTTGTTTGTCATGATAACAATATGGGTTATAAATTGCTTACTTTAATTATTTTGTATACCTGGTGGTATAAGCTTTACAAAAATATAAAAGTAAAGCAATGCTTGCTTAGAAAATTATTTAAATGTCAGCATTTGAAATTTTTGTATATTTCACTGCCTTTGCATGTTGCGCGCGGGGCGTTATTATGGTTTCAAAACATCATTGGAAACAAATAATATAATTATATTTGATACTTTTATGTTTTAATTGTGAATGGACTAATTAGTTATAAAATAACAGCAAAAACTAAACAAATATTGTGTAATAATTTAATTCAAGAGGCTACATTCATTCAATTACCGAAACAACGGCATTTATTTATTTTAAACTTCTTGCACAATTACAGAAAAGTAATGCACAAAGGCGGGCTTAATGCCAGAGGCATTCTCTACCAGCCAACCTTTGGGTGATGCAGAGATGATTGAAGTAGGTGCTTAAAGAGGGAGTAATTTAACAAATAATATTAATTTTAAAGCAACATAATTAATAGGTATCACACTAAATAAATATGTAATAACAGGCATAATAGCAGTAACATATTATTATAAATATATACATACAAAATATAATACATATATACACATACAAGTATAATAGATAATTATATTATATATAAATATATACATATATAAGTGTTACAGATAATTATAATATATATAACTATATACATATACAAGTATCCTTTACAGAGTCCATTATGATTCTACCAATTCAGCCATATAATGCTGGCGTACTCTAATTTTAAACAGTTCACGAGATGTAGACTTCCTGATTTCGAGAGGGAGTGCATTCCAAAGATGGACAGCCTGTATATAGAAAGAAGAATGAACAAGGCTGGCACTATGAGAAGGGCAGAGAAGAAGAAGATTGTTAGTGGAGCGGAGATTTCTGTCATGAATGCTACAAAAAAGTTGAAATTGAGGAGACAGATAAGCAGGAGTATGAGAAGAGTTCAAGAAAGAAAAAAGAGTCGTCAGTGTACGCACTTTGCGACGTTGACGTATAGGCAGCCATCGTAGTTGGCAACGGTAAGCAGATATATGATCATACTTACGGAGATTGAAAATGAATCGAATGCAATTGTTGAGAAGGCGGTCAAGTTTATTGAGCAGATCTGCATTCAGGTCGAGATAACATACATCACCATAGTCGATTATAAACTAACGTCTGCACAAGCATGGTTTTAATCTTGGTTGGAAGAAAGTTCTTCAAGCGATATAGAGTCCGCAGGGTTCCTGTGACTTTGCGACTGGTATTTGCAATCTGTGTTCTCCAGTCAAGGGCAGCGTCGATGTGTAGGCCAAGATCCTTGACACTGGGGCTGACGGGGATGACAGACCCATTAAAATTAATAGGTGGAAGCGATTTGACATCCACTCGGCACATAATACGTGGGCTACCAATTAAGATTGCCTGGCATTTAACGGGATTAACTGACAGACCAAATCTATCTGACCAGTTTTTGATCGCATTCAGATCCCAGTTGATGTTATCGATGGCTGCAGTAAGACTTTCTGCACTTGCCTGGGTGTAAATCTGCAGGTCATCGGCGTAAAGATGATACGTACAGTGAAGATCATGTGTGAGAAGATTTATAAACAATGAAAAAAGAAGAGGAGATATTATACCGCCTTTAGGAACGCCAGAGTCCAAATCTCGCCAAGTTGACGAAGTTTCATCAACACGAACAGACTGCTGACATCCTTGAAGATAAGTTGAGAACCATTCCAGCGCGTCGGATGAAATCATATAGTAGGAGAGGACGGAAATAAGGAGGTCGTGGTTGACGGTGCCAAAAGCATTTGAAAAATCCACTAAGACCAGCACTGTGATCTTAGTGTCTTCCACGCACGCCCTCACATCGCCAGTTACTTTTAGCAACGCTGAGACTGTGCTATGTCCGGGTCTGAATCCTGATTGTAGAGGAGATAAAATATTATTTTCGAATACAAACCCGGACAGTTGTTTATAGACGCATGCCTCAAGCACCTTAGACAGAAAAGGGAGGATGGAGATAGGACGGAAATGGGAAGGAAGGGAAGGATTAGAAACCTTTGGCAGTGGGCGGACGAAAGCTTTGCCCCTCAATGAAGGAAACTGGCCGGTTTTAAGAGAAAAATTAAGGATATGGGTTAAGGGAGTGAGGAGAAAGTCCAGAATAACGGTGATCATATGACGACTGAGGTTGTCACATCCCACCGCTCTGGACTTGATAGATAGGATTACCTTTTTGACTTCATCTGACGTGACTGGAGAAAACTTAAAATAAGTAATGTTTGGCCGCATTAATCCGGTCATATAGTTATGAGTCTGACGCTTGGTTATATGGTCTAGGGAGCATGTGGAGGGAAAATGTCGATTAATGTCGTCCAACTCGATTGTCCTTGGAAAGTCTATATGACGTTGCTTACCAATACCAAGAGACCCCAGAAAATTCCATATACTAGCTGGGGAAGAGGAATCAAGGTTGTCAAGAAAGTGTCGGCGTTTAGCGTTACGAATCATCTGATTACACCGATTCCTACCAGTCTTAAAAGAAGTCTAGTTCACATCACACCGATCCTTCCGGTATTTCCGAAAAGCTCGGTCTCTGCGTCTCATCGCCATCCGAACTCCCTCCGTAATCCAAGGTGCTGGTGGACGCTTCAACTTGATCTTCCTAACCGGAGCATAGACATCGTACAATTTGACTACAGCCTCGTTGAAGAACTGGACTTTGGCATCCACTGTAGTTGCCGCGAACAAGATATTCCAGTCCATTACTGAAGCATCAAGCCGTAATTTGTCCACGTCCATCCGAGAGAAACAACGCTTGTGCAAGACTTTGGGCGTAGATTTGGGAGGTTTAAGGATATATGCAAGGAATATGAGGTCATGATGGGAAAAACCAGGAGCAGGATACTGACCATGGGAAGGAACAAGGGAAGGGGTAGCGGTGAGAATTAAATCTAGCCAGATGTCCTCTCCGTTGGAGTTGTGGTGAGAGGCCTGAAGAGGTAGCACATGGAGACTTGCAGATTCAAGGATGTGGAGAAGCTGAAGTGTACGAGAGGATCGAGAGGATAAAAGGTCAGTGTTAAAATCGCCCATGATAATGTAATGTGCATACTCCGAACCCAAAGATTCCAAAACCAATTCTAAGTCGGTGAAATAATCAATGGAGGGTGGACAATATACTACTCCAAGAACTAATTTAGTTCCCCTGACCCAAACCTCAAGAAAAAGAAATTCTGCAGCACCAGGAGATTGTTAAGGAGATGAAGCGATTATTTTGTGAGGAAGGTTGCTGCGCAGATATACAGCTACTCCTCCCCCTCTACTATCAATTCGGTCATTTCTAACTAAAATAAAGCCAGGAAGAGGGTAGGAAGTAGAAAGAAGATGAGGTTTAAGCCAGCTCTCAGAAATCAGGACGGCGTGAACATTTGTACCTGAAAAAGCTTCGAAAAGGTCACTGAAATGGCTGGGTACGCTCTGTGCATTAATGTGGCATACATTCAATAACCGACTTGCAAGGTGGTTAAAATTTTGCCGTAATGTATCGCCGAGATGACTCTCGGCGATACATTACGGCAAAATTTTCATTTAAAGAGCAAAATTTGTCATCTAAAGAGCAAAACCTGTTATTAGCAGATAAATCAGTAGAATCATTAGCTGAATAAAATGAAGAATCGTCTGAAGTAGACATACTTGATAATAATATAAAATAATAAATATATATATACAAAAAATATATATAATAAAATACAGTATTTGTAATAATATTTAGGGTGGCTTAAAGTCAATAATCCCTGCACCACCCGCCAACCGACTCTTACAAGTACAACTTAAATGAAATTATTTAATTAAGTACTGGCAGAAATAATAAAATAGTAGCATAAAAATAAAAAATACAGAAATCTGAAAATAAAAAAAATAAAAAAGTAACAATCTAACATTGCATAAAAAAAGTTACGTGAAAGCGTTTCCGAACGCTTTCCAGAGACAAGTTAACTGTCAAACTGACAGCTATGACAGATTGATAATTATGTCAGTGAAAACACTTTAAAATCTTTGTTTACGAACAGAACAGAAACAACATAAAAACAAACTAAGAGGTATACGGAATACAACAATGCACTCAAGTTTTTTGAAAGTGGATAATACCTAGATGAGACATCAAGAAACGTTATTCATGCCACCATTTAAACAAGAAATTAGAACAACAAAAAAAATATATATGGACAACTACAATCAGAAAATACATACGACCAGTTAACTTGAGGCGGCTTTGGCCGGCCCACTAGAAAGAATCTTAGGATACTTCTCAAGGACTGGGTTGAGCTCCTCCATGGAAACGATCCTGTGTCGGCTGCCATCGGGCGTCTTGATATTTATCACGCCATCCTGCGTAGAGCAACTCTTCACGCCAAAGTGTAACCTCGCCTTCGCGAATACTGACTGTCGTGCCTTCGTCAGAAACTCTTTAACAGAAGCCTTTGACCCCTTGAGCTTCGTCTTAGCTTTGTAGACTGCAGCCTTGATGTCTGTGCCGACAAACTTCACCAGTATGGGTCGATGACGCTCCTTATTAGGACTCCCTAAATGGTGACACACCTTGATGGAGTCCTCTTGTACATCCTTCATCCCCATAGTCACACGGATAATGTTCAAGACTGTGGATCTGCAGTTCTCTCGCTCCTGTTCAGGGATGCCAGAGAAAATTAATGCCTTTCTTCGCTGCCGAGTTTCCATGCTGTCAATTGCTTTGGTGCATTCAGCTATTTGATTGCGAAGAAGCCGAAGCATACTAAATGTCAGCTCCCTGAATGTTCTGAACTCGTCGGCGACCTTGGCCACGGTATCCTTGGCTCCACCTCCGGTCTGCAGCTGTGCCTGAAGCTCATCCATTTTCCTAGTGACGCAATCTTCAAGACTTTTTTGTGCCAGTTGGATGTCCATAATTTGTGCCATTGTGTTGTTATTGCCAAATAAAGTGACTTAGTAGTGTAAAACTTGCTGGTCAGCTGGCAGGTGGTGTTCAGAAGTATTAGTAATACTTTACATATAGTACTGCAAACGTCAGGGGTGGCAAAACTGTATGTATTAAACTTATTTAAATTGAAAAATATCCAAATAATAAACTGAAACTATTTTAAATAAATTGTTGAATTCTAAGTTTAGTGTTAACTTTTTTACACCTACCGCCTTTTTTTATTTTTTATTGAATGAAAATATATAGATAACGTTACATTTATGCTATGAATTATTGTTTTATTATGAGTATATAAATAAACCTATCATGTGATATATAATACTCCTATAATTCATGAGATATAGGCTTTCGAAAATTTTGGCGGGTATGGCGGTTATTTTTTGCGGGCAAAAGTAAACAATTGTGCTAAGTCCAATAAGAATAATTCTTATCGGAATCTTATCAGATGTGGTTTTTTAAATTGGTAATCTAGTTGAAAAGAAACTTATCTAGGTTTGAATCTGATATATAACAAAAAATATGTAAAAAAATATACGAAAATTAGCGGCAATTAACAATCATTTATATTTTAAATTTTTTTATGTTTAAAATTAAAATTTTTCTTTCCAATATATTTATTTTCTCTGAAAGAAAATTAAATTACCTGTCTAACCGTGTACAATACTTAAATACCTCCCATAATAAAAAACGACGAGAAATATGAATATGTTAGAAATATAATAGCGCGCTCGAAAATTGCGGGAAAATATTATACCGGGCGCGCTTTATACCGCTCTTGCGTGAGCTTCAAGTATATTATTTGGTGTTAATTAATATCATTCGAAAGCTTATTTAATTACGCATCCGTTTTTTGATATACAATATTAACTTAATAAATAGAAATATCACCATTCTTTCAACGAAAATATTACGCGCCGTACTTAGCTTGAAAGCCTAGCCTCGAAAGTGGCCAAAATACTTCTACGGGTGTCCTGAGATGCCTCGATGGTGACCAAAATGCTTTGAGGGGTTATGCCACTATATCATTATAATAAAATTGTGTGAACTGAAAAGTCCTCATGATCCCGTCTGGATAAAAAAATTTACACTCTGCGACTGTCGTGCCTTTAACCCTTAATTGCATGATTTAATATTTTCTTGTAGAAAAAATCATATGCATGTAAATATAGGCCTAGGATGTGTAAAAAATAATTTAAAAAAATCTGTGACATTTTTAAGTATTTATTTTTGAAAAAAAGCTGTATGGTGGAAATTTACATCATTATGCAATTAGTAACATTGAGCTTAGTACAAAATGTATATAAACAGTGTGAATTTGGTGGGTAGTCATCATCATAGTCATTAGCTTCTAGTCCGTCTTCTGACAGCCAACCATCTTCCAGTTGTGATAGATAGTGTTCCATGTCTCTCTCTTGTACCTTATTCTAAAAAAACAAAAATCATATGTACTGAAAAATGTCATAAACAAAAATTTTTCCATACTTCAGGTGTGACCATACTGCATAATGATGTAAATTTACATCATACCAAATCAACATAATTTTCGATATATTTTTCATATTTTCGTTCCAAATATTAGTATATTCTAAAACATTTACCTTATTTCCACTCAATATGATTTTTTCAACAACTCCCGTAGATCAAAGAAAGCAAAACAACATAATTCTTTTGCACCGTTACTACAAAATTGAAAGTCACTAGGTAGAACTAAATTGTGATTGTATTTTGACATTGACGTACGTAGGTGTGTTCCGTTTCAACCATCAATATTTCTAGTAATTGTCAGACGAAAAAGTATCAACATTGCCCCCTGATTTGTGTGTTCTTTTAACCTGTGAAAAGTATGATGGAAATTTCCATCAAGATGCAATTAAGGGTTTTTTACATTTTTACTGACGAGACACCATTTCAACATCAAATCTTTTATAGCTTTAAGTTATGTGACTATTTTATTCATATTTATTAGACTGATAACCTTTAATTATAGGGAATGAACTTTAAAAAAAAATAAGTATTTTCAAAATTAAACAATCTTGATTATTAACTTTACACAAACTACTCTATGAATGTCTATGTAAGTAGTTATGACATAGTAAAAACATAAAATCAACTTTTTTAGTATCTTAACTTTAGAAATTAAAAAAATTAACAATAACATTCATCAGTCTATAGGTAACATGAGATACATTCATTGGTTCAATTAAAAATTGGACAGGTTCAAAATCACAGCTTTGTTTCACCTACAATAAGTCCAGCCGATGTTCTCTTACGGCCCGGTCACGGCCAACAGCGGCGGGCGGCAGCGGCGAGCGTTTTCGATGTACATGGCGCGTTTACTGTGACGCGGCGCGCGGCCGCGGCTCAGGGTAAACGTGCCATGTACATCGCCCCTGCCGCGCCGCTCGCCGCTTAGACCGATCTCGTGACCTGGTCGTTACAGGTAGAAGACGCAGAAAGAGTGCTTGACCCAGGGTTGTTACTTAAAATCAGCCATCTAAAAATATCTATGTTACTCAGTAATAATTAGCATTATACTAGCTTTTGCCCGCGACTCGGTCTGCGTGAAACTTGAACCCGCGATAACTCGACTTCCAGCTTACACCAAAAAAAAAAAAAATGTATTGATTTCTATGAATGTTCTAAAGATCCTCCACATAAAAAAAAACTTAAATATCTTCAATGTGCAGACATCAACAATTTTAATATATGTAGGTATAGATAAGTAGCTTTTAAAATCATACCAATATTTTTTGTATCTTCATTACAAACAGAAGTGCAACAATATCCTCTTGTTCTAATATTATTATAGAAATATAGAATCTAATATAGAAAGCTGAAAAGTTTGTTTGTTTGAACGCGCTAATCTCAGGCACTAACAGTCCAACTTTCAGTGTTAGATAGCCCTTTTATTTAGAAAGGTTATATGCTACAATTATAACATCACCCTATGAGCCACGTGAGCGGAGCAGCAGTCTTAAATAACGCGGGTGTAACCGCATTTTAAGATAACTAAACTTATCTACTGATGTGGTTGTATAGGAGACACTATGAAAATATAACCAATTTACTGAGGTAGACACTTACCTAAACACAGGTGTGGTAGTCTCATGGGCACCTTTCTCCTGCCACGCACATGTGTGCTGGCTACTACTTCTCCTGGTGCAATAACTGATGCGCGACTTCACCACAGTAAGATTCTGAGAGTTGCGTGGTGGTGCTCAAATTTGAATATTAATGTTGATTAACCGAATTTTATATTTCTCGGTGTCTGTTGGACTACCACGTCAGTCGCAGAGGGTTAAGAGTTGAGGATAATAGAGGTTCTTGAGATTTTTTTGCGAAACGTTAATAAAGTACTGACTTTTTTTTCTAAGATTCAGCATTTCTGAGATAACGTGAATCCAAATTAAATTCTAAAAGAAGCTGTGCAACATATTTTTACTAAGGTGTAAGATTTGTCAAGTTAGACCGTGCACTGGCTACTACTAGCTCCAGGCACAAGATCTAGTAACTTTATGACAATGCGAGACGTATACCATGGTCTCGTCTTCTTAACATTTTACATGAAAGCGTTTTTGGTTGGAGTAACTATATTAATATAACTTATCCTTATGCTACGGAAAATCACGCTTTTGCTAAGCAAACAACGTTTGTATTTGTTAAGTGCATGAAGTCTAATGTTCAATATTTAGATAAATTATTGCTAATAGTTGCTGTATGCTAACGTGGTATAGTAAAAGTTCTTGATAGCTTTAGTGGCGAAATTGGAGTTCACGAGTTACTACGACTAGCACAGGCGATTGGTACATGTGAAGAGATGTGACGAATGTGAATTGCATCTATAAATAGTATAAAACAAAGTCTGTTTTCTGTCTGTCTGTCCCTATGTTTTTAATGCGGTTTTTTTTAATAGATAGAATGATTCAAGAGGAAGGTTTATATTATGTATAATTGACGCGGGCGAAACTGCTGGCGTCGTCTAGTATTAATATAAGTAAAAAAAGAGCACGTCAAGCCGTCGATCCCGGCTTTCATAAAGATCTTGACAACCGTTACAGGGAGTCAGTACCTCTAAGTAAACTGAGACTAGTCTAAACCATGGAATATCGCAATCCCTTCGGGTTGCGGAGGTCAAACAGGCAGTTGCTCTGTAGAAAATGTATTTAGTCAAATCCGATTAGACTGGTAAGAGGAGTCTGGGTTGCAACTGGGATAACGCTAGGAGCATGATGATTAATATAAGTAAATGTGATAAATTTGTGAGCGTCATGAAGACGAAAAAATAAGTCTTTTTATGGTGGAAATCAATATAATTATGTCGAAATAATAATTTTATCTTTTATTTAGCTATAAGTTTGAAGTTTGTTTATTAAACTTATAGGTTATTTATAGGCCTGATATTATTGTGTCACTACAAATGGTAGAGTTCCCTAAAATGTATAACAACACGGATGGAGGTTTCAGAGCTCATTCTTTCCACCGCTGAATTACTTAGTATTTTATTGATTGCTTCTTCAACTAAAATATAAATCTCTACCTATTTTAAATTTTGATTACGCCACAATTTCACATACAATACTTATGAGTTATACCACTTACTCTTTGAATCTAACTCAGTGAACGCCAAATATTTAGTTCCACTATTTGTTTTACCAAACCGATGTTTCAACTTGCGGCAATAAACATCACAACCATAATTCGAATGGGGCTTTAAATTAAATTTCGGCTAGTTACGCTTCCTGGTTCGATGATATTAACCCGTCTAAGTTTGTCATTAGTGATTTTGGGTATGTAAACAAAATGAGTTGATAAACTACGTATGTATGGTACTTACCTACATACATAAGTATATAATTATGTAGCTTGCGAAACAGAATTTGAGTGATTGGTAAATTCGCGAAGACGAATTTTTTACTTTATTTTTCCAATGTTAACTCTCATATGCACGATGCATTTGACTGTTGACTTTGGCAGCCTTAGATAGCCCTTCATAACTGCATGTTAGCTTCTCTTAAGTTACTTTGGAGTATCATTATGAGTCAAAAGAAGGCCTATTATATATATCGCTCTGGCTATACGGGTTGGTTCGAGCTTTTGGTGTCGAGAATTACGTCTCTGCGCAAAGATATTATTTGCTGCCTCTAGTCGCCTCTTACTACACCAACTGAATGATTGTGCGAGTAAGCCAAGAATGTTATATATACAGTAGATGTATGACTGCCTCCGAGGTCCAGTAGATAGCGTATGCGACTGCTGATTGGAGGTCCCGGGTTGGATTCCCGGGTCGGGCAAAAGTGATACTGGGTTTTTCCGAATTCTCACTGGCAGTACGGAGTCTGGTGATGTGCCCGGTAACGGCAATAGGCTCGCCCTCTATTACGTGGGACCTAAAAATTCATGGCGAAATGTGGGTGTAATTTCACACCTCTGCCTACCCCTTCGGGGATACACGCGTGAGTCTATAAAAAAAATTGATGTAGGTATAAGTAATAATTCCATCGTCCGTGTGGTGACGGATTAAGAATACGGCATGTCACCACCCCATATCATCAAATGGGTGTCGTAAGAGCCGGCAGAGGGAGCATATTATGCAGAGAACACCACTGTAAGAGAAGGAAAACTTGATGCAAACCCTATACCAACCCGTTTGGCCAGCGTGGTATAGTAGGCCAATTCCTCCTTTCAAAGGAGAGGCCTATTCCAGCAGTGGACTGGTAAAGGCTGATGATGATGATGAATAATTCCATATTTTGACAACCAAATACCTTTTGAGTAAGATTACACTGAATTATTCGTCATCCATGTTAATAATTTTGTTACTTAGATTTATAATATCGTACGGGACCTAACGATCTGTTGATACAGTATGTTTATTGTGAGTTTCTGGAATCCTTTTAATCAAAATTTATCTAACGGCGATCATTGCGCAGATTTCAACTCCAATTGAACAAATTTCAAAATAATTTCATACAAATTAATAAACATTGATAAATAGAGTACGGTTAAAATGTTGGTGTAGTCCACTCTCGACCACTCAACCCTATAATAAAGGTTATGGGCCTGACACACTTGAACATACTATTGTAACAGATCAACAAACATTCAGCGTTTTTGTTTTGTCGAAGTGAACTGAACAACGAACCACATAATTCAAGGCACATTTTTACGATCTTTCTAGCGAACGCTCAGCAAAAAGATCGAAGCATGTTTACTGTCCATTCGATAAATTGCTCGCTAGAACGCTTGATAGAATGCTCGCCAAACACTCTCGTTTGTTTTTCTGTTTTATAACATTCGCAAGCATGCTCATTACAGGTGAATGATCAAGTGTATCAGCAAAATTAGAAGATAAAGACAGATTGCACTTTCAGTCTTATAAAGATTTGAGGTATTTTAATGATAAACCGATCGGAATAGAATCTTGATTAGATTCAGTTGAATCTTTTCGAAAGAAGACTAGCAGAAGTCCAACTTCACTCGGTAGTTTTGTGGTTTTCGTAGTCAGTTCGTGTTTATGGCTAGTTGTCTAGAGTTACCGTAGCCAGGCAGGAAAATGTATCAGAAGTGCGCAGTGGAAGGTGTAATGCATACATCTACCTGACCACGATAGACAATATATCCAGACACAATGCTCTGCGTTGCACAGTGAGAAAAGTATTGAGTAGGTACATGAAAATTTTACCTCATATTTCCTGGTGTTGCTCTTGAGTGGACCTATAAGATTAACTCATAATTTTGACCAAAATAACAAGAGAATCGAATAGATACCAGTGTCCAGTTCAGCGTAGTCCTTCTCCTCGGGCACCAATCAGGAATTCACACACGTGTTTTACAAAGTTCAATGTTCAATATATCACCAATTTATCACAAACTTTGCCGGAAGTCAAAAGCGGCAAATATAAGTATTTACAAGTTAATTCAATTTGCGTTAATTCAAAACGCGATCAATTTATTACAATATTACAAACGGAGCTAGCCCAAAACCCAAAGCGTCTTTTTCCGGAAGGGGAAGTTGACAGTTCAGTGTGACTATTGTCAGAAATTTTCAATAGACTAAACAAAATGTTACTTAATCGATATAATCGATTTGACTTATAATAAAAACTAATTCTATTTCAAACATCCACCCGCCCCGGACCGGCCTACCGGTCCGCTAATCAGTTGGTAGACGTGACAATGTTGCAACCGCTCTCCTCAGAATCGAACCGTCCACCAAGACCTCAGCAAATCGGGGAACTCCATCAGTCCCAGTTACCAAACGAAGGATGAGCCTCTGCGCCATCTGAGTGGCGGAAGGTTAGCCTCCTTGATCAAAACGAGGTCACCAATCTTGGGTGGATCGGTCTTGTCGGTCCACTTAACGCGTTGCTGGAGTATGTGCAAATATTCCAAATTCCAGCGTTTCCAAAAGCTCTGAGTAATCTGGCGTACCAATTCGAAACGCGAGAGACGACCAGGTCTCGTATCAATATAGGGGTACTCAGGCAAGGCGACAAGTGGGCGACCAATCAAAAAATGGCCCGGCGTAAGGGCCTCCAAATCATTCGGATCTGAGGAGATCGGGCACAATGGCCGAGAGTTCAAAACGGCCTCTATCTTACAAAACACAGTTGCGAGTTCCTCAAATATAAGGACAGATTCACCGATTGTCCTGCGCAAGTGTGTTGTGGCCAATTTTACAGCGGCCTCAAAAATACCACCCCAGTGTGGACAATTTGGTGGGGAAAACAACCAATTTATCCCACGTCGGGCAAGCCTATCACCTATATCAGCCTTGTTGGTTTCAAGAAAATTAACAACATCATTCAAATAATTATACGTGCCCTTGAAGTTAGTGCCGCAGTCAGAACGGATCAAGGAAGACAGCCCTCTGCGGGATACAAATCTGTCAAATGTGGCTACAAACGCCTCGGTCGTAAGTGAGGAGACCAGTTCGAAGTGTACGGCCTTTGTGGAAAGACAAACAAAAACACACAAATAGGCCTTAACAGTCTTGCTGTTTCGCAGTGTCGACGTTTTCACCAAGAAGGGACCAGCGAAGTCCGTGCCAACATCGTCAAACGTCCTGCTCTCAGTTACGCGATCTGCCGGTAAGTCTCCCATCAAGGGCTGCATGGTAGAAGCCTTGAGCTTATAGCAAGGGATGCAGCGAAAGACTACACTCCGAATAATTCATCGGGCGGACAAGATCCAAAATTCGCGTTGCAAAATGGCCAACAAAGCATTACAACCAGCATGCGTATTTTTAAGGTGACGGTCAGTTACCAACAAGCGTACCAAATGACCGTCCTTAGGTAACAAAAGGGGGTGACGTGCTCCGTAAGGGAGGTTGGCGTTCTTGAGACGCCCTCCAACGCGCAAGAGACCCGTTTCGTCCAAAAAGGGGTTCAATTTAGATATTGCTCCCGACAATTTCGATTTCCCTGACTTAAGGATAGCAATCTCCTTCTCAAAATGCGCCAATTGCACAGAACGAACCCAAAAGATGAGAGACTCCTGTCGTTCCTGTGGTGAGATAAACAGTGTCAGTCGCTTCTGTTGTGGGTGCCTAAAATTAAAAACAAAACGCTTTATCCAAGCAGTAACACCTAACAACTTCTCAAGGGAGCTGTAGCGATTCAACAGGAAATCGGGGTCGAAGACGCATTCCAACTTCTCAAGAGCGAGTGTTCGTAGATCCGGCAAATTAGAAGTATTCAAAACTGGCGTTCGAGGCCAATCAATTTCTGGTCGACTCAACCATTTCGGACCCCACCACAGCGAATGACCTATCAAACTAGACGTCAAGCATCCGCGCGAGGCACAATCTGCGGGGTTGAGCTCACCTGGCACGTGTCTCCAAACAAATTTGACTTCGGATTTCTGGATTTGGGAAACGCGATTAGCGACAAATACCTCCAAAGTGTGGACAGAAGCCTTCAACCAACAGAGAACAATTTGGCTGTCTGTCCAGGCGTAGGTCCCATTAATACAAATGCTTTTACCCAAAGTACTAGACACGTGGTTCAATAAGCGTACAAGTAGGGCTGCTCCCGAGAGCTCCAATTTCGGAATGGTCAGAGATGTCCGAAGGGGTACAACCTTGCTCTTCGCCATGATCAGGGAAACCCTCACCTGACCTGAGGCACTAACTGTGCGCAAGTACACCACGGCCGCGTGACCACGTTCCGAGGCGTCACAAAACCCGTGAAGGGTGGCCTTGTACTTCCCGGGAGGAAGGATGGGACGAGGCAAGGAGATCTCATTGACGGCAGGAAGTGAGGATACAAAAGAGGTCCATTCCTCAACAAAAGCTTCTGCAAGAAGCATTTTGCCCAAAATATGACAGGACAGATCCAACCGTTAGGATCAAAGGTTCTAGCGACAGTAGACAATACGAGACGTTTAGTCCAAGAACAAGGCAATTTCAGGTCTACGTTATACGTAAAGATGTCTTGGACTGGTCTGTACTGAACGCCGAGAACAGCCATCATGGCAGGGTTGTCAACAATCTCAAACAAATGTGGATCTTGCTGATGATCCTCTGGCAAGCCTTCCAAAAGCGCTGGTGAGTTGGAAATCCATTTGCGCAACTCATAACCAGCGGAGGCCAAAATACCTATCAATTCGTCCCGCAGGAGGATCGCCTCGTCCGCTGTGGAGGCGCCCGAGCAAATGTCATCGACGTAAATATCGTCCTTCAAGATGGCGGAGGCTCGTGGGAAACGTAAGCCTTCGCGGTCTGCGAGCTCCCAAAGAGAACGTATTGCCAAGTAGGGGCTTGATCTTAACCCGTACGTATTAGTATTGAGCTCGTAGACGACCATGGGATCACGAGGAGCCTCTCTCCAAAGGATCAGCTGGAAGCGACGGTCATCAGGGTGGATAATCGTCTGCCTGAACATCATTTTTATATCTGCTACAAAGACAACCTGATGTCGTCGGAAGCTGGTGATGACGTCACAAAGGTCCTTGACCAACTTGGGACCAGAATGTAAGCAGTGGTTCAAGGATACGCCTGTTGAAGTCTGCGCAGAACCATCAAAAACTGTGCGCAGCTTGCCAGTTGATGGCTTCAATACCGCATGATGCGGGAGAAAGTAGTGCTCCACCGAACGCCAATCCAAATTTGACACAGACATGTGTCCCAATTGTTCATATTCTCTCATGAACTCAATGTACTTCTGTCTGAGCTCCGGATCACGACCCATGCGACGCTCCATAGCCAACAATCTCTTTTCGGCTAAAGGTCGTGACTCACCAAGCGGAGGCCGAACAGACAGAAAGGGTAGCCTCGTAATGATCCGACCAGAACGGAGTCGACCAGTGTTGTTCTGGAAGAACAGCTCGCACTCCTCATGTTCTGGATTCAAACGGGCAGCTTGAGAGGGCTCCTCTACCTCCCAAAATCTCTGAACTGCATCAGAGAGAGCAGAGCCTACAGCCAACAAATTATAAAGTTCAGGTGGAGGGGGGTCCCTAGGTACAGGTCCCATCAAAGCAAATCCAAATATGGTCGGGATGGCAGTCAAACCATTTGGCACCAAGACCCGTTTCCCACCAATCAAAATTCCACCGAGGACATCAGAGCCAATCAACAAGTCGATTTGTCCCGGTATGTCAAATTTGGGGTCTGCCAATTCCAATCCCGATGTCAAATTCACCACAGCAGCAGGTAGCTGCTTCTGTGGGTGCATACCCAAAATATTCTTCAACACAATAGCCGAGGTTTTAATCCTCGGGTGTGAAGATTCAACAGGGCCAAACAAAACTTTAACTTGCCCTTCAACATTAGAGGCCATGCCACCTATGCCCCGTATTCAATTTGGAAAAGAGCCCATATTTAATTTAACCTGCACTACCAAATAAGTGGAAACAATGCAACCTTGTGAACCTGTGTCCAATATAGCACGGACAGCAACAGAGGTCCCCGTGGGTCCCCAGACCCTAACAGCAACCGTTGGTAGGATAACGGTCTCAATGGGGGTGGTTGGCGTTATAGGGCAGGAGTTAATTACCTATTGTTGCCTGGGCGGCGACCGTTGGCCAGGACCAGGCAAATCAAAATGGGGGTGCGGCTTGAAGTCCTCAAAAGCGCGATGACTCGATCCGCGCGCCATCTGTGGGGGGTCATAATGACGCACCCGCCCAAAACGAGGTGGGCGCGAGTCAAGGCGGGGACGCTCCGCCAAAGGAGGGGAATACCTGGGGCAGCAGTCATGGTACTGGTGACGCTGAACAGCACGTTCAGGTGCGCGAAAGAGAGAGGAGGCGTGCGCACGCTACGGTTCTCCAAGCGGGGTGAGTGGCGATCAATTGAGCGAGGCGACTCTCGGCTACGCGCCGGTGAGCCTCGGCTGCCACCTTCAAAACACCCACCCGTGCGCGGCGTCGGCTGGTTGGACAAGCGGCCTACCTCTCTGGCATTCATGCAGAGAATGTCCAAATGCTGTCCTCCACAGTGAGGACAGGGGCGAGAGTTTGGGCAGTCTCGTTGGTAGTGGGACCCCAAACAAGAGAAGCAAAGGCGGCGGGCATTCGCGATGCATCTACGAGAGGCGACATGAAGGTCCAAGAATGCCCTACAACTGGCCGTTCTGTGCCCCGTGACCTTGCAGTAAGAGCACTCCACTGGGCTCTGCGTGACTGCAAAGCGAGGAGGGCGCCGGTCAACATTGGCTCGGGTGTGAACGCGAGCCTGCTCCTTGACCTTGGGCGGCTGCGACTTAGCCGGCGTGTCTCCACCGGAGTTGTCCAAGACGCGGCACTCATCCTCGAGGAACCTCTCCAGGTCAGCAAAGGGGGGCAGATGGGTCGCGCTGTCCCCACCAAAGCGCTGTTCAAAACGCGACCTCAGGTCGGCAGGCAGCTTCTTTAACACTATGTGCAGCAATAGATAGGACCATTGGTCCACGGGCAGGTCAAGGCACTTAAGTGCGTTGATGGCCACCAAAAGCGGGTTCAAAAGTTGGGTGCGCAACCCAGAGACCCGGGTGAGCGTCGGCAAACCCAAAATCTGCTCAATGTGCGTGTCGGCGAGGTCACGCTTGTTATGGTACCTACGGGTGATTAGGTCCCGAGCCGTCTGGTACGCCTCGTCAGACACGGGCAGATGCTGGATGAGGCCCTTAGCCTCCCCATCCAGAACCGACATTAAATATGCCGATTTTGTGCTGGCCGAATGTCAGCCCTGTCATTGACCAGGCTGTCGAACAAATTAACGAAGCCCAGGTAGCTTCCTAGGCAGCCATCAAAATGGGGGAGATCCAAAGTAGGGAGCCTACTCACCAGCCCCGGTGCTGACCTAGGAAGCTCCTGCTTCAGGCCGGGTTGCCCTTCCCTATCGGCAACTAGTTGTCTCGCAGTATTAGAGACAGCATCATACAGGTCTAAGACCTGGGCATAGTCTTCGCTGACCTTATTTCACTGGTCAGCGGTGAAATCATTGACTGACACTTCGAGACAGCAAGCGCTGAAAGTGCGGAACTGCTGTTCCACACTTGCCAGGCGATCATCGATCCGCTCGTACCTTTGTAGTAAGGCCTGCTGGCGATCAGGCCGCTTCACTAAGGCACTGGCCGAGGCAAACCAGCGCAAATCTGATGCAATAGCACCAGCAGCCGCACGCAAGTCCTTGATAGCTGACATAATCAAAATTCAAAAGAGCCCGGACAAGCGTTAAATAATATTAACAATCAAAACTTAATTTTTCTTAATTCTTTGAAACCAACAAAGTATTAGCCTGTTTACTGCTGGTACAAGCAAGTGACAGGTATCTACTGTCCAACAAAATTAGTAGTTTTAATATATATTGACACAAAACAAAGTCAAAGTTATCAAAAGTTGAAACTTCAAATAAGTTAATTAAAGTTAAATATTCAAATAAATTAACTTATTACTTGCAACAGACAGACTGGCTGTTTTGTTTGTTATTTGAGATATACAATAGTAAGTAAGCACAGAATATGTGTTACCTAGCAATATTATTTATATTATAACAAGGTTTAGCAATGTAAGGTTCAAACTTAATATATCAATATATGCAATAAACTAAATCAATTGATACATATAACTGATATGTATCCAATCAAAGTGACTTATTAATAGTAACAGCAACAAATCTATGCTAGATTTCAACAATTTAAATCAAACAATTACTGATTGAGGTTATGTGTGACAATGTGTTTCAAATTATCTAGGTCAACTTATACAATTAAATATTATGTATTTTAGACAATAACTGACCTGACAAACACTACAATACTGTCTACAAGGTGATAATCTGAGTTTATACTCAGTAATGCAACAGCGGCTAAATTTCAACCACGCTCTGCACCAAAATTTTGTCTAGAGTTACCGTAGCCAGGCAGGAAAATGTATCAGAAGTGCGCAGTGGAAGGTGTAATACATCTACCTGACCACGATAGACAATATATGCAGACACAATGCACTGCGTTGCTCAGTGAGTAAAGTATTGAGTAGGTACATGATAATTTTACCTCATATTTCCTGGTGTTGCTCTTGAGTGGACCTATAAGATTAACTCATAATTTTGGCCAAAATAACAAGAGAATCGAATAGATACCAGTGTCCAGTACAGCGTAGTCCTTCTCCTCGGGTACCAATCAGGAATTCACACACGTGTTTTACAAAGTTCAATGTTCAATATATCACCAATTTATCACAAACTTTATGTATTTACAAGTTAATTCAATTCGCGTTAATTCAAAAGGCGATCAATTTATTACAATATTACAAACGGAGCTAGCCCAAAACCCAAAGCGTCTTTTTCCGGAAGGGGAAGTTGACAGTTCAGTGTGACCATTGTCAGAAATTTTCAATAGACTAAACAAAATGTTACTTAATCGATATAATCGATTTGACTTATAATAAAAACTAATTCTATTTCAAACACTAGTCGTGCACTTTGAGTTTATTTTTCTGTACCATAAGCATTGGATTGGGCAGGTCATGTCTCCAGAATGTATCCCGAAAATTGGACATATGTATATCGTCACGTGATGGACACCGAAGGGTCGTCATGGTCGGGGTAGACACAAAATTCTCACAAAATTATGCACATATGTAAAATTGGAGGCAGAGAACTGGCGATGTGTAGGAGAGACCTTTGCCTAAAATGGGAAAATGCCGATAAAAAAAGCATTTATCCCCTTTACATTAGTTGTTAGGTACCGGACTTATGTCATACGACAACCGAATGGATGTATTGCCGCACTCGCCAAGCTTTGTTTTTTACTTCATTAATTTACAATAAAATAGACACCTTAATTGCCTCTTTTAAGATTGTCTTTCGTAACTGCTTTTTATCAGCAAGAAAAATACATATATACAACATATTATTGTTATCATAAGTTGGAATTTCCAACACCACAAGATAGATCTTGCTTAGCAAGAACTTGAATCTCTGCTTCATAACTGTCACATACAATTAAACTACGAAACTCTGTGTAGAATGTTAATCGAATATAAAGTAGGAGTGTTCGATTCGACGCTTGGTATGCATCGAACATGCAAGATATAGTTTGTAACATCAAATTTAAGTTTTGATCATTAACTATCGATGTGGTTAGATATATTGTAGAATATATTCATACTAAAAGTAAAGTAGAGGGTAAAAACCCTACTCGCACGACTTCTACAATGTTAAAATATCACGTAATATTTGGTGATTATTTTTAGTAAGAGTAAATAAACTCTAAAAAACAATATTACTCTATTCTTGTTCATCATCTATTTTAACATTGAAAGTCTCTTTCCAGAACCATAGGCATGTTTTTCCTCTGTGTCATTAAAAGCTTCTCTTCTTCTTTAAGAGTTAATCTCCAGGCTTGACAAATAATCATACAATCCATCTTATGAGTATTCCCGTTGCAGGAATAGTGAATATTTTTTTATATTATAGACAACTCAAACAATATGCATAAACGACCACACAGACACCAAAAAACAATTTGTAGATCACACAAAACGGAGGATACACAGTCGCACTCACTGCCCATAATATTATGTGCTATGAGTGCGACTTTCTCTCCTACCTCTTTCCTCTAATGATGCTGGACTGATAAAAATTTTGCCTCGCAGGCAGTACATAGGGTTTAAAGTATGTATTAAGAAAACTTAGTAGGTATGTATGTGCGCTAACGGACCCTGTGCTCCGAGGCAATGGCTTTGGATCGCAACCAGGATGACCCTAGGTTGATAATGATGACGAGTATGTATATGTGCTCTAGTCAACGCTGGCAAAGGATATTAAATAATAATATAATTATGTGCCTATCATCATCAGCAGCTTGTGTCAGTCGCATTGACTCTGTCTACTACTAGACATATGTGTACAATGAATTAATACGGATACACGAATCCATTCATTATTTTGTTTTTCTTTTTCAGTATTCCTTTTCTCATTTTTTATTCAGTGTCATCTGTATTCACAGAACCAATGAATGAATGAACTCATCCAGGTTAATACATATCAACTTAGTATCATAGCAAGACTTGGCTTGCCGTTCGTAACAGATCGGCAAAGTTAAGCAACGCTTGCACAGGTTGCCACTTGATGGGTGACCGTTTGTGGCATTTTCATCTGAGCGTTACCGTGCTTCGGAGGGCACGTAAAGCTGTCGGTCCCGGCTCTTGTCTAAGGATAAGGGTCGTTAGGCCATGTCGGAGGCCATTGGGCGGTCTGAAAACTCCGACACCAGAGTTGGCCACACACTCACACGAAAAACAAACAAACAAACAAACTTAGTATCACAGATCAAAATTGCTAAATGGCCAACGTTTCCACTTGACGTGCAGAGCAAGCAAACAGCTATAAATTTCGGGTTCACGAAGCCGGAAATACTATCTCTGTGTAACCGTCCCATACTATGTCACAACGGGAACTGGCAACTTGAAACAAAGCCTTGTATCGTAGCCGTATTTTTAACGATATACGAGCCTTTTTGTATGAATTGCATTTGGATGGGCACCCAAGTGACGGCCCAGAGATAGACTTGACGCGATATAAAAATGCTTTCGATTTACGTTGGCTATTCCGCTCGGTTTTGGACAATTGTTCGTTCTTTCTGAATTTCGGGCGATTTAAACTACTTTTAGTGGTGTAATGAGTGTTTTGTGGAAGCTGACGCGACAGTTATGCAGTATATCTTTTGAAAAAATAGGTAGTATTTTCTTGTTTACGCAAACTGTAGATGTATAATTTCAAAATTATAATTATGGAGTATATTTGAAAGGGCAGCAAAGGGTCATTACCCTATGCTGCCTTTTCAAATGTACTCAAACACCCACACGAGACCTAAGACGTCAGTGTAACACACGTCTTAGGTCACATGTGGCAAAAGAAGAACTAAGTGAAAGTCTCGGTGCAAACTCTGGTATTAGAAGTCGTATAGCATTAGAAGGATCGGCCTTCAAATCAACCATGATAAAACGGCATATTTCCACTTGAACCGCTACTAAAACATGAGACCTACATGTTACCCTAAGCGTTTCAAATGTTTGGTTCCGAGGAGTCCCTAAATATATTTATATATTTTAGGAGGTAAAGGAGCAGACGGATCACCTGATAGTCAGCGATTATCACCGCCCATGGGCTCCTACAACGCCAGAGGAGTCACGAGTTGGTTGCCGACCTTTTGGGAGGAGCCGGATGAAGTAACGGAAAAGCGATTGGATCCGCCGACACTCTCATTCATCGAACGAAAGAACTATTATTATATTACGTAGATATTCTGTCGGAGGGTAGTTACATACCCGGGTGTCGGTTGGTATAGATATTCGATTGATACGTCACGGTTGGATAACTTCACGTGTATTGAGAACATTATGGAGAACTTACAGGTTTCCTCAAGGTGTTTTCTTTCGCCGTTTAGCAAGCGTCGATTAACGGGTAAATAAATGAAAACATACTTAGAAATCTTTCTTACTTTAAAAATCAGTGGTGTGCGCTGTGGAAAAACCCTGAGACCCTCTACGTAGTAGTCTCTTAATCTCTTCACTGAGTTATCGTAACCTTTTTGCTAAGGATAATTTTAACGATTATGGCATTCATGCTGCACATAAAAGTAGCTAAAATAGTTCGGCACCATTTTTTGATATCCACATTCAGAATCCATCCAGAAATCTAACCAGATTTGACAGAATATCAGATTTACCACAGTGCGTCTGCCATCTGACCTCCGCTGACCACCGCCGCCGGGCTTTGGTCAGCATACTATATTTTACCATATATCACAATAACTCTAAACCCAAAGGTTTAGAGGTATTGTGATATTCCATGTGTTTCGACTAGTATCTTTTGATTTAAGGGTACTGACACCCTATAACGACTGTCAAAGATCTTCATGATAGCCGGGACCGACGGTTTAACGTGCTCCCAGGAACGGGGCCAGCAATAATTAACAATTTAATACAGACATCAATTTGATAAGTCAATAGTGCGCGTCGTGGATTCGAACCAATATCCCCTGCATGGCAGTTTGCTGGCATCTCCAATAGGCTATACCTTATTCTTTATTAGAGTCTACAATACCCACACATAAAATTTGCTTGATATTATATGAACATTCCCGTGTTGCAACTAGAAATACTGCATATAAACATTATTGCAAATAAATCTGTTCTATTTCATTCCAAACTAAACTCACGCCCAAACTATCCATCTATAATACATACTACACCAACGATTATAGCTAAAATGTAGGTCATTATCATCAGAGTTGATGACGCATGCTATCTGATGTGTATCCCCTTGTCATGCAGAATAAATAACGTACATACACCAACGAACAACTTTTCGAATACCTATGGAAACTATTTATAAATAAAACTAGGATTTCTCTCGCTGCCAGCAATTATCTTTACACCTCCAGCTCAATTTTTTATTCCAAATTCGTTATCTTTACTTTTTTTTCTGTTTTTAGGGCGGTAAGCCTGGCGGCTGTTTTTGGTGCCAGTGTTGGATGTTGAGTCATATCCATCGTTTATTGGATAAATAAATACTTTATGGTGAACTAGGTTCTGGTTTTCACCCGTAGTTTCATCTCTGTAGTATGTTTATAACAAGAAGGCACAAAATACAGAATTTAATCTTCCTTAAGCCTTTAATTTTAATTAATTATTCAATGGTAAGGTTTATTTAGATTGAAAACTTTCTCACTAGTTCTGTGTTTACACTGCAAATGCGATGGAAATTTAAATAAAATACACAAAATATGAAGAACTGGCAAGACAAACTGACATTAGAATTCACCAATACATAATTTTATGAACCAATTATTTTCTCCTTTATTTCCAACGTACAATGAACACAGCACAAAAATATATACTCCTTCACAGAAACATCATCCTCACACAAATTGTTTCATTACGAATATTTTTCAACATAACTGACAACTGGCTATGGTTACGACTTTTCAGTCATATAAATCACAGTAATACAACTCACCTGGTTTCCCAGCACTACAAAAAAAAACAGAACTGCGGCTCTAAATTCAAAAATCTGGACGATTTTTTCTGAAGGAACAAAACAGGGAGCAAATCACGCCTTGTGGGTGAAAACCATTGAATTATTGTTTCTAGAGGAGACACCGCAGACAGCATTCCGGACTCCATCTATTGTGAACCAAAATAACTACCACAAATTCTCAACGCTTTGAACGCATAGGCAATTTAACAAAGTAAAATATAGTTACTTTTGACTTACCGTTACAATGTAAAAAATGGGGACTTTATAGGTCTAGTTGCATAAAGGCTTTAGTTTTAAATACTGATTTAAGTACAGGGTATAGTAATGAAAATTATCTTTCTATTCTCTCTTCTATTAAAACAGGCTAGTCAACCCTGACACAGACTCAGTGACTTAAACGTTACCTATGATACTTGAACGACTTCAAAGAAAGATTTAATACTTTTCATAGTGCTATGTTCAGTATATGCCAAAGTTGCCAAAGCAAACAGTTTTTTAAACTTAATAATACATGGCAGTTTTAAATTCTATAATATTAGTGTCTAATTATTAGGGGATACAAACTGGGACCTTAAAGAAACCTTGGGAATGAAATGCACGAAAATTCAATAAGAAATGTGCCATTTTGAGTTGCTTACCGACGCTTGTCTTTCTTTTTACGTATTACCTAATATTTTTTAATCCAAATTCTATTGAAACAAAAGTTTAGTAGGAACATTCGTCACTTAGCACCATGATATGTAGTCAAACACTAAGCCCTATTACTCAAAAGCGAAAGAGAAGCATTCGCCTTCTACGCAGTGATCTCAAATCTAAGAATAAGCGTATCCAGTGAACCACATTACAGATCACTGTACACACCATGCCTTTTGAATAATTCATATTTTGCCGGAGCAATAATAGCACAGGTGAATATTATTTTTCTTTTTGTGTTCGAGTGCGTCAGTGAATAGATCGCGGCCTGCGAACGAGTGATAATAACTCATCGATTGTTTACTAGCAGGGAGGTAGTAAAGGCGGTTTTTAATGATGAATTGGCCGGTATAGGTTCGGAACACAATAACGGGTAAAACGCTTTGATAAAAAATGTAGTTGCGTAGAAATGAGTGATAGCTAAATTTTCATATGAAAGATATTCTATGAAAACGGGGTTTATAAAATTCCAACTAATACTTTAAGATTTATTTATTTTTATATTTAATTTTAATCAAAATTTTATATTGTAAGGTTAGATAGTCGGTAGTTTAAGCTTTGGCCAATAGAAAACTAAACAGTCCATTCAGTGGCAGTAGTTTTAAATTGTTTTTTGTTATGTACTGGACTTGGCTAGCGGCTACGCCTGCGTGGGAGTCGACTGTGGCGGTAGAAATGTCACTCTGCAGCCTTCCTCAACCTGCTCCTCCTCCTATTTATTTCCCCATTCCAAAGGGCGGTAATGGACTTTTTTGTTTCATCTGGTGTTGCTTGTGTCCATGGGTGGCGGTAAGCACTTACCATCAGGCAATCCGTCCGCTCGTTCACTGCCTATATCTCTATATATATATCCGTGGCTGGCGGGAATACATTGATATCTCGACATAAATGTTTTTCTTTTTATTCGTTAAGACGCTTCCTACGCCTGTGTTTTTATAGGAAAAAAATTGACAACCCGAAATATTCATAATTTTTTGAGATTTTACTTTCGGTAATAACAGAATATCTCAATCTTGAGGGTTCACTACTTAACATAACGATATGTCAAACTAATGAATCCCAGTATATTCTGTTCACACATTGATATAACGTTTTATCAAGTTATGCTCGCTAACCAAAACAAACATTATTACTATACAAAACTTGATAACTCAACTTGTACATTTAACATTTTATTGTTTTAATCATTTATAATTGATATAACGTTTTATCAAGTTATGCTCGCTAACCAAAACACACATTAGTGTTATACAAAACTTGATAGCTCAACTTGTACATTTAACATTTTATTGTTTTAATAATTTGTATGTTAATATCATTACATATTATATTATTTACAAACAACCTGCCAATCTTGAAACATGATAAATAGTATGCAGGTATCAAGATACTTGTTGGCTTTACCTTATTAACATTCAACTGGTAAGTAAACCTCATTTCTAGATAATACAAAAAGAACAAAGCATCCAGAGATATCTAGTAAGCATCTATCTAGGTAAGTAAGTATCTATCTAGGTAAGTATAGGCATCTGTAAAAAAAATTTTGCAAATAAATGTGTGATTTATAATTTCACTCGAAGCTTAAAAGGTCATTTTAAGAAGAAAAATCGTTTAATAATAGAGAACCTATATTTTGAAAAAAAAAGCAACACAATAAACGCAAAAAATGCTCCACTTTGGTCCACCACTACGTCTAATATGCAAATTAGCAAAACAATAATAAATTTGCCATTAGCAATCTGCTTTATCTTCTAGATCTGGATCGTCCTCATCTATATCTGGATCAGTCAATCATTCAATCATTTGTTTTTAACTGTTTATAGAAATTATGGAAAACTTTATCAGTTAACTCCAGAAGATCCATTAAATCTTTCTTCTTTTCGGCACTGATTGGGTCTTTAGAAATTTGGTTCAATCTACAAGTTTCACAAGTACACAATCTTCCTCTTTTCTTAAAATTTACAGTGTTACAAACTGATTCTCGATCAAGATTATCTTTAAAATGAATTATGCCGAAACTCGTTTTATTGTATTGCAACCATTTAATTGGACACTGTAAATTTTAAGAAAAGAGGAAGATTGTGTACTTGTGAAACTTTTAGATTGAACCAAATTTCTAAAGACTCATTACCAATCAGTGCCGATAAGAAGAAATATTTAATGGATCTTCTGGAGTTAATCGATAAAGTTTTCCATAATTTCTATAAACAGTCAAAAACAAAATGATTGAATGATTGACTGATCCAGATATAGATGAGGACGATCCAGATCTAGAAGATAAAGCAGATTGCTAATGGCAAATTTATTATTATTTTGCTAATTTGCATATTAGACGTAGTGGTGGACCAAAGTGGAGCTTTTTTGCGTTTATTGTGTTGCTTTTTTCTTTTTTTCAAAATATAGGTTGTCTATAATTAAACATTTTTTCTTCTTAAAACAATGTTCATTTTGAATGTGATTATAATTTTAAATACCTAAAAAAAGTGTTTTATTTAGTATAGAGACAAATGATAAAAAATAACACATTTTCCGTAAATATGATTACCTATTTTTTTCCTACTAAAGTGGTCAATACATTGATAACTCATTGGTGAACAAATTGATAAGTCTAATATTACAAAAATTAAAATAATTTAAGCGTATTTCTTATCACAATTCGATAGATAGCATAACACTATCCCTAAGTCAAGTGAGATATATAAGTATTTAAGAAAACACGATTTAACATAATAAGTCAAACTTTAAAATTGCGACCCTGTAAAAATGACATTTTGAACATGTCAACATATTCACGCCAGCCACGGATATATATATGAAATGTTTGCGACTGACTGACAAACAACGCACAGACCCACTATGAGTGCAAGAAGCTCTTTGGTATGTATATTTCTTGAGGAGCGTAGGGGTGTAGCAGTGCAGGGTGTAGCGGCGGGAGTCTTCTAATTACACAAATATTGCATTTTGTATCGAATACATCAGTTGATCCAAATTGTCAACTTGCCAACTTATAAATTATCAAAATACCGATATATTTTAATAATATTTGAATAAACTTTTTTTTTTCACAGGTAGTACCGTAGCTGATTTCAGCATGAATGGGCCGGCTCGACCGTGGAAGTACTACCCTCTCACAGAAAATCGACGTAAAGTAACAGAACCTAAACTGTTGCGTTTCTTTCGGTGAGTGAGAGTGCCGGAGGCCGTATCCCCTATTCCTTCTTCCTTATCCCCCTCCTCATTCTATCCCTTTTCCCAATCCCAAGGGGCGGCAATGCATTTGTGATCCATGGGTGGCGGTAATTGCTTACCATCAGGCAATCCACCTGCTCGTTTGCCGCCTATTAATATATAAAAAAAAAAAAAAGAAAAACAATGAAAACAGTAACAAAACTAACGACAATCGTCACAATATCTGAGCTGTCAGAAACGTCTTGAACTTATTTAATTAAATTACAGCCTTGTCACACAAAATAACACAACACCAAAGTTTGTTGAGAAATATTTAATTAGCACAAAGTGCTTTTTACATCTGTTAACAAATTTGATTCAATGACATCATTTCGATCTTTCTTATAAATGGGGACAAGAGCTTGAGGAGTCAAGTTATCTTATTATTTCTTTATAAACTAAATTATTGTTGGACTCGCGGGCAGCTGATGGATGCGGTTGGCTCAAGATCAGTCCGCGGGGTTAGACTTGGGGGAAGCCTACGTCCAGCTGTGGACATCTGTGGCTAAAAAGATGATGATGCAAAATTATTTATTTTATAGTTCTACCACACTCTGTCATATTTTTTTTTACATCGTCGCGCCTGTGTTCCCGAAGGGTTTGGCAGAGGTATAATAATACACCCACATTTCGCCGTATTTATCTGATTATCCTCCTCGTTTTAGCGTTATCCCAGTTGCATCCAAAACTTTCGCCTTAGAGCCGCTTTCTAGTGTATCCTGATATGACAGAATATTTTATCTTTACCACAGAGCAACTGCATCTGCTCTGTAATCCAAAGGGAATGCGAGTTGCCATGGCTTAAACCAGTGTTCAGTATATTCAGGGGTACTAAATCCACCTAGGGTACGTGAGATATCTTTATGACAGCTGACAATAACGGCTTAACGTGCTCGCAAAGGTGCGGGGCAAGCGATAATTAACATTTTAACAAGCACACAACTGTGGAAAGTCATTGGTACGCATCGTGAGTTTGGACCCGATACCCGTTCTGCATATCAGTTTGGTGTTTTAATTTCTTTTATATTTATACAATTATTTTTCCTGTAGAATTATGCTGTAGAAATGAGAGCACTGAGAATTATGTGTGGTGTGTCTTTGACTGACAGAGTAAAGAATTGTGTGATAAGAGAGTGTTGTGGGGTTAAAGAAGATGTAGTGACAAGCATCGAGAAGGGTATGCTAAGGTGGTTTGGGCACGTGGAGAGGATGGATGACGAAAGACTGACCAAGCAAATATATAAGGCAAGTGTGAATGGGACAGGACGAAGGGGAAGACCTAGGCGGACGTTCTCTGACCAGATCGGAGACATCCTAAAAACAGGACAGATTAGAAGTACCCTGAACAGAAGAGTATGCATAAGGAATCTGATGGGAGTGAATGAAGCAAGAAAGGTATGTCAGGATCGTTGCAAATGGCGTTCCGTAGTGTCTGCCTACCCCTCCGGGAACACGCGTGTAGTATCTATTATATAATTATGCACTTCCACACTAGTATCATACTCTATTATTTGGATCTCATACATATATACTGGGTCAGAATCCCCTAGTAAGAAAATGAGCCCACCTCTTGACACACGGGAGTAATATAATAAATCTAGTATGATGATGTATGTGAGTACTCGCTGAATATTTGAACGTCACTTGTCGGCGTTACGTTGCGCCGAAATGTGTCATATATTATATAAGAATTTCGAAACTGTGCACTTTATTTCATACAAAATAATCTGTTGGTCATATCAGGTAGGTATGTATAAATATGTATTGTCATATTTAGTTGCCTAATGACATTGCGACCCGTACTTGGCTAGTGGGGTGTCAATCTTCTAATAATTAGAAGAGTTCTGTGCCCAGTAGTGGGACAGATTTTAAACAAAGGCTGATTTTGAGTGCTAATAGCTAAAATCATTCACCTCAGCGCTGTGTCCTGGGCTCGATCCCACATGGTTCAGCCAGACTAGAAATTGTTGTTTCGAGTCTAGCCGTACCATGTGTGCTTTGCTTGAATGTTTATGAAGTCTCCCATCATCATCATCAGCCTGCCGCTCTCATAGTCCACTGCTGGATATAAGCCTCTCCAACGACGCGCCACAGAGCCCGATTTCCGGCTTTTCGTGTCCCGTGCAACCAAAAACTCATTCTGGGAGTTTAAAGGGACGTCCACGTTGCTTTTTTAAGGTAATGAGAAGTCAAGTGCCAATGCTTCATTATGGAAAAAACAAACCAAAGACATTTTTCTGTAGTCCCACGCGTACAACTTCTTCTGTGTCACCTGTGTAGTGAGTTTCAGGAGTGAGTAGAAGATAGCTATCTGGTTGCTTGTAAATTTTATTACGTTTGGAAATCAGGAATAGACTTTAGTGCTCACGTTTTCTTCTGAAATCCGCTCGTGGTAACACTACGAACTGAGAAGGACAAAGCAGCCCAGTCCTTTATGTACCATCAGAGGGCCAATTCCCGTAATTATATTTATTCAAAATATAGTTTCGATCTAGTGTCAGTGTCATACTTACGTCAGAAATGGTATTCCCGAAACGTAACTTATACTTGAAAAATATCGCAACTAGACCAAATTGAACAAAGTCAAATTTTGTATTTACGTCGAACTATATGTGTTTTGACAGATATAGTTCGAATAAATTAGCAGAATACGTATTGTGAGTCAATTCAAAATACGAGCCTTCAGAGTTCTAGTATTATATTATCTTTGGTGCTGATACTCGAGACGAGGTTGTTGATTGTATACAAAAGTTTCGTCAAATGTCTCAATATTGATGAGACTTGTCACCTGTCTAACACAAACTTCTGCAGTTATTTGTGATACATAATAAGTGTAAGATAGACAATACTTGAAATAGAACACTACAATAGGTACGGTACGGCAATAGGCTCGCCCCCTAATGTGTGGGACTAAAATAAATCTGGGAATTTAAACTTTCGTGGTCACTTTAGTAATTTTTTACTGCAACAGTGCTGTAATATTGGTTACCCAAAACAATGGTACGTGGTATATATCCCGTAGGAACAGTAAAAAGTAAAATAAATCTGCCGAAAAGTGGGTGTAGCAACCTCTACCTACCTCTTCGGGGATATAGGCGTGAGACTATGTATGTAATATAGGAATTTAAACTTTCGTGGTCATTTAAACTTGATTTAAATTGTCTTTCGGGATATATACCACGTACCTTTGTTTGGAGTAACCGATATTTCGGCACTGTTGCAAGCGCCATGTTCACGAATGTACTGAGGGTATTGCGGGTGGGTGAATGTTACGAGCAAGTATAACGGTCTACCCGCTTTCTTACTCGTTTTTTTGCGTACAACACCACTGCCACTGTTTTCACTATCGCACTGTACCCGATCACGACATACTACACTCACTACGTCAGCTCGCGGTTTGAGTTTATCCGTTTCACGGGTTTTACATAGACGCACCACTGGATACCAGATACTCGACAGTTGAAACCCGTCCTCTCTATTGAAATTCTTAAACTTTTTAATTTCAATAGCCTCCCTAACCATTCGAGGTATGTAGTGGCGTTCTGTCGAAAGCACCTGATGGTTGTGTAACTCTATCCAGTGGTCGGTACCCGAGTCTAAAAGGTGTTGAGCTATGGCTGACTTATGTGGCTCGTTATTTTTGACTGCCCTGATGTGTTCCTTTATCTGGCAAGAGATGGTGTGTTTCGTTTGTCCAATATAGGAACTCCCACAGCTGCAGTCAACTTTGTATACACCTGGCTTTTCTAATGGAAGACTGTCTTTCGGCGTTCTTATATATTGAGAGAGTTTCTTAAAAGGAGTGAAAATAGTCTTTACTGAAACTTTGTTAAGAATATTGGCGATCTTATCTGTCACTCCTTTGACGTACGGTAAGTACGCTGGGTGTCGTTCAACCTTGAAGTCCAGGTGTTTTTTAGTATGTCTGGGTGGTCTGATTCGCCCACTGTATCCGTTTTAAACGACGTTCTACACAAAAACGGATACAGTAGGCGAATCAGACCACCCAGACATACTAAAAAACACCTTGACTTCTTTACTGTTATACTTGCTCGTAACATTTACCCACCCGCAATACCCTCAGTACATCCGTGAACATGGCGCTTGCAACAGTGCCGAAATATCGGTTACTCCAAACAAAGGTACGTGGTATATATCCCGAAAGACAATTTAAATCAACTATGTATGTAAGTACGTAGAATACTATATAAAACAATAAACCATCTTTTCGGCGGTGGAAAAGTAACTAGAGTACGCAAATAACCAAGAATCGGGACCAATAGCTTTACATTAGATTCCTTCTGTAGCACTATATTACTCTGATGTAAATGCCACAAGCGGTCACCCATCCAAATGGCAACTTGTGCAAAAGTTGCCTAACTTTCTTATTACATACATACATAGACTCATGCCTGTTTCTCGGAGGGGTAGGCTGAGACTACGGAACGCCATTTGCAACGATCCTAACATACCTCTCTTGCTGCATTCACTTCCATCAAGTTTCTCATGCATGCTCTTCTTTAGGGTACTTCTGACCTGTCCTTTTTTTAGGATGTCTCCGATCTGGTCAGAGAACGTGCACCTAGGTTTTCCCCTTTGTCCTGTCCCATTCACACTTGCCTTATGCACGGCAATTGAAACCACAATATGAGCGCTATTAATGGTTCTTTCGTGAAAGTATCAACTTTCAAAATAATCTTCAATCTTTTTTAAATCTTAAATCATTTTCTCATTCGCTCACTGGTGAAAATTGTGAGCCTCTCTGCATAGTGAATGCGTTTTGATGCTCATTCATTAGTTACTTCCAAAGACAATGATCTTGTGGCCCTTGATATGACGTGTTTGAGATGGCGAAAATACGATCCGTCCACCGAGTTGGTCTACGGTATCGGGATCCTTTTTCCTCTCTCCTTTGCTAAAATAACGTTTAAAAAGCAGCTTCTACATATACTGCTGCGTTACTATTGCTAGTAGGAAAGCTAGAATTTTGATCATCCTCCCTTATCCAATCAGTACACAACTTTTCTATAGCATTGACAACCGCTGCCCCTCGGTTGGAGACAGACTAACTGCAACTATTTGATTATATATTTTATTGACCAATTCTACTATAATGCTCGGAGGTAACTTTGATAACCGGCGTGTCATTTACTACTTGATACTTGATGGCACGGGCTGTTTCCGCAACTCCACGTCTTGGCGTGTATTTTGTCATTTACTAACATATCTTCGAAGTTTTACTTTAACAAGTAATTCTATCTAATCTAACCACAATTTCTGGACGAGCAGTTCTAATTATAAAATTGACTAGAGTAAGATTAAATTGACTGTATACGAAAGTGACTTACCATCTTCAGATTTTCAGGTCAAATTGGATTGATAAGATACCAACCTTTCAGTTTGTCAGATCAGTTTTCCACCCCATGCTCCATAGGAAATATTATTACATCGGTTTTCCGCCATTCAACAAGAGGGTTGTGGCGGGTATTATTACTCAATTTGCGGCACTAGGCTCGAAAACAATATATTTTCGTACGTGCTTTGCCTCCAAACGATGTATCTTAAGGACAATTTATGATGAATCTATACTAATGAATAAAATTAAAGTGTCTGTTTATAATATCGCACAAAATAATAGCTTTTTAGTCAATGAATAGGTACCATATAAAACTTATTATTTATATTTTGACTATCTATCCGTCGGACTATTGCTTCTAAACATAAATAGGGGAAAAGAAGGTAAAACGGACCCTGTAGGCAAAACGGACCATGTTCATCGTTTTGATACTTTTAACGACATCTATAATCGCGTTCCGTAAAAATGTTGCCCGCCATGTTCCCGGTCTCGTTCAGTGTACTCAACTCCACCGACTGCACGTGCAGTTTTAGCAAGGTATGTTTATTTTTCTAAGTTTTTATGTAAAATTAATGATTTTCAATTAGCCTATAATTAGATTTGGTTTGTGTCAATGGGTTCTGGTGTTATCTATATAGAAACAAACAAACAAAAACAAAAAATATTTTATTTGCTTCTCCAAAACATAAAATACATTTTCTTACATATATTTACAGAAGGCGGTATGTGGAGAACAAATTAGGCAACTGCGTCAGCTATTGTTGCAGTTATAAAACTACAACGCTGGTATTCTCGCAGGCCTATATGCAAGTATAAGTATATGAGATTAGATTTACTTATAAATAAATGAAACATAATAACGAAAAATTAATATATAATTATATACACAAAATTATAAACAAATATATACGTATATAGTGTACAAATTATTAATAAGTTTTATAATTTTATATATTATTATATATAATACACAATACATGCCTCAGTTACATTAAAATAAAAACTGACATTTGATTGATCATTTAACGAAGTATCTCGGCGATATCTGAATTCATAACCTTAAAATTTTTTTGTTGTTCTTATTTATGCCTAAAAGGCAAAACGGATTGGGGTACCGTTTTGCCTTCATTTGAGTGACGTGGGTACAAATACAAATGAAATGAAAGTTGTACCCACGGTAAATGTAATTATTATTATTATATCTTTTTGTATTTGTTTTAGATGGTTAATAATTACAAAAGAAAATCCAGTCGGCATTCCTGGGATGAATCTAGTATAAAAATGGGATTGAGAAAGTGTTCGCCGAGGAAATGGGGCTCAATAAGGCTCCTCATCAATTCCTGGTACTAAACCTACTTTGAAAGGAATACTGGAGAAATATAAATATATAGTATACGGGATTTTTATGTGAAAAATGTGTTAATTGATTTATTTTATGTAAGTCCGTTTTGCCTTCATGCGTGTTCCGTTTTGCCTCACTCATGAAGGTAAAACGGAACAAATGGAGGTATTAAAAATCGTCTAATATCTTCAAAATCTGTGATTTTATCAAAGTCCGATTCGTACGTAACATAGAGTTAACAGTGTTGATTCGTTTTACACTTGAAGAACTTCAATAAAACCTTAAGCTTTTTTTCTACATTTGTTTTTACTTAAGTGGTTTTGCATTCCTTTCCCCTATGGCTTCTATCTACAGTCCTGCTTACTTATTTCTTTAAATACCCTTCAGCGAACGACTACGTCACAAAAGGAACCAGCTGGCCAAATTTCATGTTTGTAGATTCGGTAGTTTGGTCTCTGCGATGATATGTCAGTCGGAAAAAGTGATTTCAACTATTTCGACTACAAATAACTGCTTGCAATCCCATGCAAAGTTTGTATGGCTTTGCAGTATAACATAACTGAGTACTGCTATGCGAAAACAAAATAGCAAATAATAGTTGGGATCAACTGTCCCTACTACAATAGCAGATCATATCTTACTTTCTGTATGACAGGAGTTGTATTATGTTTCTTCTTCTTTATAAATAATTATACTTACTTCTCAATATATTATGACGTCATTGTGACGTCGTAATCTTCGATAATAGGAAGAGGAAAATAAAATACAGACATACAATTATTACTTCTTTATTTTTTTATTTGCCCGTTTAGTTTTATCAATACGTTAGGTACATGCTAGAATTATTTTCAATTTAATGCACAATTAGGTGAATATATTGTAGATTAGAATGTAGGAGATATTCGTAAGAGTTCAATAAAAATCTGCCATTTGTATAAAAGAAAACTTTTTCGATATTACATTGAAGTATTTTGTTAATTTGATTTAGGGTTGATTTTTCAATCGTCAGTTAAAATTTACTTGACAGTTAAACTGTAACCGGGCTAAATTGAAAAGTACGTAACATCATTCAGCTACTTTATCCACAACCGTAGTTTTTAATTTGTAAGTGTTATATTTTATTGCTTTGTTATCTTTTAACTGAGGATTGAAAAATCAGCCCTTAGGCGTTATTGAGATTGAAGATGTTTATTTTATCGATAGAAAGATTAGAGACAACATTAACATAACGCATTTTCGGTTAGATAATTAATTGCAAATGAAATATTGTGTAACCCTGATTGATCAAAACCCTTTTACAATATTATTAGATAAATAAAAGCAGGTTACAGACAGACATTTCTGCCGTTACTAAGACCTAGTAATAATGACTGGCTACCTGTTATAGCTGATAAATCTGATATCCCTTGATGTTATATTAAATATTGGCGACAGGCGTATGAACTCCCAAAACCTAATATTTGCAGAATCTTTTAAAGAGCATTCACCGCTGACAACTAGCCTGAATTGGAAAATATATTACTATGACTGTGAAGAATTGCTGTTAGTGTGTATATAAGACACAAATAATACTAACAGCCTAAATGTTTTAAGAAAATAGTCAGAAAGTCTAAAGGTTATGGCGTAATGTACCGTCACCGTAACAGCGCAGCTGCCGCACGGCGCTATCTAGAAGGTTTTAGGTACTGGTGAGCGCGCTGACCCACCGTTACCATTTTATATTGATGTTACGAAATATATTATATAATAAACGGTTAATTAATAAGTTATTTGCTGGATTGGAGCGGTACCGTTACGGCGCTTGCTATACGTATCATGATATTAATGTACCGATTAGGGAATGTCAACAGCATAGCTATTAAAACAACAGTTCTGCATACAGTACTATGTCCTTGGCATGTATTGATAGTATGCATATCATGTACCTTTGTAGACATTTAGGATTTCAGGAAAATATATGACACAGCTGAAGCATAATATGACACCGTTTGTTATCTAACATAAAATTGAGTGCGAAGAGTTTTAGATTCAGTTTACAGTTAGACAAGGTTGAAATTTGTTTTCTCATCAATGATTATCCAAATTACAAAACAATTTATATAATACACAATATCCCTGGTCTTATAAACATTTTATTATTACTAAATTCACGAGTTATATACACTTTGTAATCGTTCACATTTTTTTAACATTTTTTTTTATTAATTATTATACAATTATTTAAATGCACCATCAATTTTAAAGTATAGAAAATTAAATTAACTAGTTCAAATAACAGTAATAGCTCAATATTTTTATTATAAACACAGCCTTGTACATACCTACGTATAAATAATATAATAATATTAATTTGAATAAAATTGAAAATATTCTCAACGAACTTATTTTATTGATATAAAATCATGTCAACCTTTTTAACCATGTCAAGTATCTTAAAATACGTACCTCATGTATAAACATGAGATAGGCATTTTAAGATCATCATCATCAGCCCTGTATATAAACTGTCCCACTGCTGTGCACGGGCCTCTTCTCACTATGAGAAGGGTAAGTTTAAGATACTTTATTTTATTTTATGTTGACATAATTTTTGAGATAAATATTATACATTACTTTTGCTATGAAATATACAAATCATAAATAATTAAAACACTGAACAACAATTGACAAATAATAAATACAAATATTATTTTCCATTCGCAGCTACAATAAATTGGACTAACACTTACTTTTTAAGAAATATTAACATTATCATTAGGTATTAATACAAACATTATTTAGTTTGTAAATATTTACAAACAATTGCTAATAATTATTATTTACACAAATTATTCTATATAGTCAGTCTAAGTTAACAATAGGTATATTTCCTAAATTAATTACACATAAATTATAAATCTGAACGGGTATATTTTCACATTTAATCCCATCTGTACTGCAATACAAGAAATATATTAAACTCCTATCTTTAATTAAATAACATTTGCCAAAAAAAAAAAGAAGATTTCAAGGGAAAAATATGGCAATCTGAATTTGTTATTCTTTACGTAGCTAATTAAATATTTACTTAGTTTTTGACGAGCCAAGTATTATATTTTGGTTTTTTAGTAACGACAAATTATCGGCAACAGTCGACGTGAATTTCGTAAACTAAGTTTTCATTTCATATACAAACGGCAATGACTCTACCTCGGCGACCAATCATGACCAATTCATGCCATAAAAAATAATACTTGTCAAAATACCAAGTCTCGCAACTCAGTTTTTCTACTATAAACGTTTGTGAGATCCATGTCATTCCATGTCTGTTATTAATACGTTTTAAATAAATAGATTGAATCGGCCATTTGCTCGACTTGGCAGGAGCACTGCCAGATACCAAGCAAGTGAAGTGACCGGTCGCAGACGTCATAAGCAGCATGAGATGTAAAACGTAATCCATGTTTACTTTAGATTTGAAGAGTAGTTACAGTAATACCAAAATCAATCAAACCTAAGTAGTATCCTTCTCATTCTTGTTATACAAGTCTATTTAACAGGCTTTGGTAGTGTTCATTAAATTATTTAATATTCTCAAGGAAGAACGATGCAAGCTGTTCAAATCTTTAAATGTTAATGTTACTTATTTAACGTGATTGAGACCCGTTAAAAACACGTGATTTATATATAAAACCCGAAACCTTAAAGTCATTATTTGCAATTCATTAAAAACTTAGGATAATAAACAAAAATTGTTTATTTACAAATCAAAATTAATTTCATTTCAAATGAAGTCCGCAAAATTATGTACAAATCTGCAGTATTACCATTACAATATTTTTACCAGTATCCAACCAATTGTTTCCAACCCTTAGTCATATAACTTATTGAACGTACAAATTATTTACTACATAACTTGTTACACATTGAACAGCTATCTGATTGAGGTACCACTGTACCTTTGTAGGAGCAGCTGCAGGAAAAACTGTAGAATCAATACCAATATTGTTGGCAAACACGTCTCGGTCGCGGCACCTGCGAAAATAAATTGTATTAATTGGGCTTCATTAAAAAAGGAAGATGAATATAGCTTGCTGTATATCCAAGTATGTAGATAAAATGAGGTTTTTGGTATCGTAAACTAAGCTCTTAATATGTATACATACTAAAAGCAAATAAATATCATAACCTCGGGGACAACTCATACATGAAAATTTAATTCCAAACTAAACAGAACTTGTAAGTAAACGTCATTTAGATTACTGATAAACATTCTTATGTATTCTTAATTAGATGTCATAGATTATAAAGATGAATAACACCCAGACATCCGAAAAATAATCATTCTGCCTAAGCCCACGAAGATTTCTGCGCTTAAAAATCAAAATCACGGCCATCCAATTGGGAGTCAGTGTCAATAATCACAATAGCGACCGCTCTATCAACATGCAATTGAAATCCGCAAACGTTAATCAACTTAATAAGAACAAGAAGTCTTTAGTTACATACTGAATTTATTACTGAACTGGTGTAGTACAGTTATATTTCTGTTTTGAATCAGTCTCAGTTGCTTATAAAATTCGGTTATAAAAGTGATTTCATTGTTCCAAAATTTATCGTATTAGAATAAATTTCGATAGAACCAAAAAGAGGTTATCCTTAGGCAATGTCATGCAATAAATGCAAGTGGGTGCGCAAATTAGATAAAAGAATATAGTGATTGAGTATCCAAATTGCCAGGTCGTAACTCAGAAAATCGAATGTCGTTTCAAAGTGGTTGTAAAAAAAAGATAAATTGACCGATATATTAACCTTGTACACTGTGAAGATAGATTGCTCGTAATTTTTGAGAATTTATCAATAATGTTTGATAAATTTAACCTAAGCTTTGCGACGAAAATTGATTACTTTTATTTCTGTCACATTTTTGAACTCTGACCAGCAGGCTTAGCCAAGACGTCTTTCTGCAAACGCTAACGCAAAAAAATGTATGGAGTGAACGCAAAGTCACGTGATATAATCAAACAAATAGAAAAGTCGTAACCAAATACACAACGCATAAAAAGCATTCGCACCGATAGATTAAACTCATCGTTTCTGCGATGTCAACCGCAAAATGGTAGCCAAGTTGCCAATTTCGGCCAGCGTCGATTGCGTACGGATAACAATCGAATGATAGAACCCTGCAGAAAACGCAAAAAAGAATCCCATAGACGGTCAGCCTGTACTCGGCCTAGAGCTCCTTGTTAGGGCCTCGCTAAATCACTATGCCTAAAACATTGTTTAGCTATTTCAGACGCAAAAGGCCCATTTAATACAGCAAGGGGCCACTTAAGTGTTCTCCAAGTAAGTTGATTATCGCGATTCACGTCATTGTTTATGTTTCAAATTCCTTAGAGGGTCAAAGTTTTTAAGTAATAAATATTATTTAAGCTTTAAAAAACTCTAAATGTTTAAGATTATATATGATTACTAGCTGACCCGGCAAACGTTGTTTTGCAAAATTTTTTTTTTTTTGAAAAATAGATGTTGGCCGATTCTCATAGATACCGGATAAGCACAAAACATTTCATAAAAATCGGTCAAGCCGTTTCGGAGGAGTATGGGAACGAAAACTGTGACACGAGAATTTTATATATTAGATATAAAACTTTAAACGAATAAACAAATGTTCTGGTTCGAACGTTTGTTTCACTCGCATAAATATTTACATTACCTTGATATTTGACGCGCTTGACGCTTCAAACAACGCAAGGCATGTACTAATAACCATGTTGTGTCGCAGAATGTGCGTGTGACACTAACGCGTGGTGTTGGCTACCAATTTTGCGTTTTCTTCGATTGCAAACGCGTTTGCGTTTGAAATCGGAGAAAGGCGATGGAAACGATACGTTTGAGTTTTGGCTAAGCCGGCTGATTGGAGACATCCTAAAAAAGGACAGAAGTACCCTAAACAGAAGAGCATGCATGAGAAACTTGATGGAAGTGAATTAAGCAAGAGAGGTGTGTCAGGATCGTTGCAAATGGCGTTCCATAGTCTCTGCCTACCCTTCCGGGAAACAGGCGTGAGTCTATGTATGTATGTATTATTTTAGTCTTAGCACGAGCTTAATTAAGAAAAATGCGGTCATTGAAATAATGTGATAAAAATAACGACATGTGTCAAAGAAGAACTACGTTATTACATAGTTAGCACTACAGTAATTCGTCATGTAAATCACTGATTTTGTGTAGGTTGCACTATCTTGATAACTGCATGGAAAAAATAACATATTTTTCCCTGCGATTACCCGAGCCGAGCTGATTTATACCAAAGAAGATAATAAATAGGGTTTCCACCTGATTTACATCAAATAAGTTTTTAAGGTAAGGTAACTCGTGTCCGCCTACCACGATGGGAAAAGGCGTGAGTATATGTATGTGTAGGGTAAGGTAACACGTGCTAAATGCAACTTGAAGCCAGATAATAGCTCACACCTTTATAATAATCAGCTTAAATTGTCACTATAGTCTGTGACAACTGCCGGTTTAAACAGGCCGAAGCTTCAAGCTTTTCAAGATTTGTTAATCGCCACTAGACGTGAAAACAATTTTTGAAGATTTTACGACGCTTCTGGTTTCTATTCCAGCAACTATATATCTATTTCTCTACCTAAATGTCACGCCCGTCTTTCATTAAGGAGATAGGTTTGACGTTAGTTGCCGGCAATTATATGTAAATATTACATCCGTATAGACGATAGTAAAACATGTAACGCAAAAATATTAAGACTACATACATTCCAGGAATTTGAGCTTTCGTGGTCATCATTAATTTTAAATTGTCCTTCGGGATATATACCACGTACCTTTATTTCCCGTAACCGTACATCCTAAAAAATAGCGCTTGCAACATCGCCGAAATATCGATTACTCGAAACATAGTTTGGTGGTATAATTATATCCCGAAGGACAATTAAAAATCTTCTTTTTTAATTTATTCCTTTTTAACTTAAAAATATAAAATAACATTTTCCTCGCCAAGCTACAACAGCTTGTTGGCGAGATACGCTCGTTAACATTGAAATTTAAATAAAAACAGCCTCTCCAAATTTCATATAATCTACACCTCTGTCACTCTTACCTGTAAAACTTCTACCTAGCGCAGAGGCGGGGTTAGCGCTGCGTTCTCGCAACACTATCGTATGACTAGTCGATCTCCATACATCAAATATTGACGCTTCACATCTGAAACAAATTGGAAAATATTGTGTAAAGAAAAACATGCGGAAATTGATAGTGCTGCAGTTTTTATCTCACAGAGCTAGTTTAAACTGGTAATTGTTTGTTGTACCAACATAATGTTTTCGTGTTAAAAGATAAACACGGTACGTCAATATTTTGATTGATGACAGTCTTATCAACACTGTATTTTGAATGACAGTCTTATTTAGCGGTGATAACTCAATGGTGTATGTAACGGATTACCGAGACGATGGTCTTGGGTTCGATCCCCAGATACCCCGGGCACACACCTCTGACTTTTCGAAGTTACGAGCACTGAAAATTTCAGGAATCAAGGAAGTGACACAACATTACTATTTAAAAATGTATTTATTGCTTTTCGAAGTATTCTCCGCGAAATTTGACACATTTTTCCATAACATGGAACCAATCATTGAAGCAACCATTCCATTCGGAAATTGGGTTCTCCAAAATGGCCGTTTTGTATGCGTCCACAGCTTCTTCAGGTGATGAAAATCTCTGTCCACGCAATTTATTCTTTATTTTAGGGAAAGTATAGAAATCATTAGGGCTTAGGTCGGGGCTGTACGGCGGATGGTCTAATAATTCTATGTTTTCTTGCTCTAAAAACTGTTTTGTTCTGTGCGCGGTGTAAAAACTAGCATTGTCGTGATGGAGGATGATGCGGCGGTTGCAGTTCTTTTTACGGAGTTCAGAAATGACCCGTGGCCAACCTATGGCAAACAAATGCTAGCATACCATTCTGCATTAACCGTTCTTTGTCCCTCAAGAGGAATAGTCGTAACCAGTTTTGGAGACAAACGTGGCCACCATTTTTTTGCAACACTCCGTGAACGAAAAATGTTAGTTGGCTTTAACTCATTTTCGAACAACCAAACTCGTGACTGGTTTTTTGTTTCGGGTTCGTACGCGTATATCCAGGATTCGTCACCTGATACGATGTTGTGATGGATACAGAATTTGAGGATCATGCGTGGAATCTTTCGAGAGTTCTGACGCACCAAGTAACGTGAGCCGCTTTTTGCTCTTCACAAAGCGAATGCGGTATCCATCGGGAAAACTACTTTTTTACACCTAATTGTTCATGCAAGATTATCTGTATTTGACTCATGCCAATGTCTAAAGTTGCCTGAATTTCGCGGTATGTCACATGTCGATCTACCTCAATCAGCTTACGCACAGCATCAACGTTTTTTTGGGTGACTGCAGTTTTTGGACGACCTTGACGGGGATCATCACTGAGCTTGAAACGTCTACGTTGAAATTCAGCAAACCAGCGATAAATTGTGGTTTTGGATGGGGCTTCATCACCAAATGCAGAAATCATCCGGTCAACACACTACTTTTGTGTTAAACCACTTCGAAATTCATAATAAATCATTGCTCTTGAATTTTCTCGAGTCGATTCCATTTTCTCAACGACTAAACAAGTTTGACAAAACCTTGTGACAAGACCGAGAATCTTTTTTTAAATAAATAAATGGTATTCGATTTTTAAAACCAAGGAGTTTTCAATCAAAAAGATTTTAATATGACAGGAACGGTGGAAATATTCCATTCCCGATACTTTTAGTGCAGCCTATGTATGTGTGTATTAAAAATGTTAATGATCACTCGCTCGATAATGTGCCCGGTAGATGGCAATAGTACTATTACTAGTACTAATACACTTCTACCTACCCTTCGAGGATAACGGCGTGAAGTTATGTTATGTTTATGTCTAATTTTACACATAATATAATTCAAATTCAAATTCAAAATCGTTTATTCATTTGGGTCACAATGTGACGCTTATGAACGTCAAAATAATAAATTTATAAAATAATTACTTAAAGACTCTACATTTACATTTACTGCCACGTTCGCAAAGCAATAGGTAGAACCATGAGAAAGAACGGGCAATAAAACTCACGGTCACTCTTTTTCTTCGCCAGGTTTTGCATAATACACATAATTTACATTTTGTAAGGTGCTGCAACTGTTACACCTTCTATATCACTTGTATGTATTTACTGTACATAATAATACTCAAGCATAATACTTTTGATGTTCATTTGGTTAGTCTCCTCAGAATAGACATGGTGAAACAGGAGCATCCACTTACATTATATATACCTAATAATGCAGGCAATCCGCGAAAGTGATCAGACCCATGATGGAAATGATGCAGTTAAATATTAAAATCTAATACCAGCCCGCAAGACCGTCATCGACCAGTCATCGCAAGTAGCACCCGTTCACGAGTATGACGCATGTGCCAGCCATCATCCCTCTCGCCATATTAGAGCGACAGGGATGACCCGACACACGACGCCACCACAAGAAATGACATTTTAGTGAGCATGACGATAACGGTATACGAACCGGCAGTAAGAACAATCTATTGGTATAATGACCATGACCGCCAATTACCTCCATTTTCCAGATCGTTATTATTAACATAAATCAGTGGACCGCGTGAAGGAATGCAAATGTAGTAAGAATTTTGTGAAGGTGACAAGTGAACAACGATATGATCACGAATAAATAATGTTTAACTACTTTCAACAAATCATAATAATATCCAAATCCTGCAAAAATCATGTGTTCACGAGGCACCTCCACTTAACATGTTACTAATTAAGAAGAGAGTATTTTACACAGTCATAAAAATAACAATAATGGTGAATTTAAAAAAAGCAACTAGACCCATGATGTCTTGTCATCTAGAAATTCTTTAATAGTGTAATAACCCCTTTTTAAAAGAAAATTCCTAGTAGTGGTTTTAAATTTGTGCAGAGGTAAATTCATTATTTCCAGAGGTAATTTGTTGAAGAATTGTATACCGAGTCCCGCAAATGAGTTATGAACTTTATGTAGACGGTAGTTAGTGCCCACTAGTTCATGCTTATTCCTTGTGTTCACTTTGTGCAAGTCACTATTTTTACGGTAAAGAGTTAAGTTTTTCTTAACGTACATTAAATTAGCAAATATATACTGCGATGCAACTGTAAATATTTCTACTTCTTTAAATTTATCTCGTAAAGAATCTCTAGCACCTAACTTATATATTGCACGTATGGCCCTCTTTTGAATAGCAAAAATTGTCTGAATATCGGCCGCCGTACCCCATAATAGTATCCCGTAAGACATTACACTGTGAAAGTAACTAAAGTAAACTAGTCTAGCAGTATCTACGTCTGTGAATTGGCGAACTTTCCTTACTGCAAATGCTGCAAAACTAAGTTTGACTGCCAGACAGGATATTTGGGCACCCCACTGAAGCTTACAATCTAAAGTTAAACCTAAAAATACAGTTGAATCAACTAGGTTAATTGTTTTGTTATTTAAAATTATATTAGTAAGAACATTTTTGACATTCGGCAAAGTGAACTTCACACATTTTGTTTTAGAGTTGAGTAGCAAATTATTTGTCGTGAACCAAGTAGTACTTGCGCAAGAGAATTATTTACGCTGTCAATGTTACTTGTATTACGATCAACTTTAAAAATAAGTGAAGTATCGTCAGCAAAAAGAACAATATTACATAGATTCCTAACAAAGAATGGCAAGTCATTAATATATATTAAAAAAAGAAACTTTTCGAAGTTACGAGCACACAGATTTCTAACAAAGAATGGCAAGTCATTAATATATATTAAAAAAAAAACGGACCAAGAATAGAGCCCTGTGGAACGCCCATTCCCACTGGCAAACCTTGAGACCTACTTCCACTAACATCTACATACTGAACTCTATCTCTAAGGTAACTGGCAACAAGATTGAGTGCGCTATCTCGAATACCATAATGGTTGAGTTTACGTAAAAGTGTATCATGTTCAACACAATCAAAAGCCTTTGACAAGTCGCAAAAAACACCAATGGCATCCTTCGAATTTTCCCAAGCGTTAAAGATATGTTTTAATAGAGTTACACCGGCATCAACGGTGGAGCGACCCTTAGTGAAGCCATACTGCTCACTGTGCAATAAATTATTTGTGAGAAAGTGGCTCTCTAACTGATGCAAAATAACCTTTACAAAAATTTTACTGATTGCAGGCAAGATAGAAATTGGCCGAAAGTTACTAGGGTCGCTCTTGGATCCTTTTTTGAAAAGTGGTATCACCTTGCTGTGTTTCATTAAATCAGGAAATACCCCTATCCACGCATCTATTAAATATTGCAGCTAAATATGGAGCTATGCTAAAAATGATTTGGCGAACAAGACTAACTGAAATACCCCATAAGTCAATAGATTTCTTAATATTGATGGTCTTGAATGTCTTGAGGATGTCATTGGTGTCAATGTATTTAAAATTAAACAGCACATCACACTCATTCACATTGCCCCTAACTAACATCTCTGCTTTGCTTGGGCATGAGTCTAAACACTTGGTTGTTTTCACTGGTATGTTTATAAAGAAGTTGTTAAAAGTCTGAGCAACATCAATTTTCTTTGTAACTATTTCTCCATTATATTTTAATTCATAGCTATTATCTACTAACTTAGCTCGACCAGTCTCACTGTTAATAATGTTCCAAGTTGTTTTTATTTTGTTCTTGGATTCTTTAATTTTATTACTTATAAATATAGACTTAGCTGAAGCACATGCTCTCTTCAAAACTTTTGAGTAATTTCTTACATATTCAATAAATGAAGGATTAAAATTGTATTGCTTCATACCATACAGATCATACAACCTAGATCTACTTTTGTATATTCCTACTGTTGCCCAATCATAAAATTTAACTTTAGAGCTCTTAGCAAATGTCTTCTGCTTAAAAATTTTATTGTACTCATTTTTAATAACATCAAATAACCACATATATAATTCATCTGGATCATCGTGAGTTAAGTCAATGCTGGCGATCTTAGCAGCAACATCATCACTAAAGCGATTAAGGCGAGCAGAGGTCATAGGCCTACGTGTGATTTTTTGTACTGTAGGGGTTGTATTAGTTGGAATTACAACCTTTTGTCTACAGTGATCCGATGTCAAGTCACTCAAAACAGCTTTACTTAAGTACAAACAATTGCAAAAAATATTATCTAAGCATGTAGAAGAATGTGAGGTAGTTCTGGTTGGTTCAGAAAATAAAACATTCAAATTAAATGACATAAATAAACTAACTAACCTAGTACAAGTTGGTGATTGTTCTAACAAGTTAACATTAAAATCACCACATACGATTATTGACTTCCTGCTGGAACTTAAGTGTTTTAAGACGTCCTCCATGATGCTTTCAAATTGGCTAAAGTCACTTTGCGGTGGTCGGTATACACAGACTATGACGTGTTGCTCAAGTTCAACACAAGATATCTCAGCGGTGCGCTCGATAGAAAGTTTGGCTATGTCCTTTCGTTCTTTACATTTAATACTATTACAAACATACATGAGAGAGCCACCACGAATAGCGTTCTTTCTTACGAATGCACTAATCACTGTATAAAATTCATTATTGAATATTAATTGGTCACGTCTTAACCAATGTTCCGTAATGCATAATACATGCAACTTATGTTTCTTTAAAAATAAATCTATCTCTAATTCTTTGCTAGATAGGCCTTTTATGTTTTGATGAGCTAAGTTTAAAACACATGAATGCCTATCTGTTGTCTCATCTAGTAGTTTAAACTAATAGATTTGTCAATACTACTATTGGTATAACTAATATCTACTAAATTCCTAAGTATTCTAGTAGTACTGCGTTCACTATGTAAATTAAATGCTAATAATTTAGCAAGTTGTCGCCGATATATAAAAGAGAGATACATAGTATATTTTGTTAAAAAGAACTTACTAATAAAAATATTAGAGTCGAAAAATAAAATATGGTCACTATGACTACAAGTGCTATTATATAATAATAGATTCAATTTACCTATCTGGTTATTTTCTTTATAAGATAAGTTATTGGAATATGGTAATGCACAGACAATAAAGTTGCACCCCACTTTAGAACTTTGTTCTATCATAATATCTGATAAAGCTAATATTTCTTTCTTGGTAACTAGTAGGCTATTCCCATATAAAATTATAACTGTAGAATGTTTATTTAGTCTAGCATTCTTTAATTTATTAATTAACATAGACATTCCTTGTCCTGGTGAACAAATATTTTGTATTGACCGATCAGTATAACTATTAATCAGGCTACCTATACCAATTCCTAATTGGTCAGAAAAAATTAAAACATTGTTATCTAAAACCTTATTATTTTCATTATGTAACAATGTGTCAGAACCTGAACCATGACATGTTTTTGAAGGATATTTATCTTGAAAGTCACTATATAACTTGGTTGTACAATTAGGTGAAGCCTCTAACTTATGATTTGAACAATTTAAACAGTTACCGTTGTTGATCATAGAGAGCAGTTGTTTTAGATTTTCTCTACCAACTCTACTAATTTCATCATATTTCAATATATATTCCTGTGTTTTACTTTGATGATCTATTATCAATTTGTTGAGCTGTGCATTTAATGATGTGATTTGTGTTTGCAGCTCACATGTGTGTTGTTCATATTGTAATCGGCTACAGGCTAATTGCTCACTACTATCCTTAAGCTTAGAAACTAATAACTCACTCTCTTTAACTAAATCATGGTTAATTTGTGTTAAATCTACAATTTTCTTTGACCTCTTATAGCCTAACTCAAGTCGCTTTATTAATTTATTTAATTTTCTCAATTTCCTAAATTCACCATTTGACAACTTATATGTAAAGTTACAATTACATTTTACAGATTTAAAAATATTTGCCTTTCCACCAATGACTTCAGAGAACAGGTCCTGGTTTGCTGCGCTGCTTAGTGACTGAATGGAATTCTCCAAGGTTGTTATTTTGGATTGAGCTTCACTCAAGCTTGTTTCCAACTCCATGATGCGACTGAGCTGCCTCATATATGTATCATCGCAGCTACTATATGATCTGACTACTTCCTGCAGTCTGTCCCGCTGGTCCAGAATGTCCATATGTTCTATGTGGAGTTCCGTCAATTGTGCTTTCAGTTGTGAGACTTTGTCATTAACATACTTAATTTCCTCTTCACTGTCAATTCGTTCCTTCAACAGTTGACTATGATCTTCCTTATATTTCTTGAGTTCCAGTAGTGCAATCTTCAACTTGTGCTCCGTTTCCTTTGCCAAAGCCTTACGGGTCATCAAAGTGTGTGTAGACATATTTTGTACCCAAATTACCTTAAAAGAAGAAAAATAAAACAGCTGAATTATTTGAAAAATATTATAGGGTATGGGGAAAGAGATGTTAATATATAAATATAACAAATACTCAGAAAAAGTTGAAAGACAGAAATATTTTAAGACAGTACAATGATGTAGGTATGTTACAAAAAAAAATAATAAGAACAGTTATACAAATTGAACAGAAAGAGAATAACAAAGGAACTAGAAAGGTAATTTGATTACTAGATACCTATATTACTTATAATATCTTAGTTTCTTGGACAATCTTAAGTAAACTAGGTAAGATAGCTGTAGGCTATAGCTATTATTATACTAGGTACTAATTATATTCAAATAAATCAACTGGAAATTGATGCATATACACTTAAAATAATAATTGTGAATTGTGATTAGTGTAGTTGGTGTTTGTATGGGGCATTTGTTCAGTCCTCGATTTTGCTTCCACTTTTGTCAAGCAAAAGGAGACAGAAACTGTGCCAGTGTGTGATGGACGAAGCTCACGTTATGTGAGCCGAGTAAATATGTGATGAGGAGTGTAAGTTAATAAGTAAAATACTCCCCGGGTTTCAGGATGATGATTTGAAATCCTTCCGTTGACACTGGGTAGTTGATCTGTCCGCCAAGAACTGTCGGCAGCGAGGTTTCAATCCTTTTCAAACACCAAACTCAATGTCTTTCACACTTCTTTTGGCATAAATACAACTTTAGTGAAACATAAACGTTTAATATTGATTTAAACTTTATTAAAAATTTTAAAAGCACGGAGCTACGTAATTTTACGTCTGACGTTTTCAGTGTTGCCAGCAAAAAAAAGGAAATCTAATCGAGGTTATCACTTAGTTTGACACTTTGATCAATTTACGATCTTACCGAGATATCCTTCGTTTATCAGTTAATTTACGAAAATACCATATATGCCATAAAGCGAGACTTGATCAAAACTGCATTTTGAGCGAATATAATTATGAGAATTGGTCTTCAGATTAGCCCAGCGCTTGTCATTGATTATGCGCATTTAACTTTTTAGCATTATAAGTTAGATACAGATTTATTATGTAAATTTAACTAGTCTTGAAGAGCTATTGTAGCAATAATTCTGTCTTTATTTGAGGTAATTACTTTCATCATCATTATCTTAGTTTTAAAACATTCACTGCTGGACGTATTTAAGGACGGTTTTAACTCCAGTGCTTGATTTATGGAAAGAAAGTAATCGATCAATTTAAAAAAAAATATATAACAAATCGTAAAAGAACATTACTAAGTTAAGAATTACAGTGTTATGAAAAAGAACGGTGTGAATCTTTATTTATTAAACATTTAATAATTTATTCAAAATCACTATCCACTGCATTTATAATACAGTTAAATTCATCCAATCGACTAAAAAGTACCATAAAATCTAGCTTTATTTATTTAGCATACAATCAATTAATTAAAAATGCATTTATACTGCTAGATAAAGTCATCCATCCAGCTAAAATATAATTTTCATAAAATCTTGCTATTGTCCAGAGAACCAACAAATCAATAAGCAACTTAACGTGACATAAGTATGGGGCTTAATACACTGGCGATCCATTCGGTCTTATTTAGCTTGCCGGTGAAGCCACTGCAACATGCGGTTTTGGCAACCGCAGCCAATATTCCCTACGTCAAAATATGTTCGAAATTTCCGGAAATATCGTCCAGGACAAATTGACTTTGTGGACGAGACAAATTATAGGGTAGAAAAGTAAATAAGTAGGTGATGTTTTGTTACATGTCGGTTTGTTTAATTAACTTGTGTGATGAGAGTAAAATGTATAAGTAGGAACTCCTTTCCTAATTCTTCTTTTATTGAGAAAACTACTCTTTATATTATGATTCTGTTTTTCAAATCGTGAACTATTTAAACACAGTCTTACATAAGTAGCAGTTAAACTTTTTCAGAGCGAGTAAAGATTTTTTACTGCTTTCGATTCGGAATAGCGATGTTTGTGAATTAAAGATTAAATACAATAAAATTGTTTTAAGGATCGGTGAAACACTGGCTCAAGATCGGTTTGTCTGAAAAGCCTTAGGGGAGGCCTAGATACGTTCACTGCTGGATAATCCTTTAATAAATGTGCGGGTATAACCAAAGAATAAAGAATGGTATAACTACGTTGCATTATTCTCAAAATACCGCTATTCAGAATATGCCTCTGCTAACTGTCTATCAAACAGTAATTTTACTGCAAAATACATCATCTAGAAATCTAAATTGAGTTATAGACTTACCGTATCATAAGCGTAGGCACTGGTGAATGCAAAGCAGCTTCCAGTTCTAACGTAGCTAAACTAGATGCGTAGCCGTTGCTAAAATTCAACACATGATTCGCGGTGAAACCAGGCACCTGGAACAAAGGTTCACGTTACGGTCTTTCGATACACCTTTTGAGATTATATTGTGTTGTGTTTTGAGAGAATTTCATAATTTCAATTACTTGGGTTAGCTGTGTAATTATATTCATACTTTTAATTAATTTTATTATAATTATGTATAAATACACCGCTATTTTTTAATTAGTACAAAAAATTTAATGGGGCTCTAGGCATCTTTAACTAATCATATATATGTATGTAAAAAATAAAAATACTAAGTTCCAAAACTGTCCCAAAACTGTCCATAAAAATACGTAATGTTTGGTAAATGCATAACTAAATACTATGTTGTCGTAGTAATTTTACGCGCCACTACTCCATTGATAAATTTGTGCACACTCGAAGCTCGCCACCCCCTGTCCCTCTGCGCGCGCGCCGCAGTGCTAAATTGAAGGCGATAGCGAGCGGGTGTTTTTTCGTGGAAACAATTATTTTTTGTTTACGTTTGCCCAACGGGATGGCTTATTAGTTCACATCACGCGAGTGCAGCTATGCGTTTGTACAGGGAAGTGTTTGGAAGCCAGTGGATCGGTCGAGGCGGGTCGTAGCTTGGCCTCCATGCTCACCACTGTGTACAAAAGTGAGCCGTTGTGAGTGTGAGTGTCGAATAATTTAAACAGTGCATATGGGACGCTTTTGACGCAGTGAAAAGTCAGAGAAGCTTACTTATCTCGTTAAAAAACAATTAAATAAAACGTGCTGTGTATTGACAATAGTGATGGATATTTCGAAGAACAATTGAAATACTTGTAAGTAAAGTAAATATTACCTACTTAACTAAATAATAATTTGATGCGGGCGGCTCAAAATCGGTCTGTGTGGAGAACCTTGAGGGAGGCCTATGTCCAGCAGTGGACGTCTCTAGGCTGACGTGATGAAGATTTAATAGTAATTGTAAATAGCAGCCGATTCTAACTTCATAAATACGCCAAAATTACTCTTTTCTTTTATTACAGAATACTTTCTTTTATTTTGATATGACGTGTTTGCTTTCTAATTACATACCTACCTCCGTATTTAATTACTTGTAAAACGGTAAATTTTGCCGGGCCTAAGACAGGATGAAGTATGAAGGAGTGGGAAAAATAAAAAAAAATAAAAAATATCTACCTACACTTATTATTTTGCTTCATTTTATTGTCTACGGTTACCTGCATTATAAGTGCGACGGAAAGAATGCGTAAGAGTAGGACGGAAAGTAAGTACTATCAATGAAGTAGTGAATGGATTGTAAAATATGTCTATGATTTGGGTGAGATTTTCTACAAAAAACAAATGATTATAACTTTGTTATTTATAGATATTATGAAATTCTTACGTCACTTATATGATAATAATGTCTTCGCTAATACGTCCTTAAAGTTTTTGTACTAATTAAAAAATAACGGTGTATAAAAGAATTCCTTTACTGTCCAACTGACAGACAACGTACAGCTAAAATTATTGGAAACAAGAAGCTGATATTTGGCATGTAATATACATGCCAAATATCAGCTTCTTTTGGGCACCGCAGGGTTGCACTAAGAAAGGACCCGAAATTATCTCAGGGTCAGTCAGAAACGGTTAAATGAATAAAAGAAAATCATGAGCGGCTGTAGTAATATTGTTCAGATTTGTTATTAAGTTGTTAGGCTCCTTCTTTATCACCTAACGGTTTAAACTCAACAAGTATCTGCTCGTGGGTAATTAGCTGGTGAGAGTAAAGTGGACGATTGTTTGTTAAATTTGACTCAAAGATGTATCAGAAAAAGGGTGAATGACCGTAGACGATATAATATCAAATTGTTTCGCTGTCATGTTTAATTATTGAAAACAATGGCTTGCGTAATAAAAATTATTACTCATGCCTTTTAAGTATGGACAACAAAACAATTCTCACTATGAAAAGGGTTAGGCCACTGCCCCAACTTTGAGTTGGCAAACCTCAAATGCCTTTCAGGAGTAATATGGAAAACTTACAGTCATTCAAGTATCCTCACGATGTTTTCTTACACGTTTTAGCAGGTGATTATCCACAAACAACGATTTCGTCTGTATAACTTGATGTCTGTCTCATTGTGGCGTGGCGTCGCGTCATAACATATATTTCCAATCAGTGTTTAGTGATCTTAGCCTTTTACTTCACGTTGTCGCACGAGTGATTGATTTCCACGGGGTAGCCGGGATCGATCACTCGCCGAGCAATTAAAGAGAGATAATTAGGTTGACTTACGGGTAATAAATAAAAAATATCACCAGGAAAGTTTAAACTCGCGTTATAATTCCAGTTATTCGATACAAAAAAGAACTGACGGTTAAGGCTAACAGAAGAGACAATTATCCAGGGCGTGGTCGACGTTGGCACTTCACAGGTCTTCAGATGGTCTTGTACTCAACTCGATGGTGCTGGCCGGAGGAAAAAGGGACGAAGCCTCGTGTGTCCCCTGTATTTATAGGGCCGGCGTGGAGGGGCGCGAGGGAACGGCCCACTGCTGTGCGTCACTCGTAGCGAGGCTCGCGGCGCAGGGGTGCGATGTGACGTCACAACGTACTCGTCTAGCCAGCTCACAAAACGATTATACTTAACCGAGCAAACTGAAATGCCACTTCTTCTAGCACTAAGCTATTTGTTGCAGTCCAATATTCTATTAAACCCTGTAAAACTTAGTCTTATATTGTAAAACTAACTGAGGGATTATGTTGGTTGAATAAACATTGTCCAGTACTGACAAGTGTGGACTGCGATCGACGATTGTAATGGCTTGGATCGTTTGTTGCGCTGTATGGCTGACGTTTGTACGGATTGATGTTCACGAGTTGCGGAGTTTAAGTTAACTGTGTGGAATGACTGGTTTTATTGATGTAACGGGATTTTAAGTTGGTTTATAGGTTGAGGTGGAACGTGGAGGTCAGACGAGAGTCACTTAATGATAAATCGTATGTTCTGTCAATTCTGGTTTGACTAGAAAGTGGCTTCTAGTCGTTGATGGTTATTGTTGTATGGTAAGTAGGTGAAAGTTTTCCGGACATTATTGCTAATAAGTCGTATGAATTCAACCAGTTTTCACTTTTAATTACAATATCTGGTAGATAGTATATTATAAGAGAAGATAAGGGAAAAAAATCATTCATTTATCATTTCAAAAAAATATCTGTTACTTGTAGCGAGATTTAATTTGAATATTCCACTAAGCAATTTTTAGCATAATAAAAATTTACAGTATCTTGTCAGTTATATCTTGATAGATTTTTATATATTTGTACCAAAATATTATGTAGTTTATAATTTTACACTTAGTATGTTTATTAATTGCATGTTAATAGGTACATAATATACCTATGTATGTACGGTCGCGGTCTAAAACTAACTAAGGGGTCTAGACCGCGGATTTACCACTTTTCAAATTACATTCTTTGTCACGCTGGGTTCAGCAAGGTCTAAAATGCTATATCTGAGTACTTATTACTTTTCAATCATTGGTAAGACATCGATTCCAACAAAAAGAGTATGAATTTAGGTAGATGAAATAATCTGACATAATGACAGAATTGCATTTATTTTGCTGTAAAAGTTCTGTATTTTAATATTATTATAAAAACACTTACTTATTGTAATAAAATCGTACTATCTAAACAAAAGCTCACTTATGTGATGCGCTTTAACGTGACTAGAATAACATCCACTATCATTATAGCTCACAGTCTGACCGCGCTCTAATTTTCGCTAGACGATATCATCATCATCATCACCCTAGCATTTTCTTAGTTGCATCCCAAGCTTGCGCTTCGGTGCCCAGGGACCTGCTATTACTGGTCTACCGAGATTTGACTAAATATCAGTTTTTAAACGGAGCGACTGCCATCTTACATCATTCTCCAGTAGTCAGTAGGTATATTTGAGGGCACTGACTTCCCACTAATGACAGCCATAGATCATGACAGCCGGGACTGCTTAACGTGCTTTCTGATGCACGTGGGTGAAACACCGCCAACTTCGGGCTAATTATTAAGAATTTCTTGGCAGAAATTCCTAATAATTTGTCACTAAGAAATTCTTAACAGAAAACCAACATTTTCCGAGCCCGGCCCGCGAATTGAACCTGAGACCTCATGATCAGCTGTCGTATGCACTACCGCTAGACCAACGAGGCAGTCTTACGCTAGACGATATAAATATTGTATTTTTCAAAAAGGTTTTATATTCAGGAGGTCGTATTTTCGCCATCCCTTTCATTATAATCTGTCAATGTAAAAGTCATTTGATAAACTAAAGAATACAAATATTTTAGTTTCTGTGTAAATATCACGCTTGTAATTAAATGAACGTATATTATAAATGTGGAATAATAAATCGTGATTGACACCAGTTGCTACGCAACGCATGTTATCATAGATTGGTTGCCTACTCAGAAGAATAACTGAAGCATGGAAGGAACGATATTTTTAAGAAAAAATTGAATATAGCTACACTCTTCACTCATATGATAAATTAGAGTTGCCAGAAGAAGATGGCACTATGTTTGTCAGTTAGGGCTAAAGACAATTTGAACACAAATATCGTAACTTTTTAATTTAATAGTGACTGAGCAAATCCGCTATCGATATCAATTAAAGTTTCAATATAGGTTCAAAATCAAACGGACTTGTAAAGTATATTATTTATATGTTATACATTTTAAATTCCGTAACTTTGTGTCCACAGCAGTCAGAACGCTAGTTGATGGACAGTCTTTAAATAATTATTACAAAAACTTGCATTTTTAAACTGAACTTATATATTTTTGTTTCAAATGGGTACTCAGTAGCACATTATCTTTCGAGGCTTTATTTTCTAATTTTCATGGTATTTTTCTTTACGCATCAACAGCCTTTTCCAGTCCACTGCTGGTCTTAAACCTTCCGTGTTGGAGGTTTGGCCTACTATTATACCACACTAGCCAGACGTATTCGTATAGGGTTTTATTTTGAGATTTCCTTCTCTTGTGTTTTTCTTAGTCGCCTCATACGACACCCTCGGCATAAATGTTTATTTATACTTATTTATAGTTAGTTTTTCAGCTGTAATGATAGCTGTAAGTGGGATTAATAAATATTAAATAAATAAATCACCACCCCCAAATAACATATTTTTATTAGAGAAAGCAAATAATTAAGAAAAAAGCAAAACTCATAGCTTAAGCATTACGATAACTGAGAATGGCATATCCAAATTAATTCTTTACAAGGATAGGATATGTCCTATCCTTCATAGTCGACATGGATTTTATCAAGCAAAAAACATAAAAAATAACTTAAAATAGATAAATCAGACAAAACCTTGAATAGTGCCCAAAGGTTTGTTATTAACAATAATCACTTTATTGAAATTTTCTCATTACATAGTGTAGGTAATACAAATCTATGTGTCAAAAATGTATGTGCACGATTGGACACTTTTCGATCATACATGTGACACACAGAATATTTAGAGAGAAAAAAATTGTGGCTAGACTAGCCCTTCGATTTTATCTTGGGATCGGCACATTATTAGTCCACTAGTCGAACAACCAAGTTTTAGTCTCTGGGTAGATGACATTTAATAAAATTTCTTTAAAATGAAGATTCCCTTATTTTGATGCATAACCACTCAGTAGTCGTGACTATGAAAGCAGACAGTTCTTATCAAACCTTCAAATTACTGTCCTTTAAATATTACTGTCTTTGTAAAGAAAGATCAGATTTTTTCTATAGGTGCATTAATTTTTTTTTGTAATATGATGGATTCTAACAAGCTTCGGAATTCACTACTGTTGCTGATAGTTTAGTTATTAGCAAGTAATTATTTAAACACTCACACTGATATGTTTAGAAGGGAGGAGCCATCTGTCATTACTATAAAAACATTCCGCAGTAAAATTCTTGGAACAAATTCTATGGTGCTTTCTAGGCACCCAATTTTCTCCACGACATACTGCAGCAATCCACTTATTTTATAAATCTTTATCACGTGCACATAGAATCTAAAAAATAACGAGGTAAAAATATACGGTGGATAGACATATCGATAAGATTTTTTACAACACTTGAAAAGTCGATATAAATATTATACGGCTAAATTCAAAATCATGATAGAACTGTTATAAAAGAAAAATCACTAGGGTTATATAATTTGATGGCATAAATTGTCTAAATTGTATCTTACACGTCAGTTGACTGTGTTCAATTTGGGAGTACTAGGACTACCTCTATGTATATTATCCAATCTCTTTGGTTGCCTAGTACAATATCGTCGTCCTTGTGTCATTGATGTGTTCATGCAATTATAAGCCTTAAGGTGGTAAACACTTTTAGACCGCGACTGTACGTATAAAAATACCGAAAAATGCCTATAGAAAAGTAAATTATAGTTTTCCATTTTCATACGCATGCCTATTCACCCGCCCATCTATCAAATCTTAATACGCGTCTTACCAACTTGGCACCATCAGACTGTCACCAGCAAATCAGTTGATTAGTGATCAGTGCATTATGACGTCACTACTCACCATTTGCTCGTTGACGTACCACGTGATGTTGGCAGCGGGTAGCGACGGGGGCGACGAGCAGTTCGCTCTGATGTGATCGCCGCCTACGTATGACAGGCGGTCTGATGTAACGTTTGGACTGGTGAGAGGTGGTTCTGGAACAAAAGTAATGAGTTTAAGTCAATAGTATTGATGAAAAAAAGTTCATATAGGTCACTTGGGTCTGGAAAATTTTGGCATTTTTATCGCTGAATAAATAAGCCCGCGTTAATAAGGGCTACTTACTCTACGCCCGTGGCTCATAGTGTGAAGCAATATAGCCTATGATTCTACGATATACATAATAGCCGTTCTTGATAAATGTGCTATCTAACAAAAAAATTATCACCAGTAGTACCCGAGATTAGCGCGTTCAACCAAACAAAAAACACATCAGCTTTATTATGTTACGTATAGATAGTCGAAAGTTCTTTAATTGAATGTTTATATGAAACTTTTTTAATTCCGTTAAAACTGTTGAGAGTAGTATAAGCATAAACGATGGAGGATCATGACAAATCATCATCGCAAACATCAATAACTTGCACACAGCAAAGCTTTCTCGAAATATATATGTATGTGCTCAGATTCCATGCATCAGTATTGAAAGGGCCATCTCAATTACAGTAGTTTCCTTGATATTTCCCTTATTGATCCATGTACAGGAAGCTCTATAGTACAAGCATAGTATACAATACATGTATCAAATGGAAATCCATACTCTCTGACTAGCCCTCCGGGAAGCTTGCTTACTACATATGTATGACTGTATTATGTATGTGTATATGGTTGTGTGGACAAAGTTTCGCCAGCGTATCTCAAAACTTGAGAAAACATATTAACATTGCATTTATTGAGACTTTTGGTATTTTCTCAGCTGGATAATAAAGTAGTCGTGTGCGACAATGCTGCTAGAACATGTTTCGGGTGGGAAATTCTGGACGAGTTGAAATAATTATGCTTCGACAAACTACGAAGGTAGAGATATGTAAGAAGCGAACTCATATATTATCTCTGCGGTTGCAGCAGTTATAGTGTGTTCTTACAGATTGTTTTGTCAGCAGCTTTACCCGCATGGGTGTTGGTCATTGGTACAAATGGTAACTATGTGATATTCTAATACTAGATGAGCCCGTGGTTACACCCGCGTTATTAAAGGCTACTGCTCCGCTCCCATGGCCTATAGCGCAATTTTATATAGCTTATAGCCTTTCTCGATAAATGAGCTATCTAACACTGAAATAATTTTTCAAATCAGACCAGTAGTTCCTGAGATTAGCGTTAAAGCAAACAAACAAACAATCAAACTCTTCAGCTTTATAGTATTAAATTAGCTATATGTCATATACATCAGAAAAGCTAAGTCTCATCACAATGCGGTTAGTCGATTTAGTGTAAAAATGTAACAAACATTCATACCTCCTCACAAACTTTCGCATTTATGAGACTTTCCCTTAGAAAGATTAGTGTAGGTATGTGACGTAAGTAATAACGACTGTCAAAGTTGTTCATACTAGCCGCGACCGACGCGATGTATTTACGTGCTCTTCAAGGCATACATCGATTTTTGTCTTACTAGTTTTACATAATTTATTTTAAATTTATTAGTAGTTAGTACTTTTCCGTTCGTTGCTGTGTGGTTGACGGCATAGAATATAAGTGTCACCACCCCCTATCTTCCCGTGGGTGTCGTAAGAGGCGACTAAGAGATAACTCGATGCAAATACCATCTTTGCGTAGAGACGGAAAACTCGACATCAAACCCTATACGACTGCCTCGTTGGTTATAAATGTGCGCGTGGGATCGGGAGGTCCTGGGTTCGATTCCTGGGTCGGGCAGTGTTATTTGGTTTTTCTGTCACGAAATTCTCAGTAGCAGCACGGAGTCTGGAAATGTGCCCGGTACGGCAATAGGCTCGCCCCTTATTACGTGGGACTAAAGTATATCTGGCGAAAAGTGGGTGTAGAAATACACCTCTGCCTACCCCTTCGGGGATAAAAGGCGTGACGATATGTATGTATGTATGTACTTTTCCGTTTATTCTGCATGTAAGTACAATAAAAGTATAATTTGTTCTTTGTTTCGAAGTTTTTGCCTTTCCGGGAAATGTGAAGGTATTGTATACATTCTTTTTATCTTTTGGTAATGCATACAAACTATACTGGTCCTGCAGACTGGATTTGACTCTCCAGATCAGCCATTCTACGTGCAAAGCATTCTTCTAAGCTCTTCTGTGTTGATTAGATGATTTCAAGCAGAGACATTATGTGTAAATATGTTCTTGATGGTAGTGATTGTGTGATTTGCTGGCAGGTGGTATTTATTTGTGTTGCTTATGTTTCATTAGAGTGTAGCGCAGTAAGTACTGGTAGTTAATATTTATTTATGTACTTAAATAAGGGAAAATTTAATTAAATCACTAATTTGAAAATTTAATTTAAATTTTTGCTGTTATGACACGTCTGACAGTTTTGAGCGCCTACCCACGACCTATAATCTATTGCAATGCTCTTTCAGTACTGCAGTTTACAAGTTGCTGATTCCATACCGCTATTAAATATTCCCGACAGATACATTGTCCGATCAACCTTTTCAACAGAATACGTATACAGAAATCAAAAGAAAAAGTTATTTATAAAATTAATTTCAAAGAAGTGTAATTCACCTTTTCACCGAACTCTCATTTCCCGTTCAATAATTAAATTCATTCCTGTTTTTCTACAACAACAAAAGGTATGTACGAATAAACCATTCATATTTCCCTCCACGTATTCGTATATTCAAAATTGAGACAAAGGCGCTTAAACAATACGCGAGTTTTCAATAAAATATTTTGACGATACGCGTCTCAAAGCGGCCGAACCCTCGAATTTTGAAATTGCTAAATTAGACCAGAGCGTTGTGGCAACAGAAATCCTCTTGCTACCAGATTGAAATCGAACTGGACGCTTTATTTTTGCCGACAAAATGCCAGCTGCGATGTGAATATGCAATATTTTACCAATCCTAATAAAAGATTCTGTAAAAGGGAGGGAATATTGGAAGGCAGATGGTGACCGGTCCGACCTTTTTGACTGATAACACTGGCCGCTTTTGTTTTCAACAATAAAATTCACGAACTATCTGTTACGTTGGGCGCTTTCGTTTATTGGTTACATTTTCTATTTAGTTTGAGGTGATTGAACCTTTCGTCATTGATCGAAAAACTAATATTTAAGACGTTTTCTTGTCTTGTTTGTATAAAGTTTTCATTCGTGTGACATAGAAAGGAATATATCGAATAACGGCCGCTCCCAATATTTATTTATTAGTAAATGTTAATCCATAATGGTCTGTTTTAAGGTAGCAAAACGTGTTTAGGTACGACGCGCGAACTCGGAGCTCTACAAATCTTTTGTGTAAATAAGGATTATTAGACAACGTAATTTTTTATACTAAATATGCGTAACACATTACGTTTACGTTCGAATATATTTAATTCGTATCACTTATTATGTATACTTGTCAAATCCTGTAACTTTTATAAATGCGAGAGTTTGTGGGATGGATGTTTGTAACTCTCTCACTCAAAAATTTCTGAACAGAGTTTGATCAGACTCTGTAGTAATATATCATATACATCAGAATAGTACATAGGCTAACTTTAGTCTCAATAACTGAATGCCACGCAGGCAGAAGCTAGTAATATTTTGTATAATTTAATAACCTTAAAACAAATAAACATAGCCAAATTTAAAACAATGGCTAGTAGTTAATGTTACAATGTTATTCTTCTTACCGTTTGTTCGTTTATTTATTTAGCATAAAAAAGCTAAGATTCTCCTCATTCTTGGTATTACCAGTTTAAGGATCCTAAATAAATAGAATAAAACAAAATAGCTATTATAACATAAACTCAACCTTTACAAAAATGTTGGTAGATAACTGAAAGAAATCTAAACAAATTAAAAATAAAATTTGCTTTGCCAGACATTTGCCCTGTATTTGCCGGCGGCGAAAATCACTGCAATTTATTTAGTTAGATCTTGGGTCTTGGTAATATGTTTTAACATATTTTTACAATTAATTTTAAATCCAGGATAATAAATTAAAGGAAGTACATGATATAGCCTCCATACAAAAAATGGCAGTTAATCACAGTCTTCTGTACTTTTTATAGCCAATCATGGTGTAAAGTCTGTAGAATGATAAATGTAAATAATTTATTTTACCCAAAATTTAAAATACTTAAAGTACCTGTGTTGTAAAGCCTTTTGCTTAGAGCTAACAAACGATACGGCAACGATAACTTAGTGGAGATATCAATAGATCTATTCAGGAAGAATTAGGTTAAAACCTATGAAGCCTACTACGGACTTTTGTGTTTACGTGTGCAATTATTAATATTCGCTTGCCTCGTCTCGGAGATCACGTTTGGCCGTCGGTCCCAGCTGTAATCTTTGACAGTTGTTATGGCAGGAAGTCAGTGCCCTTAAATATAGAGGCATAAAACTATACCCTTAGGTTGCGCAGATCAGACGCCAGTCGTCATCATCAGCCTTTCACAGTCCACTGCTGGACTAGGCCTCTCCTTTGAAAGGAGGAATTGGCATACTATACCACGCTGGCCAAACGGGTTGGCACAGAGTTTGTATCAAGTTTTCCTTATCTTACAGTGCTGTTCTCTGCATAATATGCTCCTTCTGTCGGCTCTTACGACACCCATGGGATGATATGGGGTGGTAACAATCCGTATTCTTTATCCGTCACCACACGGACCAGACGGCAGTCGCTCAATGGAAAATCAAATTTTGCCAAATCTGTTCAGGCTAGAAAATTACCTCCAAGATGAAGGCCTGATATCTTGGTTGCAACTAGGATAACGCTCTGAAGATGACGAAAACACTTTATAAAGAAAAATAAAAGATGTTTACGTCAACGATTTGAAACTTTCGCCATTAGTATACATTATACAAGTTTATATAGCGGGTCTTACTCGCGATAAATAATATTTATAAGGCATAATTACCTCAGTTTTAGCCAACGTTTCGACTGACTTGCTTCAGCCGTAGTCGTGGCGGGACTGGTGAGCTCAGCGCCGTCCTTGTGTTGTGCGGGTTATGGCACCTACCCTCACTTGAATTTTATTTTTGTTTTTAACCGCACTGTCCCACTGTGTCATAGAGTGCCCACCAAGAACTTAGGGTCCCAAGCCAACCTCACCTGCAAGTGGTGCACCTGCCGATCAATGGACGAGGCTCTGGCAAACAAATATCAAAAAGATATACAATAAGCGGCAATAGGCTCGCCACCTATTACGTGGGATCAAAACACTGGCGAAAAGTGGGCGTTTAATATGCCTCTGCCTACCCCTTCAGGGAAACAGGCGTGAGTCTATGTATGTATGTATGTATGTCGGTACCTCGACAAACTATACTAATGACGTCTACTTACTGTTGAGCTGTATCATTGCGGCGGTGTTTACACTTACTGATGACTGCATTCCAAGTTGTTGATAATCTAAATCCATCCTCCCGGTTGAAATTCTTGTGTTTTTTGATTTCAACCGCTTCATGCACTATCCTGGAGTAATAGTGACGTTCGGTGGACAAGACCTTTGGTTGATGTAGTTCTATCCAGTGGTTTGGTCCAGACTCCAATAAATTTTCAGCTATAGCGGACTTATTTACTTGTCGATTTTTCACAGCTGCGATATGTTCCTTGACCCTTTCCGCAATTGTTCGCTTGGTCTGTCCGATATAGGAACTACCACAACTGCAATCGATCTTGTAGACGCCAGGTGTCTAAAACGGAATGACATCCTTTGGGCTGCGCAGATTGTTTGCTATCTTGGCAAGTGGACTCTATACAGTCTTAATGGAGTATTTCTTGAGTACTGTTCCAACTTTGTCCGTTACTCCTTTTAGGTAAGGCATGAAAGCCGGCACCCTGCTCACCTCAGGTTGCCGGTCCCTCCTCTTCAGACGGTGTACCTCATTCTTGTATCCGTTACGTCTAAGTACCTCCTGAACATGTGAGAGCTCACTGCTTAAGTGTTCAGGGTCACAGAGGTCATACGCCCTGTTCACTAGGGATGTCACAACGGATGCCAAGTGTCGCGGGTGATGATGCGAAAACGCGTTGAGAAACCTGTCAGTGTGTGTTTGTTTTCTGTATACAGTGTGTCCCAGGGTACCATTGTCTTTAACTGTCACTTTTATGTCAAGAAAGGATAACGATCCATCCACCTCCATTTCAAATGTAAATCTGATGTTCGGATGTATGGAGTTTAATCTGTTTGCAAATTGTTCTACGTTTTGCTTATTGCCCTTCATTAAACAGAATACATCATCGACGTAACTTTTCCATAGCTTCACATTAGATGCCTGCATATCTATGGATTCTTCGAAGTACTCCATCCAGATATTGGCCATTACCGGTGCTACTGAGCTACCCATGACCGCGGCTGAAGCAAGTCAGTCGAAACGTTGGCAAAAACCGACATATTTATGCCTTATATATATTATTTATCACGAGTAAGACTAGCTATATAACCTTGTATAATGTTTACGTCATCCAATAAAATTCAATAATGATAAATACAATACAAAATAAAATGACGACATTTAATATATCCCAGTATATTCCCTCTTACTCACCAACAACCACCATTTCCGCCGCCTTAATGTCTGTATGAAAGAGCGGCGCGTCCGCCGATACTTCACACTGGTATTCGCCAGTTAACGTTCTGTCTACTTCTGTTAGCACCACGCGGTTCTGGTCTGAAGCTGCTACCTGCAACAATAGAGATATTATATAATGCATGTATGAAGAAGCGATAGCCTAGTGGAGAGACTGATAGACTTTTGTGCAGAGGGTCCCGGGTACAAATCGCACCAATAACTTCTAGGAGGTTGTTAATTATCACGTGCTTTATGTTGAAGGAAGAAAACCTGCATATTCGAGAGATTTTCATAATGATTTTGAAAGACATATGAAGTCCACAAACCGCACTTGGCCAGCGTGGTGGACCAAGGCCTTACCCAGCTCATAGTGAGTATGTTGCCGTGCCCAGCCGTACGACGGTATATATACAGGGCTGATGAAGATGATGATAATACAGTGCTTCTAGTTTTTATTTTTATAAGGTAACTAATTCGACTGGAATAACATATGTATGTTACTATTCGCATAGCTTAGCTTACAAATGTCATATATTAAAGGCTCAAGTCGATATACTTAAAAACTAGAGCCAAGAAACTAAGTCATAACTATAATTTTAGCCCGCCATTAAATTGCTACAGCGTAGCGGTACGTCGTAGCAAGTGCCTACTTCACTGTCGTAGCACTGCGATGCATAATGTACTAAACACCGCTACGTACTAAGCTCTCATTATCATAATTGATAACATTTATAGACGTATAAATGTAATCAATTATGCTGTTAAATACGTGCATTATGTAAGTGAAATCTGCTTAAACTCCGTATAATATACATAACAGTGAGAGAGAAGAGAAACAGAGAGAGAGAGAGAGAGATATAATGGATGTCATAGTTTTGCATCTACGCTTTCGGCTTATGGTGAAACCTCATTCATTTTTACTATATTTTTGCCAGATCTTAGGGTTTAATCACAAAACTTGTTCGTGGCAACCAAAATAACCATTTATTTATAAAATAAGCAGCAAATCAAATCTTTTAGCAAACACGTAAAACATTTCAATTTCCGCTGTCGAGAGTCGTGTTTGAGTAAGTCTTTATAAAATAAAAGTATCGATAAGTATTCTAACATCCAGTCTAACCTATAAGTATTCTTAAGATGCTTTTACACTGGCCAACCGTCCGAAATAGGGAAAGCGAGAATTGAAATGTTCACTGCAATATTTTTATCTTTTTACCATCTTTGGTGTAAAAGACGGAAGATTGATGTACGAGCCGAAAATTTTATAAATTTGTACAATATTGAACTTTGTGACATAGCTAAACTTAGTCCAAAGTGCTCTTCGCGTAAATTATATATCTAATACCGCCTCGTAAATCACACTATCTATTCCTGAAAACCGAAAAACTTTTGACACTGTTTTTTTTTTTGAGTTTATTAAAAAAATACTAATATTCTTCTGTATAGATGGACAGGAGTCCATCTATACAGAAGAATATTAGTATTTTTTTATTTGAAGAAGGCGCATTTTATAATCAGTATAGAAATAACATATCGATAAGTATTGTGACATCTAGTCTAAGGCCTTGAAATACTCATAAGGTACTTTTACAGTGGCTACCCTTGGAGGAGAGGCCAACCGGGAATTGATTTTTTTCACTGCAACATTTTTACCCACGCCACGATTTTCTTTAGTGCGAGCCAAGAATAGATTTTGTGTGCAAAATTGAACTTTATTACCGATGAGATAGGCTATTGATTACAATGTAAACAAGCATTTTTGTATCAAAGGGTCAGAATAATTTGAATTCAAAATCGTACAATCCTATCCCAGAATATATATATATATATATATATATATATATATATATATATATATATATATATATATATATATATATATATATATATATATATATATATATATATATATATATATATATTTATTATTTATAGTCTCACGCCTGTATCTCAGAAGGGGTAGGCAGATACTAGTGACATATATATATATATATATCTGTCACTGGTTTAAAAGCAACCTTAGATATTTTAAGGCAGATAAATATTTGTACAATATCTGATTCTTTATTAGTTTCGATACGTATTTCAAAAGCAGCGCACTTACTAAAAGTATATCCAAGCGGACAAAAGTAACGCTACTGTTATTCTTCATGTGGTAAGGGGAGATGTAGTTATCAGTTACAAGATGGCACTCTCGATTTTGTAATTTACATACATACATAGACTCACGCCTGTTTCCCCGAAGGGGTAGGCAGAGGCATATTAAACGCCCACTTTTCGCCAGTGTTTTGATCCCACGTAATAGGTGGCGAGCCTATTGCCGCTTATTGGGACATTTTGTTTGCCAGAGCCTCGTCCGTTGATCGGCAGGTGCACCACTTGCAGGTGAGGTTGGCTTGGGACCCTAAGTTCTTGGTGGGAACCCTATGCACCCTATTTCGTAATTTGTAAGATACTAAACTTTTTCTTAGTTAAGAAGTTATGTAAGTAAGGAAGGAAGCAACTGTTTTCCTAGAATAACTTAAAATAGTCACTAGTTCCACCCTAATTTAGCAGTGACCATTGATGAAAACGAGTTTTGACACTCGTGAAGTCCCGGGAGAAGTTAAACTGTATTAGAACCCGCAATGAACTTAATCAGAAGTATATGGAGTTGGAAAATAAATAATCCAATTCCCTCCTAAATAAAGTGATTTTTTCTAGAATCTGTTGATCTTAGATAGTAAAATTTCCTTTTTCCTATTTTTCTTGCTATGGCTCTATAACAAAAATATCATCATCATCATGTCAGCCTAGAGACGTCCACTATAGGACATAGGCCTCCCCCGAGGTTCTCCCACGGACCGATCTTTATTCGAGAGAAAATATAATTCTCTTAAAAACAACTTTTACTTACATCAACTTTAATCTCAGCTACAGGGAAGACCTTCGTTGCAGGAGATTCTTTCGGCACAAACCGATAGAACTCGATCATGTTTCTGTACCATCTAATGCTGTAGAGTTGCGCCCCTTCCAGCTCATATGTACACATCAGCTCTGCGTCGTGGCCCGTCAGCACCGCTTTTGGGACGTGGATTTGCAGGAATTTTAGGGTATTCACTGTACCTGGGAACAAAAAGAAAATAATGTTCAAATGTAGATTTACTTGCTTATCTGAATTATCAGTGGCTGTGCAAAAAAATTAAAAGAGCATTAAGAAAATTGATTGAAAGGCAATGGCTTTTTGCTTTTTTGATTGCTTAATACAGAAATTGATGGCAGAAATTGGCCGAAGAAGAAAAAGAAAAGCACAAGAAATGTTCTATTTCTGATTTAAGTCAAAGGTGCAAGTATCAAAACAATTAAATATCGGTGATTGTTGATAACAAACCCCAAACGTATTTGTTCGAATTGGAATACATATAAACATATTATGCGCCTAGTACACCACCGCAAGAAAAAAGTCTTTATAATATTGAACCTTATTACAAAGAATTCGTCGTAAAAGACAATAAATTCAAAGGCTGGATTTCCGTTTGTAATCAAAGAAAAAGAAACTTTAAAGCTTTTATTTCTATGAATTTGTATAAATAAAAAAACTATTATCTCATTAACTTAGCTTTAAACCTACTCAAGTACAAGTCAATCATTCAAATGAGGATATCACTAAGTTACTTTTTTTATTTACCAGAATATCCCAAAAGAGAATTTAAAACGAATATAGAAATGTATGAAGAATAAAAGGCATTTCTAGTTAGTAATAAACTGAGTCGTACTAGGCAATATATATCTAATAAATAAAATTCTCGTGTCACAGTTTTCGTTCCCATACTCCTCCGAAACGGCTTGACCGATTTTGATGAAATTTTTTGTGCTTATCCGGTATCTATGAGAATCGGCCAACATCTATTTTTCAAAAAAAAAAAAATTTTGCAAAACAACGTTTGCCGGGTCAGCTAGTATTATATATATTATCACTTCTCATTGTCACTTCTCACTACGTAGGTATAAAAGTTAATAACTTAGCGTGGAAAGGAAGTTTGATAAAAATGTCTCTATATTTTTCTTTAGTCTTTGGGAACCGTGAAAATGAAATGTGTGACGAATCGGTTGGCCTTTGAAATATTATAACTTGTTTCCATAGATATGAGAATTAGTCAGATAGAGCGCATTCGTCCAACTAAGCGTGGCACGTTGACAGCTATGTGTGCGTGACCTTTGGCGACTGGCACTGTACGGACACGCGCGTCTATGTGTGTGAAAAGTTGCCAGATTATGAATAATCTCCCAGTATTTTGCATATAGTTATGTAATATTCTTATATTCATTTGCGGTTTTGAAGAATTTACCATGGATTTAATTAATGCTTTTATAAATACATTTCTTAAATGTAGGTACCGAATTAAGTTTTAACTACTTCGTAAATCTGTATATATAAAATCCTTGCGTTACTGACTGACTGACAGACAAGCTACAGCCGAAACTACTCGGCGCATGAAGCTGAAATTTAGCATGTATGTTTCTTGGGAACCGTAGGGGTGCACCAAGACGGGATTTCTCGAAATTCCCACGGGATCGGGCAAAACGAGAAATAAGAAAATATGTGCGTGCGAAGCCGCTGGCGTCGATTAGTTGAGAAATAAATAGTATGTATGTACACACGGCACCAAGTCAAGCTAAACAGTTGCTGTACGATTTTGATACTTATTCCCTACGCCATAAGTATGTATGTACACACGGCGCCAAGTCAAGCTAAACAGTTGCTGTACGATTTTGATACTTATTCCCTACGCCATAAGTATGTATGTACACACGGCACCAAGTCAAGCTAAACAGTTGCTGTACGATTTTGATACTTATTCCCTACGCCATAAGTATGTATGGACACACGGCGCCAAGTCAAGCTAAACAGTTGCTGTACGATTTTGATACTTATTCCCTACGCCATAAGTATGTATGTACACACGGCACCAAGTCAAGCTAAACAGTTGCTGTACGATTTTGATACTTATTCCCTACGCCATAAGTATGTATGGACACACGGCGCCAAGTCAAGCTAAACAGTTGCTGTACGATTTTGATACTTATTCCCTACGCCATAAGTATGTATGTACACACGGCACCAAGTCAAGCTAAACAGTTGCTGTACGATTTTGATACTTATTCCTTACGCCATAAGTATGTATGTACACACGGCGCCAAGTTAAGCTAAACAGTTGCTGTACGATTTTGATACTTATTCCCTACGCCATAAGTATGTATGTACACACGGCGCCAAGTCAAGCTAAACAGTTGCTGTACGATTATGATACTTATTCTTTACGCCATAAGAACGGTGCAAAGGACAAAGTGTATAAGCTTGACGAGTAGCAGGGTGTACACGAATATTAGGATATCGTTTGGGGATCGAACTCAAAACAATATAATGTAAGGTATATACTAATGGAAATTGAAATTCTATTACTATATTTATGAGAAAGAAGATATATCTACAATATACTTTTATAATACGGTAATGTATTTTTCATTAACATGACAATCATTATCACATAATCAATTGACATGTGCATTTTCCCTAATTCAGGCAGAACGGCGTCGACAAAAACTGGCAACACTTACATATTTCTAGCACAAATACGAATTTTATCGAAATTAAATTAGGAAACAGTCAAATTATCAATAGTTACCTGTGAAAAGATATTCCATTTTCCTGTTTTTGTTTTTAGGAACAACTTTTACAGTGTTTAAGAACACAAGACGGCATTTTGAGAATTTAAAAGTTGAAGTGATCGTGACGCGTGAACTGTACGATGCTTCGTAGCGCACTGAGACGAGTTTGTATTCGCTTTTCAATTTTGTATTTGCTTTAGTGGCCGCACGCAACTGTGCCGCGCGTTCCATCTGACTAAATAATTCTCATATCTGTGCTTGTTTCATAAAAGCGTAGGTGTATTAGATTTTAAGTACGTTTTGATGTTGCTAGGTTCTAATTCAATAATCATAAATTATTAATTGAAAATTATTTATTGAAAGTTTATTAAAAAATTTCAAGTACCATCCATCCACAAACAAAGCCGCGGATATTCTTTAATATAAGATAAACCCACAAAATATAATTTTAATTTTTTTTGTCGTTCTGATCTCAATATCTTTTATCTCTTTCTCTCTATCTCTTTTTTATTTATTTGGATTTTATCTATTTTATATTTGGTTTTATCCAGTAAGAAAGCTGTCTTCAAATTAACCTAACAAAGAACATATTATAGCACTCCGTCAATCTCAAGGCAAGTCTAATTAGCATCTGAGACTTCGTTCTTGGGCCGCCAAACAAAAGCGTAAGCAAGCTTTGCGCTTAGTTTGGCATAGTCGTCCACTATTGCTTCTTGTAAGGCAATACAAACATAACCCCGATACAGAACGTGACTCATATTAAATGACCATGTAACCACGTTTTGTACCACGTAAATGGCTATGTTATTGACTATAGCAATTCTTGAGTAACATACTCAAGAATTGCTACTTATTTAATAATTTTGTAAGCTGCTTGACCTACCTACGTATATAAATCAATAAATTAAAAAATATGTTAAGATTTTTAGCTCAATGTATTATGTCATAGCATTGATCAACCAGTCCATCCACTTGTTTATTAATCAGCATATATCAAAATTCTTGCATTACTCACTGACTTAGACAAGCTACATCTAGGTCTATTAGGCGCAAAAAGCTGTTTGACTTGTATTTTCTTGGTGATAGTAGCGGTATACTACGAAGGGCTTTTCCGAATTTCTAGCGGGTTCAGGTAAAACGGGTAAATTAAAAATAATGTACGGACGTAGCCGCAGGCATCCTCTAGTTCTATTATTTTATAATATACAGGCATGTTCATAAAATGAACCGCACCGATAAATTCTTCAAACACTCTTCACCTAAAGCCTCTTTAATAATTTAAAATGCTACCTAGTACCAGGAGACTAGCCGTTCAAGGAGTTGCGTCATAAGATTTTATGATAGCGATGTTGCAGTACATTTTTACCTTGGACACCTTGAAGGTGACTCGAGTAAACACTGACTTTATGACGGCTCGTTAGAAGTTCGGTTGTAATCTTAAACGACGTCCCCGCTGTTTTCGTGGCTTTTTGCTTCCTAAATCTACCAATTAATACTTTTGCAACTTATTATTGCCACGTCTGGTCACGTTCTTATTTAGCATTCGAATAAAGCCACTGTATTTTCTTTTTGAGAAAAATACAGCACTGCCATTAGATTCTGGTTTTAACTTATCCTTTTTCTTGAATGGTGTTAACACTATGCCACCATTTGAGTAGCTTAAATATAACGTATTATAATGTGTATGATATGGACAGAATATGTTGTTGTATACCTAGATTTTCATGAGATTTGCTGCAACTCAAATGTTAAATAAACTGCAAAGCAGGGAAATCCAATGAAGAAACAAATTGACCGCCACGACGAAAACATTGAAATTCACGGCGTTCAATTAATTTGAACGCCCTGAATTTCAATGTCTTTGTCGCTAGCTTAATTTTCGTTTTACTCGAAGTATACTTTGACTCTTAGAACGGCTTACGCTGCCATACAAATCTGTGACAGGAGCCTGGGAGCGTCTGTGCCCTTAAATATTCTGACACTGCTCTAAACAATAATGAATGAATATTCTCGGATAATGATGCTGTACGTACACACGGTGACTTGCCAAGCTTGACACTTTGACTTTTGTACCGTTCTTATGACGTAGGAAATAAGTATTGATATCATATTCCAAATGGCTTGGCTTGGCTTGACGCTGTGTCGAAAAGTCATTAGTGCGCCCTGTGCATTTAACCCGAAACCCTCTAAGTAGCAATATGTTGAATGTTAATATCCCTATTATGTCATACAAACATCATGAGTATCAAATTTCTTAAAAGAAAGAAAATATGCAGTACTTACATATTGAATATTTGAATAGAAAAGGCACTCAGTCATAAAAAAGTCAACGTCGAATAGCTTACAAATAATTTCTGGGCATGAAATTTACGTCAGCTTTATAATTTTAACTGTGGTGCGTATACAGAAAAGAAAATTCATCTTGACTCGTAATAAATATTTACTTCTGTTAACGAGTACACTACGGACGACGAATCATGGCGGGTCTGAAGCTAGCCTTTGCGAATTATCGCGCATGTATACTCGTGTAGAAAACTGTTATCGCCTGACTTTATATAATTTTGAAATTAAATTTACGGATTTTATCACGTTATATTGGTTTCACTGGTTATTACATAACACAATTTATATACAAGTAGTATTATTTTATGATGAATGCACCTCACCTGACAATAGTGGCAGATATTTTAACCGGAACATACACAATATTAAACTAAGGTATACGAACAGTACTGGATATGATGGTGTATCAACTAGGATACTGAAAATCGTGTCTTATAAAATAATCCATGAGCCACATAATTTTCGGTTTTATGCAGGGAGTAGTTCCCACAGAATTAAAAAGGACTATAATAAAACGGCTCTTTAAGAAACATGATAAACATAGTATGACTCGTTACAGACCTATAGCATTGATTCCAGTCATATCAAAAATACTTTAGAAGGTTATCCATAAGCCTGTTGAACAATCGGAAACAAAAGAAATATAACTGAATGCTGAAGTATTTTTTTTTTAAATTGCATTGACAAACATAGATCGAACGGATTTTTGTTTAGGTAGACACATCTTTTAAGCCGCAATTAAGAATGCGCGCGTATTGCATTCCAAATAAGTAGGTATTTGGAACATGGCAAGCATGGTGTGCACCCATGGATAAGTATCCATGGGTGCATAAGACCTCTATAAATCATTATCTAAAGATATATTTTTATATATTTGCATTATGAATAATAAAAGGTTTATGACTAAAATTATAGAGGATTTAATTTGCAACAAAAATCTCGTTCATATATTCTTTTTGCGGCTAATAGTTTACCAGATAATCAAGAAAAACCATCTGCATCTGCACTTTTTCCAAGATGGCGGCCGAGAGAAAAGAGATACATCCCCACAAATTTGAATCAAGCTTTACAATCTGCAAGCATCGTCTGACAAATGCAACCCCAAATGTAACTTTTCAATGGACTATAAATACTTTTGTCATCGTCTGTACTCAAGAACGAGATAGTAAAACGAATACTAAGGTGTGACAAAGACACATTACATAGCACCGAAAACTTCAAAAGTAAAAAAATATTTTTAAATAAAAAAGAACCGACTTCAAAAACACTAAGGAACTAAAAAACAAAAAATTATTGGTTTAGGAGCAACAATTTTTGGAGTCGGTGCCAAGCCAAGTATTTCTGATCTGACTATAAAACCATTACACATTTTTATATAACTTTGGTTGTTGATAGAATAGGTAGTTTGTAATTTAGTAACTTTTTGCGTAAGGGCTTGGCACCGACTCCAAAAATTGATGCTCCTAAACCAATAATTTTTTGTTTCTTAATTCCTTAGTGTTTTTGAAGTCGGTTCTTTTTTATTTAAAAATAATTTTTATTTTTTGCTTTTTAGTGGTATACTAATAAAAACTAGTAATAATAGGTGGTAAGTAGGTACATAGGATTGTGTAGGTGGTATATGATGGGGAGGCCTTCCTTACGTGCCTCAATTCTGAAATGTAGACCTGTACCTTTCTGGCAATTCCAAATATTTCTTTGTTTTAAAGAAAAAACGATCATCGAAAAAGATCCCATGGCCACCTTCCTGCTCCATCATCAGAGTTTGATAAACATTCAGCACTAAAGTCCGTCATCAGACCCTGCAAAACATCCAGTACCAAAGTCCATGTAAAGACGAATCAAACGACCCTACACTCGATGAGATTGGGTTATTGTATCACAAAGATCTCATGGTTACCTTCCAAATTTATCATCAGACCATGGAAATCATCCAGCATCAAAGTCTATGTAAAGACGAATCAAACGAGCCCAAACTCAATGGGATTGCGTCTTTCAGCCGTTTGCAGAAAGCTTCAAATTAATTCTTTATTACTTAAAGGGAGATTATCGCTAATGTGTGTCATAATTTAATGGCGTTGCACAAACACATTTTACGCTTGATTAAACATCATTTAACTAATGAAGAACTAATGCCTACAAGTGAACGAAAAGGGTGAACATTAGTTATATGCACAATAATCTATGAAATGTACTATGAGTAAAAATTTCATTTAACAAAACGTAATGGTCACATATATCAAAGAGGTGTAATTCTAAATATACATATTTAGTAAATCTGTGGTCAAGTCTATCAAAACCATCAAAACATTTGTCAAAAATTGACATGTTTATGTTATTGTTGTATTGAATAATTTTTACGATTTTAATTAAAATTGTTACGTTTTGAGCTGAAAAGCCGAGAAAATTCATACAAAGAGGGAGCCTGGCGCTTATTGGCCATATAATGTAGTTAATACCATTCATGAATGATGATTTTCTATAACCTGAATACATACGCTACTATTGTATTTTGTATTAACATAAAATCAAATATGAAAATGCCCAGTTATTTCATTTATGTGGAAGTCACAAAATGAGAGAAGAAAAGAAGGAAATAAGCTGTTATACTATTCAAGACATATTGGTTAAATTTCATACGATAAAGAAATATTTTTATATATTTTGTTTGTAATGTGTTTTGTTGTGATAATTCAATGAGATAGAATAAAGACAATTATTTTTACACTTATGGCGAAGTATCTCTTCTTGCACTGGTATCTATAGCTTGGATGATGACCTCCTCTGCTAATAGGTAATAATGTTAACATGAGTACAATCCAAAGCGCCTACGACACGTGGAAATCCATCAATTTCTAGCTGCAACTCGCCGTAGATCTTAAATGTAGACGTAGAACTTTCCTGTTTGGCAATTTAATACATTTTGAGCTTAATTTTGCTAGAGCTTGAGAACTCTTTGCACTAATCTACACACTGGATTTGTTTATTTGATAATCACCCAAGACCTGTTCAGTTGATAAGCTCCTGTGGCAAAAACCCTCAAACAAATTAAAAACTGTGTCTGACCATCAACATAATTATTTATTTCTTTGAGACATGGGTTCCTTTTTTTATAGTAATAGGCGGCAAACAAGCAGACGGATTACCTGATGGTAAGCAATTACCACCGCCCATGGACACAACCAACACCACAGGAGTCACAAGTCCGTTGCCACCCCTTAGGGTTGGGAAAAGGTATAGGATAAGGAGTGGGATAGGGGAGAAGGAATAGGGGCTAGGGCCTCCGGCACTCTCACTCACTGAACGAAACGCAACAGTTTAGGTACTGTTACTTTACGTCCATTTTCAGTGAGAGGGTAGTACTTCCCCGGTCGAGCCGGCCTCTTCATGCTGAAATCAGCAAAGCTCTACCACCTAAAGCCTTTTAAAACCACCTAAAACCTCCTTATCTACAATGTTTCGTATTTGGTCATCTGCTTCTATGGGTACCCTGTATGTAATACGTAACTCTCCGCCGTCATGCCTTGAAAATATATTCGCCTTGCCGGAATTTGACCGCGAGGAAAATCTTCTTCGGGATCAGACAAAGATGAAAGACTAGTTAAGACATAACTTAGGTATTCGTTGTAAACCACTTCAATACCGTAAAACACTACAATGCATTGAAATATATTATTTAATAGAGCTATATTTGGCAACAAACACTTCAATGTACAATAAGATATTATGGAACAGAGATAAATTCAACACTAATAGAGCTTTAATACCTCACTGAGCTCACATTAGATTTTAAAATTCACATCTGTCATATTTAAAATTCTCACGTGTCAATTCACGCTAATGTCTGTTTGTGCAACGTAAAACGCGCTTTAATAAAGGTTTTGACTCTTCTTAAATTAAATTTAATAAAGGATTAAATTTTACAAGAATTTGGCTTTGTGCAACGACTTAATAATAGATTAGGGTTTAATCTCGTTTTAAAATTTTAAATATCGTTTCTGCAACCGGCTGTATGTATAACAAAAATCCCATGGCCACCTTTCTGCTCCATCATCAGACCCTGCAAAACATCCAGTACCAAAGTCCTTGTAAAGACGAATCAAACGACCCTAAACTCGATGAGATTGGGTTATTGTATCACAAAGATCTCATGGATACCTTCTAACTCTATCATTAGACCATGGAAATCATCCAGCATCAAAGTCTTTGTAAAGACTACTCAAACGAGCCCAAAGTCGACGGCATTGGGTTGTTATCGTCAAATCGCTTCAAGTGTGCTTATAATATCGCCGACCGCGCTCTAAGGCGGACGTGTAACGCGCAAATATATTTAATTTTATTGTTTAGCGCGGCGCAAGCCGACGCTCGCAATTTTTATCACCATGAGTGACAAACTTGTGGCGAACGAGCTGCTGGCGTTCCTGCAGCAGAAGCTGGATGTCATGGACGAGGTGTCGGCTATCCAGATCTGTTCCAGCAACTTCAGCGAGGAGGACATAGCGGCTGCCAAGCTGCTTCTGTACAGGTCGCTAAACAAATGCGACCAGATGGTGTCCCGCAGACGTGACGGGACAAAGAAAAGTTTGCAGGACATTATCACGCTGCTGAAAGAGACCGATCCTGACGACGTGCCGACGTTTGTGGCGAGGGACTTGAACAAGTTGCCTCCCGTCACTTTCGACCACGTCGATGTCACAAGCCTGTTGAAGGACATTGTGTTTCTGAAGGCAAGTTTAGCGGATGTACATAAGAAGCTACAGGCATCCCAAGACACCGTTGCACTCTTGCGCACGGAGGTGGACGACCTACACAAGGTTGTCAATATAACTGGGTCACCGGCGCGTAGTAACGTCAACACGCGCCGAGGTGCATGCGTCGACACATCGGTCGCAAGTTTCGCGTCAGCAGTTTTGTCGCCGCGGAATGTTGTGACTGCTGAGTGCGCTACACAAGCGCCCCGCAGCCCTGCCCCCGACCCCGCGGCGCCTCCATGTATCGCCGCGCGACCTAAGCAAATAGAGGCTCAGCAGTTAACTGCGAGCACCCCCGTTGCTTCCACGCTGAAGTCCATGCCGGAGACGGCAACGAAACGCGACGAGGACGCAGATGATGGTTTTATGACGGTGCAGAGGAGGAAGCGTCATCAGAAAACCAACAAGAACTGCTGCGGTACGGCTCCTGTGCAGTCTGGTGCAAATGTACGCGCTGCCGCACCGAACACACCCGTCTATGTCTCTCGCCTGCACTACACCACTAAGGCGGAGGACATCGCGGAGTACGTGCGCCAGAAGTCGAAGTACATGCCGAGAGTGCAGCTGTTGGAGTCGCGACGCAACGTCAACTTTAAGGCGTTTGTGGTGCGGGTCCCGACGTGCTATCTGCATGTTATTATGAAGGAGGACTTTTGGCCGAAGGGTGTGGTGTTCCGTCGCTTCCGCGGACAAGTGCCACACGAACGCACAACTACAACGTGCAAGTGAAGCAATACTAACATAGTTTATAAGTATATTTATACTAACAACCACTGTATGTATGTTAGACTCTAAGGTATTTATCTATGCGTCTATGCCACGCGAAATAAAATGATTTATTATTATTATTATAAAATTTGAAGAGTTTCTTCGATATTGTCAGGATTCCATATTCAAGTCCTGACCTGATGATCATGGGACCAACTAGGAGGTATACTCTTTCAATCAAAACAAGAATTTTCGAAATCGGTCCAGGCGTCTTAGAGAAATCGGGGAACATACATAAAAAAAAAGATTCCGACGAATTGAGAACCTCCTCCTTTTTTTGAAGTCGGTTAAAAAAGGGATGTCCAATGTACGTGTTTGACGCTCAATTCAATCGATTTTTATTGATATCGATTAAAATTAAATAGAAAAAATATACGTGTATTCAATTACATGTAAAGGTTTTAAATGTTTTTCATTTATGTCATCCTTAATAGATAACTGATATAAGTAAATCTGGTATTTAAACCGAGAAAATAATTAAATTTTATTCGATTTGGTTTTTTTTACTAAAAACAAAATCTCTCTATATTGCTTGGTTTAATAAATCTATTTCATTTTATATGTTGTAGTACTTTTATTATTATAACAAAAATAAATGAATTTAAAATCTAATAAATGAAGTTATATAAAACTAATGGATTAAAATTTTTGATTGAATAAAGTATTAATTTGTATTTACATAACGTGCATCACAGGCCTAGACTACCGCCCCGCGCACCCCGCTTCTTGCCACCGCGTAGTTCCAAAAAAGGATTACTGCGCCGCCTTCTGCGCGAACTTCAGACTCGCCATCGTAAAACAGCTGTACTGTATAATACAAATAAGGCTATGCAGCCTTATTTGTATTACTCGTTAACATGCGAGTAAAAAGTAAATTAAAAGGGTAATTGGGTCAAGTAAATTAATTCATCACCATCGTGTAAGCTTTTTCAATTCACTGCTGGACAACATTTTTCTCTATTTTGATTCATAAAAGCATTATCAGTCAGTATCTTAATATTTTGCGATACTGACTAACTGACAGACAAGCTACAGCCAATAATATTAAGCCTAAGAAGCTCAAGTTTTACTTGTATGTTCTTTGGGGACCGTAGGGGTGCTCTATGAAGGTACCTATTTCCTGAAATTCCACGGTATTGGGCAGAATTGGTTAAAACATACCACATGTCATGAGCTGCGGGCATCCTATAGTTATTTATATAAGCTCTGCTTATTTTGGGACTAAATGCCACTGTGTGTACATATGTACATATATGTGGTAAATATATTTTCCACAGCACAACGTTGTAATAATCTCATAATAACTAGTACTAAATCAGACTACAAACGTGTATGTACAAAGCGTCCTATCTCATAAAACATCTCAACAAACGGTTAGACTCGGGCTCATAAACACGACGTTTGGTTGTCTGTGAATTTCGGCCGCAATATATTTCAATTTGCCGAAGAAAATGTGTTCATACTGTACTTCATATAGATTAGGTTTGAGGAAGAAAATTGTACTGTGGTATTGTTGGTGTTTTTCGAAGTGTTAAGACTTCCTGATTTGCTTGAATGGATCGCTTCGATAGGGGTACTCTTCTCGTAGAGAATAGTGGCAATCTAAAGGTTTCTTTCCACGGCGCGGTTTCTGCACGATTTTACCACCAGAGAGACAGCTTCTTAAGAGCTTGTAAATTTGTTACCTATTTTGGTAGGGTTGTCACAATAGGTTAAGACAAATCGCATGTTCGGTATACGACAGATTCTGGATTGGACAGATTCGTGATTTGGCAGATTCCCCACTCGACATATTCGTGGATTGGACAGATTCTTGGACTCGACGGATTCGCTATACGGTAGAAGTACAGTTGTAAATAAAATAGCGAGTGGAACCAACAAAGGTATATTTTTACAGTAAAAAATTTCAGGTGCATACCTGAAACTTTTAAAAGCACGGAATAAAAATATACATTTGTCACCAAGGACACGACGTGACGACGTGATTTATTTGGCATTCCCAACGATACCACTAATAGTGTTGAATATTTTCTGGTAATATGATCTATTTTGCTAATAAACATAGGAATCTCCTTTAGCTATTATGTGCCACTAGTTTTACCGCGGGGATAGGTACCTAAAATAAGTTTAAAAAGAAATTGTGTAAGACAAATGAACGTCTACAAAACAAATGACTATGAAATGATCAACCATCGATAGGGCTTACAAAAAATAGGTGCATGCGATTTTCGACCTTATTGACAATTCATGATAGACTTTTTTTTGTATTTTCTTGCTTTCTGACATTGATACGTTAGTAAAATTATAAATTCTGAGTTACGTCAATAATGTCGAAAATCGCATGCACCTGTTTTTTGTAATCCCTATCGACGGCTGATCACTTTCTTATAGTCATTGGTTTTGTAAACATTCATTGCTTTTACACAATTTCACAACTAATGAGTTCATGAGGATCCTCTGGGGGATTGGGCTAGGAGATCCTGGTGGACAACATGCAAACATGTTAAGTATTTCGTTGCCAACATTGACAATATTTATTTCAAAATCGAAATATTCGCGAAATATTTGCTCGAGCAATTCAACAAATGCGACAAAATTATCAGGAGGTATACCTAATTTTAAAAAACCCAATTGCACGTTACCATCGTTAAAATCTTTATAATGACTGAATTATTTCATCTAGTATTATTCATACACACAGTACAAAAAACAACCATTATTAATAATAAAACACCACGTTTTTACATTAAAATATTAAAACTTGCAACGTACAAAACAAACAACGTGCGTCGTAATAACCCTAAGATTGTCAACTGCTTGTGCCTACGTAAACCGGTTTTTTCCAGTCTCGCCGCGTACACGACAAGCTGCCAGTGGTCACGCACACACAAGCCGCGTGCTTGTAGTAGTGCAACCGATTCGCGCTGTTGTATGAAGCTGTGTCTCTGTTCCATTTATCTACTCATGTGATTTTACCTCGTAGTTCTGTAAGCTCACCACGCCATAAAAAGTACTCGACCAAAATACATTTTATACAAGGCAAGGCATCAAAATTGAGTAAGGTTAGGTAGAGCTCACATTATTTTATACCTTCATTTTGTTGCTATCTAATTATAACATATTATGTTATACTGCCTTTCTTCATAGTGACAGGAAAAGTAGAAGGAAAGAGACCTAGAAGAAGTACCAAGGAATGATTAGACCAGATATCTGAGCACCTGGTGATACCGATAAGTGCTGCTCTACATCAGGATCGCAATTAATGGAGTCTATTAGTTGCCAGAGTAAGAAAGAATCACGAACAACGGGAAATTATTGAAGGGAGAATTTTAATAGAAAAGCGGTGTCAATAAGCTTTCTTCTTCTTCTATTTCGTGTGAGTACGTGACTAAGGTAATCTCTTTCTTTCTGCAATCACCTAGTCACTGAATGCATGTCAATGCAGGCACGTGGAGAGGATGGATGACAAAAGACTGACCAAGCAGATATATAAGGCAAGTGTGGAAGGGACAGGACGAAGGGGAAGACCTAGGCGGACGTTCTCTGACCAGACTGGAGACATCCTAAAAACAGGGCAGGTTAAAAGTAGCCTGAACAGAAGAGCATGCATGAGGAATCTGATGGGAGTTAATGAAGCAAGAGAGATATGTCAGGATCGTTGCAAATGGCGTTCCGTAGTCTCTGCCTACCCCTCCGGGAAACAGGCGTGAGTCTATGTATGTATGTATGCAGCCGCTTAGTGTAAAAGCTAATATTTTGTTTAATTTGATTAGACTAGAGAGCAAAACCCAAGCTCCAAGGCCAAACTTGCAACGCAAACGAGATAACAATAGAACGATGAGTATCAAACATACATACATAGTCTCACGCCTATATCCCCAAAGAGGTAGGTAGAGGTATATTGCTACTCCCACTTTTCGCCAGATTTATTTTAGTCCCACGTAATAGGAGGTGAGCCTATTGCCGTACCGGGCACATTACCAGACTCCGAGCTGCTACTGAGAATGTTCTTACGGAAAAACCCAATACCACTTTGCCCGACCCGGGGATCGAACCCAAGACCTCCCAATCCCACGCGCACATTTATGCCGCGAGACCAACGAGGTCCATACATCCATCCTCACAAAAAATTATGTTAAGATATTAAGTATAGCAACACGTCTTCTTAATACAAAATTGTTTTCAAATGCCCACATCGGAAACAACAACGTTTGTTCGATAAAATAAAATGAATTCATTTTAATCAATTCATGCTCAGTTGAACTTACAGACATACATCAATTTAAATCAGCGGGCCCTCAAACAACTCAACAACCAGTTAAATGGCGCGGAATTATACATTCAGATATTTAGGGTAACTTCCAATTTATTGCTTTATTCTGGAGGTTTCCCTAATGCTCCCAGTATAATGTATAGGTACATTTTATACATAATTATACGCGAACAGCCTTGTATCTGCAATATGTTAACCCCAGAATTATAATATGTACATGTATTTGGAAGGAACTTTCAATTTATTAGTTACCAACCAAGTTGTTCTGGAGTAGAGAATCGTATAGATAATAATTCGTATAGAATATTATAATTATACATGTTTTGGGGTTATTTAAACCTAAGGATGATTCTAATAATATTACACCTCTGCCTACCCCTTCGGGTATACAGGCGTGAGTCTATAAAAAATAAAAATAAAAGTATGACTCTAAATATCTGTACTATGTTGTGGAACTTAGTGGAAACTTAAGAAAGTTGAATTTTCTTCTCGAAAGTGTTCTTGAAGACTTTATTTCTTGAATTAGGATTAGTCTTAAGCTGATTTTCCACCAGAGTGGCGAGACGAGGCGAGGCGAGGAGAGAATTGAAATTTGTATGGCAAATTTTCAATTCTCTCCCAGCGCATCTTTGGTGGAAACAGTGTGGAATGGCGAGAACATGCGAGGCGTGAATTGAAACATTTGTTTGTGTAAAAATGAACCGTATTGCTTCCGACATAGAGTATAATTAACTTTGCAACCGAAACACGCTTCTCGCGATAGAAATTGCGTGTGTATTGCAAGACGAACTCAAACAGCACTGTACCTATATCTTTATCTAATGAAGCCTACGGACGGCGCGGCGGTCACACGCGAGCTCGCGATGGTAATTTTTAGTGGAAAAGGGTCAGTGCGATTTCAATTCTCTTCTCGCCTAGTCTCGTCTCGCTACTCTGGTGGAAAATCACCTTTAGTCTCGCTGGTATAGCATATACTACCTCTCATCTACGAGTTACCTTTATTTTGAAAGTTTTATTATCAGTTATATTTTGTTATCCACACTAGATCCCGCAAGTGGCTCACATGGGTGTCGGTTGCTTTGAAAGGTTACTGTGAAGTTAAAATACTATCAAGTCTTTTCATGCTTAAATGGTTAAGTGAAATGAGGATAACATCAAAAAAGAAACGCAGTTTCGCATTCATAATATTAGTATGGATTTTGCCAAATATCCCAAAAACATTTCCCTAAAGAGTTGTCTCGCCATCAATGTACTCTTCAGTATGAAATCAAAAAGAAAACAAGCCGATTATCAACTTTTTGGATATTTGTAAGAGATTCATGGTACTCAGCGATAAATCAAACTAAAATCTGATATTGTTGCTGTTTGGTTTAATTCATCCAATATCTTGGTTTTATGTTGGCTTAATTTAGAGATATGAGCTTGAGTTCTTGCCAATACAGCGAATGCCAATATATCTTTTGAGATAATAACTGATATAATTACATTTTTCCTAAGTAATAACCTTAAGAGATATTCATATTAAACAATTGCGTGTATTAATTATTTGGCCGTTGAATTATGTTTATTCTAGTCATTGACATATACTCTAACGATAGACGGAGCATTCCCTATAAATCTTTTGTTCAAATTGTCTAATTTATGACATCTAAACGTACTAGCGCAACACGCAGGCGCAAGCAGCGCCAATGACTTACAGTGTCTAGTTCTTATTATAGCCAATCAACAACAAAAAGTCCTGGCATCTTACCAATGAGTATCCAATAGTCCTCTAACGCTACTGGCTGCTTATTGCCATTTGCAAAGATTATTTACTTCACAGAAGAGATGTTTTCTGCCTACAATATTTCATCAACATAATAAGAACAGTTTATTTATGAAAATAGAAGGAATTAATTGCTGGGGGTTTATTTAAGTAAAAAAATCAAATCTATAAACATATTCAGATGCTTTTATTACAAAATAGAAAAATGTATCCGTGGGTGTAAGTTCAAGACCTTAGTTGCTTCACGTATAATTCTAATTTTTAAACTTTATATTTATCTTACTATGAGAATTGCTTTAGCATATATTATATACCTAATATATAAGGCAGGATTGTTTGTCATTCTGTAAAGATGCCCTTGCTGACTATCACAGAGTTCTAAACCTACACATGTGGCAGATGGCACTATGAGCTACCATAAGGAAACCAACTATTAAAAAAGATCTATGACGAAGTGGCCTGAGTAGCTTAGTCGGTACGGTATCGACACGGTTCGTCGTGGTCGCGGGTTGAATTCCTGCCAAAAAAATTATTTTGAATTGCAGTTAAATTTACTCCAACCAGGAATGCTCAAAAATATATTTTAATAACTATTCCACCACCACCAAACACAATTAATTTTGTGGTTTTTTGTCTATTGGTCGGATAATGGAAATCAGGATCTGTTTTGGTCTCATGTTTCAATATTATTTTTGCGTATTTTTCTATAACTGCAAATGTGTACCTACTATGATGAAGTGTTGAAATATTCGTTAATACGGTCATAACGATCAACTTACCAAAAAAATATAAAGAACACAGAATTAGTGATATACAACATCAAATTGCTTTTATAACATTAATCAAACTAAAAAACTTTTAAAACCAATACCTTCACGAAGTCTGGCCACTGGTCTTGGTCATATATTTTACCTACAATCACTTGCAATGTATTTCTGCATAGTAGTTAGTCTATGATCGTAAATGACGTCACATAAAAATAAAGAAATACATTTTAATGAAGTATTATGATACATTTAACTCTTTTATTTACATAAATAATAAAAAATATTGACTAACGCTACTACAGATACAAGTTCTGATTCAAATTAATCGATATATGTATTTTCGCCACATAGTCAATAAACGAAGCGGACCCACACTGCAGGAAATTCAAAGTGACACTAGATAGCTTTGCCGGTATGTTCATGCAAAGCATTTGAACAAAGTAAATGTTCTGAATGCTACATCTAGTACTTTAGTACATATATATCGATGATTCTAGTGATATTCAGCCAAATATCGGTGAGTCAGTAATAGAAGACCTTAGGCTCAGAAATGCAAGTTTGGATGCAACTTCTACAAACGTAAGAGGATGATGATGGTTTTCATCAAGATGATACGGAAAAATAGCTACAATTACTAAGATTAAAATCATGTACGATTGTAACACTAGTTGAGAAATAAAATATTTTCCACTATATCACCCCACTGGCAAATGTGAAGTGCATCTATTCACGCCATGCCTGTAATGTTGACGTGACTCGGTTGAAAAGTGTAAAGAGAGCCGCTACATGTAAGCATTCGGGTGCACCATCATACAGTCCTTTGCAATAAAAAAAACAAAACTGCTAGACAGACCTTTCTTAATTTGCATCACAATAGCAATGTGAGATCATCTGGTGTACTAGGTGTAGTACACGAACAAGTCTGGCTAGCATGGTAATGCTACCCAGACTTGTTCGTATAGGCTTCGATGTTGAGTGTTCCGTTCCTTCCCGACAATACTATTTGCTTCGTCTATTCCTTAGTTCCTTCTTACAACACCTACGGAAAATGTGGTAGTGACACTTGGTATACTCAATCCATCATCACATGGAGACCGGGTGGATAGACCTTTATTAAGTAGGTATTTGACAACATTTGTATTCATATTTAAGTAAGGTGTATCAATCACGTAATTATTAATGGCGACACCACTCGTAAAGCCGTCGCGACGGCTTTACGAGTGGTGTGGTACTTTTCGATACGTCGCGTCGCGCGTCGCAATGATTAGAATGAATAGAAGGTATTTCATCGTTACTTTTAAAGAGTTACGCGGTTGCGCAAGTTTCATAAAAAAATATGTTTACAATTGCAAAACTTTCAAAATTAGTGCCTTAAAAAATGAATGCTTTATAAAAATGATCTTACAAAACCTTTTTTGTTAATATTTTGAGCCCAAACCAATGAATAAGCCCAGGTATTATGCCTCCATTGATCAGAATTTCCGAACAATCTACATTGGGAACCTACCCCTCAACCAATCCCTTTCTCAACAAAATTTATAGCTTTATTTACTCAGATTATTATCAATACAAATAATTGAATCAGTGTTAACACGATTTAGACGTTGGCACTGTGATTGAAAACGTATATATATAACTAGCACTTAGAAACATAGCCTTACAAAACTTGTCGTAAAATCCCAACAAAAATGAATATTACTCAACAGTAACATACTTGACCACAACATACAAAAAGCTACAAACCCCCATACTAATTATACGTTATATTTAGATCATACAACAAACAATCTCATCGCACATCGCAGGAAACTCGCGACAATATTTTTATGTCACCTTAATTATGTTCAACGGATGTACGGTACCGTTTTTGTGCAATTTATCTGTTAACGCTACCTCATTGCAAGGGCAGACATGTTGAAACAGTTATAAGGATAATCCGGACATGACGATGTTAATAGGGTCGTATTTTTATTGTAATTGTTTAGAGGGTGACAATTCGTTTTTAGTCAATTCACTGCATGTGATGTTAAGAAGAGCATTTCATCCATAATATCCAACGCTGTTGGTAGTGATGATGTCGCCCGTAATATGATCCTTCCTATCCTTGACGAAATCCTACCTGTTATTTCCCACATCCAAAACTCTTCCTGGTGTGACAACTCTGCCGGCGTACCACAGGGTGGCGTTTTATCTCCTTTGCTCTTCTCAATTTTTATAAATACTCTTTCCAATCATATATCTTCTTCCTACCACCTTTACGCTAATGACATGCAAATTTACATCCATGCTAAGCCAGAAAACTTATCGCAAGGCATTACCATGATTAACAATGGCCTGGACCACATCAGCGATTGGACGAAAAGATTTGGACTCAAGGTTAATCCTACGGAGACTCAGGTGCTAGTAGTAGGCAGTTCAAGGATGATTTCCAAGGTTGACTGGTTGATGCTTCCCCTCGTATTTTTGACGGCATTTCAGTTCCTATCAGTGACAAGGTAAAGAACTTGCGGATATATATTAACAAAACGCTCTCTTGGAATTTCTAGCTGCAAAATACCAGTCGCAAACTCTTTGCTGCTGCAGCAGCACTAAGAAGATTACGAAATTGCCTTCCAATTGCCACTAAAATTGAGCTTACGCAATCTATCCTTCTTCTTATTCTTGACTATGCCGATAACAGCTATCTAGATATCAATGAGGACCAGTTAGAGAAGCTTGAACGCCTCCAAAATTTTTGTATAAGGTTCATATTTGGCTTACGCAAATATGACCACGTTTCTGATTTTCGAAACAAGCTCAAATGGCTGCCCATCCACGTTCGCCGGGATACTCATATCCTTTGTCTTTTGTATAAAATTCTACTTAATCCTTCATCTCCCCCCTATCTTAAGAAACGGTTCGCATTTCTGCATGATACACATTTTAGGAACTTGAGGTCATCGGAAAATTTAAAGTTATCGGTACCTGTGCATTCTACAGTGTTTTTTGACAAATCTTTCACTGTCTTAGCTGCACGTTTGTGAAATGCACTACCCAAAACAATAAGACTACTTATCACTATAAAGATTTGTTTAGTCCAGCTATAATATCCGAATAATAGGTATGATATTGACAGCGTGGGTAGTTAGAGTACACACATATTATTTTTGTCCTAGTTTTGAAATTTAAAAATTAAATAACTGATACAGTTTTAATAAATTTAATGAATAAATTTAACAATTAATACCAAATACCTGCCAGTAAAGTGTTATCTCCAATAAAACACAACAGAAGTGTATCACAACCACTAGCACAATGGACACGCCCTCATCTGTGCTCAATATCCAGCAATACTTCGAGGAAACGATGGCAAAATTTGAAGCAGATCTGCTAAAAAAATCTTTCTCAAGTACGGGTGGTCTACAAGAGGAGTTTAAGGCTTTTAAAGACTTCATACTAACAACTATGAAGTCTTTCTCACAGCTCTTGCTCAGCAGGTGGACAATACTGAGATGCGCAGTCGTCGAAGGATTCTTCTTCTACATAGAGTCGAAGAGCAAAGGAATGAGGAGACAGCTCAGGTGGTTGCAAATATCATCAGGCAGCGTCTTCAGGTTGATTCCTTCACTGTAGCGGATATCAAGCGATGCCACAGGATGGGCCGACAGCAATCCAGTAAGAAACCCAGACCCATACTCGTCAAGCTCCATAGTGTTTCGTTGCGAGACACCATCTGGTTTGCAAAGACCAAACTTAAGGGAGCCGGTATAACAGTGTCAGAGTTCCTGACTCGTTCACGTCACACAATTTTCATGACAGCGCGGGAGAGGTTTGGCGTAGCTAAGTACCAGGGAGGGCTCCGTTTACGTTTTGGGCGCCGATGGACATCGACACCGGATTCTTGGCCTGCGAGATCTCGACAGCATCAAATGTTCGGACCCCGAGAATCCTGCCACGAAGATGCAAGCACTGCAGCAGCACCAAAGAAATAGGTTTCAATTCTTTGTTTTCATGTTTACAGGCTTAGGTGAATTGATTAACTTTTCTCTTTTACTATCTTCTTCATTTCTATTATCATTTAGTAGTCCATATAAATAATCAAAGTATTCCAGCTCATTTCGCCGATATGCTGACAAATTTTGACTGTAAGAACATACACGCTATTCTTATTTCGGAGTCATGGCTTAAACCATGCCTTCCATCTATTTCCTACTCTCTACCTGGTTTCCACCTAGTAAGGAATGATCGGGCGGATCGTACTGGTGGCGGTGTTGCTATATATCTTCGTGAACAAATTCCTTTTCGTGTAAAAAGCATCTCAGCACAGCCGCCGCCAACGGACGTCGGCGAGAATCTCTTTTTAGAAGTGGAGCTAAACCATTCTAAAGTCCTTCTAAGTGTCTATTACTCTCCTTCATCACGCATAAATTTATTTTCATCTTTCAATCAACTTCTTGAGTCCGTAATCCCTTGTTATAGTCACACAATCATAATAGGAGATTTTAATACCTGTATTTTAAAACCAGACACACGCTCGTCTTCTCTCAAACGCGTTCTAGAATCTAATAATTTAACTCTTCTTCCCCTTAGTACTACGCATCACTTTAAAAATTCTGTTCCTTCTCTTCTCGACCTGATCTTTGTTTCTTCCCCTAGTCTAGTTTGCAGGCATGGCCAATGCTCTGCTGATGCTTTCTTCTATCATGACTTGCTCTATCTATCTTATAGAATACGCACCACTAAAGTAAAACCGAGAGTTATTATGCAACGCAATTTCAGTGACATGGATCATTTGCTACTCTGCGAAGACACCCGCAAAATTGATTGGTCTCCTTTGCTTATCTCAGACTGTGTGGACGCTAAACTGCAGATATATACAGAGAAGATAAGACAGCTCTATGATAAACATGTTCCAATACGCCCCATTAAGTTAAAATACTTGCCAGCGCCTTGGCTGACACAAGATATTAAAAACTTATTGTCCAAGAAAGCTGCGGCCAAAGCGAGATACAAGTGACATACAAGTACTTCCATAAACTTGGAGAAATATGTTAATGTAAGAAATCTTTGCAACAAGGTGTGTAGGAAAGCACAACGCCAGCATATCCATAACTCAGTTCAAAAGGGAGATCCGGCTAAAGTCTGGTAATTTCTTAAAAAACTGGGAGTAAAAAAAAGCAAGTCCCGTGATGAAGTCCACCTTAAAGACAAAGATACAAATTCTCTAAACGTACATTTCACAGCTTCGTCCAATTTTGATGGGACCACTAAAACAAATACTTTACTAGATCTTTCAAAAATCCCAACTTCCAGTTACTCTCCTTTTATTTTCGAGCAATTTACTTGTTGTGATGTTAAAAAGAGCATAATTTTAATCTCATCCAATGCTGTTGGTAGTGACTGTATCAGTCGAAACATGATTCTTCCTATCCTTGATGAAATCCTTTCTATCCTTTGCAATATTCTAAATTACTCTATAACCACAGGTATCTTTCCCTCAGCGTGGAAAGATGCGCAAATAATTCCTCTCCCGAAGAATCCGAAGCCATCCTCCTTCTCCGATTACCGTCCTATATCTATACTGCCATTCCTTTCCAAAGTCCTTGAGCGTCTGATACATAAACAACTTTCCACATTCCTCACTAAGAACGCTCTCCTAAATCCCTTCCAATCAGGTTTTCGTCCTGGACATAGTATTGCCACTGCACTGGTACATATTACCGTTGAGATAAAACTGGGTATGGATAGTGGAAAGCTCATGCTACTGTCCCTACTTAATTTTAGCAATGCTTTCAACACCGTGGATTTCCACATCCTGCTTGGCATACTTCGCTCTATTAACATATCTCCAACGGTGATTGACTGGTTCTATAGTTACCTGTTTGGGCGGCAACAGCGTATACAGGTTGAGGAATCATACTCTTCTTGGTGTAATACGACTGCCGGTGTTCCGCAGGGCGGCGTTTTATCTCCGTTGCTTTTCGCAATTTTTATAAATTCTATCTCTCAACAGTTAATTTCGTCCTACCACCTTAACGCAGACGACTTACAAATTTACTCGCAGGCACCACTAGAATCGGTAGCAGATGTATTTTCTGATATAAACTCGGACTTAGCACAAATCTGTGAGTGGAGTAAAAAGTATGGGCTCAAGATTAATCCATCTAAAACGCAATTAATTCTTATCGGCAGTCCCAGAATGATCTCTAAGTTAAATTGGTCAATGCTGCCTGAGATTCAATTCGACGGCAACATATTAGCTTTTACTGATCACGTGAAAAATTTGGGGTTATGCATGGATAAAACTTTATCCTGGGGTTATCAAATGCAAGAGACTAGTCGAAAACTATTCGCGTCAGCAGGCTCATTGCGTAGGCTGCGGAATTTTCTCCCAACGTCCACTAAGATTGCGCTTGCACAGTCATTACTTCTCTCAGTACTCGATTATGCTGATGTCAGCTATCTCGACCTCACTGAGGAGCAACTTGATAAACTTGAGCGTCTCCAAAACTTTTGTATTAGATTCATATTTGGATTACGCAAATATGATCATGTATCAGAATTTCGTAGCAAACTCAAGTGGCTCCCAATTCGTCTTCGCAGGAATACTCACATTCTTACATTACTGTATAATATTCTATTCAACCCGGACACCCCTTCGTATCTCAAAGAACGTTTTAAGTTCATTCATGACACACATGCAAAGTTTCTGAGGTCGTCAAAGGATCTGAGGCTGCAGACGCCAACACATTCCACAAATTTCTATGATAAATCCTTTACAGTGCAAGCAGTACGCTTGTGGAATGCGTTGCTAATAGAAATTAGGCAAGCAAAATCGCTAGGCATATTCAAAAGCGCAATAAAACAGCATTACTTGGATATGTAACTGAATTTCTATATTCTATTTAGCTCAATGTACCTATGTATTTTGTATAGCTATATGTATATTATATTTACTTATGTATTTATGTTATTATGTATTTATGTATTCATGTATTCATGTATTTATCTATTTATGTATTGATGTACTTGTGTATGTATATATGGATCCTTACTTCATTTTATGACTACACCACTGTTTTTATTTATCTGATCTCTTCCAGTCCATCCCAAGGTTGCCTGGAAGAAATTGCTTATAGCGATAAGGCCGCCTATTGTACATTTGTAAAACTGTATAACGTTATACGTAGCATTTGTATTATATCTGGTGTACAATAAAGAATTTTCTATCTATCTATGTATTATAATATTAGAGTATATATGGATACATATGTATATTATATGTATCCATATATACTCTATATGTCTATACTACTACTATATGTGTATTTATTAGTATAATATTTATAGTATGTATATATGTGTCAACCTCACCTGCAAGTGGTGCACCTGCCGATCAACGGACAAGGCTCTGGCAAACCAAATATCCCGATGAGCGGCAATAGGGTCGCCACCTATTACGTGGGATCAAAACACTGGCAAAAAAAGTGGGCGTTTAATATGCCTCTGCCTACCCCTTCGGGGAAACAGGCGTGAGTCTATGTATGAGTCTATGTATATATGTTTGTATTATTTCTTTAGATAAGATTATCTAATGTATTATTGTTTATGTTGAATTTTTTTATTCCATGAGTTACTTACTATTAAGTACACCCGCATACTACCTGTTCTTTTTGTTTAACTATTTTTCCATTCACGGTTGTCTGGAAGAAATCACAACTTGTGATAAGACCGCCATTGTTCACTAGTTCTAAGAATGTTTCTGTATACTGTTATTCCATTTCTTTCTGGTGTACAATAAAGTATATTCATTCATTCAATTCTAATTTAGTTTAATTTATTAATTTTAGGTGGTGTAATTTGTTTTTAAAGCGTTTAGTGGCAGGACTATAATTGCTGCTGGAATAGTTATTTTTTAGAAATAAATATATTTCCGTATCGTTTTTATATTATCCTCCCTGTTCATGAAAATAATCACTTACGCTAGGAACCAATGCTATTAAATCTATAATTTATTACTCTATCCATATTACCGTATCTCTCAGTGAGATACATTCAGAATATACCTGCTTCTAAAAGTAGAAATAACAATTTAACATAATAACCGGATCCTCTATTTTTATGACGATAAGCTTTTTATTCTAATGCAAATTTATTTTTTAAATGACAAATTGTAACAGTTATCATGAGTATAATGCTTTTTCTTTTAATACTATTACATAAACATGTACCTATACATAATAAGAAAAAAAATATTTATAAAGATCCACAACATACTACAAATATGAAAAATATCGCTACGTTATAGCAAATCACTTACAGCATCGTCTTTCATAAATACAACGCAAACAATTACTCGTCGCTCAGATTTTCCCCTATTCCATACAATACAATCACGTAGATACATACACTGATAAGCACGATACTTCCTTTCCACGCTCGACTCGTAAACACGGTATCTCACAACGACTAGAGGAAAACGGCGTGTCCATTATTGTTCAATATATAGCATGGTAACCCTACCGTTTCTGTCACAAAAGAGAAAATTCGCTGGAAGTTGTGATAAACTGCCTCCATAGGAACTTCCGTTACTGATTAGCGCAGAAAAGAATTTTCTGTAATGTTGTTTGTACTTGTACGTAGTGATGCCTTTTTTCCTATGTGCGCTCTAATTTTCATGTATGTAGATGATGTGTATACGGGCCCTTAAACCCTCGCATGCCCCGCTCTAAGATGCATTTTCACCGATAGTGTCCAGCCATTTTGAGGATGTAACGTTTATAAGATCCTAGGTTATAAAACTTTAATTTTTTCGCGTTTGGTATAATTATATGACGTAAATTTTAAACCGTATACAGTTCAGAAGTTACTCTTTATGAGAATTATATTAAAATAGCTTACCTTTAACCTTTTCATGTCAAAAAAAAAAAAATGTATAAATGCTGGTCATTTGGTTCTTTCTTACACCATGTGAAACATTTTTCCAAAATACACATAAATTACCCACAAAATTCCCTTTCTCACTGCACTAATATTGACACGGGTAGACGACGCGACGGTACTTCACAATAGCCATTTATTCATAGCAGCGAAAAATTTGCGCCATTTTGACGACCTGACGGAAAACATTTCTCACTCACAAAACATATTTATACCTATTTATAGCAAAAACAAAACGAAATGCCTGATTAACAATGGATTCTAAGACAACTTTGTGAGAAACTTATCTATATTTAGTAAAGTTATTAATAAATACTTACATATAATCATTTAAAGTATGGAGGACGGCTAGCGGCCAACGCCCGAAAATTGCATCACAAAAGTTACTAACATTTTTTTTGTAAATGTTTTTATAACTGGCTACAAAAAATTTTAAAACATATACTTCACTAAATTGTCAATAATTTTATATACAGGGTGTAAAAAGACCCTTAAGGAAAAATTAAATCACATGTTGTGCCAATCACTACGAACATTTTTTACTTCGGCACCATACCTGGGAAATTACTGGTTCAGGAGATATTGAGCCTCAAAGTTAGTATGGAATTTTTCTAATTAGGTACAAAATAGGTGCATTTACCCCGCCAATATGTTCCTTAGATGCCCTATGACCCCATGGATAAGTAGCTATTTCAAGCATTGCACGCGCGCGCTTTTAATTGCGTTTTAAAAAATGTGAAAACTTAAAAAAAAATCGTTTCCCAGGTATTATTTTTGGTTAGTATGACTTGGCATGATGTCCGCAACGAGTAAACTTCGGCTTGGTGATGGGTCTTGTGACACCCTGTATAATACTAATACAATCACTTAACGTTTGCGTTGAGAACACATTAAAAAAAAATCACAAATTCAACATAGTTGATCGCCACGGCGCAATATGGCGGCACGGAGAAAACTGAGCACAGAAATCAGCAAATTTATTACTTTTCTCGGTTGCAAGCTTGGAAATATGGTAAAAATTTATGGCATTATGTTGGTTAATCTGTAACTAGTCGATGTACGTTTTTATTATTGTAACCAATCACACAACACCTGAACCGGAGTGAAGTTCACACAAATCCTTATGGGCACACCGTGCCCGTAGGACACTACCGGCCTATTTCTCTTACGGGCACACCGTGCCTGTAGGACACTCAAGGGGTTAACTAAGCGTAGGTTTTTATCGTGCTTCGTTTTTACGAAAATATTCGGTCTTTATTATCTCTATTTACTGTCGCCTTTGCGTAGGCAATTTTGTAGTACCACGTTTTAGACTTGTGTCACGTTGTGTGAGCAGTGTAGCTTGATTGTATCACGGAGAACCACATGGAAAATGTTTCAGCGTTCTTTGAAAATGTGCGCTTGTAAAAATAAACCTTTTTAATAAATGGATCACCACATGAGCGTTCATTATGAAGCACAATTATTATTTTGTTTGGCAAGCTGATATTGCTGACATATTTTTGCTATGGGTTGTTTATTATTCGTAAAAACAACAGGGTCATTCTCATTATTATTAAATAAGCATTGTTATTAATTGGTCTGTAGCTGAGTGAGAGTAGTGTTGATTATAATATTTTTATGACGGGTACGCTATAGATACTTAATATTAGATACCATTTAAGTGCATAAACATTATAATTCTGGTCATAAAACCATGGCCACATCTTTACGCTTCTTAGTGGCAATTAAATATTAGAAGCCTTTCTAGCCTAGTAGCACCAATCCATTCGATATTCATGATGAGTATCATCATCTTCAGCCTGCCGTAGTCCACTGCTGGATATAGGCCTCTCCAATGGCACGCCACTAAGCCTAATTTTCGGCTTATGATGAGTATATCTTAACAAAATTTGTTTAAGAATTTTAATGTAATCTGCTTTCTTACATTACTCACAAGCGCCCGTAAACAGAAGCTCGGAAGCTTGTCTACGGCACAACAGGAACAATGCGAGTCAGTATTTTAATCATAGTCTTATTACAACGCAAAACATTTACTTACGTCCATTCCTTAGGGATATAACTTTGTATGATATATCGCCAACGAGTTGTATAATGTTATTAAGAGAAAAGATTTATCCGCTTGTTTGTAGTCAATGAAATCTGAAAATCCTGAATCAATCTTAATAATTCTTTCACCATGAAAGCCAATTTATCAAATCGTAAGATTTTGAATACATATTTCTTATTTATTCATACAAAAGCTGCAAGGTTTTTATAAATATAATAAACATATATTGAACAACACATAAGCTATCTTTGTTCGCGATAGCCCACTGGTGGACTTACGGAAGGAATATAATAGGCTATATTTTATTTCAATAATTATAAGGGGGTGAGCAGAACTCAAAAGATAGGTGAAGTCATATGTTTAGCTAGCATGGAATATTTTACCATCAAACTGAATACGTACTTATTAAATTATACAATCGTTAACGAATGAATAATTATGTCCTCAAATTTAATTTAACAAGATTACTTTAATTGTAATCTTCTGGCAGCCATTTGCATAATTTTAATTATATATTCCGTTGGCGTTAAAATAATCTGTTAAAAATGTATGTATTTACTGTGTTCGTTCAGCGTAATTTTCGAGATCTTTGATTTATTCACTCATTTATTTTTCTCTTTTCTAATTGTGTAGACGGTATTTAATATTCTGCTGTATTGTTCCAGTTCAGTTGAAGGTCATATCTTATAGACATTTTGGTCATATCTTATACAAGAAGAAGATTTTTTATAATACGTTTAATAAATTAAAATATTGCAAAAGTATTTCCTTATCACACAAAATAGTCTGTAAAAACAATATAAAATTCACACCCTAATTTACAAAATTTTAATCATTTTACAACAAAAGGTGAGTTACCGCCAATCGCGATATTTAGATCGCAAGTACTTTGATCCATAGATTGTTGAAGATCCCGTTTCTCAAACACTTCCTAATTTATCAGCCTTCCACTTCGATTATTTAAGCGTACCAAAATGATTCGTCCCATAAACTTCTTGTTTATTTGAACGATATGAGATATTTTATTTTAAGTTGTAAGGTGAATTTTGTGACTAATGTAATTTGTGTTTTATGATCGTTATGCGTTTGTAAGCGACCTGAGGAGAAAAAGGCTTAAGTGTATGTAAGTATATAAAATTGTTCATATGTGTTCTAATATTTCTTGGGTTCAATGAAAATGAAAATCGCAAGGTCGGTAATAAATAGGTGTTTATACCTAAAATAAGTTAATTTTACGGGCTTAAGAACCGCTTAATTATTTTGTATAATGTATACAAATCGTGAAAGATTAAAATCGTTTAAATGAAAAAATGATTATGTATGCATGTTTAGTTTTCACTCGAAAATGGCTAATTCAAATTTTATTTCATTTTCGCTTACTGATAACAAGATCCCGGAAAAGGACGTGTGCTAACTTTTGTTACGATGATAAAGCTTTAATGTATAAAGTGGTATAGATAAACTATAATTCCACCCTTATATTTCACTTATAAGATCATATCAATGATATTTTTTTATGATATACTTTCATGGGCGAGCGAAGCATTTTTTACAACTATACCCACAATTATTGTTGTAGTTCTCTATCCAACTACACGTTTGTGTGTTTTCTATAATAGCAAGTGCCTATGCTATTCTAACTCTCTGCACTGGAAACCATTCTCTTTTTCTTTCAGTCTGTATCTTGGACATGTTACATTGGAATTAATTAACTAATACATTTTTAATTACCAGCCCGGTATACGACTAAAAATAAGAAAAAAGGTTTATCTGGAACCAATAACAAATAATCGAGTTGACTACTATACAGAAGAATATAATAAAAGCCTTTGCCGGTTATTCTAGTATATTTCTAGGTAATCCTGTAAATATATTGAAATTGCCACAATTTTGAGAAACCTGAATTTTTTAAGAATTTTGGAGCCAAATTTTCTTAAAGCGGATACGCAGCACAGAGTGCTCTTAAAAATCTTCTATATACGAATTAAAATCTAACGAATAATTCGTTAGATTTTAATTTGTGTAAGTATTGAAGAGCACTCTATGCTACAAGAAAATGTTTATAATTAGACGCAGACCTTTCAATACAATGTAGTATCCTACTGAGCATAACTCTGTTAGTCCATTATAAAACAACCATGGTAGCAACATTTCATACAATAATTATCCAAAATCATATGAAACAGTTGCCCAATATGCAAGTTTCCTCATAATGGCCACATCCACGAATATTTAAAACGCATAACTCATTTATTTATTTATTTAACTTTGGGTGGTAATCCGAATCTATTTCTTTCAATCAACAAATTTAAACGCTTTCTGACTTATTTTAGTCGAAAGGATTAAGTTTACCGCACTTCTCATAACAATAAACCAATATTATAGACATTAACGTTCAAAAGCTTAGGCGAACTAATACATAGGCCTTACATAATAGTTCCTTGTACTACAAGACGCAGTTCTTATCCGTTCACCGTGATATTGAAAATGTTCCAACTTACGAACTAGAAGCACAAGTTACTGGCTACAAGCCACCGAAAAAGTTAACACCTATCAAACTCATTACAACTCTTACATACTATACTAGAAATCTCGTACACCAGAACAAAACTTCGTATAAGACATTATCGAAACTTAAATGATTAACTGTTTGCCAGAGTTGGCGGTGCGAGATGGGAGCACAATAGGCGAAAAGTTTCGCGATCCGCATATTTTAGAATGCTAATGATATTTTGCACTTAACCCACGTGACTTGACAAAGGATGTACTTAAAATATAGCTGGGAGACGTTGTAAGTCCTTCGAATGGGTTGTTTTGATGCTCTGGCCTTCGACGTTCCCCTTCTCGGTATAGTCACATGTTTTTATCGGGGCGATGAAAGAAATGGAAAGAAATACTACTATAATTGAATCAGCGTTTTTTTATTTTCATTTTATAAAAAAGTTTGTTCAATTGACTACTTGTTTCCTGTTTGCTCTGTGCTTTATGCAGCGGATATTTTATATTATGTGGTTCTATAAATATAACTTCAGAAATATATTTTTTTGTCTATACACACACTAATCGAGGTCTATAGCCTCCTGCAAGGTAGACTGACGACCTTGTTGGGATCGCGTACCGTGGATGGATGCGATTGGCTCAAGATAATAAATAATAATAATAATAACGTTTATTGTACATTTAATACAAGTATCAGACAAAAACAGAAATACATGGACAAATAAGTTGTACAAACAATTAATCAATACGAAATGGACAACTGACCCCTAAACTAAGTAAAAATATACTTGTATCTCAGGGCCTTATCCCCCCAAAAATACAGATGATTATGACAACTAGATAATACAGAAAAATATTAATTTGCCAGTTACTGCTTTTTGTGTTTTCTTTTTTCTTAATTTATTTAGAGGCTTTTAACCAATAGGATATGTAAGTCAGTTACTGTTTAGCACGCAAGTTAAGAACTAATGTCTAAAATATTTTCAGTGTCCTTGTATGACAAGGTTTGCAACCACTCAGTGAGTTTATTTTTTAAATTGAATTTCGTTAATGTGTAAATATTGATCAAGCAATTAATTTTATTATAGAGTCGTGCGCTTAGTGCTATGTACTGGCGGCTAGCTAATGAAGTGCGACATTTACGGGATCACAGACAGAGTGACCTCGACGTCTAAGCAGGCTTTTGGTGTCGAGAGGTAGGGTGGAGTGACGTCGCAAAACTGTGCGCAAAATGAAGATCAGTCCGTGTGGAGAGCCTTGAGGGATGATCTTTCGGCTGATATGATGATGATGACACACTCATAAATATTTTCAACTTCACGATGTGTACACATTCTAATTTTTGACATAGCAATCACTAGCCGTGGTCACGGCAAAGAGCTCAGATACATAGAGGCGCATTTCATATGAGCGCTTTGAAGACAAACTTGCTGCGACTCAAATTGCGCTTGGCGGCTGCGGCAGCTGTCTCTCTCTTCTCCAGTGTAACTTCACTACGAGAGCGAGAGAGATGGAGAACGACGCTAGCGCCGCCAACGGCGCCAACTACGAACTAAACTGGAGAGAGTCCCCACTTGGAATCGGCACACGAAATCCTTAAGAACTGCGCTTCTATGTAAATCGGTATTCATTGGTGTCTAGAATTACCGTAGCCAGGCAGGAAGGTGTATCAGAAGTGCGCAGTGGAAGATGTAATACATCTACCTGACCACGATAGACAATGATCCAGACACAATGCACTGCGTTGCACAGTGCTGAATTGAAATCAATCAATACCTATCAATATTGTGTTTCACTTACCCGCTATCCTTGCTGATGTCAGGCTTGAGCTAAATTAGACACATTCATACAAGTATATTGGCCAAAATAAATGAATGAAGTATCTTATACTTAGCTATTAAGCTTCAAACGCGACGTTTTCAGGACACGTTGGCACGTGGAAGTCGATACCAGATTCACAATTTTCACAAATATCAATCAATAGTTCACAATCAATTTACCGTTGCCAGCACTAGATCAGGCGGCGTTCAAAGCGGTTTACTCAATTAAATTCAATTCGCGTTAATTCAAAAGGCGATATTTTACGTACGAGTCGACAACGTGGTAATTTTTCAACGCGGGAAGGAACGGAAGTGACAGTTCAGTGTGACCATTGTCAGAAATTTTCAATAGACTAAAACAAAATGTTACTCAATCGATCTAATCGATTTGACTTATAATAAAAACTAATTCTATTTCAAACATCCACCCGCCCCGGACCGGCCTACCGGTCCGCTAATCGGTTGGTAGACGTGACAATGTTGCAACCGCTCTCCTCAGAATCGAACCGTCCACCAAGACCTCAGCAAATCGGGGAACTCCATCAGCCCCAGTTACCAAACGAAGGATGCGCCCCCTGCGCCATCTGAGTGGCGGAAGGTTAGCCTCCTTGATCAAAACGAGGTCACCAATCTTGGGTGGATCGGTCTTGTCGGTCCACTTAACGCGTTGCTGGAGTATGTGCAAATATTCCAAATTCCAGCGTTTCCAAAAGCTCTGAGTAATCTGGCGTACCAATTCAAAACGCGAGAGACGACCAGGTCTCGTATCAATATAGGGGTACTCAGGCAAGGCGACAAGTGGGCGACCAATCAAAAAATGGCCCGGCGTAAGGGCCTCCAAATCATTCGGATCTGAGGAAATCGGGCACAATGGCCGAGAGTTCAAAACGGCCTCAATCTTACAAACACAGTTGCGAGTTCCTCAAATGTAAGGACAGATTCACCGATTGTCCTGCGCAAGTGTGTTTTGGCCGATTTTACGGCGGCCTCAAATATACCACCCCAGTGTAGACAATTTGGTGGGGAAAACAACCAATTTATCCCACGTCGGGCAAGCCTATCACCTATATCAGCTTTGTTGGTTTCAAGAAAATTAACAACATCATTCAGATAATTATAAGTGCCCTTGAAGTTAGTGCCGCAGTCAGAACGGATCAAGGAAGGCAGCCCTCTGCGGGATACAAATCTGTCAAATGTGGCTACAAACGCCTCGGTCGTAAGCGAGGAGACCAGTTCTAAGTGTACGGCCTTTGTGGAAAGACAAACAAAAACACACAAGTAGGCCTTGGCAGTCTTGCTGTATCGAAGTGTCGACGTTTTAACCAAAAAAGGACCAGCGAAGTCCGTGCCAACACCGTCAAACGTCCTGCTTTCAGTTACGCGATCTGCCGGTAAGTCCCCCATCAAGGGCTGCATGGTAGAAGCCTTGAGCTTATAGCAAGGGATGCAGCGAAAGACTACACTCCGAATAATTCTTCGGGCAGACAAAATCCAAAACTCGCGTTGCAAAATGGCCAACAAGGCATTACAACCAGCATGCGAATTTTTAAGGTGACGGTCAGTTACCAACAAGCGTACCAAATGACCGTCCTTAGGTAACAAAAGGGGGTGACGAGCCCCGTAAGGGAGGTTGGCGTTCTTGAGACGCCCTCCAACGCGCAAGAGACCCGTTTCGTCCAAAAAGGGGTTCAATTTAGATACAGCTCCCGACAATTTCGATTTCCCCGACTTGAGGATAGCAATCTCCCTTTCAAAATGCGCCAATTGCACAGAACGAACCCAAAAGGTGAGAGACTCCTGTCGTTCCTGTGGTGAGAGAAACGGTGTCAGTCGTTTCTGTTGTGGGTGCCTAAAATTAAAAACAAAACGCTTTATCCAAGCAGTGACACCTAACAACTTGTCGAGGGAGCTGTAACGATTCAACAAAAAATCGGGGTCGAAGGCGCATTCCACCTTCTCAAGAGCGAGTGTTCGTAGACCCGGCAAATTAGAAGTATTCAAAACTGGCGTTCGAGGCCAAACAATTTCTGGTCGACTCAACCATTCCGGACCCCACCACAGCGAATGACCTATCAAACTAGGCGTCAAGCATCCGCGCGAGGCACAATCAGCGGGGTTGAGCTCACCTGGCACGTGTCTCCAAACAAGCTTGACTTCGGATTTCTGGATTTGGGAAACGCGATTAGCAACAAATACCTCCAAGGTGTGGACAGAAGCCTTCAACCAACAAAGAACAATTTGGCTGTCTGTCCAGGCGTAGGTCCCATTAATACAAATGCTTTTACCCAAAGTGTTAGACACGTGGTTCAATAAGCGTACAAGTAGAGCTGCTCCCGAGAGCTCCAATTTTGGAATGGTCAGAGATGTCCGAAGGGGTGCCACCTTGCTCTTTGCCATGATCAGGGAAACTCTCACCTGACCTGAGGCACTGACTGTGCGCAAGTACACCACAGCCGCGTGACCACGTTCCGAGGCATCACAAAACCCGTGAAGGGTGGCTTTGTACTTCCCGGGAGGAAGGATGGGACGAGGCAAGGAGATCTCATTGACGGCAGGAAGCGAGGATACAAAAGAGGTCCATTCCTCAACAAGAGTGCCGTGTAGGGGTTCGTCCCAGGTCAATCCTGCTGTCCAAAGCTTCTGCAAGAAGCATTTTGCCCAAAATATAATTGGACAGATCCAACCGTTCGGATCAAAGGTTCTGGCGACAGTAGACAATACGAGACGTTTAGTCCAAGAACACGGCAATTTCAAGTCTACGTTATATGTAAAGATGTCTTGGACTGGTCTGTACTGAACGCCGAGAACAGCCATCATGGCGGGGTTGTCAACAATCTCAAACAAATGTGGATCCTGCTGATGATCCTCTGGCAAGCCTTCCAAAAGCGCTGGTGAGTTGGAAATCCATTTGCGCAACTCATAACCAGCGGAGGCCAAAATACCTATCAATTCGTCCCGCAGGAGGATCGCCTCGTCCGCTGTGGAGGCGCCCGAGCAAATGTCATCGACGTAAATATCGTCTTTCAAGATGGCGGAGGCTCTTGGGAAGCGTAAGCCTTCGCGGTCTGCGAGCTCCCAAAGAGAACGTATTGCCAAGTTGGGGCTTGACCTTAACCCGTACGTATTAGTATTGAGCTCGTAGACGACCATGGGATCGCGAGGAGACTCTCTCCAAAGGATCAGCTGGAAGCAACGGTCATCAGGGTGGATAATAGTCTGCCTCAACATCATTTTTATGTCGGCCACAAAGACAACCTGATGTCGTCGGAAGCTGGTGACGACGTCACAAAGGTCCTTGACCAACTTGGGACCAGAATGCAAGCACTGGTTCAAGGATACGCCTGTTGAAGTCTGCGCAGAACCATCAAAAACTGTGCGCAGCTTGCCAGTCGATGGCTTCAATACCGCATGATGCGGGAGAAAGTAATGCTCCACCGAACGCCAATCCAAATTTGACACAGACATGTGTCCCAATTGTTCATATTCTCTCATGAACTCAATATACTTCTGTCTGAGCTCCGGATCACGACCCATGCGACGCTCCATAGCCAACAATCTCTTTTCGGCTAAAGGTCGTGACTCACCAAGCGGAGGCCGAACAGACAGGAAGGGTAGCCTCGTAATAATCCGACCAGAACGGAGTCGACCAGTGTTGTTCTGGAAGAACAGCTCGCACTCCTCATGTTCTGGATTCAAACGGGCAACTCGAGGGGGCTCCTCTACCTCCCAAAACCTCTGAACTGCATCAGAGAGAGCAGAGCCTACAGCCAACAAATTATCAAGTTCGGGTGGAGGGGGGTCCCTAGGTACAGGTCCCATCAAAGCAAGTCCAAATATGGTAGGGATGGCAGTCAAACCATTTGGCACCAAGATCCGTTTCCCACCAATCAAAATTCCACCGAGGACATCAGAGCCAATCAACAAATCGATTTGTCCCGGTGTGTCAAATTTGGGGTCTGCCAGTTCCAATCCCGATGTCAAATTCACCACAGCAGCGGGTAGCTGTTTCTGTGGATGCATACCCAAAATATTCTTCAGCACAATAGCCGAGGTTTTAATCCTCGGGTGTGAAGATTCAACAGGGCCAAACAAAACTTTAACTTGCCCTTCAACATTAGAGGCTACGTCACCTATGCCCCGTATACAATTTGGAAAAGAGCCCATATTTAATTTAACCTGCCCTACCAAATAAGTGGAAACAATGCAACCTTGTGAACCTGTGTCTAATATAGCACGGACAACAACAGAGGTCCCCGTGGGTCCCCAGACCCTAACAGCAACCGTTGGTAGGATAACGGTCTCAATGGGGGAGGTTGGCGTTATAGGGCAGGGGTCAATGACCTATTGTTGCCTGGGCGGCGACCGTTGGCCAGGACCAGGCAAGTCAAAACGAGGGTGCGGCTTGAAGTCCTCAAAAGCGCGATGACTCGATCCGCGCGCCATCTGGGGGGGGGTCATAATGACGCACCCGCCCAAAACGAGGTGGGCGCGAGTCAAGGCGGGGACGCTCCGCCAAAGGAGGGGAATACCTGGGGCAGCAGTCATGGTGCTGGTGACGCTGAACAGCACATTCAGGTGCGCGAGAGAGAGGAGGCGTGCGCACGCTACGGTTCTCCAAGCGGGGCGAGTGGCGATTAATTGAGCGAGGCGACTCTCGGCTACGCGCCGGTGAGCCTCGGCTGCCACCTTCAAAACACCCGCCCGTGCGCGGCGTCGGCTGGTTGGACAAGCGGCCAACCTCTCTGGCATTCATACAAAGAATGTCCAAATGCTGTCCTCCACAGTGAGGACAGGGGCGAGAATTTGGGCAGTCTCGCTGGTAGTGGGACCCCAAACAAGAGAAGCAAAGGCGGCGGGCATTCGCGATGCGCCTACGAGAGGCGACATGTAGGTCCAAGAATGCCCTACAACTGGCCGTTCTGTGCCCCGTGACCTTGCAGTAAGAGCACTCCGCTGGGCTCTGCGTGACCGCAAAGCGAGGAGGGCGCCGGTCAACATTGGCTCGGGTGTGAACGCGAGCCTGCTCCTTGACCTTGGGCGGCTGCGTCTTAGCCGGCGTGTCACCACCGGAGTTGTCCAAGACCCGGCACTCATCCTCCAGGAACCTCTCCAGGTCAGCAAAGGGGGGCAAATGGGTCGCGCTATCCCCACCAAAGCGCTGTTCAAAACGCGACCTCAGGTCGGCAGGCAGCTTCTTCAGCACAATGTGCACCAATAGATAGGACCATTGGTCCACGGGCAGGTCAAGGCACTTAAGTGCGTTGATGGCCACCAAGAGCGGGTTCAAAAGTTGGGTGCGCAACCCAGAGACCCGGGTGAGCGTCGGCAAACCCAAAATCTGCTCAATGTGCGTGTCGGCGAGGCCACGCTTATTATGGTACCTACGGGTAATTAGGTCCCGAGCCGTCTGGTACGCCTCGTCAGACACGGGCAGATGCTGGATGAGGCCCTTAGCCTCCCCATCCAGAACCGACATTAGATAGGCCAACTTTTGTGCCGGCCGAAGGTCAGCCCTATCATGGACTAGGCTGTCGAACAAATTAACGAAGCCCAGGTAGCTTCCTAGGCAGCCATCAAAATGGGGGAGGTCCAAAGTAGGGAGCCTACTCACCAGCCCCGGTGCTGACCTAGGAAGCTCCTGCTTCAGGCCGGGTTGCCCTTCCCTATCGGCAACTAGTTGTCTCGCACTTTTGGAGACAGCATCATACAGGTCTAAGACCTGGGCATAGTCTTCGCTGACCTTATTTCGCTGGTCAGCGGTGAAATCATTGATTGACACTTCAAGACAGCAAGTGCTGAAAGTGCGGAATTGCTGTTCCACACTTGCCAGGCGATCGTCAATCCGCTCGTACCTCTGAAGTAAGGCCTGCTGGCGATCAGGCCGGTTCACTAAAGCATTGGCCGAGGCAAACCAGCGCAAATCTGATGCAATAGCACCAGCAGCCGCACGCAAGTCCTTGATAGCTGACATAATCAAAATTCAAAAGAGCCCGGACAAGCGCTAAATAAAATTAACAATCAAAACTTAATTTTTCTTAATTCTTTGAAACCAACAAAGTATTAGCCTGTTTACTGCAAGTGCAGGCAAGTGACAGGTATCTACTGTCCAACAAAATTAATAGTTTCAATATATTGAAGAATCAAACACAAAAGTTATCAAAGTTATAACTTATAACAAATTAAAAGTTGAAACTTCAAATTAATTAATTAGTTATTTGCAACAGACAGACTGGCTGTGTTATTTAAGATATACAATAGAAAGTAAGCACAGAATATGTGTTACCTAGCAATATTATCTATATTATAACAAAACAAAGTTTATTAATGTGACCCGCCCAAGTGGCAAGGTCAAGTTTGATTATTACAATGTTTATGAATATATGCAATGAACTAAATTTACTAAATTTATTGAAACATACAGCTGTTATGTATCCAAACAAACTGACTTATTAATGCAACAACAAATTTAAGTTAGATTTTTCAACATACAAATCAACAATTACTGATTGAGGTTATGTGACAATGTGTTTCAAATTATCTAGGTCAACTTATACAATTAAATATTATGTGTTTTAATTAATAACTGACCTGACAAACACTACAATACTGTCTACAAGGTGATAAGATACAAGCTCATACCAATCTGAGTCTATACTCAGTAATGCAACAGCGGCTAAGATACAAGTTTACAATATAGGCACAGTTAACCACGCTCTGCTACCAAAAAATTATGTCTAGAATTACCGTAGCCAGGCAGGAAGGTGTATCAGAAGTGCGCAGTGGAAGATGTAATACATCTACCTGACCACGATAGACAATGATCCAGACACAATGCACTGCGTTGCACAGTGCTGAATTGAAATCAATCAATACCTATCAATATTGTGTTTCATTTACCCGCTATCCTTGCTGATGTCAGGCTTGAGCTAAATTAGACACATTCATACAAGTATATTGGCCAAAATAAATGAATGAAGTATCTTATACTTAGCTATTAAGCTTCAAACGCGACGTTTTCAGGACACGTTGGCACGTGGAAGTCGATACCAGATTCACAATTTTCACAAATATCAATCAATAGTTCACAATCAATTTACCGTTGCCAGCACTAGATCAGGCGGCGTTCAAAGCGGTTTACTCAATTAAATTCAATTCGCGTTAATTCAAAAGGCGATATTTTACGTACGAGTCGACAACGTGGTAATTTTTCAACGCGGGAAGGAACGGAAGTGACAGTTCAGTGTGACCATTGTCAGAAATTTTCAATAGACTAAAACAAAATGTTACTCAATCGATCTAATCGATTTGACTTATAATAAAAACTAATTCTATTTCAAACAATTGGTCACGGGACAAAAAGTTGAAACATCGAGGCTATAGGAAGGCATTACACCTTTTTTATCGTTCCGCTATTGTGACGCGTACATAAATATTATACGTACTGATCTTTATAACTGTTAAAGAAGTACGTTAATGAGACCCATTGCATAGCATACATGGAACCGTTTTCAGTCTTATAAAGCCATTCAATTTATTTTAAGTGCCTTTATCGTCTGTATCCCAGGATCAATCCTAGGACAGGCATCCTGCAATATTTATGTAGATTTTTATTATTTAGCGTATATCTATACCTACTGCTAATATTGATGATGATGTCAGTCTAGAGAAGTCTACTGCTGGACATAGGCCTCCCGCAAGGTTCTCAACACATCAACTCATGATCTTGAGCCACCCGCATCTAACCGCTTCCCGCAATCTTAACTAGATCGTCGGTGCACCTTGTGAGAGGCCTACCCCTGCTGCGTCGTCCGATATGTGGTCGCCACTCTAGAACCCTCCTGCCCAACGACCATCGGTTCTTGAGCTATGTGCTCTGCCCTATTATTACTATTTAAAAATTAAATGAAATTTGTGTTTTCAGTTAGCTGTCGATATTTCATTAAACCTCAAAAGATCTTATATTGCAATACCTGGTTGCCTCTTACATCTAAAGACGAAGCCAGCAAACGAGTATGCATTTTGTGAGCAAATTCATTCTTTCCATCGTGTCTGAAATTACAATTTCCAGTGTGTGAGTCTGATCTGCAATGCATAAACTGCTCTCATCGATTTGATTGCTACTTATGCTTAGTAATAGAACCGTCTCGAATAGTTTACCCAACCAGTGTAACGTTCTGAACTTCATCTAGAAGTGATTGATGTATTAACCTTTGATGTCTCAATATAATACGATTTGGAACCAGATCGATTGGTGAATGAGAATCGTGGAGATTAATGTAAATGTTTATGTTAGAAATATAATGTAAAATTAAAAATATTTCAACACTCTTTAAGTTACTTCAATATGTAAAAAATCACCTTTTTAGTGTAGCTCAACTAGGTACATGAATAGCATTATATATAAAACAAACTTCGAAAACATAAAAGAAATTCTCATGTATGTTATTGAATTCCTCCGCAACGGCTTGACTGTATTTTTTATGGTCTGAGTTCTGATCAAATACGAGTGTATGGCAAAACAATGTTTGCGGACCGAGCTAGTTGCTATATAAAAGTATTTTTTATGCTTGTATTCTTTTGCGTCAGTAGTAAGTGACAAATTGAACTAATGAAATTAATTATCTGTAACAAAATTTACTGTCGAAAAAAACGGCGAATTCAATAAAATCTTACATTGTGATGTCAATTTTAGTGAAATTTAAATGTATTCATTCGTACCACTGAATTTTCTAGATATTTAATTACAAAATATTATATCCCAGGTCAGTCTTCATAGTCTTAGCGTTGCAAGGCGTATGCCTTGAAGTCCAGGGCCCGCTTACTAGTCTAACCAGATTATGACGGAATATCAGCTTTTCGCCAAAGCCGTCGCCGTCTGACCTCCGCAACCCAAATGAATATCGCATTCCATGGCATAGACCGTGGTTTCAGATTATTTGAGGGTACTGATTACCCGTAACGCCTGTCAAAAATCTTCATGACAGCCGGGACCGATGGTTTAATGTGCTCAGTGATGTATGTGAATTCGAACCTGATATCTGCTGCATGGCAGTCAGTTGGTATCTCCACTAGGCTATTTATTCATAATAGTGAAGACGTAGGCATTTACTATTTCTAAATATTCAATAAAGACTGCCTCCGTGGTCCAGTGGATAGCGTATGCGACTGCTGATCGGAGGTCCCGGGTCGGGCAAAAGTGTTACTGGGTTTTTCCGAATTCTCAGTAGCAGCACGGAATCGGGTGACGTGCCCGGTAACGGCAATAGACTCGCCCCCTTACGTGAGACCAAAAATTCATGCCGAAATGTGGGTGTAATATTACACCTCTGCTTACCCTTTCGGGGATACAGGCGTGAGCCTATAAAGAAAAAATATTCAAAAGAAACGCTTTTGTTCTATATTTGAGTATTCTTTAAGATGTGTGGGCAGATATTACGACTTTCTACTTCCTAGAACGATAATTTGATTTCCTATTGTCCTTGTTACAAAGAGGAAAAATACCGATGCGGAATTTTCCTTAAGGAAGGCTTTCCACGTGGCGTACGCTGGATACATTTTTCAATAAATAAGGGCTACTACAGCGATCAATAAGTACCCATGAAATTTGGTTACTTAGACTTAAACAAATCAATTTGGATGAAATATAATTATATTGTAATGTCGGATGTCCGTAGATATGCCCGTACATTTTAATTTAACTAATTTATTCCCAATTTCGAGAAATCCTTTCTTAGTGTACCCCTACGGTCTCAAAGGAACATACATGCCAAATTTTAGCTTTATGCGCCAGATAGTTTTGGCTGTTTGTTGTATGTGAGTCAGACAGCAACGAAATCGTCTCACATAATAAAAATACAGACAGATGTTTGGAAATATCTATAGTAATAAATTAGCAATATTAATTTTCAGTGGATAGTTTATTAGAATTAAAATTGATTAATACAGTTTTAAAGAATTTTACTGGTCATCCGATTCTGTTCAAAGTCAACTCAAACTCAAATAATTATGTTTATTTCCATAAAAAAATTAAATTTTTTGGACACGTCAGAAAGGTCATACAAATAAAAAATAAAAAAGTAACTTTAAATGCATATTAACATAATTGAGCATTGAAAAAAAATGCCTGTTCAGAAAGTAGAGCCTCGTGAGAAGAATCAGGCAAGAAACTCAGGGGCCACTCTTTTCATCGTCTTGATTCTATACAATTCAAAACTTAGTAACTACATTGAATTTTTCACAGGTATATGAGCTGGTGTGTCTATAATGTGTTTGTCAATTAATAAGGTTTTTTAATAATAATATAAAAGTACTAAACTAACATAATATAGACACAATAACTCTCACTCACATGAAACTTAACAATAATCAAACATAAGTAGCCTGTGGGACCGAGCAAATTAATCCCAAGCATTTTTGTCTTCAATATAATCTAGAAACGAAAAGTACCCTTTTTGACAAAGTTTACAATTTATAACTTTTTGAATCTATTAAAACTTAAATTTTGTATATGGCTTGGCACTTTATTGTAAAAGCGCACACATTGGCCTTGAAAAGATTTTTTTATTTTCTCTAGCCGGGTGGCCGGCACTACTAGTGCTCTTATTTCTAGTATTCAAATTGTGGATATCACTTTTCTTTGAGTATGAGGCCTTGTTTTGGAATACATATACACCACTATTTTATAATTAGTACAATAACTTTAAGGACAGATTAGCGAAGACATTATTATCATATATGTGACGTAAGAATTTCATAATATCTATAAAGAGCAAAGTTATTACCCTCTCCTTCATACTTCACCCGGGCTTAGGACGGACGGACGTTAAATACGGACGTAATTAGAAAGCAAACAAATATCAAAATAAAAGAAGGTATTCTGGACTAAATGAAAATAGTAATTTTGGCGTATTTATGAAGTTAGAATCAGCTGCTATTTACAAATTTCATCATCATCATGTCAGCCTAGAGACGTCCACTGCTGGACATAGGGCGCCCCCAAGGTTCTTCACACAGACAGATTTTGAGTAGCCCGCATCAAAGAATTATTTACTTAAGTAAGTTATTTTTACTTTACTTACAAGTATTTAAATTTTTCTTCGAAATGTCCACCACCATTGTCAATAAATAGCACGTTTTATTAAATTGTTTTTTAACGAGAGAAGTACGCTTCTCTGATTTTTCACTGCATCAAAAGCGTCCAATATGCGCTGTTTAAATTGTTCGACACTAACCGGCTCACTTTTGTACACAGTGGTGAGCATGGGGGCCAAGCTACAGGCCCTCCTCGACCAATCCACTGGCTTCCAAACACTTTCCTGTACAAACGCACAGCTGCACTCGCGTGATGTGAACTGATAAGCCATCGCGTTGGGCAAACGTAAACAAAAAATAATTGTTGCCGCGAAAAAAGGATCCGCTCGCTACCGCCTTCAATTTAGCACTGCGGCGCGGGCGCAGAGGTACAGGGGGTGGCGAGCTTCGAGTTTGCACATATTTATCAATGGAGTAGTGCCGCGTAAAATTACTACTACTACATAGTATTTAGTTATGCATTTACCAATCATTACGTTTTTTGTGGACAGTTTTGAGACAGTTTTGGAACTTAGTATTTTTATTTTTTACATACATAAATGTGATTAGTTAAAGCTGCTTAGAGCTCCATTACATTTTTCGTACTAATTAAAAAATAGTGGTGTATTAGATTCGAATAAATGTACTGGCTTGCAACTGTTAAAATGTTTATTTCGTTGAAATTATTCCTTAACGAAGCCCCATAATCCAAATTATAAATTCTCGAATAGCTCTTTTCTACAGAACAAAGATAGTCTGAATATCGGTAGCATTTCCCCACAAGAGAATACCGTATGACATTATACTATGAAAATAGCTATGATATACAAGCCTGGCTTTGTCAATGTCAGTTAACTGGCGAATTTTCCTGACTGCGTATACTGCAGAGCTGAGTCTATTCGACAATTTACTAATGTATGGTCCCCGTTGCAGCTTAGAATCTGGTGTAATGCCTTAAAAACTCGTGTCATCCACAAGATCCAACACATCACTTCCTTCAACATCCTTAACCTTTACTGAGGTGTTCACTTGTTTAACGTTAGGCATCAAAAATCGAATACATTTAGTTTTAAGTCTATTTAAAAGCAGGTTGTTAACCTCAAACCAGCGAACCAGCTTTGAGATAGCAATGTTTACATCGTCCATATCAATTTGTTGACGTTTTAATTTAAATAAAAGTGAGGTATCATCAGCAAACAGTACTATCCCGTGCTTTTCATGAATGAGGTGTGGTTAGTCATTAATATGCACTAAAACTAAAAAAGGACCGAGGATTGAACCCCGTGGGACGCCCATTCTGACTACAGACCCATGTGAACGCGTCCCGTTGACATCAACTCTCTGAATCCTATTACTCAAATATGAAGTAAGAAGATGCAGAGCAGAACTACTTAAACCATAGTGCTGTAATTTCCTTATCAATGTATCATGTTCTACACAATCAAAGGCCTTGGACAAATCACAGAAGACACCTAAGGCATCATGTGACTCCTCCCAGGCATCAAAGATATGTTCTACAAGCTCAACACCGGCATCGGTCGTGGAGCGCCCCTTTGTAAAACCAAATTGTTTAGAGTGTAGAAGCTCGTTGTTATTATAATAACTTTGCAGTTGGTCTAGAATCAATTTCTCGAAAATTTTGCTGAATGTGGGCAGCACAGAAATTGGCCTATAGTTGGTGGGGTCTGATGTGCTACCTGCTTTGTACAAAGGTATTATCTTGCTATCTTTCATTAGATCAGGAAATACACCATAGTCAATACACTTATTAAATATTAAAGCTAATCTGTTAGCAGCTAAAGCAATAATGGACTTGGTAATAATAACGGAATTCTCCCACAAGTCTGTAGTCTTCTTTATATTTATTAAAAGCTTTTATAACATCATTTGAATTTAAATATTCAAATGAGAAGTTACTATAAATAGTACTCATGTTTTCTTTCAAAAGAGATTCCGTTGCATTGATTGATGAGTCCAAAGATCTAGTAGTAATAACGGGGATATCAGTAAAAAAAACTTTCAAACGCCAATGCAACTTTTGAGTTTGATATAATAGTGTCGTTGTCAATGTTCAAACTAAATTTAGAACTTTTACTTTTAACTTTCCCAGTCTCACTGTTTATAATATTCCATGTCATTTTCATTTTATCGTCACTACTCCTAATCCTTGAACTCAGATAAAGAGACTTAGCTTTCTTGCAAAGTTTTCGAAATATCCTAGTATAGTTTCTAACATAATTCTGAAATTGTTCACAAAAATTAAATTTTCTCTCGTCATATAGGTCATACAATCTCTTCTTACTTTTGTGAAGCCCAGTTGTTGCCCATTCACAGAAGGTTGCATTACCTCCAACTGTTATCGTTCTAGGTGTGAAAAACGAATTAAATTTAGTACAAAACGCTTTGAAAAAACTATTATATAACAAATATGGGTCACCTTCATCATCTAACAGTGACCAGCTAGTCATTAGTTTACTTTGAAACCTAGCAACACGAGTTGCTGTTTTAGGTATTACAACTATATTTTGCCTAGAAATATTCTAACTATTATCATTAAAGGAGATCTGTTGTCCGCAATAGTCTGAGTCTTTCTAATAATTTGCTTGTCTCTTACTATGATATCTGTAAATATATTATCTAGGAAAGTAGCTGTAGAGGAAGTAACTCTTGTGGGCTTTAAGAATAAGTTCTTCAGATTATATGATAGTAAAAGCGCTTTCAATTTTGTACTAAGACTATTAGTCTCCAATAAATTTACATTAAAGTCACCGCACACAGCAACATTTTTATTTAATTTTGCAACTTTGTTTAACATCTCATCCATAACACGCTCGAAACTATCATACAATGCTGAAGGAGGCCTGTATACACTTATTACAATAAATTTCCTCAGTTCCACACAGGCTACCTCAATAGTTCGCTCAACAGACAGACTTACAATATCATGACGCTTTTTAAATTTAAGTTGCTTATTAATTAAAATCATCGAGCCACCTTGTACTGCTTGCTGCCGGCTAAACGAGTTTCCTACTATATGATTATTGAAATTGAACATGAACTGGTTGCTTTTTAGCCAATGTTCAGTGATGCAAAATATATCAACAGCATTACAGTTCATAAACAATTCCATTTCTAAATCTTTATTAATCATACTTCTAATATTCTGATACCAATTTAATCAATTTTTTTTTAATTATGTTTAAGTGTTAATACACTTAAACATAATTAAAAAAAAATGAGTTACGAGTAATCTTATTATAGCTAGAGGTGTTCTCTATTGTCTCAGAATTTAATTTAAATTATTATTATAATGAATGTCAATAAAATTAAATGCTAATAATTTGTCGTTTAAAAGAGCGAGAAAGATACATAGTATCTTTTGTTAAAATAAAATTACTTTTAATAAAATATTAGTGTCAAAGGATAAAATTTTGTCATTATGACGATATGTACTATTATACAATAATAGATTCAATTTACTTATCTGGTTGTTTTCTTTATCAGATAAGGTATTTGCATAAGGAAATGCACAGACTATAAAATTGCACCCCACTTTAGAACTTCTATCAATCATTATATCCGATAAAGCAAATATTTCTTTCTTTGTAACTAGTAAGCTATCACCATACATAATAATAACTGTAGATTGTTTATTTAATTCTGCATGTTTTAACTTATTAACTAATGAAGACATTCTTTCTCCTGGATATCAAAAGTTTTGTAATAGACGGTCAGTGTAACTATCTATTAAGCTACCCAAACCCACTCCCAATTGGTCAGAAAACATCAATACAGTGCTATTACTATGAGTATCAAGTGAAAATATATGATTCATTTGTAACAAGGCATCAGAACCGGAGTCATTGCAAGGTTGTTCTACTACTTGACTACTTTCTAAATCATTATTTAATTTTGAACAGTTTAAGCAACATTTTTTGTTGGTAGAGTAGTTGTTCTAGATTCTCTCTACCGACTCTAGAAATCTCATCATATTTTAATATGTATTCTTGAGTTTATTAATAAATATGTATATGTATATTAATAAATATAACTTCTTAGATGATCATTTTCCTTGTGTCTAGTGTATACTAATAGCTCACTGAATGTGCTGAAACTAAACAGTAAAACATAAACGTTTCTAGCATGAATGAAATACATTCACAGAAAATATAATCCGATCGACTCCTAGTAGTCCATTAAGTATATACCCACCGTCATAAAAACCACTGGGAAATACAAGAATTCAAAATTGATTTCGCATTAATATCGAACATAAAAAGTGAGTCGGCGGTAAAATGTGACAACATATTTAACTTCCCTCAACAAAAAAGCATGGGAACAAATTCAACAAGCATCATTATTGATATTTATCACGGATACCTGACATGATAGATGGGATTTCGACAATAATAATAAATGTAAGAAATTACTCCTCGTCTTTTATAATAAAGTTATAAAAACCCGTGAGGGGCAAGTATGTCTCGGCTATGGAAACTCCACTGTGTGGCTCCGGGCAAAGATTTTTATTATTCAAAAGCTTTGCTCCTGATGGTTAGATGAATGTTGTAAATAAGTTCAAATTTTATTTCTCGCTAAAACGAATGGAAGTTATAAAATTTACAATTCAACTGTGAATAATATAATTATGTTTGTTGTACTCTTACAAACGACAGTTTTAAGGTCAACGCTCATTAGAGCCACCCGGCACCCACTCCGCACGGCGTCCACGAGTGGACGTCGCGCGGTCAACCAGCGGACCGCGCCCCGTCAACGAGTGAACGCCGCGCGGTCAACGCGGCGACGAGCAGTCAACGCGCGGCAAGCATGCGAGCAGCGAGTTGCCACCGTGCCGGCCACGCGTGGACGGCTTACGATGGCGATCCGGTGACGCTACGGAGTTGATGTAGTGAGCGCATACCCATACAAATCCATATAAAGAATACTAACCGCACGAGGCGAGGCGGTGCGGAGTGGGTGCCGGGTGGCTCTAATGAGCGTTGACCTTTAATGGCATTTTGAAATCTTTTTTTGAGAGGTTACTTTGTTATTTTATTATGACGTAAATCGTTCTCGTCTTTAATTAATGTGCCAGATGCATTAATTATTAACAATTATGTAAGCGTTAAATTTTACGAGTTTAAGACGTTCTTTGAATTTAAAATTTGTGTTTTTACCCTTGTTATTGCGAAGAACGCCCGATTATTTTTCAATGAAATAACGCAGAGGCAATGCAATATGGCTTAGACTCAGCATATTTAGCTTGACAAACTAACGTAATTTTTTTAATATATCTACATAAGTTTTACATATTATACATAATAGGTATCTAATTTATAGCACAATTTAATGTAGATTTCATTAACTATGAATTATTGCAGACATGGTGATGTTTAGCATTTTTGAGTCAACTGTTTTATTATATGTGAAATACACGATTATTTATATTTATTATGGGCAACTGTATTCGATACCACCTGTTGTCTGATTCATTCACATTCTGATTTAAAATAGTTACATTTAATGTTCTAATTGAACTATTTTAGAAGAAAACGTCAGCTTCCTGAAAATATTTATAAACTAAGACATCTCATTTCTACGCGGATCTGCTTGGCAAAATGCATAACTAGGGACACATGAAGTTGTTAAACACTGTTTTCACACAAGTGCATTATCTCATAACAAAACTTGGTACACAATACCAATCTGCTCATCCATAAATAACCAGTTGCATACCCGTTGCAAACTCTAACTGATAGGACTTCAGGCTGTTAAGAGCATGTACACGGGAATTTCCAGTTGAATTACTAAACATATAGTTTGAAACACAGATCCGAACATTAGAGGTTTCATCTTGCCATCCTTTGTTTCATAATTGCTACTGTGAGGACTTTATTGTCCTTGTATAACTATTAAAGACTTTAAGGCTTTTGTATTTTAGTGTTTGCCATATTTTGATGATGTTGTCATCTTCCATTATAATTCGCTGCTCATATTTTAACCATGAATTGACTTGCTAATTTGCTCTACAAAGTTTTAAATACCTTGCCAAGAATAAAATAGTAGTGTAGTTTCCAGTGTTATTTTTCGCACATTTTTAGAACAATAGCGCCATTTGTCGGGTATCTCAGATACAAACACTGGAAGATATTTTATGCCAATCATCGATTAAGAACGAGAAATACTTACTCACACACATAGAAGAATTATAAATATTGAGATGATCTCAAAATAAAGTTTTTTCTGTTGAGACTACAGATTCTATGGGATGACAACAAGCATGTCATATATAGTGTTCTTTGTCATCATGATATTTACCTGAAGGTGCTGATACACTTGATCATTCACTTTTATTTAGCATTTTCGCAAATATTACATTACAGAAAAACAAACGTGAGCTTTTCAGTGAGCATTATATCGAGCGCTCTGACGCGTATTCTAGTGAAAGAACCGTAAATTTATTTAAATTTTTTGCTGATTGTAGTGGTCGTTTCAAAGATCGGGCATATGTTCATAGCTACGGGTGGCTCTGTTAGTTGTTCAATTCGACAAATTTAAAAACGGTGAAACCTTGATATTCTCTTACAAGTAAATGCAGAAGTGTATCAAAGTCAAAAGACGTATTTAAAAATAAACACCGTATTTACAAAAAAAAAGTATATAAGTATGTTTACCCGTTGTCTAGTACCCATAGTACAAGCTTCTGCTTAGTTTGGGACTAGATGGTGTTGTGTGAATGTGGTAGAATATTATTATTATTATATATATATATATATATATATATATATATATATATATATATATATATATATATATATTTACAGACTCACGCCTGTATCCCCGAAGGGGTAGGCAGGCAGAGGTGTAATATTACACCCACATTTCGCCATGAATTTTAAGGTCCCACGTAATAGGGGGCGATCCTATTGCCGTACCGGGGACATTACCAGACTCCGAGCTGTTACTGCGAATTTCCTAACGGAAAAACCCAATAACACTTTGCCCGACCGCGCGCACATTTGTGCCGCGAGACCAACGAGGCAGTCCGTTTTATATATATACACATACATTCATAGACTCACGCCTATTTCCCCGAAGGGGTAGGCAGAGGCATATTAAACGCCCACTTTTCGCCAGTGTTTTGATCCCACGTAATAGGTGGCGAGCCTATTGCCGCTTATCGGGATATTTTGCCAGAGCCTCGTCCGTTGATCGGCAGGTGCACCACTTGCAGGTGAGGTTGGCTTGGGACCCTAAGTTCTTGGTGGAAACCCTATGCACCTATATATATATATATATATAATATTCGATTTTAAACTTTCGCGATTTGTACATCATATAAAATAATTAGCGTTATTACAAAATAAATAAAATAAAATAATAAACTATCCCTTCATTATTTTATTAAGAGACTAATTAAATTAGCGGGTCTTAATCGCGTACAACTAATTTATTTAATGTATAAATACCTATTTGGTTCCGACGTTTCGCTCGTCTTGCACCAAGCGTGGTCGCGGAGAGACTGATGAGAGCTCAGCACCATCTTGTGGAAGTGCGGGTTTCGGCACTTACCCTCACTTGATCTTTATTTAAGTTCGCAATGTCGGTACTCCGACACACTACACTAATGACGTCTACACATTGTTGAGATTTATCACTGCGGCGGTGTCTACACTTGCTGATGTCTGGATTCCAAGTAACCGATAATCTATATCCATCCTCCCGGTTGAAATTGTTATGTTTCTTGATTTCTACCGCTTCTCGTACTATCCTGGAGTAATAGTGACGATCGGTGGATAAGACTTGTGGTTGATGCAGTTCTATCGTAACTTTAATAAAAAAAAACTTTAATAACGTACCTTTGCGTCCTATAGTGAGTCAAATAAATTCACCCACATATGGTTTGGCAAAACACATAAGCAAGGTACTACAACCGTTAGTAGGCAAGACACGCTCTTTCGTGAAGGACTCTCGCCACTTCATAGATATTATCAAGAGCACGAAAAAGGAACCAGACGAGGTGATGGTGAGTTTTGATGTTGAGTCACTATTCACCAATGTTCCTGTTCATGATTGCCTTGAGGTCGTACAGAGGAAATTAAGGGAAAACGATATGTCTGATGAATTCACAGTTCTACTTAAGAATTGCATGGATGGTAACTACTTCCTATATCGTGGACAACACTACCTCCAGATCGATGGAGTGGCTATGGATAGCCCAGCCCTATCGCACCGGTAATAGCCAACATCTGGATGGAGCACTTCGAAGAATCCATAGACATGCAGGCATCAAATGTGAAGCTGTGGAAGAGGTATGTCGACGATATCTTCTGCATCATGAAGGGGAACCAGCAAGACGTGGAACAATTCGCAGACAAATTGAACTCCATACATCCAAACATCCGATTCACATACGAAATGGAGGTAGACGGATCGTTACCCTTCCTTGACGTTAAAGTGGCAGTGAGAGATAATGGTACCCTTGAACACACTGTATATAGGAAACCGACGCACACCGACAGGTATCATAAAGCGAACTCGCTCCACCATCCGTGGCATTTGGATTCCGTTGTGTCCTCGTTAGTGAACAGAGCGCATGACCTGTGTGACGCTGAACAGTTAAATAGTGAGCTGTCACATGTTTGGGAGGTACTGAGGCGCAATGGATACAAGAAGAAGATACTCCGTCTGAAGAGGAAAGATCGTAGACCTGAAGTAAGCACAGTGTCGGCGTACATGCCATATCTAAGGGGAGTGACGGACAAGGTTGGAACAGAACTCAAGAAATACTCCATCAAGACTGTATGCAGTCCGCTCTCTAAGATTGCACACAATCTGCGTACCCCAAAGGATGTAATTCCTCTCCAAACACCTGGCGTCTACAAAGTCGATTGCAGCTGTGGTAGTTCATATATCGGGCAGACTAAGCGTACAATCGCTGAAAGGGACAGATTAATAAGTCGGCGATAGCTGAACATTTGTTGGAGTCTGGACTAAACCAGGTTGGATATAGATTATCGGCTACTTGGAATCCAGTCATCAGCAAGTGTAGACACCGCTGCAGTGATATATCTCAACAGTGTGTAGACGTCATTAGTGTAGTGTGTCGGAGTACTGACATTGCGAACTTAAATAAAGACCAAGTGGGGGTAGGTGCCGAAACCCGCACTCTCACAAGACGGCGCTGAGCTCTCATCAGTCTCTCCGCGACCACGCTCGGTGCAAGACGAGCGAAACGTCGGAACCAAATTGGTACCTTAAATAAGTTAGTTGTACGCGATTAAGGCCCGCAAATTTATTTTGTATGATATATGTCATATATTATATTGGCATTGGAGGATATCTCACTATGTTTTACTTTCCTCTTAAAGCGATCAATATCATTAACTTCAGTTTGAAATCGTTCATTGTACTGTACAGCGCTCAGTTTAGATGACGGTGACGAAATATCAGATACTCAAAAAAATTACGTGGTATAATATCCAGATAGAAAATTTTATATAAATATAAAAGCAAGAAAAATTATATATATGCTCAAAGGATCCTTTAAAAAATATATATTAACTCTCCGCTTAGATAAAATCTTTATACTTCACCAGCGGAGACAGATTATGCTGTAATTCATCTTTAGTATGACAAATAGCGTCACCTTAACTATCCTTAGAGAATACTCGAAGCACGAAGATATATTAATGGACAAAGATAGATAGATTAATGTCAGCATATATCCACTGGGACCTGCAGCGATTTTTGATCTGTCTCAAGATGTTAGCAGAATTTATGACACCGATGTTTGTGAATGGAGGTTGGGGTATGCTGAAATGCTAGTTGGTGGTGGCAAATGTGAAGAGGATCGTGAATCATTTGAGCAAATGTATTATGTCCTCTTTTATTAATTTGCAGTGCATTATGTTTAATGACCAAAATCATTCTGACTGTTTAGTGAAACAAATTAAGTGATACAATCAAAATACGAAACTATAAAAAATGCAGCATTGTAGGTACAAATATAAAAATATATTGATAAAACATATTGAATTCTAAGTTAGTACCGTGCCAAATAACCCTATGTGTCGATCGTAATATCCTCTGTGCCAAATGGCACACAAATTCATTAAAGAAATAAAGAGAGTGAGTAAACCTAAACATAGTTATAATATCTCTGGTCTTAACAACTCCTTCTCAGAAAATCACCATCTCAGAAGGCATAACATCTTAATATATATATGATCCTTGCGTTACTGACTGACTGACAGACACGCTACAGCCGAAACTATTGGGCGCAGGAAGCTGAAATTTGGCATGTATGTTCCTTGGGGACCGTAGGGGTTCACTAAGAAGGGATTTCCCGAAATTCCCACGGGTTCGGCCAAAACGGGTAAATTAAAAAACAAATGCAGGCGTAGCTGCTGGCGTCGTCTAGTAATTTATATTTTTGTATTTGGCCGGAGGATAACAGGGTAGTGTCTCGGTACAATTATTCTTTATTGATTAAAAAAATACTTATTGTGAATCTGTGTTTTATATATACATTTATTTATTAACTAATCAATGTGTATTATTGATATTGTAAAAATCAAATATATTTTGTGGTCTAATTACGTAACAGTAACTATGAGTTCTAAAATGCACCAAACAAAATGCATGAAGCAAACAAATGTAAGCAAAACTCAAAAGCCTGATTAAGTACGTCATTTAGGCAACTGCAGAAAAATAATTAGCAGAAACAACTGGTTTTCATATGAAATTGTTGAAAACACATTTCAACAGTTTTAATAAAATTGTCTCTTACGAATTGAAAAATGGTAGTTGCGTTCGCTTCCCTTTTCTGCAACTGAAATAAAATTTAAACTTTGTTTTTAAACATTAATCAAGGTCTTTCACGAATAATGATGGCTTCGAGATAAAGTTTAAATTTAACTGAATTCTGATGTACAGTGTTATAAATTGTTGCAAGTCTTGATACATTTTTTACGAGTGCAGCTCAGGGTTCATACATTTAAAAGCTATCTAGTTTCTTTTATGAAATATGTCGTGAAACTCTAGTTAGAGTTCAGCGTTTCAAGTTACTTCAAATCTACCCTTATAATTTTTGCTTGTGTATTTATTGTTAAAAGATGTTTCAGAACAAAGAACGTCTAGACTGTGAACAACAAACCGTGGATTACGGAAAAAGTTGTTGTACTGTCACTGGCAAAAGGTTAAAATTTTCAATAAACCATTACTTTGAACATTGATTTTACTTATTTCCTCATTTGTACTGATTATTTAACCTAAAAGGAGATGTACCATTTGGCCATACATTATGGGCCTGGCACGGCCAAACACAACACCATGTGTGTTTTGAAGATAAATGACTACTCTATTAACCTGTATAATTTCTTTTTAAATAACTTTTGGTGGAAATAAGATACGAGATATTTGAAATGGAAATTATTCCGCAACTAAATATACCTCAAAATTGAATTTTAACATAAATATAATACCTAGATGTAAATAAAAGTATGTCTTTGCGTCTTAAAGAACAAAAACTACATAAAGAGTGGCCAAACCTCGGGGGAACCATGGGAACCATGGAAACCTCGTACTATGTATACTCGTCCAAAAAAGCTAACCACAATCACAAACACCGCTGCATATTCTTAGCATGAGTAGAAGGTACTGATCATTATTATTGAATTTATATTCAATTACATTACATTAAAACCGTACGAAAACACCAATAAATAAGAGCAAAATATTTACGATACACAGTAGCAACACGAATGACATAACAGATAAAAAAAGTGTTGCAAATGGTTTGAAAAAATATTTCTACTATCGATTAAAAAACAAAACGATTTTTACCGATTAATAATTATGGAATGTATAATAAATTATATATTTCTTGATTCTTTTTACAAATATACTTATAAAGTAAATAAAATATATTGTTTTCTAATATAGTAATAAAATATTATTTCCTTAAAACAATTTCTGCCTACCATACTTCATTTTATTTTTAATGCTGGCAACATAAGACATTCATCCGCTATTACCATAGCTTATTCAAAATAATTAATCTTTAAAAACTAAATTCTTTCACCGATACTCTATCAAGAAACGAAAACGATGTAAAATTTTTAAAAATTATATGTTTAATTTCAACGATTCACAACTTTCTGGCCGCTACAGGCCGTATTTGGTCTTTCTCCTTTGTTATTTTCCTTTGGGATCAAAGTTTGCTGTCCTGAGCTGTTTGGCGTTAGTGTAATCTGTAGTTATTGGATACCACCATCAATAATTTAGGCTCTTCTGGGGGATCAAGACTGGCTTAGTCTCCCATTGCTGTATTCTTTTCCTACCAAATTGTAATTGTAAAGAAACAGTGAAATCAGCATTTACTCCGTACATCTTCTTACGCATTTAGAAGTAATTCACCATTGGCTACAATTTAAGTTGATTACTGCGAAATGTACTGGTAGATCTTAGACATTTAAAAGTATTGCAACACTACCGTAGTAGCTTTTCTAGTTAAACTTATTGTTAAAATATAATGTTGAAATAAACTAAACAGGGGGTAAAAAGACCCTTAACGAAAACTGTACTCCCATGTTCTTCACTACGAACATTTTTTACTTCGGCACCATACCTGGGAAATTACTGGTTAAGGAGATATTGAGCCTCAAAATTAGTTTGGAATTTTCTAATTAGGTACAAATCAATGCATTTACCCTCCAATATGTTCTTTAGATACCCTATGACCCCATGGATAAGTAGGTATTTCGAGCATTGCACGCGCGCGTTTTAAATTGCGGTTTAAAAATGTGAAAACCTAAAAAAAAAACGTTTCCCAGATATTAGTTTTGGTTAGTATGACTTAGCATGATGTCCACAACGAGTAGACTTCGGCTTGGTGATGGGTCTTGTGACACCCTGTATATGAATAGTTATAGATTACAGTTAATTTTATTTTAGTCTAAAAATAAAGCTGAATATTATGATATTTACTGCAATATTTACATCTGCGTCAATAAATATTATATTAAACACTTCCAAGCTCAGTTAAATATTTCAACATTACGATTCGTTTACTTTCAAATATCAGTCACCTGTATCCACAGTCTCCAGAATTTTGATCGTTTAGGAAAACGCATTCATTATTTGCCTGTACTTAGAAATTTCCAAAATAAAAAATAGTATTATGAGTATTATCACAAGCTTACATTATGTATTCGAATCTTAATATAAACATAGAAAAGACAACAGAGGTTAGGATAGGGCAATAAATATTAGCACTAAAATAATTCAACAACGCAAAAAATGTTGACTTTTCTTGTGTCTATTTAATTTTCAAGAATAACAGCAGAAATTCAAGAGTTTGAAAATGAAAACACGCGCATTACAGACAAAAACATGCATTTGCAAGATTTTAATTCACATTGAAAACGGACATGAGAAAAGAACGGTTGAACCGCAGAATTCCGAGCAAAACTTCCAACTTTTCACTCCCATTCTTTAAGAGTTTTGAAAAAGGAGGCACAGAAAATGGTCGAAATAAGCTGAGAATTGCTGGCACATCTATATTTACTGGCCGACTTGGATGTAGTCCTACTAAGTCTAGTAATTATTGAACCAAAACTTTTTACACGCTCTGCTTCACAGAGCATAACACCGAACATTTTAGTAATTGGGAGTTACAGCACATTAGAAGTACAAAACGTCTGTCGTTTTAGTAGACAGACACTATAAACGATCCTAGGAAGATACGGACTAAACTAAAAGGCCAAGAATAATATATCTTGTTATTGTTATGATATTATCTTAAGACTGCGACGGAAATTGGTAGTTCGTCTCGCCATAATATACTGCTGACGAAATCTTGTGACTCAATATTCACATACTTTTGATCCTATATACGATCCGTTGGGCTAGAAAATTGCTGTATAGTTACATCACCGCACCATATTCTAACCTCATTTTACTTTATAAAATTTTAAAGCGTATTCCTCACATCATAAATATTAATTGAGTCGTCAACAAAACTTAAACCTAAGTTTCTCAAGACGTTAAATTTATAGAAGATAATAAAAGTTTTATATGCGAAAATTTTAAAAGCTATTTAACTAGAAAAGGATGTAAGCTTCCACTAATTAAAGAAGTAACGCGAGAAACTTTAAGAACTTTATTTCATTTAGTCTGTAAGAAAGGAAGAAACTGAATTGAAACAAAACAAGTACGTGTTGAGGCAAGTTGCCGAAATATCGGCAAAGCAATAAATCCAAGTAAATACATACAGAGACTTAAAAGTGGGTGGCGGAGGTGTATTGCGGACTATCGGGTTACAAATAAAATTGCCAGTGAATTCGAAAACAGCTTAGTGAATGCCGACGCGTTAAGACTAACTACCATCGTCTTTTTTATTTCTCTTTTAATAGATGATTTACGTAGTGCATGTATTTTTGACGCTATTGTGTTTTATTTTCTAGGATACTCAGGTTTTATTAGTCTTAGATTTGTTATAGTTCTCACAATTACTGACTTATCTATTTCAATGATATGTTATCAATTTTAAAATAGCTTTGCTAACAACAATATACCCAAGAGCATCCAAGAAAAATAAATACGCTTTTAAAGTTGGAAAATCAGTTCAATTCTTTAAAGCACTGCTATTGTGCTGAATCTACTATCGCAGCCTTTAAATTCTATCCATTTAATAATAGGTTAGCCTTAAAATGTATGTTATGTTTTTTAAACAAAAGATTTCAGCACAATTTTATTGAATAAACGATTTCATGAAGTAAATACGAACAAATCCAATGTTATTAATATTCAAAATAATATTTTTAAAAGAGTGACAGATAATATATTCAAAATTTATGTTGGATTACGTATTTAATAAGCATGATAATAAGTATGTTCCTCCGGCACCCAAAAGAAGCTGAATATCATAAACGCACCAATGCTTTGAATTTGTTATTCAACACATTTGAACAAATAAGTAACTATTTATATCAGTATTTTTGTTTAAAAATCCTAATAGAAAAAATGTATATTTTATTTCTATTATGAAAGTCATCCTCCCTCTCCGCATTGCAGTTTTTTAGCATTAATATCGCACGTTCTTTGTCGTGATTCTACCTATAGCATTACGAATGTGGCAGTAAATGTAAAATCATTGAGTAATAACTTCAACTTTGACGTTCATGAGCATCATGGCCTAAGTGAATAAATGATTTTGACTTTGACTATTGGCCCAGTATAACGATAAAACTATTATTGAGTAGCTACTATAAAGTAATATCCTGCCAGGAGCTATTAGTACATCAAATAACTAGACTAAACTTTTAAAATTAATTACACAGGCGAATATAGTACCACATCCCGCGACTAATTAGTGCACTCATCGAGTTTTCGCTAAAAACCAAATCCACCCACACCACATTTTAATAGGCAAACCGGTAAATATATATTCTCCTTCCTAATCATAAACTTATATAAAAAATTGTTTTTTTGCGAAAACTCGGTGAGTGCACTAATTTGTCGCGGGATCTTAGGCTAATAGCAATATTAATTGTATTATACACTTAGCTTCTGCCCCAGCTTCGCCCGTGGGCCAAAATTAATGGCGTTGTTTGTCCGTTGATTCAATATTTTTAATAAAATGTCCCGTGATACTAGATTAACTTAAAGTTGCGTAGCAAAAAAATTTACTGCCCACACATTTTGTAAATGTCATGTGCTTCAAACCCTTTGTAAGTTCTCATTTTTAGTAAAATGTTAGCTCAAGTTTATGCCCAAGGATCGACATGAGAATGTGAAAAAAAAATACTTTATTAATATCATCCCATTAAATTGTTAATCATCGCTTGCTAAACAGTGAAGGAAAATATAGTGAGGTAATCTGCATGTCTGTGAGTTCTCCAAAATGTATTTGAAAGGCGTGTGAAGTCTGCTAACCCGCACTTGGCCAGCTTGGTGGAATGTGGCCTTACTCATCTCATAGCAAGAAGAGGCCCGTGCTAGCAATGGGACAGTTTATAATGCATTTTTAAGAACATTATGGGGGAATTTCAGACACGCAATGTTCCTCACGATATTTTCTTTCATTGTCACATGTATAAAATTAAATAATTCGTTTTCAGCTAAAAAATAATATCAAAATCAATGAACAACCAAGTTAAACAATTCCAACTTAGCTAGTAAACTCATTAGCGTAATGTAAACCAACATCTACGTGATGCATGTAAGGCGTGAGAATAAAATAAGTTTAGGCAAATAGAAGATGCATGCTCAAACGATTTACGGCCATTTTCAATATTCGAACCATACATTGATTTTGAGATTCGAGATTCGTGTTTGACATATTTTGTATGGAGCTTATGTCAAAAACGAATCTAAAATTAACAGCTCTATCTATAGACCGAATATTGAATTCCGTAGTTAATGTATATGCAAAGTACGTGAGCTCGCCTGTTCCTGCAAATACTTCAACCTGACACTATGTCATCGTTTATACCGGCCTGTAACGTCCTCATACTTTTATTTTATCTATTAAAAGTACGTGTGTATTTTGGATATGGAAATCATCTGATCTTATGAAGTTTGGCTATATTAGTTCAAAATGAAGTGTTTGACTTAAGAAGACTATCTAGTCTTCTTAAGTCAAACACTAAAATAAATTAATTAAATAATAGGCCAGTCAAAACATCTGTTTGACTGGCCTATTATTTAATTAATTTATTGTCTAGTAAACAAATAAAATAAGTAATAGGCAGCGGTACCACTCGCGGCTCCACCCGTGTGAATAATACGCTAAACCTTCCTCAGGAAATACACCATACCTATTGATGAAAACTGTACAAAAATCCGTTATGTATTTTGGACTAGGTTTCTCCTTTGAAAGGAGGAATTGGCCTACTATAGCACGCTGGCCAAACGGGTTGGTATAGGGTTTGTATCAAGTTTTCCTTCTCTTATAGTGCTGTACTCTGCATAATATTATGGTCCCTCTGTCGGCTCTTACGACACCCGGGATACGATACGGGATGATATGGGGTGGTGACATTTCGTATTCTTAATCCGTCACCACACAGACATTGTGTTAATCACGTTCATACAAACAAACAGAGGCGGCCGAAGGACTTAATTTTCTGCGTATGATACTTAGTTAATTTTCTATTCGCATCGAAGGCTAAAATAGAAGTACAGAGGTAACTTCCATAATTTGTTTGCAACAACACCTTCCTCTCTACATACAACTTGTGAGATTTATAGCTCATGCATGTAATTGGGTTACTCATCTAAATTTACGGATTTCTGGCAAGATAATAACATTATCGTTATACGGACACCTGAAGTAACATGATCTGTACATTTAATGTGCATTACATAATGTAACATAATATAATGATGTACAAATATATACAAACACTGTCTGGATATATATATATACACTGAAATATATGAAACACGTTGTATAATTAAGGATTATTGACTCACAACGCTGTTTCGTATTCTATTATAATAATCCAGAACGCAAAATGCGTTCTGGAATTTTATATAATTAGCCTATGTTATTTTAGCAATTTTGGTTATCATAATCCATCACTTCTTATTGAAAAGTCTACGCTATTTTCCAATATTGGTAGTTTCATTATTTTGGTAGGTTATTTGTCCTGATTGGCATATCATTGCAAAATCTATACTTACTACTGAAACTAGAAACTTAGAAGGTCTTAGTTTTTCGTCTTCGACGTAAGCTCCCACTGTAAAAATATTTGTCAATATTCCATCCCTAAGTCTGTAACGATAGGTTAAAAGTTTGTTTGGAAAGCTTTTGATTTTGAAGCTACCACTAGCTGATAATGAATTAGACAAAGTCAAAACATATATGTAACTCATGTTGTTTTCGCCACATTTGTGGTGAAGAAACTGATCTTAATCCCCGCCATCCATTAGCGTATATCAGTCGCTAATAACACGCTTGACACAGTTATCATTACTGCTCCGTCACCATTAGCCCCATATCAACGCGTCATCAACATTATACCTACGGTATCATCATATCTGCCAAACAAACTATTTGCTGCCATTACATATTGATCAGTACTTACATTACTTCCTAATTCTGCTGAACATATGCCTATGTGACCATATGGGCCATATACTAATGTATACGACCCATTCACGCCAATTTAGTTTTATTTATTGAACACATAAAGTCTGATTTAACATCGCAAGTTAGTTTTGAAGTTAATGAATAGTGCAATTTGTTAAGTGAATGTTTTCTGTTTAATAAACAGTTTTGACGGTGATAGGTAATTATTAGTATGGTCCGTTTTGTCATTTTGGAATATTTACGTTGCTTATATTTCGAAACGAAATTTGAACTGGATCGTGATTGATAGGTACGTTGTTTGTGGATATGTTTAGTATTCATGATTTCTGATCAATAATCACTATTTGTTAGATATTTTAGTTTATTAAACTACCCTCTAGTCAAGGCGAAAAATATAGGATTGCATTTTGAGTACCTGACCCCGATTACGCCCTTAAAGCTGGTAATACCGTGCGACGCTTTCATCCAATGTAGGTTAAAAGCAAGTTGCATTAAGGTAGCTTGATACGGCAATACAACCCGTAATGTGCTCGAGAACGCCACCAAGAGTATTATGAACATGCTGAATATGTCACTGTTTAAGCAAAATATATGGCAGATACATAATGGTTATATTACAGTCCCGATTTCGTGAATGGTTATTATTTGTTTTGGTGGAACAGCTTGAAAGAACGGTTGATAATGCGTTTCTTGGAGCAAATAAGTAAATAACTTCAAGTGCCAGCGGTTGTTAGAGTTTGTAAAGTTGGGTAACGTCTAACGGGTAAGAGAAAATTAATAAAGTTGGTCAACCAGCTATACCAGTTGAATTTTTAAATGTATTAGATAAAAAAATCTAGGTTACAGTAGAGTGTATTCCAAATATACTGTAAGGAAATATATTTAGAAAGTCGTGCACTATCGACACATGCATCAAGTTCAGGTGTCCATAAGACATTTGATGCTCGATACGGGCAGATATTTTTCTAAACAGTAAAAGTAGCACTTGCTTCCTAAAATAACTGACTTCTGTCACATCTGATGGCTCTCTCTCCGATAGAATACAAAGTGTCACTAGTTTTCAAAGAAAAGTCTTTGCATTACTAGTATAACGTTAGGGATGATCACGATGCGTCTGCTTACAGATCCAGAAATGTGAATGAAACCTTTTTAAAATCAATTTAGGAAATGTCAATATCCAGTTAATGCCCGGCAAAGCATAAAAGCTTAAAAAACTCATACACAAAGTGAAACGCCAGCCAAAATTGTACTTGAACATCACATGAATGCAGTTCCTCTTAAAAAAGATGCAATCAGCCTTCGTATTGGTGATAAACGAAGCAATTTGTAAACGTTGATTTGAGTTCGGACTGCATTAAGATATGAGGCTTGTGACGCAAGTGAAAGACGAAAGAGAATTTTTCTTTTCGTTGCACAGTAATACAATATATTAACGTTCCATCATTTCACTAATAGAGGCAAGTAGATTATTTTTTATTCAGTGTTTCAAACATTTAAAATAGTTTTAATTAAGGAACATCTTCTTGAGACTTTGGACAAAAGGATGTGCTATTTGATAAATGCAAAAATCTGAAAAATAAAGGATACACTCTAGGGGACAAAACATTGGCAATTAAATCACAAAAGTTAAATATTGTCTAACTGCTATGTATTTTTGCGAGAGATATGTTGAGAATATTATTTCAATAAATATTTTCAATTGTTTATATCAATGATTTAAAAAAAAAGATTTTTTATACCGTAAAGTAGGCAAATATCAATTATTTTACGTTTAAATTAAAAAAATACCACCCGAAGTAGATCTAGGTTATTTTAAGAGAATGTTATTTAATAAATAAATATGTATAATGATATATTTCTGGCCTGTAATCCAGAAAACACACATAAAAATGTAAAACAAGAGAAATAACGCGATGAAAACAATGAGGAAAATATGTGTCGCTTTAGTTCACATTATTATAAATATAGCATCTTTTCAAATATTTATTTATGTAGTATTGCACGCTAGAGAGCCACTGGGCAAGGATTTTGCTCGATTCGTTCTTGTATATTGGAGAAATAAGTGGCGTTACGTGTATTGGAGCTATTACGAGCAAATATCATAAGACATTATATAACTACGTAATAACACGAAATTTCAGGGGCTTGGGACGCTATAATAAGGAGGCTGAAATGAGACACTGATCTATTGAATCGGAGAAGAGGATTCATTTTTATAAAGATTAACTAACGATTACTGTTATGTACTACGTATCTTTAAATATTTTTACAAGCTAATAACTGTGTGAAAGGTTAGTTTTGTAATAAGTCTGTCTATAACTAGCAAATGATGTGAGTCCACAGTTAACTGTAAGCACGAGAGAATTTATGACCATCTTCACATCACTCGCTGTCTTATTTTTTACCACAACATTGCCAATAGATAACAGTCAGCATGTTACCAAGTATTTTGAACCATGCAATATTATAAATAATTATAATAGTCATACAAAAGTCTATAGAACTTAGTATACAAAGCTAAGTTTGAATTAAACAATATTTTGTACTATTTCATAACTTTACATGTAAAAATATCTTTATTATTATATTATTTTATATTTTTATAGACTCACGTCTGTGTCCCCGAAGGAGTAGGCAGTGGTGTAATAACACCCACATTTCACCGTGAATTTTTACGTTCCACGTAATAGGGGGCGAGCCTATTGCCATTACCGCGCACATCACCAGACTCCGTGCTGCTACTGAGAATTCGGAAAAACCCGGGGCCTGCGATCAGTAGTTGCATACGCTATCCACTGTTCCACGGTGGCAGTCTCAAAACATCTTATTTTATTATTTACTAAATATAAAGATATTTGAAGCAATACGATATTTATAAATATAAAACTTATATACAAAATGAATCCAGTTAACCAAACCCACAAAATCAAAGAAAGTAAAACAATTTGGCGTCTCAGCACCAAAAAATACCAGTAACATTATAGAAACTGCAATGAAATAAAGAAAAAGAAAAACGAACTTATAGTTCCCAAGAAACAGACCCACAATTCGGTTATGATATTAATAAATGGAAAGAGCAAAAAGAAAGCGGTGACCGGGGGATTCGATAATGCTTTTAATCCAGATTGGGATTTGCGTACCAAACATGCCAGTTAAGCTTGAACAACCATAATATCCGGTAAAGCTATAGTTCTCTTTGTTCCGCATGTCAAATTAGGTAAATTGACTGTAGCACTAAATGTGGTTGTAAAATATTGAGAATGATGCTGACCTTTCGTTGTTGTGAATGCTTCAAATACCTTTATGACCTAATTTATGATTTACAGAGGTAAGATTAGTTTTGCTTTTGTTTTACTGGCAATGATTTTAGCTTGATTTGAAATAGGAGAAAATTGTATTATATTTAGTTTTGATTTATGAAGAACCTAAACCTTGAATTGGCTGTCACAATATTATTTGAATTAATGATCAACAGACACAAAAATTGATATTTTTATTTCTTTTTTCAATGCAGGAAACAATATATTATTTGGAAATTTCGTTTGAAGCATTTTTTCCTAACTTTCAAACAGTGATCACCAAAAATAAATTAAACTTGTTCCTATACTGTGATTTCCAAAGCAAAATCATTTCTTAAACTCAATTTTATAAGAAAACGTTGAGGGAATGCGAGCGCGCCTAATTACTCGATTCCGAGCATATTACTTTTTTTTTAAATCTTTATTGGATGTAAGGGATTTTTGTACATAAAAGTGACGATGTCAATCCCATCGTACCTTATTCAAAATTTTTAACAACAATCAGTTGCATACAATAAATATTACATAAATTATACTGTATCCGAGTTTGGTTCAGCTAAAATACTTTGAAAGATTGTTTCCTACAATATCAAGTCTTTTAAATAATTGGTCTCTTTTATCAGCATATCGTACACATTCCATAAGTACATGGTAAACATCATCTCGCTTATTGCACACGTCACAATTAGGTGAACTTACTTTTTTCATTAAGAACCCAAGGCTTTTACCAGGAATGTGCCCGGTACGCAGTCTAAATGCGGTGACAATTTGCTTCCTGCTAAATTTAGCATTCAGAAACCACGGGACATGAAGAGGCTCACATTGAATAACTTAAGTACCAAATTCCTTTGAGCCTAGACCGCTCGTCAAAGTATTCCTTGAAAGTGACATAACATTTGTATTTATATTTCGCAAACATTTCGGACCAAACAGGCAAAACATCTGTTTCTTCACCATCTGCAATAGCTCTCTTTGCTAGTCTGTCAGCCTCTTCATTTCCTGATAGCCCTATGTGAGACGGAACCCATTGTAGTGCAACAGCTATCCCCTTACATTGTACGCTCATGATCATGTCCAGTATTTTATACGCGATTGGTGTACCTTTACTGCCAGATACGCAAGAAGCGATACGAAGTATAGCACTTTGACTGTCTGTGAAGATAACTATTTTATGAACATCTATATTGAGGCTGTATCTTAGGGCCTGTAGCACCGCAAACAGTTCAGCAGTCATAATAGAAACAAATTTATTTCCAGTCTTAAAAAGCTTGAAATGTTTAGTGGATGGGTCATAATACGCAGTACCTCACATCGCATTGCTCACTTTAGAGGCGTCAGTGTAAATAACGTGGTATTCACTGTATGTTTCGTGTAACTCTTGGAGTAGGTCATTGTGTATAATATAGTTCAAGTACTGCGCCTTAGACCCTTGCACACTGTCTAAGTTACTATAAATTACATTATTTAAGTTTATATTGGAGACCCAGGTTTCCAACGTGAACATTGTAAGGGGAAAGGAGCAAGATATTTAAACTCAACTATATAAGAAAACGTTGAGAGAAAGCGAGCGCGGCTAATTACTCGATTGCGAGCATATTACATGTTGGATACGGAAAACGAACGAAATTCACCTAATACTCGGCTAATGATTATCTTAGCGGAGCAAGCTGGTTTGAATCAAATTAAAGGCGAACAAACAGAAACATGATGATAGGGACCATTTTAAAGGAACAATCAAATGGAGCTACTATTGTACGTAAGAAAACTTTAACAAAAAATCTCACCTATTGATGTTAGATAAAGCATGAGTATGTGGCTAGTAATCACAATGAAAAGATATAAACAATAATTTTAGAATAAAAGTGCTATTTCTGGATGAACAATTCACACATGAAAAATTACCAAACTATTTTTATTCGAATTTTACTCTAAAATTTTAGTAGACATTGAGACAATGTGATGAGAATGTTATAACTTGTCTGATTAAGATTATTATTAATATAAAAAAGGCAGTGATAGCCTAGTGGAGATACCCACAGACCGCCATGCAGAGGGTATCGGGTTCGAATCCACGGCACGCACCAATGACTTATGTGCGTATTGTATTGTTAATTATCGCTTGTCCCGTGCCTCGTAGAGCACGTTAAGCAGTCGTTCCCGGTTGTCATGAAGATCTTTGACAGTCGTTACAGGATGTCAGTACCTTCTAAATAAACTGACACTAGTCTTAACCATGGAATATCGCTATGCCTTCGGGTTGCGGAGGTCAGACAGGCAGTCGCTCTGTGGACACGCTAATATTCAGCCAAATCCGGTTAGACTAGTAAGCGGACCCCAGATTGAAACTGGGATAGCGCTAAGATTATAATGATTAATATATAATAAAATAGAAGAACCATAAAGAATATGTTTTAAAGTTTCTATGATAAATTCCTATAGCCGAAACCTATCTAGCCATTTACAATGACCCTTTCAAAACATTCACCAGGATAAAATTATAAAACGTACTTTGGCAAGTGAACTCATAAGGAAACGAATTTATCTCGAGTCGCCACTAACTTGAGCCGAAAGTTTAGACACAGCGTTGTGCCAAATTCCACAAAATTTACTAAACTAACGTCGGTGCTCGGTACTCGTTAGAAGTATCACAAGCCACTCTATGGCTTGTTATTCGGTTATACTAGGATTGGTACGGCCGATGCAACGCGCCTTCAATGCTTATTGATTCTGGCAAGGCGATGTAAGTTAGCTTTGTGTTTGTGGTAACTGTTAGTTTGTTCTAACATTGTTGTTGTTTATGTAGATAGATGAATTTTATGTTCTTTTGGAACTGGATAGCGGAGCCAAATTTAGTTTCACTTAGAAACAGGGATAAATATTTTGGAACGCTTTTATAGTTGTAAACAGGTTGTAAACTTTCTGTTACAGTAATGAATTCATTCTTCTGTGGTTATTTTTACGAAAATACAGGTTGTAAAAATTGTACTATTTAAATTTTTATGTCTATTTCATAGAAGTTTTAATAACACTTAACTATTGACTGCCTCCATGGTTCAGTGGATAGTGTATACGACTGCTGATTGGAGGTCCCGGGTTCGATTCCCGGGTCGGCAAAAGGGTTACTGGGTTTTCCCGAATACTCAGTAGCAGCCCGGAGTCTGGTGATGTGCCCGGTAACGGCAATAAGCTCGCCCACTTTTACATGGGACCTAAAAATTAATGGCGAAATGTGGGTGTAATATTTACTCCTGTGCCTACCCCTTCGGGGCTACAGGCATGCGACTATAAATAAATAAAATAAAAATTTTAATAACACACTTATGTAACAACTTCTTCTTAATCTTTTGGAAAATGTTCCTCAATTTAATGTTTTATTTACTTTCAAACTTATTTTGTATATTTTGCATGGAATACTTAGTACAAATATTACATTTGCACATTTTTAAAATACAATGTATTAAAGATAGCTGGCGATAAATCACAGAGAGTTTCAATCGCAGAGTAGCAGTAACTTCTTGCACCAAAACTACTGCAATATTAAGCAAAATCTAACGTCAATATTTAAGCTCCAAGACAATATTGATGCTATACATACTAAGCTAAAACTAATTGTTTTTAGTGTGTAACAATAATCAGGACGGTCTCGAGCGGGTACGTTGCCAAATTAAATATGAGTAAAGTTTTTGCGAACGCTTGCGGTTCGGTGAATTGGCTCACTTGGTCTAACTTATGCAGGCTTGCCAACTTATGAGATTTAGTCCCAAATTTGGGGGCAATCAAGCTGATGCAGGGGGTGCGGAGAATCCCGGGTTACGGTAGGCTGCCCATTAAATCCTATTTAATGTAATTATTTTACAAAATTAAATAGAGGTGAATCACCAATGTTACACAAACCGTGATCACGGGATGACCTATCCACCGACGGCAGGTGTCCTATGTATTCCACCTTATTTTTCTACTAATTACTCCATGGAGGCCCGTCGCATAAATATCAGTAAGCCTTATATTGCATAATACATAAATAAACATATATCAAGCAACCCAAAAACCATTATCAGAGTCCAGGTGTAATATCACCAAACTCCCGAAACATAAGAAATTAATTCAACTAGCAGCCGTGAACAATCTCGACTACTTAGGAAACTTTAGCACATTGTTAAGTTTAAATGACTCTAAGCTTATCTTAAAATCTCTCGGTTACCGGCGTGTTAGCGGTCTCCGTTATAATGGCTGAAAACATTTGGGAATGTCATTGTAGCTAATCTTATTAAGCCTAAACTAAAATATGTTTAAATATTCAATTTTATGTTATGAGAATCCTTCCATAGACTTTTCCAAAAGGTGCACAAGAATGAACGCTATAATAAGTATGAATGTGTTGATTTTCTTTATAATAAGTTTTTTAGAAAGGAATTTTATTTGATTTTATTTTATTTTAAGTTGCTAATTGTCACTATATTTGTACAAAATGAGCTTGGGTTCTTTCATGCTACTAGAACTTTATGTTCTGGACAGATAAAATAAGTAAAGGAAGCATCGACGCTATCCAATGTATTTTTCAAAGATAACAAAATCATATATTAAAGAAACAGCTAAATTTGTTTATATTTATAAATATAACGAAAGGTACAATTCATTAACATTTACTTCCAATTAGTTTCTGCGAGAATAACGCAATGAGTTGCTAGCTGTTAAAGAATTTCAACACGAATAGCAAGTAATGTAATATTCTGACATGAAGTGATTTATGTTATTACTTGTGAATAGTAGTTGTAACTTAATTAGGCTGGAACTTTTATAAGCGAATTAGAACATTTTTTCATGACAATGAAAAGAAACCAAAAAGCAATTACTTTGATAAACTACTCGATTAGTTACAGAAATTGCTTTTCGGGAATTGGGTGATTATTGACTTCTATATAAAACTCAATACCGTATAACCGTTTGTTACCTAAATGTTAATCTTGATCGATGACCTTGATTATAAATATTCAGTTCATACAAAAATAATTTGATATGGTCGTTGTAGTTAGGATTGGTACTGTAAACGTTTATGTTCATTTGTAGTTTGGGTTAGTGTCAATGTTGACGAGTGCTAAATTTTGTAATCACAATACAAATTTGGTTACTATGCAACTGGACAAATCGATGATTACTGAATAAGACTACAATTTAAACGGGTTTTTATTTTTCACTAGTCAGCAATCTTGACCTATAACTTAGCATATTATTATGGTTTCGTTCTCTTCATTTCAGAAACCTCCAAGATAATAGCTTGATAATTAGTTTTTGTTGTGTGAGATAACTTTATTTTAACCACAATGACATTTTTTTAGGATGGCTCACTTGTGGGTTTCCTTAAAGTTTCTGTTTAGATTCCATTAGCTTACATAATTTTGTGTATTTATTCTTTTAATGGGTATATATGTTTTAATTACCAAAAACACCAATGACCAAAATTTCAAGGTCCAGTCAGTCGATCAGTCAGTGCATGATCTTTTTTTTTCAGATAAAAAGAAGACAAACACACAAACATACCTCGAAATCAAAATCATTAATATAATTATATCCTTAAATAAGCCAATCAATTAAAAGCAAATTATTGCCCATCCACAGTCAACACCTAATCGAGTACACTCAACAAAGCTCTCCGTACTCAGAGCTAATCTGAACTAATAGTATATGGAGCCACCACAAGGGAACGCCTTGTTCCTTAGGATTTGTCAAATTATTTTCTCATTCCTACCCCGACAACTAATGTCCTGAAAGCACCTCTATTCTGCTTCATTACGGTTGATTTTTCTTTATACGTTGGTATAATTGTGACAAAGACTAATGTGCACGCATAACAAATTATAAAATTTTAATTGGCCCATACGGGTTACGTCAAGAAAATGGTATTCATGGTATTGCCACGCTATGGTGATTGAAATGAAATTAATAGCGATACTGCCACTGAGTCGTGTAAAGCATAGATTTATACATTTTAAATTTTATTTTGTGGCAGGCAACTTTATTGGGGTAATTATGTTATGTACGAGCATGGTACTAAATGTGGTTAAGAGTACCGTTAAGGGATTGTAACATATTTATCATGGAAGTAGGGTCATGTCGCACAATGCTGAAATTTTAAGTAGTGAAGGATTAATAATATAAATAATTTGCCTTAGTTTGTTTAGTGTACTACAAGTGGTAATCTGGAAATGCTAGAAAACCTGCGACATGAAAAGTGGATAGACTGAGCGTGGTTTGCAATGACGCTGAAATATTGACATCCCAAAAACCAAAACTATTTATACACCGCAACATATTAAAACTATTAAAACAAACAAATTATCAAATTAATGTTACTGCCACTTAGGTCGTATCATTTGACTGAAGTCAGCTAGCATAGTCATAAAAAGTGCCTAGCCTAGCAGATACCAACTGATGTTAAATTAATAATTGATCATAGCTTGAACCACAAAGTAATAAGTAGTACTGGCCATTTAGATATTCATACTGCTCATCTCATCGCCTCAACCAGTCAAAGGAGCACCACAAAAGTGCATTTCGTTTACTAGCCACCAATAAATTCAAGCCTTTGAGTTCAAGATATTACGGTAATGGATTTCTGCTGGATTAAAAAATAAACTTTGATGTGCAGGGTAATGGGATTAACATTGGAAAGTGACTGGTGATTATTAGGACTGTTAATAAAGTTCAGATTATTAACAGTAGGCGTTTGAACAGTTTTTTTTTAATATGGCCTATGTCTCTAATAACATTGTATTCGTATGTGTCACAAATACTCAAAACTTTTAGTTTTGCTTAACTAACTGAATAACAGACAACGCTTAGCCAAAACTACCGGGCGCAAGAAGCTGAAATAGTTATAGTGGGGAGCATAAGGGTGAGCTAAGAAAGGATTTTCCGAAATTCCCACAGGAACGAGCAGGAACAGTAAAATTAAAAAAATAAATATTTCCAAGCGTAGCTGCTGACATCCTGTAGTACTAAAAGGCACAGGAAAATATGCCTGTGGCTTTTTCTCTAATGATAGATGCGAATAATTCAATATATAAATATCAAGACTTGTTTCTGCCAAATGGCAAAGGTGTATCGTTATTTTGACTCCTACGTTTCTAAACCCACGTAATCCAGACTTAAGATGCTGACGTTTCTTTCAGATAGAAATATCCGATGACCAACGTTATTTTGGTGTTTAATCTTCTTCGGGATCTGTATCAACAGAAGTAGAAAGAAAGTAAAAAAAAGGATTAAGTCGCCTCATAAAAAGGCACATTTAAATCATTGGATTGAAAATAAAATATGTATATAAAAAATAAAGCAAACTTATATAAAAAATAAAATCATCATCAGCCCTAAATAAACTGTCCCACTACTGGGCACGGGCCTCTTCTCACTGTGAGAAGGTTAAGGCCATTTTCCAGCACGCTAGCCAAGTGCGGGTTGGCAGACCCCACATGTCTTTCGAGAACATCATCCTCTTATCATCATCCTCTTAGCGTTATCCCAGTTTCAATCTGGGGTCCGCTTTCTAGTCTAACCGGATTTGGCTGAATATTAGCTTTTCCACGGAGCGACTGCCTGTCTGACCTCCGCAACCCGAAGGGATAGCGATATTCCATGGTTTAGACTAGTGTCAGTTTATTTAGAAGGTACTGACGCCCTGTAACGACTGTCAAAGATCTTCATGACAACCGGGACCGACGGCTTAACGTGCTCTCCGAGGCACGGGACAAGCGATAATTAACAATTCAATACGCACATAACTCCGAAAAGTCATTGGTGCGCGCCGTGGATTCGAACCTGATACCCTCTGCATAGCAGTCTGTTGGTATATCCACTCGGCTATCATGTCTTTCGAGAACATTATGGGGAAATCTCAGACATGCAGGTTTCCTCACGATGTTTTCCTTCATCGTTTAGCAAGCGATAATTAACAATTTAATGAGCACATTACTCCGAAAAGTCATCGGTGCGCGCTGTGGATTCGAACTCGGACCCTCTGCGTAGCACTCTGTCGGTCTCTCCACTAGGCCAACCTAAGCCTAAACCTAACCAAGACGATGCAGAGTTTTAGGTGCGTTCCGAACTTTTGTAGTAACAAATATAAGATTAATTAAATATTTTTGATAATATGTTAATACGTACTAATATTTCAATAAACAAATAAATACCAATCATCTTAATATATAAAATCCTTGCTTTACTTACTGATTGACAGACACACTACAGCCGAAACTATTGGGCACAGGAAGCTGAAATTTGGCATGTATGTTCTTGAAGACCGTAGGGGTGCACTAAGAAGGGATTTCCCGAAATTCCCACGGAATCGGCCAAAACAAGTAAATTAAAAAAAATGCAAGCGTACTGCTGGCGTCTTCTAGTACAAATATAAACTAATAGACAGCGATAGTCTAGTGGAGATACCAACAGACTGCCATGCAGAGGGTATCGGGTTTGAATTAACGGCGCGCACCTATGACTTTTCGGAGATATGTGGGTATTGAATTGTTAATCGCTTGTCCCGTGCTTCGGAGAGCACGTTAAGCCGTCGATACCGGTTGTCATAACGATCTTTAACAATCGTTACAGGGCGTCAGTACCTACCTTCTAAATAAACTCACACTAGTCTAAACCATGGAATATTGCTATCCCTTGGGGTTGCGGAGGTCAGACAGGCAGTCGCTCACACTCGCTGGAAAAGCTTATATTCAGCCAAATCCGGTTAGCCTAGTAAGCGGACCCAGACTGAAAGTGGGATAACGCTAAGAAGATGATGAATACAAACATAAACTAATATATAAAGGTATACATATAAACGAGAAACGATAAGTAATATTATATACAACTATATAAATAAATTATCTTATTGTGCTGAAGATTCTGCCAATTTACGTAAAAGTAGCTCTCGAACTTTTATCTTGAAAGAAAGCTGATTAGCAATCATCCTGATCTCAAGAGGAAGCGCATTCCAAAGAAGAACAGACTGAACAAAGAAAGAGGAGTTTACGAAGTTAGTTGAGTGGGAAGGACATAGCAAGAGCCGGTTATTAGAGGAACGAAGATATCTGTTGTGATTTGAACACAGGTACTTTAAATAGGACGACAAGTAAGAAGGAGGTGTAGGTCTTTTTAGAGATCTCGCAAAAAGATTGGTCGACGCCTCGTGTGACCAGAAGGCTGGAGTATACTTGGTCCAAAAGTTCTGCATTGCCATTCACCGTGGCAATGCTGCCAGCGTTCTGGGCACGCTTCCGTTTGACGGCGATGTGGAGGACTTTTATGACGCCCTCTAAATTATTTTATTTTCTGTTTTGTATGTTCTGTATATATTTATTAGGATAGTATTTTAAGATAGTTAAGTTATGAAATAAATTGCTGGCTCCATGACAAAAAAGTAAAGTGAGATTTCATAGCTGCATATCCTAGATTTGGCATTCGGCTATCTGATGACGTTATTAGTTTCAAATGTTTTTCGTAAATAAAATTTTATATAATACTTCTATGATCTGATATATACTATTTAAATAATAATTAAATACTACTATTTACTTTCAGTAACAATGATTATGACTATATTCCACTATTTAGTATAATTATTTACGCGAGGCACGAGACAGGGCCGACATAGGCATCAACCGCATAAATTGTATTAAGAATTACTAAACTTAACTCATATAGAACTTTACTTTAGCAAATAGTATTCATTACCATTAAACTGCAACATTCAATTATATCCATAAGCATATAGAATATTATATCTGGGTATAATATTAAGTGATTATAAACAGATTTAATATTTAAGTTAAATATTATTATTATAGACTTACGCCCGTATTCCCAAAGCGGTAAGCAGAGCACATGTTCAAAAACCGCAAATATAACTTTGTCGTTTATAGAAACATTAAGGAAACCAATGTTATTTTTGGTAATGAAAAAGAAATAGTGATATTTGATTTGGTGATGTTAAAGGGAGATAACAAACATAGGTATGTTATGTGGATATCTCCAATACGGAACCCTTCATAGACGAGTCCGAATCGCACTTGATTTTATTATTTATCTCTAATCCATCACTATACACCGTACTCTCATGACGTCGTTTTTCCGTAACATTTGTGCAAATTTGTATTTCGTAGAACCTTTTCTTACACTCTATAACCAGCTTTATCTGTTTTGAGTTCATATCTTCTTAATATATATATTTCTTGTGTGCGTGTGTATGTCACTGAACTCCTCCTAAACGACTGGATCGATCTTGATGAAATTTTTTGTGTGTCTTCAAGGGGACTTCAGAATGGTTTAGATTTACAATTTAGTCCACTGTAATTTGTATTTTTACTTATTTTTTTATTTGTAAGTATTTGTGGATTTTGGAATGTTTTACTTTGGAACCGACGGACTGCGCTGCTATCGCAATGTCAAATCTTATATTAATAATTTCGTCAAGGAGTACATCGAAACCTTACCTGAATAATAAAACATTAAAAATAAAGAATTCGAGTCGACAACATATATCCGCAAAATTCGGATTGTCGAGTATTTTGTTAAATTCTGATGGTTCTGACAGACAAATCACAGTCACCATATTGGCCACTCAAGCGAAACGTCACAGATACCGATAACATTTTGACATACTAAACTACTAAGTCTTAGTACTAAGTAGTTTGTATGTGTAAATACTTTTTGCAGCTATATTTCTTAAACAGTTAAAACCACAATTATGGAAGTATCCACCCAATAAAGGAGATTTGTATCAAATATTAAAAAAATATATTAAAAAAAGATTCTAATTTAATTTTAGTCCTTTCCGATTTCCGACAATTGGTGCTGCGTAGACAGAGACTGTCTACGTGGTGCTGCGATCGGCTTGAGAAAAATATTTTGTTATCTGTATTTATAAAATCCTTGCGTTACTTACTGACTGACAAACACGGTATAGCCGAAACTACTGGGTGCAAGTACTTACGTCATTTCGTCTATCGTCATCAAATTTGGCATGTATGTTCCTTGAGGTGTGTTGGGGTGCACTAAGAGAGAATTGTTGGCAATTCCTCCCCTAAGGGGGTAAAACACGTTGTCAGAGTTTGTATGAAACTTTTTATTCCTTTAACGGATTTACTTCAAACTTTGTATGTTGGTTCCTCAAATGATGTTAGTGAACACTCAGGAAATCTTTTTGGAAATTCTTAGCCTCTGGGGATAAAAAGGGGAGTCAAAATTCGTATGAAACCTTTTGAATAGTTCAAGGGATTAACTTCATACGTTGCATATTGTTACCTTAAATGACTTTAGTGAACACAGATTCATTTATTTTGCAAAATCTTCCCGTAAAAAGGTAGAAAAGGGAATCAGAGTTTGTAAAACACTTTATTTTCCAATGGAATCACTTTAATCTGTCTATGTAAAATTCTTGCGTTTCCGACTGGCGACTGACTGACAGACACGCTACAGCCGAAACTGCTGGGCGCATGTATGTTCCTTAAGGAGTGTAGGGGAGTTTGTTCAAGAAATTTTATCGAAGCGAAATTTACGCGTGCGAAGCAGCGGGCAAAAGCTAGTATTATATGATTTAGATAAAAAATAATATCTTCACATTCATAATTCAATATTATTGATGAGCATTCTGGATCAAATGCATTGTTCTTTATATATTATTATCTTTCATTCACTTTAATATACTAGAGTAGAGCGCAGTGTTCATAAGATTAGAGGGCCAGTATCAATTTTATGAAACAATATTTAGGCTGACACCAACTGCGTTCAAATGTAAATCGGAATCAGACCCTTTTGTGCGTCTACGTATGTATCGCTAGCGAACAACTTGAGGGCTCAGTAGCTAGAGCGAAGCGACAAAGACAAATTGAAATACCAGTAGCTAACTAGGAAGAATTATAATGCTATGTCAGTATCTTATGTGTTGCAGTTCTTGAATACATTACTTACCTTGCACAGCCAAACTTGCACAGAGAAGCGTTTTAATACGCTTAATATAATTAAAAAAAATGCTTTTTAGAGTTGCTTAGTAATTTTCTTTAACTCATTATACTAAGATCTCTAACTGCTTCATTAGTTTATACCATCAAAATAGAGATATGAAAATATCTGATTGAATTTAGAGCATTCCTGAATGGCCCACAAAATTCTTGCTTCTACTCATGAACCGTACCCTGTCCAATTAATGTTATTATACATTTCTTTACTGCCCAGTTTTCTGTTTTTACTTCCCATTTTATCCTCCATTGAAGTCTATAACCGCTTGACCGCGCACAAGTGACTATTTTCCCTTTTTGCAAAAACAGATGAGCGCGTAAACTGTCATTTTTCCCACGCTTTTCCGCTGCGCACTAATCTGTTTGTGGAACTCGGATAACTTAACCGATTGCGGTATGTTGCATACCAATAGACGCGTAATTAAATAAACTTTCCAATGATAAAAATTAAAACCATATAATATGGTTGAAGCCCACGCAAGGCCAGTATAAAGTGAAAATTAGAAATTTTATGTCCGTTTCGTCTTCTTCTTCTTACGTGTCAATGGCAAGTCATCTCAATTAAGTTTCAAATCTTGTTTGCCAAGTAAGCTGCCACCCTTACTGAATAAGTCCAGATAAAATATAAGATAAAAATGAACAACCAACTATTCAAGTATTACCAATGTAACAGCATCCTAAATGCTCTTCGATCACTGACCGGACACGGTCTGTTAGTAGCCAAATATCCGTAACGCTGCCAATCTCAGATGCCAAAAGATATTGCCTATTATATGGACGGAAAGAAAATTTTAATTAAGACAGTATGGTGTTTTTGCATTTTAGATGGTTCCTTAGGTTGGATTTCTGCCAGTAATTAATATTGAATTTATTAATGAGTTATAGTATTGATTGGAACTGATTTATTAAAACAAAAAACGTAGACTGAATAGTAAATCGTGAGATCAATGTAAGGTTCTATTTCGAAGTACTTACATACGTTTTCTGGCAAAAATTTATATTGATTCTAGATTAATTTAAACCATTTGAACTAGCGTGTATTCCTATAAATTATATGATGAAGTTAATGTCTGCTATTACTTGAACTCTCACAGGACTGGCATATTGGCATTAAATCCATTAAACCCATCCAATGTCGGTTATGAACTTTACCTGTCACCAACTATAGCTATGCTTATAAACGCATGATTAAGTTATTTTTTTTTAAACAATGTAAGCCAATGACTTTTACAATAATAACATGATCTTTGTAGTCAGATAAAGTCGTCAGTACTTTGCCATCGATCGTTAGTATGTGTAAACAGTCCCTCTTGCCTACAAATTTGCTAACTTAACACACAAATGATCGTATTCAAAGCGTTAATATCAATACTGTTTGCCGTTTTTGGTGTATAATATAAAGGAAAAAGAAAACGATAACTATTAAGATTGTTCAAAAATGAACTAGTCACACTTTTTCACCCATATCATGAAACTAATTTCAAACAAACTTCTTACAAATAAGTCCTCCCCAATTCAGAATTTGTAGATCCTTGGGAATAACCTCCATCGGCAAAAAGCCGTAGAAAATCTCTATTATCTTAATATATAAAATCCTTGCGTTACTGACTGACTGACAGACACGCTACAGCCGAAACTATTAGGCGCAGGAAGCTGAAATTTGGCATGTATGTTCCTTGGGGACTGTAGGGGTGCACTAAGAAGGGATTTCCCGAAATTCCCACGGGTTCGTCCAAAACGGGTAAATTTACAAAAAAAGCAGGCGTGGCTGCTGGCGTCCTCTGGTTATAATATGAAACTGATACTGATGGACGGAAGGAAATTTCGGAAAATTCTTTTAAATTCTTCTTAAAAATTTAATATAATTATGAGCCAGATTTTTATGAGTAGAAGATGATTTTGCTAAATAACTACAAAATGAGAAGAGGAGAAGAACTTTCTGAGTTGATATAGCTTAATAATTAACTAGATTCATCTAGTCTGATCTTATTTCTTAATACTTAAATCAGAGCTATTATATTTTCTATTGATATTATTCTTGATGAAATGTGTTACATTTATAATAATTTTACTAACATAAAAACACGTATTAAAAATTATTAAAATCACATGACTGCTTTTGCTGGTCACTTGAGATCACTTTCATGTAAGTAAGATAGACAAAGAAGGTCAAAATGCCTTTACCTTGCGTAGGAGCCAGCCCTTAAATTATTCCTTTTATATGTATATAGAAAAAACTGTGGGTATCATATTCAATTGCATAGGGTGCATAGGGTTCCCACCAAGAACTTAGGGTCCCAAGCCAACCTCACCTGCAAGTGGTGCACCTGCCGATCAACGGACGAGGCTCTGGCAAACAAAATGTCACAGCTCTAAAAGCAGCTTTGAATTTATGCTCTGAGTAAAGTTTCTAAATTCACCTAATGGCGCTAGTGCACTTGAGCATCCACTTGTTGTTGTATGTACTGTTGACAGTACATAGAACATTCGCATTTTTTTGGTTTTGTCGAACTGAACAACCAACAGAGCCGGACATTGCTATGAACATTTTCATAATCTTTCTAGCTATACTCTAATCAGCAAAACCGTCATAGCAATTAATATACCGGCAATGCGCTAGAAACCTCGTCAGAACGTTCGAAAAATGCTCGCTCAAGCACACTCGTTTGTTTTTCTATTATGTAACATTCGCAAGAATGATCATTACAAGTGAATGCTGAAGTCTAATCAGCACCGTAATATGTCACACACCTCAGAGAATGAGCTATAAAAATCATGACGTTATCGAAATAAACAGTCAGAATACGCTACGCTAATCTAAGTGTGATGTGTCCACACCATATTTTCCGCATATAAATGAAGTCATAACTCAGCAGTATTCAGGTCAAGCGATCCTAAATCATTTGTGGGGGCACGCATTACTTCAGCAAAATTACCTTGTTGAAATTATTAATAAACTGCCATCCGTTATTATTGCGGACCGATAATGGTATTACTTTTTTCTAAATTGTTGCTGGCCGAAAATAATATTTTACATAATATATTTTTTTATAATAGCAGATATCATATACAGACTTCCTCTAAAAATTGTTCCTACGTTTTGAGTGTAGTTAACGGCCATTTTCAATATTCGAACTATAGATAGATCTGTAGATTTTTTATTCGTGTTTGACAGTTTTTGACATAAGCTTCAAACAAAATATGTTGCAAATCAGTGCTTAAGATGAGCGCAATTTTGTTCGCACTTGCTACTAACTTTTTATATTTTTTTTCATAATTCCTTCAAAGTGACGCAAAGGTCCTCCAAGATATTGTTCTTTTAAAATGTCCAACGGACGTACACATTTTACTCAAAACCATAATTAATGTGGGTCGTTTTCTCAAGTGAGGTCCAGCCCTCATTATTTTTGGAGGATATCATTTGCAACACAGCCTTTTCATTGTTTGTAAGTAAGCTCTTTTTGGGAGATTTTTTGTCTATCTGTTAGCTCGCTGTGATAAAGGCACGATTAGCCTCAAATCCTCTGTTTTGCTATTTTTTTGGCCTAATATGTATGGTTCCTTTGTTGGAATGATTCGGTTTGAAGAATTACCTTTCTTTTAAGTTATGCGCTATGAAAACTATTTACAGGTAGTAGAGCCTTGCTGATTTCAGCATGAATGGGCCGGCTCGACCGGGGAAGTTCTACCCTCTCACAGAAAATCGACGTAAAGTAACAGTACCTTAACTGTTGCGTTTCGTTCGGTGAGTGAGAGTGCCGGAGGCCCTATCTCCTATTCCTTCTCCCTCATCCCACTCCTCATCCTATCCCCTTCTCCCAACCCAAAGGGGCGGCAACGCACTTGTAACTCCTGTGGTGTTGCTTGTGTCCATGGGCGGCGGTCATTGCTTACCATCAGGCTATCCGTCTGCGCGTTTGCCGCCTATTACCATGAAAAAAAAAACTAAATACTGAGACGACGAACAAAATACAAAAGAGGCCTCTCAAAAATGATATATCACAGCCTTAATTAATTATGTATATTTTAAAATTGCATTAATATAAGAATCAATTAATCTGATAAATAACGAAAGTTAGAGCAATAAAATCAACTCTTCATGAATGTAAGGTCTGAATAAAGTCTACAATATGTTACATCACCTTGGTACTCTTATAGCCTTTTGAATTCAGTTATACACTATACAGCTATATTAGTAGCACGATACAGCTTTAACCAGTTTAAATGTAATAAACTCGAAGGCGTTCCAAACATGAAGAAAGCTTATACAAAAGCTTAAAGCTACAAATTTATTACTTCATACAATTTGGTCGTTAATAACTCCACGTGATGTCCAAAAGAATTACTTAAGCTAGAGGGAGGCTTAAATTAAATCAAGAAAAATGCAAATTTAAGCCTTAAACGTCGTCTTTATATACTAATTACTTACATCCATACTAATTTAATTTCGTAATGAAAATGTGAATAACAAGTCTCAATTTACTGGCGTATTTTCAGCATCTTTTTTATATGACCTTCATAAATTATGGTTAATCCTGCGTATCTTTGTCTCGGTAAGTAAACAAAGTAAAGTCAGGGGGTGCTTCTGTCTGTTGGTCTGTCCGACCATTAGACAGGGCTTCGGGTACGCGCTCCCGGCTCTCCGAGCTACTGTAGTCACGACCCTATATCCATCCAGTGATTACAGTACCCCAACCTACAACCCCCTTCTTCCTTGTCAATCCATCCTATCCATTTACCCCGTATCTCCTATCACCTTCCTTGGGGAGGGTTGGCGTCAGGCAGGCGGCCGGCTGGTAAAATTCATGCCAAAACCTTTTGCAGTATGGCCAAGTATGTACATGAGTGCGATAGGATTAGGGCGTTCCCCGCAGGCGACGCGCAGGGGCAGCACCCGGCACCTGCGAGAAATATGCAAGGGTTGTTGCACTACTCCGGGCGAGTGCAACATAAGAAGCAAGCCTGTGACGTAAAGGTGAGGTATGCAAGTTGGAACGTAGGTACGATGACTGGAAGAGCTAGAGAGTTAGCTAGTGTTTTGAAGAGAAGACGAATAAATGTGGCATGTTTGCAGGAAACAAGATGGAACGGTACGAAAGCTAGGGAGATCGGTGAAGGATACAAGTTTTATTATTGTGGAAGTGATGGCAAAAGAAATGGTGTGGGGATTGTGTTAGACGAAAATCTGAAAGATAGCGTGACAAGTGTAAATAGAGTTAATGACAGATTGATTGCTGTGAAAGTGATGTGGCAAGGTATTATTCTGAATGTGATAGGTGTGTATGCCCCTCAGATAGGCTGTGATGATTGTGAGAAAGAGAAGTTTTGGATGGATTTCGATAGCATGATGACGAATATACCGGAGAATGAAGAGATTATTGTGGGAGGTGATTTTAATGGACATGTGGGACGAACAAATGAAGAGAATGAAAGAGTACATGGAGGTTGGGGACTCGGCAGCTGAAATTGTGAGGGAGAAGCAATTCTTCAAGCTGCTGCCGCTTTTGACCTAGCAGTTGCAAATACTTGGTTCGAAAAAAAAAGAGCAACATCTGATCACGTATAACAGCGGCCACCATATGACCCAGATCGATTATTTCTTAATAAGACGTAATCGACTCAACTGGGTCAAAAACTGTAAAGTGGTACCAGGGGAAGATTTAGTCTCGCAGCACAGGCTCCTGATGGTCGAACTTAAGATTCAAATAAGCTTTAAAAGAACCAAGCAGCAACTGACTCCAAAAATAAGATGGCATATGTTAGAGAAGAATGAATGTGTAGAAAAATTCAGAGATAGAGTGGTAGGTAAAATGTTAGGAATGGGCGATATGAATGATATTAGTGTCAATGAGTGTTGGGAAGAGATGAGTGAATGTATTAAGGGTGTAGCAAAGGATGTTTTAGGAGAGTCGAAAGGGAAGCGTATGAAAGATAAGGACACGTGGTGGTGGACAAAAGAGGTACAGAATGCACTTAAGGAAAAGAAAGCAAGGTTTAAAGAATGGCAGCTGACGAAAGGAGGAAATGAATCTTTAGAAGAAAGTAAGAAGAAGGAATATGACGAATGTAAAAAGAGAGCCAAAAAGGCCGTAGCCATTGCTAGATCCAATGCCCTAGACAAGTTGTACAGGTTACTTGAAAAACCCGAGGGTCATAAATACTTATACAGCATGGCTAAAGCTAGAGAGAGAAAGGCGAAGGATGTATCCCATACTAAGTGCATGAAAGACGAAACAGGAGCGATTCTTATGGACGAAGATAGAATAAAAGAACGATCGAGGACATACTTTAAAAAGTTAATTAATGAGGAGAACGATTGGAGCGGAAAACTTGAGAATGAGGTGATGAATATTGGGTTAGTGAAGGAAATAAATAAGGACGAGGTAAAAAAGACTGTTAGTGGAATGAAGAATGGAAAATCGTTAGGACCAGATGGAATACCAGTAGAAGCATGGAAAGCATTAGGAGATGATGGATGGGCGTGGCTGACTTTATTCTTCAATAAGCTGTTGCACGAGGAGACCATACCCGAGGAATGGTGCAACAGTTACCTGGTGCCCATTTAAAAAAATAAGGGTGATATCCAAGAGTGCAACAATTATCGGGGAATAAAGTTAATGCCACATACTATGAAAGTATGGGAGAGAGTAATTGAGCGACGCCTGCGTGACGAGAGTGAGATTTCACGAAACCAATTCGGTTTTATGCCTGGTCGAGGTACGGTGGATGCCATTTTCGCTCTTCGCCAAATATGCGAAAAATACAGGGAGGCACATAAAAACTTGCACATGGTGTTCGTCGACCTTGAAAAGGCATATGATCGAGTGCCCCGTGAAGTCTTGTGGTGGGCCCTGAAGAAGAAAGGAGTGCCTGGGAAATACCTGATGTTGATTCAAGCCATGTACGCTGAATGCCGAACGCAGGTCCGATCCACAGCTGGTATCACAGCCAGATTCGATGTGGCCGTAGGCTTGCACCAAGGGTCGGCCCTTAGCCCCTACCTCTTCCTGTTAATTATGGATGCTATATCATCGGACATACAGGAAGAGGCACCCTGGTGCATGTTGTTTGCCGACGACATCGTTTTGGTAGCAGAGAGTGGACAGAAGGTGCAGAGCAAGCTGGAGGAGTGGCGGCAGAGACTGGAGAATGTAGGCTTGAGAATAAGCAGAACCAAAACGGAATATATGTTCTGTGACTTTGGCGGTCTCTCCAGTCCTATACCGGTTACACTCGGTGGTACACCTCTACCAGTATGCTCCGATTTCCGCTACCTAGGTTCACTCCTGCAAGATGACGGTGAAATTGATCGGGATGTTAGGCAAAGAATCAACGCAGGATGGATGAAACGGCGACAGGTCTCAGGCACAATATGCGACCACAAAATGCCTGTGAAATTAAAGGGCCGTATGTATAAATCGGTTATAAGGCCTGTCGTACTGTATGGAGCTGAGTGTTGGGCTACAAAAAAGATGGATGAGAAACGATTGCATGTGGCAGAGATGAGAATGTTACGATGGATGTGTGGAGTGACAAGAATGGACAGAATTAGGAATGATTACGTTAGAGGTAGTATGAAAGTGGCGCCCATAGCTGAAAAGGTGAAAGGGAGTCGATTGGCCTGGTATGGACATGTTATGCGGAGAGATGAGATGTATGTAGGTAAAAAAGTGATGGATATGCATGTAGAAGGACGAAGAGGGGGAGGGCGGCCAAGGAAGAGATGGATGGACTGTGTGAGGATGGATATGAAAGAGAAAGGGGTAAGCGATCGGATGACTGGTGACAGAGAAGTATGGAAGCGAAGGACATACTGCGCCGACCCCAAATAAATTGGGACCAGGGCAAGACAATGATGGTCTAGAAATGACAAGGCCAGACTTTAGAATTATATATGCGTGAATTTCTCTGTTTATATGATCCGTGCATAGGGTGCATAGGGTGCATAGGATGCATAGGGTTCCCACCAAGAACTTAGGGTCCCAAGCCAACCTCACCTGCAAGTGGTGCACCTGCCGATCAACGGACGAGGCTCTGGCAAACAAAATGTCCAAATAAGCGGCAATAGGCTCGCCACCTATTACGTGGAATCAAAACACTGGCGAAAAGTGGGCGTTTAATATGGCTCTGCCTACCCCTTCGGGGAAACAGGCGTGAGTCTATGTATGTATGTATGTATGTATATGATCCGTGTAATAAAAGGGGAAATATTATTTAGGTAGAAATTCCGACTGAAACATAGATTTTATTTTTATTTAAAAAGTTCGTAATACAGATTAGGTTGACTTGGAAGATCCGAATAATGGGCAAAAGAAACGTGCGAACTGTTACGGAATGAGATAATATTTATAAACTAGTTATAAACAGTGGATAGCTGATATTCGTATTCAAATATTTTTAAAACAATTCAATGTCGAAAAATATACTGCTTTTTCGTGAATGTAAATCTAAAAGGCTGGAGCAAAAACAAGAAAAGATTTCTGCCTATTTATCTCTCAGCAGTGCTGTGATAATATTTATGTTATCTATACTAATATTTTAAAGAGTTTATTTTTGGTTGGTTGAACGCACTTATCTCAGGCACTACCAGACCGATTCTTTTTTGCGTTGAATTGCCCATTTCGAGTTTCTATACAAAAAAAGAGAGATAATATAACACCAGACGACTAGATTTGACAATCCATTATTTTATATTTTCTCCTGAGCAGAGTAAAAACCAAAACAGCAGCTATATAGAACGGTCTTTTTCTATTTCCCCGTTGAATTTCCCAACTTCAGTCATAATGAGCTAAAATTTTTCATGTTTTCTGTTTGCCAGGCGATCGGTAGTAGGTAAATTAAAAAGTGAAAACTGACGTAAAGCTTGCTAAAACCTGCCGAACAATTTTAATTAGTGAGAATTAATCATGGCGTGGCTTCTATTGGCTGACAACGCCTGTTGTCTAGTGCAGAGTTGGAACGTTTAATGTATTTTACGTGGCTGTACTGAGACTGATTAATATGTTGCTGGTCTGATGAAATGAAATATTATTCATTTGGCATACACACATTATCATAAGAAATAACATCCAAACAATATTAAGTCAAAAATATTTATATAATACTAAAAAGAAAAACAAAAAGAAAAAAAGAACATTACATAATTATATAAACAAAAAATAACAAACAAAACAAGGAAAAAATAAAATAAAATTTAAAGAAAGAGCAGTATAAAAAGAGGTGGATGTGTTTTCAAGAAAGACAAAAAAATATATAAATATACTTAGTATGCAAAGAAATTTATACTAAGTATACATTTCTTTGCGCCTGCTAACCAACTGCCTCGTTGGTCTCGCGGCATAAATGTGCACGTGGGATTGGGAGGTCTGGGGTTCGATTCCATGGTCGGGCAAAGTGTTATTGGGTTTTTCCATCAGGAAATTCTTATTAGCATTAGCAGCACGGAGTCTGGTAATGTGTCCGGTACGGCAATAGGCTCGCCCCCTATTACGTGAGACCTAAAAATTCATGGCGAAATGTGGGTGTAATATTACACCTCTGCCTACCCCTTCGGGGATACAGGCGTGAGTCTATAAAAAAAAAACAAGGAAATACAAATAGACTAGTAGTAATAGGTACTTACATACATACACATAATAATCGTGAAAGGAGCACATAAACATATAAATATTATCAACTGTGATTGAGTGTAAGTAGCAAATAAATGATTATGAATTATGAATAAAGTACATGTTACTTATGTATGTGTGTTGTGGGTCACAAACAAAATAAAAAATAAAAATAAAAGAAGAGTAATAATATTTGAATGTGGTAGAAGTATTAATTATTATTATCATTTGTACCCATTCATCCATTCATAATGCAATTATTCAACATCACAGAGGCACGCGGTGGCCGTGTGGTGCGGGGCGCGGGAGCGTGGTTGCTGTAGCCTGCAGCTAATAATTACAAAAAACGCCTTTGCCTCGCCAGTAACCGCACGACATCCGGCGCAGCCGCATGCATAGGTTTTACAATACGAAACGAGCACGCAGTCGTCTCGTAAATGTGGGCTACATGTATGGAATAGTCTTATAACCGTCCGCTTCACGGCTGTTAATAAAATCATAATATTTTCTTATTACAATGATTGACGTGAAAACGTGGTTTTGTATTTATTCTCTGCGTAGTAATCTTTCTTTTTGGTGTGAGTGCGTGGCCAACTCTGGTGTCAGTATTTGTAGACCACCATTTTTAGAAAGGCCTATGACATGGCCTTAAGAGTCTTTTTCTGAGACAAGTACCACCTTACGTGCCTACCTTAGGACTCTAATGTAAATGCTACACTCGATCACCCATCCAACTGGCGACCTGTTCAAACGTTGCTTAGCTTTACCGACGTTTTACAAACGGTAAACCTAATCACACTATGAGCGCTAGTAATCACATTCGTTTTAATCACAATACTTAACCTTTAATTAGACGTGAGTCTTTTTATTTTGTTGTGAAGTCAAACTTTCTGCAAGCTTTCTAACTCGCTCGGTCCTCACTTTAGTGCCGGTCGTGCAGCAGAAATGGTTAGATGAGCTGTTTCGCGGTGCGTGGGTCGATGCAACCAGGCGCGACTGATAGTGTAGTTCAATTTGAACTTATATTTTAATACAAGTCTAGAGTCTCAGTAGTCGTTTGACGAAAAGCAGTGACTTGCATTGATTTTAGTGAAAAGGGTGCCACATCTACGTTCGAACGTGAAAATGCCAATTTATATATTGGTAAACTGATATGACCACTCAAATTCCTAATGTTACTCCATGTGGTGACGGGATCCTGCCGTTTTACCGAAAAGATTTTGACAAAATTTCATTACCCAAACAAATTTTAGCAACCTTTTTTATACCATTGCAATATTTCGCATGATTTTAGTACGCATATTTTTATTTGGTCAAAATTTTACTTGCGTTACAATTTTTTGTGAAACGGTTTTTTTCTAAGTAATAATTTGGCAAATTAAATTATGCGAAAAATTTTTTGTGAAGTGAAAATTCCTTGCGGTCAAACAAGGGAGACTCTGTATCTCTGCGAGAAGACAGATTTTTTTATATGAATCCCTTTACCAAGCGTTTGGCCAGGCTGATATAGTCCATAGGCCAAGTTCTCTTATTGACTCACAATGGTATGGTATCGCATATAACGGCAGGCCTATGTTCTGCAGTGAACTGCCAAAGGCTGTAACTATAATAATACTGTAAAAATAAATACTTTCAATAACCATTTTGTAAGTGGGTGTCAAAACATTGGACCCAGTGAAGAAACCAAGCGACGATCCAAAATGGTTTATTAAAAGGCCCTTCTTTATTTAATTTCTTCAATCTATCTACCAAAAACTTTCCACATTTCTACCCAATTACCTATCAATACTCTAAAAGTATTTCATCCAAACAAATTCACTAGTCAAAAAACCAAAATATTTCCATCAAAGATTGTATCATTTTATTGAAATCGAAGTAACCGTTTTAATTCAGTTGAAGAAATAGACTGAACAAAAAGTTTGATACTAAAGTTCAAAGTAACGAGAGCTCGTTAACGTTTCGATAGTTGAATGCAGAAGAATAAAAGACAAAGATAGTTTTATAAGGAAACTGGAGAGCACACTGTAACTTTCTATCGTTTATAGTAAATTAAGGAACTTAAGACCCAAGTGGCGGAGTTTAGCAGCCATGATCTGGTTAGGAACAAACTCATTTGATAGAAAACTTAATGAATGAGTTATGTTTCATCCGTATCTGAAGAAATCTGAGGAGCGCTCAATAACACTTGTGTAAAGCAGATTGTACGTTTTTAGCGTAGTGTCAAGCGGCGAAGCTCCCGCTTAAACCATTTTGTTAACCCTGAAATAAATAGCTATGATAAACAAATATTTTTCATGTGTCCGTGTACCGATTTGGACGTTCAAAAATATGAATCCTAATCACTTTAAAAAACGTTTTATTTGTTTGTTCGATAAAACAAATTTATAACGTTATAGCACATTAATCTCAGGGACTAACAATCGGATCTAAAAACAAACTTTTTGTATTTAGCGAACTAATTATTTGCTACATCACCATACTTAGGTGTCAACGAATGAGACGTGACGAGTGAAACTGTGGAACACAGCTAGCTATTCTATAAATTCACACGATACACACATTGAATAATAGCAAGTTTAATATATATAATACTCATGCAGCTTGTTATTATAAGTTCCATCATGACATACGCTCACTTGCTCACACTTTGATAGCAGGTAATAATAATGATCATTGATATTCATAAGTCACAATACTTCGTCAAGAGACTCTCCACGAAGTCTGCCTCCTTTGTCTATACATACTAGTAACCAATCAAATCTAACCATTCAACCAATAAATGTTAAGTGGAGGTTTGTTTGCGCCATATATTAAGGTCTAATATTATCACATCAGCCTTGTATTAAACTGCCACACAGCTTTTTATGGGCTTCGTCTCACTACGAGAAAGATTAGACCACAGCTTACCACGCTGGCTAAGTAAGGTTTAACAGACTTTACATGCTTTTCGAGAACATTGTAGAGAGCTATCAGATATGCATCTTTACATATTTTATTTTACCGTGAAATAAGCAATCATTAATAATTTTATATTTAATCTAAAGTCGGCGATTTGTATTCGAAATCCTCTGCACACTACGTTCAAGCTATAATTTAAGGTCCGGTTAGTTCCATTATAATACGCTTAAGTAAAGCTTATTAACGTGTCTACATAATATATTATAACGCTTACAAAGCAAACAGCGCGATAACAGAAACACCTACACATTATAATATTTTACAATGCGTTTAAATTGTGTTTCTAAGTTGTTCGTACGAACGTAAGTTTCGCAAGGTCTGTTGCGTCACATACCTTGATATGATATTGTTTTGTGAAAGTTATACCAAGTTGCTTGTATATATTTTTTGTTTGTGATAATTTTAACTAGATAGATAGAAGTAGCTTAGTATTTATTTGAAAGAATAGTTATGACTGAAGGTTGTAATGGGTGTGAGAAGGAAATCGTAAACTGTTTATAATACATTTGTATATATTTAAGGATAGGTACATAACAATGCATTTATATTAAAGTTATAAAATCACGATGTTATGTTTGGTTTGATTTCAAACAATCATGAAAATATTAAAAGGAATAACGAGTAGACTATTGAGAATAATGCCAGTGCCAACCATGCATCACTCCTTTCTCTATGGATCGCTACAGAAAAGCTAAAAGCTATCCTCATTTCTGGCAAACTTTCATCATCATTCAGTTGTCACTTTTTGGAAAGAAAATAAAAAGAGTATTAGAAGGAAGGCTCTGACCCATGACAAACTCTCGTTTATTTTCTGTGAGGTGACTTACCGTACTAGTCCATACAATTTATAACCAGCGTGTTTTACCACTCAGACAATACAATAATAATTATAATTTACATACCATTATGCGCATACATTACAAAGCATTTTTTAATAAAAACCCATAAATCCATCATTAAGATAATATTAGAAGTATTCCAATATCACAGCAAGCTCATCGGACAATATAATTTCAAAGCTCTGTGCTTCCAGGTACCAAGTTTTTTCAGTCGAGACTGAGAATTTCAATCAGGCTATCTCACCACCGCAATTTTAACAAAGGAATAAAAATCATCGTTGGGTAGAAATTAGAGTCCAAGTAATACTTTCAAAGATGCAATTTTTATTTAAAAGCCGCAGGGCGAGTGTTAAGAAATAAAATAGGTACGGATAAGACACGGCGTAACAAGCGTTTCCGTCGAAGCTCTATGAAGTATAAAAGTACATTTTCTTTCAATTTGTATTTAAATAGTGAGACAAGGCTGCGGTCTTTTTAATAAGATTGTTTATTGTGATGAAGAGATACTGGATGCTGTTTATTTAAATGAGACTACAAAATACTTGCAGTTTTTGGAGTAGAATACACACAATTTGGAATATACTTTGCAGTGTGATATTTTAAAGTGTAAAGGATGGGATCAAACACGTGTTTCTAGGTTAGAGATACAGAGATATATTGTACCAACTTACAGACTAACATTACAATATAAATGGAGGCTAGGCTAGCTATATACTACAAAAGTATTCGTACATATTATTTTAATGAACATTCTGTGTAAAAGTAATGGCGTGTTAATGAAATGCCACAGAAGTGAAGAAATATACACAACCTGACACCTCTCTCATTCACAAAATGAATTTTTCGGTAGGCAGGTGTGTTTCAGCATAAATATTATTATTTTGCTTCCAAATATTTTTGAGTTATTTGATTGTGGCTCATCGATACTGATCAAGTTTTAATTCAAAGCTAGCTTGGGAGTCAAAAGATATAATTATATATGTTTTTATAAAATTATCGCTTTACTGACCGGCTGACACACAACGTACCTGCCAAATTTATTGAGCGGAGGAAGCTAAAATTTGAAGTCTTTATTTCCGGTAGCAAAGTACCAGTTATTGTCTTTGGACTGTTTACATAAAAGATGGATTTGGTTTTCTGTCCCTTCCCAAAGATATATTTTCTTTCTACTACTTTCTACTATCTTCTCGCTGGTCCCGCGGCATAAATGTGCGCGTGGGATTGGGCGGTCTCGGGTTCGATTCCCGGGTCGAGCAAAGTGTTATTGGGTTTTTCCATTAGCGAATTCTCAGTAGCAGCACGGAGTCTGGCAATGTGCCTAGTACGGCAATAGGCTCGCCCCCTATTACGTGGGACCTAAAAATTCATGGCGAAATGTGGGTGTAATATTACACCTCTGCCTACCCCTTGGGGGATACATTCGTGTATTTTCCTTAGTCATCCCACGCGGCCACGGTATGATATGTGGTAGTGACTCTCGCATTCTCTATCCGTCACCTCATGGACCTGGTACCATGATTGTAAATAAAGTCTTGAATATTATTTTATAATCAAATGTTCAATATATTTTCTTAGGTTTACGCGAATCAAACTAAAGTATAGTTTACTGCCTCCCGAACAAGCCGGTTTCCGTAAAGGCTATAGTACCATAGACCGCATACATACGCTGCGGCAGGTTATACAGAAGTCTGAGGAGTATAACCAGCCCCTATGCTTGGCGTTTGTGGACTATGAGAAAGCCTTCGATTCGATCGAAACCTGGGCGGTGCTACAGTCTCTCCAACGGTGCCGGATTGACTACCGATATATCGAAGTGCTGAAGTGTTTGTATGAAAACGCCACTATGTCAGTCTGCCTCCAGGACCAGAGTTTGAAACCTATTCAACTCAAGCGAGGGGTGAGACAGGGGGATGTCATATCCCCGAAACTGTTTACCACTACGCTGGAGGATGTTTTCAAGCTTTTGGACTGGAATGGACTCGGCATCAACATCAACGGCGAGTACATCACTCACCTTCGATTCGCAGCCGATATCGTAGTCATGGCTGAGACCATGGAAGACCTAGGCACAATGCTCGATGGCCTCTGTAGAGTCTCCCAACAAGTAGGTCTTAAGATGAACATGGACAAGACGAAAATCATGTCGAACGTCCATGTTGTACCTGTTCCTATTCAGGTTGGGAACTCTAAGCTCGAAGTTGTCGACAAGTATATCTATCTGGGACAAGTAGTCCAATTAGGTAGGTCCAACTTCGAGAAGGAGGTCAATCGTCGAATCCAACTCGGTTGGGCAGCGTTCGGGAAGCTACGACATATCTTCTCGTCCGATATCCCGCAGTGTCTCAAGACGAAAGTCTTTGACCAGTGTGTGTTGCCAGTGATGACTTACGGATCAGAGACGTGGTCGCTCACTATGGGCCTTATCAGAAGGCTCAAGGTCACTCAGAGGGCGATGGAGAGAGCTATGCTTGGAGTTTCCCTGCGAGATTGAATCAGAAATGAGGAGATCCGCAGTAGAACCAAAGTCACCGACATAGCTCTCCGGCACATAGCTCGAAGAACCGATGGCCGTTGGGGCAGAAAGGTTCTGGAGAGGCGGCCACATACCGGACGATGCAGCAGAGGTAGGCCCCCCGCAAGGTGGACCGACAATCTCGTCAAGATCGCGGGAGGCGGTTGGATGCGGGCGGCTCAAGACCGGTCTGTGTGGAGAACCTTGGGGGAGGCCTATGTCCAGCAGTGGACGTCGTTTGGCTGATATGATGATGATGATGATGATAGTTTCTGTAGTTTACTTACTTTTATCCGTAAACTGTAGTTTACTTTCAAAATGTTTTACGTTTCATTATTGAAGTCGTCGTTCATTGATTACTGATTTTTACCTTTCATCCTTACATATTACTGAAAAATCAGTTGAAATCAGTACTGTTCAAACCGCTAAAATTCAAACACTTATAATATGTCCCATAATATGTCTCTTGTTTCAACAACGAGCTCACATTTGCGTCGCACCGTGTGCTGACGACTTAAGCTGTTCAGCTAGATATGGGGGAAATCCTACATGTAAACATATGTGACAGCACGGGCTTTAGGAATATTCACTGGTCAAACAGAAAGGTTCTGTTGCAATGGTGTACAGAACTTGGCGTCGACATTGACTTACACAAATATTTGACACCTTAATGGCCAGGTGTCTAATAAGCCGTAGTTTTTATTTGCCAGATAACACATTCAAATCGCATTTTATTTTCGAATTTATTTGGAATATATAGCTTATCCAGAGGATAGAAAACTGAATATTAACTTAAAGATATCAGATAACTGGACTGCCTCCGTGGCTCAGTGGATAGCGTATGCGAGTGCTGGTCGGAGGTCCTGGGTTTCATTCCCGGATAGGACAAAAGTGTTACAGGATTTTTCCGAATTTTTAGTAGCAGCACGGAGTATGATGAAGTGCCCGGTAACGGCAATAGGCTCGCCCCCTATTACGTGGGACTTAAAAATTCATGGCGATATGTGGGTGTTATAATTATGACACCTCTGCCTACCCCTTCGTGGATACAGGTAGGCAGGTATATAAAATAAAGATATCAGACAATTATGACAAAAACGGGTGAAAGTCATACACTTCTAACTTGGTTTTGCTCTCTCTTTCTAGAATTATGAAAGTCGTAAAACAATACGAAATATTATGTTACATTTTACTAAGGACGCCCATTATTAATATTTTGTTACTCATATTTATTTGTCCATATTAAAAACCTGTCTGATATGTATGCGAACACAAGTGAAACAACGGTTAGGGTGATGTACACTGACGTTTATTGGCAAGCGACAAGACTTATATAGATACGAGTGGATGCAACCACCCTCATATTCTACTTATTACTAGTAATATATAACATTCCTCCCCGTAGCTTGGCAATATAACATTGTATGACTTCCCTAGTAAAATTGTTTATAGTCTACCCTAGGTACAGTACGCAGTTTTTTGCCGTCTCTTAGTTGCCTTCCTGGCTCTGAGGTCTGGTCTGACCTTGCTTCCACGTGACTTTCATCATGAGTCGCTTCTGTTGCCTCGTGGAATTCGTCGTCTTCCTCTTCTGATTTGCCAGTTGATGCTTCCGTATCCACTGTTCCTTTTCTCTCATCATTCCCCTCCCCTCTAATGTCCGCCGCGTTGTCGCTCACAAGTGGTGATGGGATTGGTGGCGAAGCTTCTTGTGGACAAATGTCTTCAACTTCTATAGGGCATTCCTCAGTTTCGTGGGATACTGTTACTGTACCTTTGTAACCTATTAATTGATTTTTGTGTTTTTTTAAAACAACACGAAGTTATGCAGTCCTTGACAATATATATTACTTTTCCCTGTCTTTTAATCACTACACCTTTATTCCATGACCCTTGTTTGTTTAGGTTGTTTTTTTTATACAATACAAAATCTCCCACCTTAAAACCTTTGATAGTTTTACTGTCTTTCAACCCATTAGACTGCAAACACTGTTTGTTTTCGACGTTTCGAGTGAGACTGACAGATGCCGTGGAAGGTGGATGTGATTTAATTAAATCTAATCGCGATCGCAGCTTATGACCAAACACCAACTGGGCAGGCGAACAGCCCGTTGCCGAATGAATGGAATTTCGGTAATCAAATAAATATTTTAATAACTTGTTGTTTAATCCCTTTCTATTGTTATTACTTAACATACAAGATTTAATTCCCTTCTTCACTACCTTCACGTAGCTTTCTGCCTGCCCGTTACTGGCTGGATGATAAGCCGGCGACGTCACATGCGATATTCCGTTTGATGTACAAAACATTTTGAATTCTGAAGAAGTAAACTGCGTGCCATTATCACTGACTATGGTATGCGGTAAACCAAATCTAGCCATATATTCATACAATTTATTAATAAGCGAGCATGTTGTCGTACCTGTCCCCATATCGTACGCTTCTACCCACTTTGAATATGAATCTACAATTACCAAAAATGAACGATTATTTATGGGGCCGAGGAAGTCTATGTGAATACGATAGAACGCCTGCGGTGCGTGTGGCCACAGCGCTAGCGGCGCACGTGCCGGTAACTGTCTCAACTGTAAACAAACCTCACAATCTGCAATCATTTTTTCTACCGCGTCATCTATGCCCGGGAACCAAAATCTACTGCGCGCCTCAGCTTTCGTTTTCACGATTCCTAAGTGTGATTTATGTAGTTCCGATAATAATTTAGTTCTGAGTGTTTCAGGTATTACTACTTTATGGCCTCGCATAATACAGCCGTTTTCGTATGACAACTGAGTTTTACATAAAAAATAAGGTCTGATTGATATATCTGATAACCGCTCAGGCCACCCTTTAACAATATATGATAAAACCTTATTCAATAAGACATCCTTAATTGTCTCACTATGAATTTCACTACGCGTAACTGGTAAACTACCATCGATAACGAAATTAACATATGACGCGCGATCTTCTACCGGTACTAAACTATCGTCGGTTTCGTAGTCACACCCCCCTCTCGGCGTCTTTACCTCGTGGTCAGGTAAACTGGCGCGCGACAAATAATCTGCGCTGTTTGCAGCGCTGCTTATGTACTCAATAGAGTAATTATATCCACTTAAAAACATCGCGTAACGTTGCAGCCTATTTGCAGAAACCTCTGGAATGCCTCGATACGGCCCGAAAATAGATAAAAGAGGTTTGTGGTCTGTGCGAAGTACAAACGGGACCGCCCTCCCGTATAAATATTGGTGGAAACGTCGCACACCGAATATAATTGCCGTTGCCTCTTTTTGAAGTTGGGAATACCGCTTCTCTGCAGAATTCAACGTACGAGAGGCAAACGAAACTGGGCGTTCTACTCCGTCAGTACCGATCTGCGATAAAATAGCACCTAAACCGTTGGGCGATGCGTCTACTGTCAAAATTATTTTAGCATTCTGATCAAAATGTGCTAAAACCTGATTTGAAGCTAAACTTCGCTTAATTGCATTGAATGCCTCGTCATGTATGACGTCCCATTTCCATTTATTGCCCTTTTGCAACAATGAATAAAGCGGGGTCAATATTGATGACGCGTTAGGGACAAAGTGCCTATAATAATTTACTAATCCTAGAAATGACTGTAATTTATTCACGTCTGTGGGGGTAGGTGCCTCAACGATTGCTTGGACCTTTCGTTTTGATTTACTTTAGCCATTCTTATCTATAGTATAGCCTAAATATTCTATTTGATACTCAAAAAACACACACTTATCTTTTCGCAATGTTAAACCTGCGTCTTGCAGTCTTTGTAACACAGCGCTTAATCTTTCTAAATGTTGTTCTTTTGTATTACCCGTTATACATATGTCGTCAAGCATGCACATAACACCGTCCAACCCTGACAATAGGCACTCCATTGCGCGTTGAAAAATAGCCGGGGCACTAGCGAGACCAAAAACTAGCCGCGTATATACAAATAGTCCTCGGTGAGTGTTAATGCAAGTTAATTTCTGAGATTCCTCGTCTAGAACAAATTGTGAATACGCTTGCGTCAAATCTAACTTAGTAAACTGCTGTCCCCCATGTAATTTAGTAAAAAGTTCTTGAGCTGTTGGTAACGGATACTGTTCGATTACTAGCTGCTTATTTATACTTACAGAATAATCAACGCACAACCTAATAGAACCATCTCGCTTTAAAATAGGAACAATAGGTGATGCGTAATCTGAATGCTGGACCGGTTTTAATACGCCTATACGTACCAAACGATCGAGTTCGTCGTTTATTTTATCTCTAAGCGCAAATGCTATAGGCCTCGCTTTGAAGAAAACCGGTTTCGCGTTATCTTTTAAATGAAGTTTTACCCGATACTTTGTAAAAACACCTAGCTCGTCTGAGAAAACGGATGGATATTGTACTTTCAATTGATCGGCAATATTATTCGACTGACAATAGTTAATTTGCTGCATTTGTAATTTAAATAACCAAATAAAATTTCTGCCTACGATTGGAGGTCCACCATTACGTATCACTCGCACCTTAACTACATGAGTTTTGTCCAAATACGTAATTGGTAATTGCATTGTTCCTAGACAGCAGATATCATGGCCTGTATACGTAAATAATCGATCTGACGTTGGTTTTAACGGAAACGATTCAAAATATTTATTGTACATTTTCTCGGAAATCGCTGTGACTGCTGACCCGGTATCGACTTCAAACTTTAACTTTATATTTTGTATCGAAACTATTATTGTCATAGGTTCGCCGCGATGTGAACATATTTTTTGTGTTCTCCTACCGTCATCGTCAGTCTCGCTCGACCCGCCTTTTTCTACAAAATTAATTTTTTTGCACATTCTACGCAAATGGCCTTTTACGTTACACTTTTTACACGTGTAATTAGCGAACCGACACTGTGACGTTTTATGATTTTTGTAACCGCACACGGAACACTTTTCTTTGTTATCACTTGCACTGGGTTTGTTTGAGGTGGCGATTTTGAACAGCGCCTCGCTCGACGGTGGCGCTTGTGCCGACGCCGATGATGACGCTGCTCCCTTGCGTGCACTGCGCACGCTCTCCGCCAGATCCACTGCTTTTGCCAGTGTCAAGTCTTGCAGGTCACGAGCGAAAAGCTTGTCCTTCTCCGCTCCCGGCAGCATACCCATAACAAACCGGTCACGCAGCGCCTCTTCTACATTCAGGAAACCGCAATGGGTGGTAAGGCCGCGAAGCCTTGCAGCCCATTGGGAAAATGTTTCTTCCGGACCTTGAGTAGCAGCATAGAAGTTATACCGCTCTCCAAAACCACATTTCTTTGGGGTAAAATGCTTGTCGAGAAGTGTGAGAATTTTTTCGTATGGTGTCTGCGTCAGCTCCTTCGGCAAAGCCAAATCGGCCGCTAACTTGTAAGTGCTGTCGGTGAGTGCACTCAGCAATATTGCCCGTCTTTTCACTCCCTTTGGATCTCGTGCATCGTCGACATCGTTTGCAATGAACCATTGTGCGATTCGCTGTTTGTAGTTTTGCCACGTCTGGGTATTGTGGTCAAAACTTGACAAAATTCCAAAATGTGACATTTTTTTTTTATTGACTTTTTTTTCTTAATCGCGGGTAAGTACTCGTCGCCACTGATATGTATGCGAACACAAGTGAAACAACGGTTAGGGTGATGTACACTGACGTTTATTGGCAAGCGACAAGACTTATATAGATACGAGTGGATGCAACCACCCTCATATTCTACTTATTACTAGTAATATATAACACTGTCCTTTTGGTGTAGGTACCTACAATAAATAAACATCTATCAAAAAGGTTGTTTGGTAACAAATAATCTTTGTAGTTTCCGCATGAACATAACATAACATATCTTCACGTCTTTTATCCCCGAAGGGGTGGGCAGAGGTGTATTACACACCCACGCTTCGCCAGATATGTTTCGGTCCCAATGTAATAGGGGGCGAGCCTATTGCCATCTACCGGGCACATTATTAAGCGAGCGATAATTAACATTTTTAATACACACATAACTTCGAAAAGTCAGAGGTGTGTGCCCGAGGTACCTGGGGATCGAACCCGAGACCATCGTCTCGGCAGTCCGTTACGTACACCACTGGGCTACCGCCGCTTTTTTCCGCATGAATTGATAGATTTAGTCGGCCTAGCGAAGTACGAATCGATATACAATACAAAAATATATAAACCCTTACATATAAGCTTTGCGCATTGGTAAGGGTCGGTGAAAACGGGCCACCGACCACAGCCACCGGTGTCTGTCGCACGCTTCCGCCACTTTCAGAAGCGAGCAGCAGCCACCGGTGTTCGGCAGCCGCCACATTTTATAACCCGCTATGAATATGTCAATATCCATTGAGGCGTCATGCATCATGGTGGCGCGTGCGATACCTTTAAGGTGTAACGGTTGAGTGAGTGCGCGGGGGGTGCAGCAATGCGATGGTGTCGGGTATCGGCGTCTTGCATGGCCAGTGGCGACCACAGGTGGCGAGTCGCGGACGCGTCTGTAGCAAGTGGCCGCCACCGGCCACACGTGTGCGGCGCGTATATACAAAATATATGAAAAATTGTGTTAAGTGGCTGTCACTGGCCATCGGTGGCTGTGGTCAGTGGCCCGTTTGCGCCGACCCTAAATAAAATATAAAGCTTATAAGATGTTACATTATACACGGCTATTTAGCGGGTCTTACTCGCGGTAAATAATATATTTAAGGCATAAATAGCTCGGTATTTGCCTACGTTTCGGCTGACTTGCTTCAGCCGTGGTCGCGGCGGGACTCAGAATCAGTACCAGTACATGTCAATAAGAGCTTAATGTTGCCAGTTTACCAATAGCAGTAACCATCCACTAGTAACTTGAACAGTAAAATTACACTTTCAATGTTATCATTAGACCTAAAACATACAAATTTACCTTCCCCTCATTCACAACAAGCGAAATTTCCCATCCAACCGCAAAATCGCATGCGAGATCGAAAACCGATGAACATCACCTTAAAACCTTTGAAACGCAATCAGTGAGCCAATTCCAAGCAAATTTTAAGGTAACATTGGTGAAGCAATATCTTTACGGGCCCGTGTCATTTTTTTTCGGGTACTTTAACGCGAGGACAAAATGGTGTGGTCCCGTGCTACAGAATTAATGAGGTAATTTGTCTTCGACCAGAATAAGGAAGACTCATAGCCGCAAATTGAAAGGCATTCGTTTATCGATAGAATGTTGGGTCTCCAACTAATGGGCTTCAGGAATGTTTATTTGCTTTTTATTCGGTTTAATGCAAAGTTATAATGTTCGACCTCTTTGGAATGAGTTCACTGGTGTTATCCTTCATTGAGTTTAAAATACTCTTGTTCGATTTTAATGTTTTTGGTGTAAAGTTTTGGTGATTGAGCTCCCCATTTGGAGAGCATTCTATTGCTTTTGGAAGTGTTTCAAAGCCGTGCGGTTTATATAGATGCTACAAAATGATTATGTCCTTAAATATTTTCTACCAAATGAAGTTTGCGGATTGAAACTGTGATCACTTATTTGTTGTTAGTATTCAGTCTTAGTTTTATACGTGTATTGTGGTGGTTCCTGCTTCTATAAATGCTCCTAACAGATTGTCGACTTAGACCGATAAGAGATAGAAAGCAACACTAGCTTTATCATCATCATCGTCATCAGCACTGTATATAAACTGTCATACTGCTGGATACATGTTTCGTATCACTATGAAATTGCTGTACAACAAAATAGAAATTTCATATTGACCTATTTTTTGCAAAACACTACAATACCTATCTAATTGGTGTCGAATTCTTACTATACATGATTTATTAGCACATAACTAATATATACACAAAATTTGGAAAACCATTCAACGTACATCACAAAATAACCTGTAACGTAATAATGTTTAACATGTGTAATTAAAAATTCACGTCATCAATCGAGTTTTCGCTAAAATCTCAAATTTATGAAGTAAGGCATTTCATTTGACAATGTAGCTTGAACACCGATTGGCAAATTTAAAAGCTGATTTGTAAATGAACGCGAACGAATGAAACGTTTAGGCAATCAACTCGTCTATCAGTCAATTATAATTATTACCATTGCTCTTTGTATAATAGTCTTGTGATGGATTAAGATTAAAAAATGGCACCTCTCCATTTCATTCCATGTGTGTCGTAAGAGGCTGCTCAGAAATACATACAAATCAAATCGTAGTTTTGCGAAAAAAGAATAATCGTTATCAACCACTAGACCAGCTCGTCTGGCTAGTGTGGTACAGTAGGTCAAATCCTCCTATTGGTTCAGAAGCTTTTATGACGCACATTAGGAAAGTACTCTGTCCTGTAGTAGACTGCAAAGAGTTGTTATGATGAATGTATTTTTTTATGAAGCAATTTTGTCAATATCAACCTTTCACAATACTGCAACGTGAGTGCAGTGTGAAGCTAGTTTGTACAAATAAATAGAGTACATGGACTTTACGCTGTCATGTTGTAGTGCTATAAAATATTGATTTTGACAAAAATGGAAATTTGAAAAAAAAAAATTTTTTTTATAAATTGCTATAGGATGCTTTCTTACTTATTGATACTCTACACGTTGTATAATACCTAACAGCAGCGCTTACCTACAAGTACTGCTAGCTTACGAAGTATTCGTTGAATACCTCCACGCTTTATAAGGTTCATAAGGCTTTCGTTTTCTTTGGTACGTACGTAACCATAAAAACGTATCAGGAATGGCAACGGATTATATCCTCATATACAATTTGCAAGCATAGACACAGGTTCTCACTAGTTTAATACTACAACGTAACACTTACTTATCATCTAAGCCAAACGAAAGTGAAGCCGACGGGTTAGCGAACTGTTATTAATTATGTACCCTACCTTTGAGCTAACTTGTATAGCTTCGAGCTCTTTAACTTATAACTATTATATAATATTAGTTATACACTGCTACTAGTGTTTTGATTCTGTTACCCGGTTATATAGGTGTAACTAGATTTCCTTTCCTCTTTATATATGACTAGCTCTGACAGTGAAAGGTAACAAATGGGTGACAATGATAATTAGAAATAAAAACAAAGCTATAAACCTAATTTAGAAATATTTGCCGCATGGTAACTTTGATTTTCCACTTTGGATATTTCAAAACATTGCATTTTTTTTCGTAAAATTGTTCTTGTTATATATACATTCACACTTCTGCATTTGTTATATCTGTCTATATAAAATTCTTGCGTTTCTGACTAACAGACAGACAAAGCACAGCCGAAACTGGCATGTATGTTCCTTGAAGACCCTAGTGGTGTCCTAAGAAGTTACATACATATACTCACGCCTTTTTCCCGTCGGGGTAGGCAGAGACAACAGAACGCCACTTGCTCCTATCCTTACAAACCTCACGCGCTTCCTCTACACTCATTACTATTTTCATACATGCTCGCCGGTTTCGGGTACTTCGGACCTTGCCGTTTCTTAGGATGTCTCCAATTTGGTCGACGAATGTCCGCCGAGGTCTGCCGCGACCGACTTGCCCACACACATTTGTCTTATATATCTGATTCGTCATTCTTTCTTCACTCATTCGCTCCACGTGTCCAAACCACCTAAGCATTCCTTTCTCAATCCTGGTCACCACATCTTCTTTCAGTCCACTGCTCTTTCGTATAGTTGCATTCGGAATTCTATCAATCAGTCTTACCCCACACATACTACGCAGTGATCGCATCTCAACTGCGTTAATCCTACTTTCATGCTTTTTCTGCCAAACCCAGCTCTCACTTCCATACATCAAAAGAAAGAAGTTATTTCCTGAAATTGCCACGGGATCGGCAATAAACGGTTAAATACAAAAAAATGTGCGGGCGTACCTGTGGGCATCTTCTAGACAGATATAGGTATACATACATACATAGACTCACGCCTGTTTCCCGGAGGGGTAGGTAGAGACTACGGAACGCCATTTGCAACGATCCTGACATACCTCTCTTGCTTTATTCACTCCCATCAAGTTTCTCATGCATGCTCTTCGGTTTAGGGTACTTCTGACCTGTCCTTTTTTCAGGATGTCTCCAATCTGGTCAGAGAACGTCCGCCTAGGTCTTCCCCTTCATCCTGTCCCATTCACACTTGCCTTATATATCTTCATTGTCAGTCTTTCGTCATCCATCCTCTCTATGTGTACAAACCATCGTAACATGCCTTTCTCGATGCTTGTCACTACATCTTCTTTTACCCCACACCACGCTCGTATCACACAATTTTAGGAATTTTCTAGATTTTGTGTGTGTCTTCTCTTTCACGAGAATTAATAATGTAAATGTCAAGGGTAAATTATTATAATATATTTTCCCCTGACTACGGCTGGTAAAACCCTTGCGGAAATAACGAGGTAAATGGAAAATAATTTCTCTTTCTCTTTCATATATTTGTGAAAGTCAAAACCATTACACTTATATCAGTAAGTTTTATATGGTACTGAACTATTCGTTGACGTATTTGACACTACAAAAAGGCCTGTTTCTTCCAACGAAAACGAAGTGGGCCACAACAAGTTTTCTTCAAAGTTTTTTACTTTCTTTAGAATAAACTATCTGCCAGATTCCATCTTATTACTATTGAAATTTTCTTATTACAATAACATGACGTGAGAGTTACGTCTACTTTATAACAGTCTTAAACACAAGGAAATAGCCTGTGTAAGTCGCAACAGAAGTGCTGTAACTCCCTTTGCAATTGCAACAATGTCTTAGCCACTGTTACTTAGTATAAATATCTTAAACCTCCTACTTAGGTTTATCCACAAAGTTACGGCTCCTTATTCAAGATGCACCTCAATTTGAGTTCGTTCGATGAAAGCAGTACCTAGATTAGGCTAAACTACTCCGATCTGATGATTTTATTGAATGACTGGCTAAGGCTCTTTAAGTGAACGAAGCTCTCCCCGACCGCTATCGCGAAGCGACGTTAATAGTCAGCTACATGTCAAATTGATTTCGTCAGGTATTGAAAAATCATCAACTATACAATTTTGTATAGGTAAATGACATAATAATATTACAGTATCCGTGCTGGGAGAGATCATTAATTCAGTTATAATTCATCACGCAGTTCACCAAAATACTACCACAAGCAAAATACGTCTAACATAATCTATATATGCCTAAGTCAAGATTTTTATTTAAGGCATTAAGGTAGGCAGGTGTTAAGGTGCCCGCCTCCTTTATCACCCAATCATACATCTCCAATAACAATCCAACTGTATTTCTAACTCGATTTCTATTACCACCTTTTTATCGTCAGACAAAATGGCGTAGGCAAGTCATCAAAAGCCTTTGAGTTTCTCAGCGCAATCCAATAACAATAAAAAAACAATAAAATATATTATTTGTTGACGACTTCCTATTTCAAGTGAAGACTAACGTCACCACAGACGACAAATTGGTAGACAATACTTGTACGATGACTTTGATTACCGAGGAAAGAGTTTACGGATACATATGCGAAGTCTGCAGTTGTATAGAATGAGAGACTTAGAATTGTGACTGGGAATTTCACAGTTGATTTATGAACCATCGAACAAGTCGGCGCTGGACCAGTTTGAAAAAAATCCCTTGGCTCGCTCAAAGAGTCCAGGCATACTAGAAACTGGTTTTGTATACGAGTGTCAATGTCTCAATGTGCGTGAAAAGTAGCACTGGAAGCGACGATGTCTTGCTGAGCGATTCTCGCCCTTGTGGTGGTCTAGCGGGAAGTTGTTCAACTGTACGTACCTCATTTGTATGATGGGAATGATGTAATGCACGTATGGCGTAGTTATTTAAGCGGTCGTTACGCCATGTACTTTGTAAAGTTGATTTAAAATTTGAATGGTTATCCGCCATCCAGAATTCATTTCTTGTGCGAATGTTGTCTTTAAAAATCTGTGTATATATAAAATCCTTGCGTTACTGACTGACTGACACAGAACGAACGAAACTATTCGACGGAAGTATCTAACATTTGGGAATTTACCTTAATTTTTTTTTGGAACTGCCGCTCTAGGAATGAATCCTGTGTCGCCCACGACAGTCCCCCACTTTAAAAACATTTTTTTTACCACATTCACACAACACCATCTAGTCCCAAACTAAGCAGAGCTTGTACTATGGGTACAAGACAATGCATAAACATACATATATACTTTTTTTTGTAAATACATACATATTATACATAGAAACACCCAGACCAAGACAAACATCCATGTTCATGCACACAAATGTTTGACTTGAGCGGGAATCGAACCCGCGACCATCGGCGCAGCAGTCGCTTACACTTCCGCTGCGCCAACAGGTCATAAATATGTTATGTACTTTCTTTGAGGAGCAAAAGGGTGCACTAAGGAGAGATTTCTTGAAATAACCAAGGGACTGGCCAGATACGGTTAAATTAAAACACAATGTGTGAACATCAAGGGCTGAAGAATGACATATGATTTGAAGATAGCGCGAGTGAAGGCGCAAGCAACAGCTAGTTTAACATAAGATTATTTCTACTGTATACATAAATATATTCCATACTATATTCCGTGTGGTGACGGATTAAGAATACCACCACCCCATATCATCCCATGCGTGTCGTAAGAGCCGCCAGAGGGAGCATAATTATTATGCAGAGAACAGCACTGTAAGAGAAGGAAAACTTGATATATACCCCATACCAACCCGTTTGGCCAGCGTGGTGTAGTAGGCCAATTCCTCCTTTCAAAGGAGAGGCCTAGTCCAGCAGTGGACTGTTCAATAATAATAATAATAATAAATTCATTTATTCAAGTACCATGTCTCAAAAATGTTAGTAACAATGGAACTTATAATCTATGTTAGTATACACGTTTAAAAATAAAATATAACAACTACTATTATACTAACTACTTAATGCACCCTTCGACTTATTGCCTCAAGGTAACAGGGGCAGCTGAAACCTTACTGCAGTGAGCCAAGAAGGAGCAATCTAGCCTGCACGCTATCACATTCAGGATGCTGTTGGGGCTGGCTCGCACCCTACGTACCAGAGATTCACATCGCTTCCTCATCACGGTATAGAGCAGTCAATCCGAGCTTCCGCAAACATTCCAGAGGCGCGCAGAAGCAAGGCAGCCCCATCAGCACCCTGAACGCGTTATTGTACTGGACGCGAAGGGCACTGTATGATTGTTGAGTAAAATGAGCCCACAGGGTGCATGTATAAAAAGATGTGCAGTAAGCGCGAAATAAAGTACACTTTGTTTCTTTTGAGGCACGCATGACCCTGAGGGCGATCATATTAGCTCGCTAAAGGCTGATGATGATGATGATACATAAATATTACTTTATACGGACCTCATGACATAGTTTTATTATCTGGTCATCAAACTTGTAGATGCAGCCATATTTATCTTCCTTCTCTCTTTATATCTCTATTTCTTGTCCTTACACATCTTATTCAACTTTATATGATAAATCCACTACCGTAATTTTCTCGTCTTTTCATCCCGTTCACTACAACGAATCAGCAAATTGCAAAGAGAAAAAATGCTCCGCAAATACATCTTAATGTCAATACTTGATATCTCTTACATTTACCATCTAAAATTATTTATGGTGAGATGGTGCAATTTATAGTCGGCTTGGTTAGCAATATGCTATCCCTTAGTAAGTGAGCTATTTGTATTATACGGGCCGATACTCGTATGAACATGGAATTTACGATTTCACTGGTCTCAAGATTCCGGTAAACGTGATTGACCAGTGTTTTTTAAGATGAGCTAAGGATGGGATAAGGGGTCTTGTTTAATAATATTCTATTTTCTACCACATTCACACAACACCTAGATGGTGTGTGTCCCAAACTAAGCAGAGCTTGTACTATGGGTTCTGGACAATGGATCAACATACATATATACTTTTTTTTTGTAAATACATACATATTATACATAGAAACACCCAGACCAAGACAAACATCCATGTTCACGCACACAAATGTTCCAACCAGTCGTCAAATTTATTTATTTATTTAAGACAGGAAAACCAACAGCGTCATACATAAAAATAGTTAATATAAATAGGTTACAGTGCACCAATTACAGGTTTTCACGAATAAGAATTTTAAAAATAATACTTAACAACAACTTTTACGTACACTACATTGCAAACAATTCAAAGGTACTCACTACAATGATAAATAGAACAGTTGCTTAAAGTTAATCACATTTTATGCCCCGTAAAACTCAAGGTTAAGAAGCCTTCTTGCCGTGTTGCCGCTGATGGTATATGGATCAAAAGCGTAATCTTTACACAGTTTATTAAAGTCTTTGCTTGCTCGCACCATAAACGAATTCATTCTATAATTTGAAAAGGAAGGAGGTATATAAATTGGAGGGTTATGCCTAATAGATCTCGCAGGGACATTAAATTTAATTTTATTGAGGAGGTGACTACAATCTACTTCATTTGCAATAATTTTTGAAAAAATTAACAATCTGCTAATCGACGACAATAAACTAGTGGTTGAATATGAAATTTTTTACATAAGATAATATAGTTTTCGGAGCGATAGGGTATTTTAAGGCGAAAACATAGATGTTTAATAAAACGTTTTTGCACACCTTCAATTTGGTTGATATATTTATCGTAACAAGGATTCCATATTTGTGATGCGTACTCAAGGTGGCTTCTAACGTATGTGCAGTACATAATTTTTAGTGTTTAAGATTCTTAAAGCATCTAGAGAGCCTCATAACAAAACCAAGAGACTTATTGGCTTTAGCAACTATTTTCACATATTGATCACTCGAATGTCGCTAGTCAGCGTTGGCAGGCTGGCCAATTGCAACTTGATATCTCGGATTTCCTGCAAAACAGTTTCGATGTTGGCGGGCTCTGGAGTGGACAATGTCGTTGGCGATGGAGACGAGATTCTGCATGATGGACATTTCCATACTGCTCTCCTGTCGTTGCCCAGCTTCCTCCATCCGGCTTCGGATATATTAGCACAACCAAAGTCCAAATGCCTTTTGCACGAGCAACACTGAACACCATCATTAAAATTTGCGTTGCACGAAGCACACTTCATAATAGGAGGTAGAAATGTAAAATGTTATATAAAATGCGACCGACAGTTCAGAGCAACTAACTCACTGGTCAAGAGTCATTTCGGCAGCATCATTTTAAGACTTTCGCACTGGAACAGAGATTTGACTAAATATTAGCGCCACATTACGACTGCCGTCTTCGTAACTTAAAAGAATAACCATTCCTTGCTTTAAACCACCTTCACCTTCTTCAGTAACTGTCATCTTCATGACAGTTGAGACTGACGGCCTAACAAGCTTGCCGGGGCACGATTCAAGCCTGTATCTCCGAAGGGGTTGGCAGAGGTGTAATATTACACCTACATTTCGCCATGAATTTTTAGGTCCCACGTAATAGGTGGCGAGCTTATTGCCGTTACCGGGCCATCACCAGACTCCGTGCTGCTACTGAGAATTCGGATAAACCCAGTAACACTTTCGCCCGACCCGGGAATCGAACCCGGGACCTTCGAACAGCAGACGCATACGCTATCTACTGGATCACGAAGACAGTCAATCAAAAACAATCAACGGTGCGTGTCGTGGGTATGGATCTTCTCTGCATGACAGTCTGTTGGTATCTCCACTAGGCCATACCTACCGCCACGTTGCTGGTCACAATGTCTTGGTCAAACCCGAGAGCGGTTAGTATTGCAAATGTTTATAGACTACATTAATGACTTATCGCCTATGGAGCCTCGCCTGCTTGCTACATTAGCGGAACATAAAAAGATCTCTGAATATTAATAAAATACGAAATACGTAACTTCCTCAAACTGTATCGTGATAAATAAATGACAAAGTTCACAAGTAATAAATTAGAGGATATTCCATCAAACGTCTTGTCGAACGACGAAATTAATATTGAAGCTGCTATTACGATTCCTTTCTTATCAAAAACTTTTAAGGAAGAAACAATTTTTATTATATTACTTATTTCTTTGAAAGTTCTTGAGTTTTCAAATTAGAGCATATTCTAGGAACGGAAAATTATCGGCAATTTAATAGCATTGATGTTGATTTTAATAACGGTATCACAATTTTTTTTTCTGTGATAATCGCGTTATGGGCTTTTCGCCTTTATATTGAAACTAGAAGTTGCCCGCAGCTACATCCGCACATTACATTTTATTTCAACTGTTTCTGTCCAATCCCTTGGGAATTTTGATAGATCCTTTCTTAGCAAACCTCTACGGTCTCCAAGAAACATTACAACATCACAAGAATTTTACACAACAACTGTCATTTATCAGACAATAAAATATGATTCCATGAATATTAATCGTTGTCTTGAATTCAGATCAACCAGGCTAGGTGGATGGCATGTGGACCCAGCTTTTAATCTTACAATGTCTCACAATATATTTAACTAGCTTTTGCCCGCTACTTTACCTACGGGAATGTCACTTAGATAAAACAATTTCATATAAACTCTTCGCATTTTACGGGGGGAACACTTCCCTGTATTCCTCAATGATCATATGCTATATGTCAGCTTCTTGGGTCCAGCAGTTTCGGCTATACGTTGTCTGACAGTCAGTTACTGAAGGAAAGTGTTGCATATATGTATATTGTTGCACGGACTGCCTCTGCTCAAGGATCGACAGAGGGTGTGCCAGAATTTCAATGCATTAATGAAAACTGTGTTCCTCCCTCTACCTACGGCAGTGAGTGAGGTTGAATCCGGCAATCAAAACTTTCACCAACCTTACTCGACCTTATTATTTTATGGAAAGTACTACAACGTAGTTATTAAAGAACCTGTCTATCAAAACATGTTCAAATATGTAAATAAAAATAAAGTTGTTTCTGTTTTATTCTAGAACATAGATTTTGTTTCAAAATTCTCTCATTGATGATAAATAAATATAGGAACAAAGTGGACATACATAGATAGTAAATATTTTTTGAATTTCGTATTTGAGTGAAAATATACAGTTCTTATCATTAAAGCGATAAGGTGGTTTAGTTCTCTCGTAACAAATCGACAAATAATTCCAAGCTGAGTAGAATTGTTTTCTTTATGTGATGGAAGACCTCAGCTCAATGCTCGATGGCCTCAGTAGAGTCTCCCAACAAGTAGGTCTTAAGATGAACATGGACAAGACGAAAATCATGTCTAACGTCCATGTTGTACCTGCTCCTATCCTGGTTGAGAACTCCACACTCGAAGTTGTCGACAAGTACGTCTACCTGGGACAAATGATCCAATTGGGTAGGTCCAACTTCGAGAAAGAGGTCATTCGTCGAATCCAACTTGGGCGGCGTTCGGGAAGTTACGGCATATCTTCACGTCCGATATCCCGCAGTGTCTCCGGACGAAAGTTTTTGACCAGTGTGTGTTGCCAGTGATGATCTACGGCGCTGAGACGTGGTCGCTAACCATGGGACTTATCCGAAAGCTCAGGGTCACTCAAAGGGCGATGGACAGAGCTATGCTCGGAGTTTCCCTGTGAGATCGAATCAGCAATGAGGAGATACGCAGGAGAACCAAAGTAACCGACATAGCTCTCCGAATAGCCAGGCTGAAGTGGCAATGGGCAGGGCACATAGCGCGAAGAACCGATGGCCGGCGGGTGGCCGAGGTCGAACCGATGGCCGAGGGCAGGCGGATTCTGGAGTGACGACCACGTACCGGACGACGCATTAGGGGTAGGTCTCCCACAAGGTGAATCGACGATCTGGTTAAGATCGCGATGCGCGGTTGGATGCGGTCGGCTCAAGATCGGTCTGTGTGGAGAACCTTGAGGGAGGCCTATGTCCAGCTGTGGACGTCTCTGGCTGACGTGATGATGATGACGATATGTATTAAAAATACCCACGCAATACCAACATTGCGAGCTACAAGACCCTGCTCGAACAGGAAATAGCCATGTCAAATTTCAACGACATGACCGCAAGCACTACAAACATAGAACACAACACTAACTTACTAACAAAATGCATACAACGCAGCTACCAACAAGCCTGCCCCACCACACTACCGAAAACGAGTAGTAAAACCCAATGGTGGGGATCGGAACTGGAGAAGCTCAGGCGCAATCTGAGAAAACTCTTCAACCGGGCCAAAAACACAAGGAAAGACACAGATTGGGACAAATACAAAGAAGCCCAGTCGCACTACAAGAAACGCATACGATTCCGCAGGGGAGAGTCATGGCGAAATTTCTGCACCAACATTAACTCCACATGCGAGGCAGCCAGGGTAAAAAAGATCCTATCCCAGGACAGCAACAAGACCCTAGGCTCCATCAGAAAGCCTGATGGCACCTACGCAATTACAGACATGGAAATAAGCCAAGTGCTAATCGAAACACACTTCCCAGGTTGCACTGTGACCGACGACTGTGACTGGGAAGAATCAGAACATAGACCACCGACCCAAACAGACTGGACGATAGCCAACAACATGGTTACCGTGGACCGGCTGAAATGGGCAATTGATAGCTTCCAGCCGTACAAATCTGCAGGCCTGGACGAAATAACACCAGCACTTCTACAATGGGGCTGCACAACGATTGTGCCACAGCTACTCAGCATATATAGAGCATCTATAGCGCACAATTACATACCACGAAGGTGGAGGGAAGTAAAAGTCATATTTCTCCCAAAACCAGGCAAAACGGATTACACTCAAGCAAAATCGTTCAGACCTATCAGTTTAACCTCCTTCTTGCTGAAAACGCTGGAGAGGCTCGCTGACAGATACCTACGGGAAGGCGCACTGCTACGCAGACCACTACACCCGCAACAACATGCCTACAGAAGTGGCAGATCAACGGAATCAGCGCTTCACTGCGTAGTGGGGACCATAGAGACAGCGCTATCTGACAAACTTATGACCTTAGGCGCCTTCATTGACATAGAAGGCGCCTTCGACAAAACTAAATTCACCAGCATTAGCCGAGCCCTTGACAAGTTCGGAGTTGAACAAACCGTCAGTGGCTGGATTGATCAACTCCTGAAACGAAGGGCTATTCAATTCACGGTTAACACCACCACAAGGGGGATAGTAGCAAAAGGCTGCCCACAGGGAGGTGTCCTATCACCCCTGCTTTGGAACATAGTGGTAGACGATCTGTTGAGAAGCCTGAATGACAAATGCTTCTACACGGTCGGCTACGCAGATGATATAACCATCCTAATCAAAGGAAACTCGGAAGACATGATCCATTATCGGATGCAAGCAGCCATCAGGATCATGGAACAATGGTGCAACCACCATGAACTGACGGTCAACCCTAATAAAACGGAGCTAGTACTTTTCACTAACAAAAGGAACACCCGTATGACCAGAAAACCAAAACTTTTTGGCACGGAGCTTAACCTATCGAGTGAAGTCAAGTACCTGGGCGTAACACTCGACCACAAGCTCAACTGGAATAAACACATCACCACTAAAACCACAAAAGCATGTACAATCTTCTGGCAGTGCAGGAGAATAATAGGCAAGAAATGGGGTCTCAAACCATTCATCACCCTATGGATCTACACTGCCATAATACGCCCCATGCTCACATATGGTGCAGTAGTGTGGTGGCCACGCACTGAACTAAGCACAGTCAAGAGCAAGCTGCAGAGCATACAACGCCTCGCCTGTCTGGCCACAACAGGCTGCATGAAAACAACTCCAACGGCGGCATTGGAGGTGCTTCTCGACTTGCGACCATTGCACCTCATCATCCAGCAGGAAGCAGGTGCCGCCGCGATCCGGCTCGATAAGTTCGGGCTTTGGAGAAGAGACGACCGTATAACCCATGTACGCCTGAAAAGGACATTAACCAACGAGATCCCGATGCTAGATGCAACGTGCGACCTCATACCTAAAACCTTTGTCTTTGACAAAAAATACCGCATACAACTGCATGAAGAGCACAAGGATAGCTCTGGTATACACGAAGTTAGAGTATACACAGACGGCTCAAAAACAAAGTATGGGACAGGTGCCGGAGTATTCTCCCATGACTTGAACATCAATCTCTCAACATCGCTTGGTAAACTCAACACCATCTTCCAAGCTGAATGCGTTGGGATTATAAGGGCGGCGACGGCGATCGCGGCCAGAAACGTGAGCAACCTGTCAATACGCATCATCACAGACAGTGCCTCAGTACTACAAGCTCTCGATGGCAACTGCTTTAACAGCGGCTTAATTATGGAGTGCCACCAAGAGCTGCAGAAAACTGCAGCGAGGAATCGGGTCACGCTCCAGTGGATACGAGGACACAGTGACTCCACGGGCAATGACGCAGCAGACCAACTGGCAAGGAAAGGATCGGACACAACAACTCTGGGACCCGAACCAACTGTTCCGATACCTTTCAACCAACTAAAAACGTGGTTACGCGAGAGAACCCTACAACAACATGAAAAAGAGTGGGCAGAATTAAAAGAGTGTAGGCAATCTAAAGATGCCTTTCCCCAATTAAATAAACGACTCTCGCAAAAATTGTTGCACTCCAACAGGAAAACACTCAAGCATCTGACTGGCATAATAACCGGCCACTGTCCACTAAACAAGCATCTCTACAACATCGGCGTCACGGACAGCCCTCTATGTAGGGGCTGCATGGAGACCGAAGAAACACCCGCTCATGTGATCCTACATTGTACCAGCGTGAGCGACCAACGGACGAGGTTCCTGAACAACCCCAGAACCATGAGTGAAGCCATACGCAACACTGGTCAACTCATGGCCTTCTGGAAGGAGCTTGCATGGTATGAGTAGCAGGCGACAACCGTGTCCCTGCTAACGCACAATGGCCCAACTAAGTGGCTAAGTGCGGAAAACACCTGTCCAACTAACTAACTAACTAACTATGTATTAAAAATATATAAGTTTGTTAATTAATTAACTGGGTACCTTCAGTCTCCAATAACGGATCTAATGATCACATGTGATTTGTCTTGGGATATCTTCCGTATATAACTATAAAATTCTTACTGACAGACATTGCACAGCCCAAACTATAGGGTGAAAGAAGCTGAAGTTTGCCTGATAAGTATGTTCCTTGGGGATTGTAGGCGTACACTAAGACGACATTTTCTAAAATTACCACGGAACCGGGAAGAAACTGTTTTATTCAGATAAACTGTGCGGGAGTAGCTGTGGCCATCTTCTAGTTACATTATAATCAGATTTACTTCTACTTTTGATATACTTCAGATTTAACAAACATTTTCCCATTAAAATATATAGGATTTTTGGGAAAACTGACAGCAAACTACCAGCAAGCCTAAAAACTATATTAATCTAAGTCAACGCTAAATTCAATATTCGCTCCATACAAAATACGTCAAACATATGTCTCAAATTTTAAAATCCATGGAAATATCGAATATTGAAACCGGCGGTTAGTCAACAAACCCAAAAGTAAACAAATAATACGAAACTCGCTTGCCTTATTTTTCATAAAGGCTTTGAATAGAGAGCCTCAGACATCGTGAATGGCTCACGATAATACATCATGCATCAAAATAAATTCACCTTGGTTGTCATTAATGATACTCCGTAGTGAATAAACGGTGAAAGTTTTTTAACGTTAAATAAAGATTGACATCTGACAAGGCAGCAAGAAAAAGATTTATCGGTGAAAATGTAGTAATAAAACGGTTTTCGCGTAAATAACACCACGCAGATCATCAGGGATACACACGGTGGAAACTTATGACGAGCATGTTGGGTGTGACTCAGCACATACAATTACGATATGACATTTGAACTAATAACCCGTCCCACCCTCGCAGCGGCGGATATTTCAAATACCTTCAGAGATAATGAAGCATTCTAATAGAAAAAAAAAACAAAAATATAAAGCCTTAAGGCCCATTTAGACGGAGAGAGTTTCTCGACTCGAAGATGCGATTATCTAAAGAATATAAAAAAGTTTCTTCGTCTAAACATACACACTTCTCGCTCCTTCACTTTGGCGACAATTGCCCCGCAAGGAATATTGATTGTGTCCGAGTAAACAGAATTTCAAAGCAATAATCGTATTCGAGATTTTGTGCCAGTTGCTACCATGAGTGCAGTGATTTTTGTGTCATTTTTGAGAACAAGTACTCTCTAGTAAACTCGAATGACGAATCTCGCACTAAAAACGGTTCAAACCGATTTGTACGATACTCGTATGAACTTGAAAAAATGTCATACGAGATCTTGTTTATACAAGTCGAGCTTCTCGTAAGCCAGAATCTTCTTACTATAATTTCGCTGTGTAAACAGACGCAGGTAATTATCACCTAGCGTTAAGTCATATACGTATCTCGTATGATATAATCGTAGGCGAGAATTTAGATCTGCCTGAATGTACGTTTCGTACGAGAAATCGTATACTACTATCACAAGCAATAATCGCTAAAACATTATCACATCTAAATGTTTACAATCAGGTAAGAACTAAATTCTCGCCTACGATTATATCATACCTACGAGATTCGCATATGACTTATCGCTAGGCGATAATTAGCTGCGTCTGTTTACACAGCAAAATTATAGTAAGAAGATTCTGGCTTACGAGAAGCTCGACTTGTATAAACACGATCTCGTATGACATTTTTTCAAGTTCATACGAGTATCGTACAAATCGGTTTGAACCGTTTTCAGTGCGAGATTCGTCATTCGAGTTTAGTGCTTACTAGAGTACCCTCTAGTTGTTATCAAAAAAACCGGTCAAGTGCGAGTCGGACTTGCGCACCGAGGGTTCCATACAAACCTGTAGGTATATAAGTAAAAGTTCACCAGTCATTGTTATGGTATTTTTATTGCAAAATGAAAACCATGACATTACAGTATGGAAAGCTGAAGGAGCATAAATTAAAGGAAAAGGCCTCTTTGTCGTTTGTATTCAGTCATCCTTTATTTTATATTAACATATATCGCTTATTTTATAATATAACTAAAATACCTATACTAGCCTTGCAGCAGCCTTGCAAAAGTCTGCTGATGAATGAGGGTGAGATTTTTTATCAAAGTTATTGATTTACAAAGTTTTAGTGACTATTAGAAATCTGTAACAAAAATATTAATAAAGTATTTTTAATAATTGTAGTATTTATTTGCGATGAAAATAAAAACTATTACTAGGTGACTATTTGCACACAAAATAAAACAATAATTAATATTCTTAATAAAAAAAAAATAACAAAAATAAGTAAGCGGCGATAGCCCAGTGGTGTACGTAACGGATTACCGAGACGATCATCTCGGGTTCGATCCCCAGGTAAACCGGGCACACATCACTGACTTTTCGGAGTTACATAATTATGTGGGTGTTTAAAACGTTAATTATCGCTCGCTAAGTAATGTGTCCGGTATATGGCAATAGGCTCGCCCCCTATTACATTGGGACCGAAACATAACTGGCGAAGTGTGGGCGTGTAATACACCTCTGCATACCCCTTCGGGGATAAAAAGGCGTGATGTATGTAAAGATGTGATACGTTATGTAAATAAAAAAAAAAACATAAAAATGGGAATGAAAATTTTAAAATATGGAATTAAGTATCAAAATTGAACCAGACCTGTAAATGGTGACTGAAAACGGTAGGAATAGTACCACATTGAATATTGAAGTTCAAAAAAAGTTATCTTTAGTTGTACGTTAATAAACACTAGCACAACACGAAGTATTGTGCTAGTGTTTATTAACGGAAACATGTTTATAGATGAAAAATACGTAGAAATTCTATTTTGGGGATTCATTCTAAAATCAATATTGAAGTTTCCCACGACAATCAGACGAGAACATGAATTATACCTATTGAAGTTACTGCCATATATTGTTGTATTTATGCAACGCTACAGCTGGCCGTTCTTGTTCTGAGCAGTACATTTCTGATTTTTTAGGACGACCACTTTTATTGCATTTAGGACGGCCAACCTTTGAATCTAGAGTTTTTTTTACCAAGCTTACCTTAATATGATTGTATGTATTATTAAGAAATCCTTCGCACACAATTGGCAAACAAAAATCATAATGACCTGATGATAAATTGCCTGAAAGAAGTAAATGCTTTATTGCATATCCTTCTCTGCCAAAATACACCCCTCAGAATACCTGTATTACGTTCATACACTTCGAACCTCGCTGGATACAAACATCCTGCTGCCTTCACCTCAGCAGTACCGCCATAGCTAGAGGATTGGAGCATGGTAGCTTTGTACTCATGTCGTGAAGAGAAAGGATCTCTCCGGGCATCGCTTGTATATAAATGAAACTCGTCCCAGTTATTATAAAATAAACAAGTATTGTGGTCCTAAGTATTTGTGTTTGTTCAAAATTAGTGGTATTATAAATAGAGAACGCTATTGCATGAAATAAACAACTTCCATCGGGAGGCATAGGTATTATACTATGTTAAATAGTATTTTCGTTGACAATTAAAGCAACTATAGCCATAATTACATCGTGATAGTATGTTATACTGTCCACACCATGTCCACACTACGGTTATAAAAGAGCGCGTATGTCATAGTGACGTCTACATGACAAGCTGGCTGGTCGTCAAACAGAATAATTAGCAAAAAGGTTTGAAGACTATGTAATTATTTGAAATCTCAATCTCAATCAGCCTATCGCAGTCCACTGCTGGACTCAGGCCTCTCCCAACACACACCAAAGTACACGGTCCTCAGCTGTCCGCATCTTTTATCTGTGCGATAAGACGTTGCATCGTACCAAATTTCAAGATTTTTAGTTCACGGGTAGTAACCTGCAGGTTTTGATTCCCTTGCGAGTATTCGCGAGTTTGAAAATATGCTTATATTGCTCTTTCTTTTGAATTCGTAGACATAAAAGTTTGATTTTGTTGCAGCCTAACGGTGTTATATACTTGAGTATTTGATATGAATTTCAATTTAATACCTCCACGCGTTCAAGAGAAAGGGGTAGTATCTTTAAATTTATTAAAAATGTTTTAATTATATGATGTAACTAAAAATTGACGGTTTTCGCAATTTTTCCTTTATATGTGCTATAAGACGTTGCTTCTTACCAAATTTCAAGATTCTGAGTTCACGGGAAGTACACTGTAGGTTTTGATTCACTTGCGACTAGTCGCGAGTTTGAAAATATGCTTATATTGCTCTTTCTTTTGATTGCGTTGACATAGAAGATTGATTTTGTTGCAGCCTAACGGTGTTATATAGTTGAGTATTTGATATGAATTTCAATTTAATACTTCCACGCGTTCAAGAGAAAGAGGTAGTAACTTTAAATTTATTAAAAATATTTTTTTATATGCTGTAACAAAAAATTTACGGTTTTCGTAATTTTTCCTTTATATGTGATATAAGACGTTGCTTCGTACCAAATCTCAAGATTCTGAGTTTACGGGAAGTACCCTATAGGTTTTGATTCCAATGCGAGTTTAAAAATATGCTGCAATTTGCAGCATAATCGGCTGTATCTTGTGATTGCGTTGGATTAGAAGTTTGAATTTTTTACAGCTCTATGGAACCGTAGATTTGAGTATTTAGTATAAATTTCAGTTTGATACCTCTACGCATTCCTGAGAAAAAGGGTCTTGACAGACGGACGGACACCAAAGTGATCCTATAAGGGTTCCGTTTTTCCTTTCGAGGTAAGGAACCCTAAAAATGACACAAAAAACGTTTAAATTTGGAATGGAACTGCCGATAATATCAAGTTCATGGAACTTAATTGAAGTTACGAGTGTTTATGGAACACAGAGAATGAAAATTACAAAAATCGTGATGCGAGAAATGCAGCTCTTAATGCATTTACAAGAGAATTGGTTATTGAAGAATAATTAATAACTGCAACAATAAAAAGAAAATGCTGGGTTAAATAATAATTTAACCCAGCATTTTCTTTTCCGTTTCCGTTTAATTAACTCTTGTCTTAGAAGAGCAGATATAATTAAAACACCCTCGCGCACTGCACTCATGGTAGCAACTGGCACAAAATCTCGAATACGATTATTGCCTTGAAATTTTGTTTACACGGACGCAATCAATATTCCTTGCGAGGCAATTGTCGCCAAAGTGAAGGAGCTAGAAATGTGTATGTTTAGACGAAGAAACTTTTTTATATTATTTCGATAATCGCATCTTCGAGTCGAGAAACTCTCTCCGTCTAAATGGGCCTTTATTCTATATCATATTAGTATACTAGATTAGATAGCGGTACCTACTGTGATTTATGAGTAAGATTGAAAATCAGACAGGCATGTACTAAAGCGGGGACTGGTAGATTGCTGCACATTCATAGTTATAAAAGTAGAGATTATATTTAGAAAACTTCAGCAATTGTAATTACTCACAATGAATCAATAAATTAAGTACAAGACAGGTATAAACGCGCAGCATTAGGAACACGACTACACAAAGTCGGGTAAAGTATGAAGATGAATTTCAAAATTATTAATATATTATTTACCATCAGTATATGGAATAAAACGTCGCTGAAGCCTAATTTTAGTTATAACAGTACTAGAAAATTGGTGTCAGGCGAAAGATACCAAGATTTTATGATTTGAATGTAAATGATTATTATAAAGTGAAAATAAACCTCAGTAAAAATTTAAAAAGTAAGCAGTAGTTTGAATGCAGAACCAGCCATATAATTTGGAAATCTTGAAAACACTTGCGAGGGCATCAGGGTTCATCATTATAAATTGACTACCACAACTACAGATTCTTTTAGTTTCTTCTGGCTTATAAAAATACTCCCATCATTCTACAGATGATAGTCAAATGTGAATCATAAGTCTACAAAGTAGTAAAATGTTCAGGACGCAAGCTTGAGGCGCGCGCCTCTGAAATTATGTGCATATTAAACCGCTGAGGAAAACATCGTAAAGAAACTTGCATATGTGGATACAGTTTATAACGAAGTACGTGTATATAAAGTGGTACTCCATGAAGTTGCTGGAGAATTTAAGTAAACCACAATGATGTTTTCTCGCATACCATACTATTGTACTAAAAACTTAATGCACAGCTGAAACTAGTAGGCGCAAGAAGCTGAAATTTGTCATGTTCCTTGCCGAGTGGACACAAAATGTTTTGGAAATTAGAAAAAAAAGTCTCCTAAGTTAAAGGAAATTTAAAAGTCTGTGGAGGAAGAAAGGGTGTTATCTAACTAAAGGGAGTATCCTCTAACCAGGCTAGGTAGTCGTGCCAGTTGGACTGTCAGTCCACCTAGCACGACACATGTTTCAAATTAGACGATCAAGACATTAAATTAGCAGAATACCGATCCTAAGTCAATTCAAAGTCTAATCTCATTTCGTGCAAAATATTTTTTCATTGTCATATAACATACGAAAATTAGCCTTCTGAACGCATTTAAACAGCTAAACAACAAGTTAACTGTAGCTGCAACTGTAGTTCTTGAATTTAAACAATTTACACAAGTTTAAAATTTAGCTAACTGTTAGTAACCCTAACAAAATGTATACCTATATATATATATATATATATATATATATATATATATATATATATATGAACGAATAATTTTATATATATATATAGATATATATTTCGTTCACATACCCTGTTAAAAAAACCTTCACATATTTCATATACATATATTGCAGTATCATTAAACCAACACGGCAGCGATTAGATATCAATTTGCACCATATATTCGCCCTAACTTACATAGAAAGACAATTTATCATTTGAACCTCTAAGATCATCATTTGTTAGAAACAAACTAAAAATAGCAGTGTAGACGTTGGCTGGTCATAGTGGCAGTATAACAAACAGTGTCAGAATTTGATTGATTGAAACGTTGGCACACAACAGCGAGAAATGGAATAGGCGTCAAGAAATAAAAGACGCAAATACGAAACTAAGGTATCAACAGCCATGTTAATAATTTAGATAAAGAATGAGGAAAGAGGAAACACTTAGGAGATTTTTGTCGCATATTATATTGAACCAATTTGTTTGATACAGTAAGTGGGAATGCGAACGTGTTGACGGTGCTTATGTGACGAAATGTTGCTGCAAAAATTATTTGTATAGGGTGTGTAGGTATGCACGGTTGTCTCCTTATTTTGGTATTTCGTTTATCTTTTATATTAAATAGTAGTCTTATAGCTAATAATATAATAACATTTAGGGTATACCAACCCGTTTGGCCAGCGTGGTATAGTAGGCCAATTCCTCCTTTCAAAGGAGAGGCCTAGTCCAGCAGTGGACTGATAAAGGCTGATGATGATGATGATGATGATTTAGGGTTTAAGAGCCTCTAGCTACAGTTATTTGAGACTAGTCCTGAACCTATTTTTAAATGTTTTAAATATGTTGCCAAGTTTCAGTATTATATTGGTGTGAGCAGTTTTACAAAAAGGGTTATAACATTTTCCTGAAATCATTAAGTATTGGTGCAAGTTTCAACGTAAATACGTTTAACTATGTTTGTAAGTTTTACTATACCAAGATCAATATTTAACAAATGCATAATTAATTAGACACTTTATCAAATAACTAGAGGACGCTAGAAGCTACACCTGCAATTTTTTTTTATTTCCCCCGTTTTGGCCGATCCCGTGGGAATTTCAGGAAATCTCTTCTTAGTGCACCCCTACGGTCCCCAAGGAACATACATGCTAAATTTCAGCTTCCTGCGCCCAATAGTTTCGGCTGTAGCGTGTCTGTCAGTCAGTCAGCAACGCAAGGATTTTATATATTAAGATTATGGGCCAAAATTATTATTACATTGTAATAATAATTTTTATTTCGCGCATAGTCATTGTATTTTGTTAGAAATCTGCCCTTAAGTACAAAGCTCTGTTAATTTAATACTGACGGCGCATAATTCTGCCACAGCCTTCTCAGTGTTGCCTTATTACATTATCCTGTTTGTCATGGCTCGTCGGTACATCAACACATTATGACAGAACCATTTTGTTTTAATATTATTTCGTAGTACTTATATTTCGGTGAATCTTTGACAGGCTGAAACTTGCTTCTCTTCGTTTTCGACCAAATAATTTTCCTTCATTATTGAACATGTGATATTTGACTAAAACAATATTGCTAATTTGATGTATAAAACAAAAAGTGCTTTTCGAATTTAAAGACGTTTTTATTATGAAAAAAAATATATTTTGAAGTAACTTAGTGCCATTCTATTCCACTCTAAATAGAAGATAATGGAATAACGCTAACTAAAGAATACGGGTAGAAAATAATTAGTTCCTAATTCCATCAAATAAGAAAGCAATGACAGGAGATTTCCCGTGACCGCGAAGTTGATCAAAACGTCAGGGCAAACAGAATGTTAATATCCTGAAAATTTCACAAAACTGGAGAGACATCAAATCTCTTCGCTTAATTTTGAAGCCCATGTTTGTTTTGACATTTCCCGATCAGTAATCTAGGTGTTAAACGGGACCCTTTGATTGAACTTGCAGTTAAAAAGAGTGGCCACGAGTTTTATTGCCCGTTTTTTCTGGTAGTTCTACCTATTGCATTGCGAACGTGGCAGTAAATGTAAATGTAGAATCATCTAATTAATATTAACGTAATTAATTTTAATTTTTGACGTTCATAAGCGTCACTTTGTGGCCTAAATGAATAAATAATTTTGACTTTGAACATACAGGCTGGCCTTGTAAAGAAATATATAAAATATAAGGACAAAAACCTGGTGGAAGTAAATCCCAAGATGCTAGATGGGCAGCAGCGTCCAGCACTAAAAACTTCCGCCACTGCGATCGCCAATACGCCTGCCAAGCGTGGCGATTATGGCAAATCCCTCATATATGAACCAGACCAATAAAAACCGGCCCCTAGTCCCCGGCGGCCCCGCTAGTCGTGGTTATGGTAGGGCCATGGTAACGGCGGGGCAAGTGGTGCGAAGAATCTCCGGAAGAGATCGGGACGGCCAACGACAATTGGCCCTAGCAACACTGAACACGCGCACACTGCGGACCGACGAGAAGATTGTCGAGTTGGAAGAATAGTTGAGCAAGTTGCGATGGGATATCATAGACCTATCTGAAGTCCGAAGACAGGGGGAGGACAAGATAGTTCTCAATTCCGATAACTTGCTCTTCTACCGGGAGGGCGACCAACAGTCCCAAGGTGGTGTCGGGTTCATCGTCCACAAATCTCTCGTGACCAACGTGGTAAATATCAGGAGTGTATCGAGCAGGGTAGCGTACCTTATACTCAGAATATCCAAGCGGTATTCGCTGAAGGTTATACAGGTATACACTATACGATTCCGATGAGGAGGTGGAAGCCATGTACGAGGACATATCTCGGGCTATACATAGCTTCAAAACCCATTATACCGTGGTCATGGGAGATTTTAACGCGAAACTGGGCAAACGCGACGGTGATGAGCTGAGAGTGGGGCAATTTGGTTATGGGTATCGGAATTCCCGGGGTCACTTGCTGGCTAGCTTTATGGAGAAGGAAGGACTCTATATGATGAATTCCTTCTTCAAGAAGCGAGAATGCCGCAAGTGGACCTGAGTAAGTCCAGACGGTGCCACCAAAAATGAGATCGACTTTGTCATGTCGACGAAGAGGCAGATATTCAATTATGTCTTCGTGATCAATTCGCATAAAGCGGGGAGCGATCACCGAATGGTAAGAGGCACATTAAATATCTGTACAAGCCTCGAACGGTCGAGGTTGATAAAGTCCACGCTCCAACCGGCACCGGTTCATATCCAAAACCCCGAGAGCTTTCAGCTCGAACTCAACAACCGTTTCGAATGCCTGGGCGAATGCGTAGATGTGGACGAGTACAGTAACGGGTTCGTAGATGCTGTCCATACAACAGGGGCTAAATTCTTTAAGCTCCAGAAACGCAAGAGAACCAGCAAGATCTCGGGTCCGACCCTCGAGCTGTTAGAGGAAAGGCGCAAGATGGTTCTGCTATCCTCCGAGGACATGCCGAAATATCGGCACCTCAACAGACAGATCTCTAAGTCTCTGACTCGCGATCTCCGCCAATACAACACAAAATGAGTTCTTGAGGCGATCGAGCAGAATAAGGGATCCAAAGTGTTCCAGAGGGATCTGTCTGTTGGGCAGAGTCAGCTGACAAAGCTGAAGACGGAAGATGGCAGAATCGTATCGTCCAAGCCTGAGCTATTGGAGGAGATCGAAAGGTTCTATGGGCAGCTATACACGACAACGCAACAACCCGCAAGCACTCCAGCGTTAGACCCTAGAGCTGGATTGACCCGACACTATACCGAAGATATCCCGGACGTCAGCATGCACGAGATTAGTGTGGCTCTCAAACAGCCCAAAAACAACAAGGCGCCGGGTGATGACGGAATTACGAGCGAGCTTCTGAAGGCCGGCGGTGCACCCGCTAGAGAGGCCCTCCGGAAGCTATTTAATTCCGTCATTCTCGAGAGTAAAACGCCACAGGCGTGGCACAGAGGTGTGGTGGTGCTTTAAGAAAGGGGATAAAACCCTCTTAAAGAACTACAGACCTATCACACTTCTGAGCCACGTCTACAAGCTGTTTTCGAGGGTCATCACGAATCGTCTCGAGAGCAAGCTAGACGACTTCCAGCCTCCCGAAAAAGCCGATTTCCGTAAAAGCTATAGTACCATAGACCACATACATACGCTGCGGCAGGTTATATAGAAGTCCGAGGAGTATAACCAGCCCCTATGCTTGGCGTTTGTGGACTATGAGAAAGCCTTTAATTCGAACGAAACCTGGGCGGTGCTACAGTCTCTCCAACGGTGCCGGATTGACTACCGATATATCGAAGTGCTGAAGTGTTTGTATGAAAACGCCACTATGTCAGTCCGCCTCCAGGACCAGAGTTCGAAACCTATTCAACTCCAACGAGGAGTGAGACAGGGGGATGTCATATCCCCGAAACTGTTGACCACTGCGCTGGAGGATGTTTTCATGCTTCTGGACTGGAATGGACTCGGCATCAACATCAACGGCGAGTACATAACTCACCTTCGATTCGCAGACGATATCGTAGTCATGGCTGAAATCATGGAAGACCTAGGCACAATGCTCGATGGCCTCTGTAGAGTCTCCCAAAAAGTAGGTCTTAAGATAAACATGGACAAGACGAAAATCATGTCGAACGTCCATGTTGTACCTGCTCCTATACAGGTTGAGAACTCTACGCTCGAAGTTGTCGACAAGTATACCTGGGACAAGTAGTCCAATTAGGGAGGTCCAACTTCGAGAAAGAGGTCAATCGTCGAATCCAACTCGGTTGGGCAGCGTTCGGGAAGCTACGACATATCTTCTCGTCCGATATCCCACAGTGTCTCAAGACGAAAGTCTTTGACCAGTGTGTGTTGCCAGTGATGACATACGGATCAAAGACGTGGTCGCTCACTATGGGCCTTATCAGAAGGCTCAAGGTCACTCAGAGGGCGATGGAGAGAGCTATGCTTGGAGTTTCCCTGCGAGATCGAATCAGAAATGAGGAGATCCGCAGTAGAACCAAAGTCACCGACATAGCTCTCCGGATAGCCAAGCTGAAGTGGCAGTGGGCAGGGCACATAGCTCGAAGAACCGATGGCCGTTGGGGCAGAAAGGTTCTGGAGTGGCGACCACGTACCGGACGACGCAGCCGAGGCAGGACCCTCGCAAGGTGGACTGACGATCTCGTCAAGATCGCGGGAGGCGGTTGGATGCGGGCGGCTCAAGACCGGTCTGTGTGGAGAACCTTGGGGGAGGCCTATGTCCAGCAGTGGACGTTGTTTGGTTGATATGATGAAGGACTAAAACTTTCCTGTCCTTCTTGCCTATTAAAATCACACCAAAACTAACCCACCCGATAACATTCCAAATATTAAACTAAGACCTCCGTAAGAGTTTGTCCAACTTAAACACCAAGCGAGTCCTCTCGGATTTATTCCCCAGCGTTTAACTTGCCTGACAAAAATTTCCTCGGGCAAAAGTCATGAAAGAGTTAAAGAGTCATAAGACGATGAACCCATCTGTGCATTTGTTGTTTGTATGTCGACACACAGGTATATTTCTCATAAGTAATTTAGTAAAGAACTTGCATACTTCGTACTGTTATAACCCGAGATAGTTCCTTAATAACGCTAGATCAGCATTTCACGTATTCTAGTACATTTCCATTCTATTGTTTCTACTTGGTCAGCATTTTCATTTACTTGTATAATTTATTTCATGCTAAAAGTCAGTTAGATTCTGTCCGTCGCGAAAAGCGGTTCGCTCCCGGAACTCGGAAATCGGTACCAGTAGAACTGTATCTGTAAAGTGTTGCCTTGAACAATAAATATCAGTGCAGTTTAAAAATTAGTTTTTTTTAAAAAGACAAACAGGGACGGCCTCCTAACAATTTTGGTGTCAGAAGTGGGATCTCGTAAATGGTGTCCGTTGATACCTAGAGATCCGAATCCCAGAGAACCCCAGTTTGCGTGATCGACGGTAAGACAGAACCCAAGGTTGTGCCCGCGTCACACTTCAAGGTCGACGGTAAGACTCTGTGCAGCAGCCAGAGCCCGCACCATACTGGTCACCGTAAAACCAAGATTGGTCGACGGTCAGCCTCCACCGCAACGTGAGAGCCCGCACCATCCGGGTAGCAGCAGATCTAACTCACCAACATCATCATAACGAGTAGAGGACTCGTTATCTCCGAAACACTTCCACCTCGCCCAGCATCACCAGCACGTGGACGCCGGCGCCGCCCTCACCTGTTGTCGAGCACGCGGTCGCCCTGCCGCGCTATCCGAGCGTGTCAGATCCTGTTCCCACGAGTGATGGTTTGTGCAGTGATCGTGTTTATGTGAGTCTTTTAAATTACTTACCATATTTTCACCGTTTCTACTATTTTTCGTTAACGTTACCATTTCCACTGTTTCTACAATTTTTGTGAACTATAATTTTCTACTACGTAACATATTTTTGTGTGTCGTTATTGTATACTTACCATATTTTTGTGTGTCTATTTTATAGCTATATTTTCTATATCTATACAATTGTCCAATGTCACTTAAAACAGAATCTAAGGCAAAACCTGAAATGGCTGAAAAAATTACACTTTCAGTACTTACAAAATTCATTAAACCTTATAATGGGGACCGGGACTCCCTCCCCGCGTTCCTCACAAACTGTGATAACGCAATGTCGTTATCTACAGCAGATCAACAAAATGTGCTCTGCAAATATATAGTATCGCAACTTGAAGGTAAAGCTCAAGTGGCTTGTAGTCTATAATCGTTTTCCACATGGGACGAGATAAAGGCATTTTTAAGATCTACATTCGGCGAGAAAAAGCACGCGACTCATTTATTAGTGGATTTGCAAAATTGCAAACAAATTAGTAGTGAAGATGTCACGAAATACTCTTTGCGTATCGAGCAAATTTTAACCCGAATATTATCCGACATTCACTATAGCTGTAAAGATGAAAAGGAACTACCAGGCAGAATAGCTGCCATGGAAGATTTAGCCTTAAATACATTTATGTTAGGGTTAAATAACTCTATAAGCAATGTTGTTAGGTGTAGGAACCCCTCGACCTTGAACGAGGCGGTTCAGCACGCAATCGAAGAGGAAAAACTATTTAATTTATCTAATTCTAAATCTAATCCTAAATTTCAGCGTATTTGCAGCACGTGCAATAAACCTGGGCATAATGCTTCAGAGTGTTATAGGAATAAAAAACCTTCTAGTTCAAATCGTAATAACTATCAAAAATCTTTCCATATTCCTTCTAATAACTATTCTAATACTAACTATCCTAATAATATACGGTGTAGTTACTGTAAAAATATAGGTCACACGATAGACCAATGTCGCAAACGCCAGTATAATATGCAACGCCGTGAGAACGCGAACCAAGCGCAACATGATCAACCGCCGCGCGATAACAACGGTCGCGCAGTTAAATTCTGCGAAACCAACGAGTCCGGGTTCGATTCCCGCGACGAAAATTTAAACTAAATAAGATTTCGGTGTCGTGTCTCCCGAAATCGACTAGCGTAAAGGACACGAAACCTTTTTATCCTAAATCTTTTACTAAACCTACATCTCAGTTAAATCAACTGAGTCCTACTAAATCGTTTACTAAATCGTTTACTAAATCTACATCTCAGTCAAAGCAACTGAGTCCTACTAAATTGTTTACTAAATTTACATCTCAGTCAAAGGAACTGAGTCATACTAAATCTTTTACCAAATCTACATCTCAGTTGAATCAACTGAGTCCTACTAAATCTTGTACTAAATCTACATCTCAGTCGAATCAACTGAGTCCTACTAAGCCTACATCTCAGGTAAACTCAAACTCAAGCTCTAACTCAAATATGTTTATTTCCATAAAAATGTTTAAATTTTTTGGACACGTCAGAAAGTCATACAAATAAAAAATAATAATAAAGTAACTTTAAATGCATATTAACATAGTTGAGCATTGAAAAAAATGCCTGTTCAGAAAGTAGAGCCTCGTGAGAAGAATCAGGCAAGAAACTCCGGGCCACTCTTTTCTACGTCTTGATTCTATACAATTTAAAAGCTTAGTAACTACATTGAATTTTTCATAGGTATATGAGCTGGTGTGTCTATAATGTTGTTGTCAATTAATAAGGCTTTTTTAATAATAATATAAAAGTACTAACTAGCATAATATAGACACAATAACTCACACTCACATGAAACTTAACACTAATCAAACATAAGTAGCCTGTGGGACCGAGCAAATTAATCCCAAGCATTTTTATCTTCAATATAATCTAGCACTGAATAATACCCTTTTTGGCAAAGTTTACGTTTTATAATCTTTTTAAATTTATTATAACTTTAATTCTGAGTATTGCTTGGCACTTTATTGTAAAAGCGCACACATTGGCCTTGAAAAGATTTTTTTATTTTCTCTAGCCGGGTAGCCGGCACTACTAGCTTACTCTTATTTCTAGTATTCAAAAACCTGTAAACCTGAGTCATGCTAAATCTTATGACTATACTAACTCTAAGATTACATCTCGAGACGACATCTCGAGTCATCAAAATACTACATCTTATTCTAATTCAATAATGCTAAATCCTACTAATACTTACCAAAATAATACTCACCAAAACAATACTTACCAAAATGATGCTAACCTGAAAAATAAATTAGGCATCCCAACCTCTAACTCTAATTCTATACCTACTAAATCTTGTGATGTTATTAAATCTACTCCAATTTATGAAACTAGTATAAAAATCAAGAAAATATCTTTGCCATATGTTTATTTAGTTTCTAGTTATTCTAAAGAGCCTTTAAAGATGCTTATCGACACGGGTGCCGCTATTAGCCTCGTGAAACAGGCAGTACTATGTATATCACCCGACTTGTCTCGCGAAGTCGTGAAATTAAAAGGAATTAATAGTGTAGAAAGTTGTTCTCAAACATTGGGCACATTTCAAATGGATTTTACTATATCTAATGATCAATTCAGTTACAAATTTCATATGATCAATGAGCAAGTCAGTCTCGTATATGACGGCTTACTCGGTAGCGATTTTCTTGGTTATTTTAAAACTAACATTAATTACGATTCTAAATCATTAAATATTTGTGGTCATATCTTACCTATAAACTACGTACAACCAACTTACATTATTCCCGCGCGATCCGAAGCAGTAATTGAATGCGCGATATCTAATTACAATCCTGAACTTTATTCTCATAACGAAGCCCTTGTTCTAGATCATACCGTATGTAGTGGTGTTTATGTCGCAAATTGCATTGTCTCAATCAAGTCGAATAAAAGAATTAATATTACGGTTTTAAACACGACCGACTCTGACGTCGAGATTAAAGATTATTACGCAGAGTTGACACCACTCGAACAAAACAATCTGAACTCTGAATCATGCCTAAATACTTATTCTATTTCTATTTCCAAATCTGATCGTGTTCAAAAGGTTTTAGACCTTATTCGTTGCTCTCATTTAAATTCGGAAGAGCAAAAAGCTTTATTAGAGTGTTGTTCGGAATATACCGATATTTTCCACATGGAAGGCGAGCCCTTATCTTTTACTAATGCCGTTGAGCATTCAATTAACTCTGGTGATACGCCGCCTATCCACGTTAAATCATATCGCTTCCCCGAATGCCACAAGGAGGAAGTCGATTCAAATCAGAAAAATGTTAAACCAAAATATTATTCGCCTTTCTATTTCACCATGGAGTGCCCCTGTATGGGTGGTCCCCAAAAAAATGGACGCGTCTGGCAAAAAGAAATGGAGAATCGTAATCGATTACCGCCGTCTTAACGATGCGACGGTTTCCGAAAGTTATCCACTGCCTCTGATCACTGACATCTTAGACCAATTGGGTCATTCCAAATATTTTAGTACTTTAGACCTATCTAGCGGTTTTCATCAAATTAAAATGAGTTCCAAGGACGCGCCGAAAACCGGATTCACCGTTAATACCAATTCTAGCACTTCCGGGCATTATGAATTTACTAGGATGCCATTTGGCTTGAAAAATGCTCCCACAACATTCCAAAGGCTTATGAATACGGCTCTTTCTGGACTTCAAGGTCTCCACGCTTACGTTTACTTGGATGACTGTATTATTTACTCGCAAAACTTGCTTGACCATATTAAAAAGCTTAAATTAGTTTTTGACAGAATGCGAAAATTTAATCTTAAATTACAGCCAGATAAGTGCGAGTTTTTACGTCGCGAGGTTGCTTATCTTGGCCACATTATCATCGACAAAGGTGTATCCCCAAATCCTGATAAGGTCAAGGCCGTTAGCGAACTCCCAACCCCTACTAATGTCAAACAAATCAAATCTTTTCTAGGCCTTGTTGGCTATCATAGGCGATTTATTGAAAACTTTTCGAAATTAACTAAGCCTCTCACATCCTTGTTGAAAAAGGACGTCACTTTCAATTGGACTGTTGAACAAGAAACAGCTTTCCAAATTCTTAAAAATAAACTTACCACGGCTCCATTATTACAGTACCCCGATTTTAGTGCTCCATTTATAATCACAACAGACGCCTCAAACTACGCCGTAGGCGCTGTGTTGTCTCAAGGCGATATAGGCAAAGATAAACCTATAGCCTACGCCTCTAGAACGCTTAACAAAGCCGAAGGTAATTATTCGACAACGGAGAAAGAACTCCTTGCCATTATTTTTGCAGTTAAAACCTTCCGTCCCTATATATTTGGGCGCAAATTTAAGATCGTTACAGATCACCGACCTTTAGTTTGGCTTTTTAGTAACAAAGATCCAGGCAGTCGACTCATCCGATGGCGCTTAAAGCTTGAGGAGTACGACTACGAAATTGTATATAAGCAAGGTCGTCTTAACTCAAACGCAAATGCGTTATCTCGACATCCAGTAAATGTCATTGACTCAAATCGTCTTAATAATTCTACCTATGAAAAATATTTTAAGAACCAATTTACAAATAAGTTACCTACTTCTAATACTATCATCGAAGAGTGTAGTCAGGCTCTACATTTATCTAAAATAAAATCAATCGCTTGTCCAGTCTCTTTAGACTTTGATTACTCTATGCCTCACTGCGAAGAAATACTATCGCAGCTCGAGAATTCTGCTGAATTGCTTAGTACGGAACGCGAGCCGTCCACTGTCCATAAGGTTATTAATAAACACAAGATATATTATTTTCTATATTCTAAAGTACATCATTATGAAGAAACAAAATACAAAGATATTTACAATTTATTAATTAAATTAAGAGATACGCTCTTATTAGATAACATAACTGATCTTGCTATATCTGATTTTACAGATCCTTTTTCTAAAATTGTATATACTAAATTATATAACATGATATCTTACGTTTTTCATAACACAAATATTAAAGTACATATCTATAAAAATCAATTAATTTACCCAACTCCTGCCGAGGTCCCTACAATTTTGAAAGAAAATCATGACCAGGTGCGCGCCGCATGTACAATCGAATCAAGGCCGCATATTACTGGAAAGGCATGCGTGCCGATATTGAACGGTATGTCAAACAGTGCAAGTTGTGCCAAATAAATAAGCCATTAAGGCATTCAAATAAAGCTCCTATGGAGATAACTTCTACATCTACTAAACCATTTGAACGTTTAGCTCTAGACATCGTTGGTCCATTACCCGATGCTGGTTTCCAAAATTTTAAGTACATCTTAACTCTACAAGATGACTTAACTAAATTTTCTAGTGCTTATCCTACGGTTACCGCTACAAGTGAAGAGATAGCTCGAAATCTCGTACACTTTATGTCGTTGTTTGGATTTCCTAAAACTATTTTAACCGACCTTGGTACATGCTTTACTTCAGATCTATTTAAACAACTTACCGAAATACTTAAGATAAAATCTCTTTTTACTACTCCTTACCATCCGCAAACGAATGGTGCATTAGAAAGGTCACATGCTACTCTTAAGGAGTATTTAAAGTCTTTCGTTAATGACAATCAAAATGATTGGCATTGTTACCTATTTACTGCTATATTAGCCTATAATACTACCCCTCACTGTACAACTGAATTTACCCCTTACGAACTTTTATACGGTTACAAACCTACTATTCCTAATTCTTTATATGATACTTCTAACAGTTCTACCTATAATGAATACATTCGCGCACTGCAATATCGAATGCGGCTTAGCCGAGAGAAAGCTATACAAAATATTATAAATAGTAAAGAACGGTCAAAGCAATACTATGATTCTAAATCACGCGATGTTACTTATAAAACAGGCGATATGGTGTATCTTAAACATCATCACAGGCTAAGAAAAGCACTGTCCCCTGTTTGGAAAGGCCCCTATAAGATAATTAAAGTACATAATAAACATAACGTCACGTTACAGGTGGGCCGCAAGCATATCAAATATCATACAAATGAAATCAAACCCGCTGTATCTTGAATTATCTTATTTTCAGAGCCTTGTGCTATGGCTGCCACGCCGAATCGAAGATAACTCCGATAACTCATAGTCCCGGCATCTACTTCGAACCTGTTACTAATATTCGTTTTTATAATGACTACTGGAATGTCGTAACTCATATTGATATTGTATCATTAGAACCCTATTTAACTAATATCGAATCATTATTACGTAAAACTCAAAATATTTGTAGTAAGATACAATCACAAGATATTATGCAATGTAAAATTATTCTAGCCCTATTAAAATACTAATTCAGTCTAACCTTCTTAAAGTACAATCGTTATCTCATTTAACTATCAATCAAACACCGACCAAGGTCAAGAGGTCCTTAGAATTTGGTGGTGAAATTTTAAAATTCTTTTTCGGTACATTAGATGCTGACGACGCCAGAAAATACGACGCCGCCATTGAATCTTGCCAAAAGAGTGAGTCTGAACTATATCGGCTCATGAAAGATAATATACATATCGTTAAGTCTACAATAAATAATTTTAATTCTACTATATATAAACTAAATCAAAACGAGATTAAGTAAAACTCTCAAATAGATGTTATGAACGAGATCTTATCTCAAGTTACTAAGACAGATAACTTGTTATACAATATTTCGCGTGTAAATAGTTTATTAAATATAATAGAAAGCTCTTTGCTTACTATTTCTAATCTTTTAGATACTACTTTAAACTCTATTTTATTTTCTAAGGTAAACATTCTACACCCTAGTATTATAAGTCCTATTAGCCTTTACGATGAACTACGCAAACAAAGTGGTCATATTAATAAGAGGCTAGATTTCCCAGTACAATTAAATATTAATAATATTCACTCTATTATAGATGTTTCGCAATTAAGCTCTTATTACTATAATAATAAAATCGTTTTTGTGTTGCGAATTCCACTAATAAGTGACGACAAGTTCGTTATCTATAAGAATATACCTTTACCGACTCCCCATAACGGATCTAATATCAAAACATTCGCGCTCATTCAACCTTCTAATGCCTACACTGCTTTAAGTGACGATAGAATGCACTATACTATGTTTGATAACTTAGATAAGTGTAAAGTAATTAATAACCAGTATTATATTTGTGAAATGCAAACAATATATTCATGTATTCTAAATCCTAATTGTGAATCTAGATTGCTAACGGAAGTGACCTTGTCACTACCCACTGAGTGCAACGCTAAATTATTATTTGGCGATATTGATATTTGGCAAAAGTTGCGAAATAATGAATGGATTTTTGTCCAATCCGATATTATTAAATTAACTGTAAAATGTGATGAAGATATTGTCTATTATTCTATTGTTGGCACTGGTTCTGTAAAGTTAACCGAAAATTGTGTTGGTTACTCTAAAACTATTCAGTTAACTCCTACTAGTGTAAAATCCTTTCAAATGAAGTCACCTTTAGATATCCCTTTTGATATTACATTAGACGATTGTTGTGACAGAAGAAAAGTTAATAAAACCTTGCCATATATGTCTCCTATATCTTTAAGTAAAATTAACCTAGATTCATTAAAATACGCATCTCATCAGATGGATGATTTGGAAAATGAGATCAATAATTTATCAAATCAATCTCATTTTATTAAATACGGAACCTATTACTCTACCTTTACTTATATTTTAATTGTGTCTATATTTCTGTTTTTATTTTACAAGCTATACAATTGTTTTAAAAATCGTAATCACGGTTCCGGATGCTGTATACAAATTTTCAACCAATGTCATAATAAGAAGTCAGTTAAACATAAGTCAAAAGTTTCTAACTCCATAGAGATGTCCGATGTCTCTACGTCGTCAGAGGATGAAAAGAAATCCGTAAAATCTTTACCAGCTTTACAGCATCATAGCTCTTATGACGCTATTCGTAAGGTTGACTTTTTCAATTCAAGCAAACGAAACTTAAACTTTTAAGTTACGTTGAACTGTCTTCTATCTTACTATACTATGTATAAGTCGTTAATATTATATAACTTCAATATGTTGTTTATCTTAAATAGTAATAAGATAATGTATAGACAATTATCTGATAAGCTGAAATTGCCAAATATTATTTTTGGGTATAAACGTAATATACTCCATATTGTACTATTGTTATTTTCTATATTTTAAAAATTATATTTTACCATAATTTTAATGTAAACCGATTTCCAAGCTTCCAATCGATTTCCATATTTTCTATTTTCTTTAATTTCGCTTCATCTTAAAATTGATAAAGCTTCATCTTAAGGGGGGAGATGTTATAACCCGAGATAGTTCCTTAATAACGCTAGATCAGCATTTCACGTATTCTAGTACATTTCCATTCTATTGTTTCTACTTGGTCAGCATTTTCATTTACTTGTATAATTTATTTCATACTAAAAGTCAGTTAGATTCTGTCCGTCGCGAAAAGCGGTTCGCTCCCGGAACTCGGAAATCGGTACCAGTAGAACTGTATCTGTAAAGTGTTGCCTTGAACAATAAATATCAGTGCAGTTTAAAAATTAGTTTTTTTTTAAAAGACAAACAGGGACGGCCTCCTAACAGTACGACTGAAAAATATTCACGACATGTTTCTTAAGCGCGCTAGTCTCGTCAGATTATAATATAAAGTATTTTGAAAGTATCTGCACAAGCTGTTATGAAGATGGTATAAAGATTTTTGTGAAAAGTATAATACTTTTATTTTTTTAATCAAATAGCGTTACAGTAATAGTACGGTACGTTTCATGACAAGCGACTAATAGACTAAATGGCGGTGACACCAACCGGGCATTACCTACGCGTCGTTAATGAACTTTGTTGCCATTCCATAATTCCAGCATGGCTCTGCCATTCGAATTACGGAATGAATTTGAAATAAACTCTTATTTGAATAGCTGGTTTCTTCATGACTGACCTAACTTGTTTAAGTAAGTCTTCTTTCTCTTAGCGTTATTCCAGTTTCAATCTGGGGTCCGCTTACTAGTCTAACCGGATTCAGCTGAATATTAGCTTTTCCACAGAGCGACTGCCTGTCTGACCTCCGCAACCCGAAGGGATAGCGATATTCCATGGTTTAGACTAGTGTCGGTTTATTTTATAAGGTACTGACGCCCTTTAACGACTGTCAAAGATCTTCATGACAACCGGGACCGACGGCTTAACGTGCTCTCCGAGGCACGGGATAAGCGATAATAAACAATTCAATACGCACATAACTCCAAAAAGTCATTGGTGCGCGCGATTAAATTGATTTGACAGATATTTCATGATATTTATGTTTAATTTTAAATTTATCAGTAATATAAGGATATCTACAGGTGGTGAAACGGGCTCTAAGACTGCCATAAATTATTGATATGCATGTCAATTCAAATAAATGTGATATCTATCTAATCATTTTAAAGCAGGGTACTTTTACTCAAAGTTATTTTTATTTTTTACTAAATATCTATCAACCTGCACTCGGCCAGCATGGTGGACTATGACTTAACACTTCGCACAGTGTGAAGAAACCCGTGCGTAGCAGTCGGACACTTAATATACAGAGCTTAAGATGATGAAGAGACTATAATAATAATCGTAGTATCAGGTCTTTTCAATCATCAATCATAGATAACCTCACAAAATTCTATATAAATGCAATAATGCTTATGTTATTACACACAACAGTGACGCTTGTGTGTTATTACTTTTTTGAAAGCTCTGAGTTTTGTGAGAAAGAGATTAGTGAGAAAAAGCTATTTTTTATCTTCCTCAGCAATTTTCGAACTAAAATATGTATATGATGGCAAATTAAATAATAATTTCATGTAGGACCTCAGTTTCACACTAAATTAGATAACTAGACATTAACTGTTACCTCATACGTAGAGACAAAAAAGTTGATAAAAGTTTATTATCATCCTAGCGTATATTGATATCACCAAAAACTCTATTTTTAAGCTACTACTCACTAAGATTATTTTGATAGATTAAAACAAAGTTAGTAAAATATCCGAAAAGAGCTTAACGCTACTATTACAGTAAACACAAGCGTTAATCATTTCAAAAGCATAAGGGAATCGTACAATGCACAAAAACAATAAATGAATTAAAGCATAAACACAATTGGGTCGAAATCCTCCCGAGGTAAGATTCCTAAAGGAAAAAGTGCTCTAGGACAAATAACCATAATAAGTCAGGGTCCAAGTTTAAGCAGAACAACTTTACGCCCAGTCATTTTTAAGAACAGAGAAAAAGATTGTTGGTGTACCAAAATGGTACGTAATAAAAATGAAAGCTTTTTTATTTATTCAAAACTTTCCTTTCTTTATAGCCACGCGATTTTGCTCTCCAAAATCCTTTTGGACCTCTGGGAGGTAATTAAGAATGAGAAATAACAATATCCTTGGTACAGGGGATCCTTTACAAAAGGACATAAATATGTAATTATATTAATTCTAAGAACGGTGGTAAATTTAATACTGTTAATTACGTTCGAAATGGGCACGTTTCACATTGGAACAATACGGAAACCTGTGTGGAATGTTATTATTAGCCACATTGGGAATGTATGCTTGTGTCGTGTGTGCCAGTGTGGTTTGTTATTTTGTATAAGATTTACATATGGTGAAAGGGCCGCTACAGTTTTGTTTTTGAGTGAAATTGTATTTTAATGGTGTAGATACCTGAAAAAGATTTGTCGAAACATTTTCACATTTTATTTTCTGCATTTCTTTGCTATTTTGTATTTTATTGGAGTTAATGTAAGTGGAATAGTACCTGGTATTTGATTGTAGTCGATTTGCTCTAGATCAAAGATTCGTTATTGCTTTTAGTCCTAAAATGTCAAATAAATTAATCCTACGTCTTTGGTACACCGATCCTGTTTTAGTAAATCCTACGACCAGCTGTCGAGACCATCTTAATATATATATTTCTTGTGTGCGTGTGTATGTCACTGAACTCCTCCTAAGGTCGACTGGACCGATCTTGATGAAATTTTTTGTTTATGTTCAAGGAAACCTGAGAATGGTTTGGATTCACAATTTAGTCCACTGGAAAATGTTTGTTTACTTAATTTTTAATTTGTAAGTAGTTGTGGATTTCGGAATGTTTCACATTGGAACCGACGGACTGCGCTGCTATCGCAGTGTCAAATCTTATGTTAATAATTTCGTCAAGGAGTACATCGAAACCTTACCTGAATAATAAAACATAAAAAATAAAGATTTCGAGTCGACAACATATATCCGCAAAATTCGGATTGTCGAATATTTTGTTAAATTCTAATGGCTCTGACCTTGGCTCTGACCAAGGAGCAAGTATAGCTCTGACAGACAAATCCTTACGCCACAGATACCGGATAACATTTTGAGTACTACTAAGTCTACGTACTAAGTAGTTTGTATGTTTAAATACTTTTTACAGTTACCTATTAAAGGAGAACACAAACAGTTACCCAATAAAGGAGATATGTGTTACCCCGAACATCGATGATATACAATACCTAACTAGAGAACCCCAAATGTACGTGAGCGAAGTCGCGGGCAAAAGCTAGTATACATATAATTTCGATTCCTGCATTCTGATGGAATCGAAATAAACATATTGATTTGTAGCGTATGCTACATATATGTAGCGTATGCTACAAATAAATATCTACAGAAATTTCAGTAGATCGTATGATCTACTGAAATTTATCTTACAATTGACGGCTTTTTTAGGGATGCCTTAAACAAAAGGCTCTGCAATGATTTGCGGTTTTTATTATATTTTTATTATTCTGTATTGAGCCGGGCACTTTTAGGAAAGCCGTATTATAGCCATGAAATAAAGCCCAATTATAAATAAAGAATGTAAGAAATATATTTCGTATTGATTGTTAGCGTGCCTATATACTTTCATTATAATTTTATATATTAACTGTCTTACTAATAAAAAAAAAATACTCACACGTTTAACGTATGAATACACAGCGTATAACGTCTGTATAGGAGTTATACAGGGTTTACACAACATCGCTACTAATAAACGCAAAGACAAGCTTGTGTAACTACTCACGTTGTGTACACACAGCTACACATTAACCTAAACAAAACCAATATAAGGCGAACTCCCTTAGTGTGACCAACCTGTTGTTCAGTAGTTCAGCTAATATTGGTTTTGTATAGGTTGATGTGTAGCTGTGTGTACGTCAAATATGCTGACAATCTTTTACGAAGTACGTTCAAAAACTTGTATTCGTAACTTCGTTTTAATAATTTAATTGTATTTTATAGTTTATGTAGAATTTTATTAGCTTAATTATATATTAAATGGGGTTTTTTCTTAAAAATATCCCTTATCTATTAATCTAATAATAAAAATATAAATTCTGTAAACAATACTGACTCAATCCCGCATGTATTCGTAGATATGATAGTGTATACAAATAAATAATATTATGTATTTGAGAATGTTACTTCTGTTATTTACGGAATAGTAAGGTTGTAGATGAAGTTGTTGTTTACGTGTTCATAGGCAAACCGATACAATATTTGCAAAATACAATAAAGTTTTACTTTATTTCGTGATCTTCATCAGTAACTCGTGAAATCGTGTAAAGTTACCTGGTTAGTAATTTTACCAGCCTTTTCTACATTCGAAATCAAAGCATATTTTTCAGGCATTTTCACTCGAGTTGATGGAAGTATTTTGACGATATCTTTAACTATTCAATATATTTTAGGTATATAGACGTTAACGTGGTAAAAATAAACTTTCATACATACGCGAACCCTGAAAAGATTATACCGTTTTTAGGATAGCCGTGTAAACTGTCGCCCAAGAAACTAACTCTGTCTAATAAACAATTTTAAATTCAACACCTTTTCAGCTCAATAAAAAACCTTCCCCAGCCTTTATTCTAAACGTTTATGACGCCATTCGATTATATTTAAAACGTTTACGCATACACAAAATAACCTACAAAAACCGATTTTATTTCAACTGTAGCAAAACGAAGACCCTGTATTATCTCCTTAGAAATGTAGCGAAATAAACTCGGTGTTTACGACGTCATAATAAACAATTTCTTTTCTATCAGACTTATTATGTAGAGAGCTCGATATAACTGTATTCATGTAGCTATTGTTATGTATACCGATTTCATATCGTCATGTATGAGGCATATGTAATTGAAGAATTGTTTTGTTTTGTCAGACTTTTTTATGGTAAACAGTTGTATATTTATGCGGAAAAGAGTTGTGTTGTATTGAGGAGAGAGATATATTTTTTTGGTTACTCATTTGAGACGAGGATTTTATGTTATGTTGGATTCCATTAGTGCTTTACCGAGGGTGAGGCAGAGGTGTATCCATACTGATTTATTTTCAATATTTTAGTATAGTTTTCATGAAAGTATTTATACATTATGTAAATAACAGTAACGAATATCTGAATGATAGTCTCATTTATAACGTAAAGCTTTCAGACGGTATCGATATTCAGAAACATTTGTTTTTTTACCGACTTCATCTTCCGCAGATTTAGTAACTTGTTCTTAGTATTAATAACAGTCTTAAAACATTTCAGAGGCATTGCAGTAAAATAAATATGCATATGACTGTGACATTTAAATCATAAAGACTCACGCCTGTATCCCTGAAGGGGTAAGCAGAGGTGTAATATTACACCCACATTTCGCCATGAACTTTTAGGGTGCACGTAATAGGGGGCGAGCCTATTGCCGTTACCGGGCACATCACCAGACTCCGTGCTGCTACTGAGAATTTGGGAAAACCCAATAACACTTTGCCCGACCCGGGAATCGAACCCGGGACCTCGCATACGATATCCACTGGACCACGGAGGCAGTCAGTGCATTGTGATGTGCCTGCAAAAAGAGCTGTTAGTTGGAGGAAAATAAAATAAAATGACATCAGTGCTATTAAGATAATAGTCAACGAATCCGTGTTTTCTCATTCGGGAGTTGTAGCTAACGTAACGATACAAGATTATTTGTATTTTGAAACAGCTGAGAAACATTTTTATTAAAACCCCAAACATAAACTTCTCCATAACAACCGAAAGTTTATAAGTTAAAAAAAACGTTAACTCTATAATATGATAGAAAAGCGAACAAATAAATGAATAAAAATCAATATACTCATGAAGAAATGTATTTTTACTTAGTTCTTATTGATAAAATGTATTACAATCATCATCATCATCAGCCCTTAACAGTCCACTGCTGGACTAGGCCTCTCTTTTGAAAGGAGGAATTGGCCTACTATACCACGCTGGCCAAACGGGTTGGTATAGGGTTTGTATCAAGTTTTCCTTCTCTTGCAGTGCTGTTCTCTGCATAATATGCTCCCTCTGTCGGCTCTTACGATACCCATGGGATGATATGGGGTGGTGACATTTCGTATTCTTAATCCGTCACCACACGGACAGTATTATAATACCCTTAACGAAATCGAAGATTGTGTTTTGTAATAATCACATTATTATAATTATTTTAAAAATCATTGCTAATACTTTTGTTTGATTACCAACTGGTTATAGATAAACAGCTAGAATATGCCTGAATAGTACAAGTTGAAACTGCAAAAGAAAATATCTGTTCATCAACATAAAGTGTGTTTACATCATGATCGGCCTTTAACAGTCCACTGCTGGACTAGGCCTCTCCTTTGAAAGGAGGAATTGGCCTACTATACCACGCTGGCCAAACGGGCTGGTATAGGGTTTGTATCAAGTTTGTTTCTTTCTCTTACAGTGCTGTTCTCTGCATAATATGCTCCCTCTGTCGGCTCTTACGACATCCATGGGATGATACGGGGTGGTGACATTCCGTATTCTTAATCCGTCACCACACGGAATAACGGAATGTGTCTACAGGTGGTGTAAATTTGTATTTTATATAATAGGTATCTGGTATAAATAGCGACTTGGGTCTAGCGTTGAAACTGGTCTGCAACTTGGAACACCTATCCTCTTGTCATTCCAGCAAACTAGCGAATGAAAAAGTGAAGTCGCATTCCCTTTAAACAAAATATTTAAAACATATTATTTCTTTGCTATAAATTCACTAAACATATTGGGTGATACTGATTAATGTTGCTACACACTGATTCTGCCAGTTCGTATACATACATACATACATAGACTCACGCCTGTTTCCCGGAGGGGTAGGCAGAGACTACGGAACACCATTTGCAACGATCTTTTCTTTTTTTTTTCATTTGTCCATCTAGGTCACAAAGTGACGCTTATGAACGTCAAATTTTAATGTACATTACTTAATGCTTCTACATTTACATTTACTGCCCATTCGCAAAGCAATAGGTAGAACCACGAGAAAGAACGGGCAATAAAACTCGTGGCCACTCTTTTGAATCGCCAGTGTTATGTTACATATTTTGTTTTTGTAAGGAGCTGCAACTGTTTCACATTGTAATTAATTATACTTGTAAATAGTAATTAGGAACATACATAATACTTAAATAATTAATGCAGTTACCAATTTAACTGCTGTAGTAGCCTTCCAGTGTGAATATTGTGTAACAGGAGCATCCACTTACGTCTTATAATGTAGGCAACTCGCGACCATGTTCATAACTATATGGTGGAAATATATGTTACAGAAGTGACTGTATATGAATACACAAAATTACTAAAACATTAGTTTACAGCCCATAATCACGAGTTATCTTCATCTTACAGTGCAGTAAAACTTTAATAAAATTAGTGGAACAACAATGCAAATGTAAATGTAGTACCTAAGTTGAATGACCTAATAATACATGAACAGTAATTTAAAAGAACTAGAAATATTATATAAAGATTAACTGAAAAATGCAAAGTATCTATATAATTCTAATTAGGTATAAAGATCATGAGTTGTCTAGCGTAAGTGACCAGCTATCCTTATCACTGAAATAATCATTAATAGTATAATAACCTTTCTTAATAAGGCAGTCTTTTATTTTAGTTTTAAATGTACTAAATGGTAATTCTAAAAGACTAATTGGTATTTTATTGTATATACGAATACCTAGCCCTACAAAAGAATTATTAACTTTATGTAAACGATGATAAGGGGCATATAACCTATGCCTGTTTCGAGTATTTATGTTATGTATATCGCTTTTTGTGGTAAATAAACCTATATTTTGCCTAATGTACAAAATATTAGCAAATAAAAATTGCGAGGCTACTGTAAGAATTCCTATAGACTTAAAGCGTTCCCTAAGAGTATCTTTTGCACCTAACATGTATATTGCTCTTACCGCTCGTTTTTGTAGAACGAAGATATTCTGAATATCCGCAGCTTTGCCCCATAACAAAATGCCGTAGGTAGGAATAACACTGTGAAAATAGCTAAAATAAACTAAACGAGCCGTGTCGATGTCAGTAAGTTGCCTAACTTTTCTGACGGCATACGCAGCAGAGCTTAGCTTTCCTGCAAGACATGCTATATGTGCACCCCATTGTAACTTATTATCTAGTGTAATACCTAGGAACACTGTAGAGTCTACTGTGTCAAGTTCCTCCCTATCTAGCATAATATTAGGTCCCAGTTGTCTTACATTAGGTAAAGCAAATTTAACGCATTTAGTTTTCCTAGAATTAAGTACTAGGTTCTTTGCTGTAAACCATTGTGTAACTTGTAATAATGCATTATTTACATCATCAAACTGATTTCTATTCCTATCTACTTTAAAAATAAGTGACGTATCATCTGCAAAAAGTACAACATCACAGATGTTTTTTAAATAAAAAGGTAAGTCATTAATATATACAAGAAATAGAAAAGGACCTAAAATTGAGCCTTGTGGAACGCCTAGCTGTATAGGTAATTTAGAGGATGTAGTCCCATTTACATCGACATACTGAAATCTCTGCCGCAGGTACGAATCAACAACACTAAGTGCGGTTTTCTCTACGCCATAGTGGCGGAGCTTACGCAGTAGCGTGTCGTGTTGAACGCAGTCAAATGCTTTGGATAGGTCACAAAACACTCCAATAGCATTCTTTGATGACTCCCAAGCACTATAAACGTGTTTTATGAGAGCAACGCCCGCATCAGTAGTGGATCTACCTTTAGTAAATCCGTATTGATCCTTGTGAAGCAGACTATTTAAATTAAAGTGGTTTAGTAGCTGCTTTAAAAGAATCTTTTCAAATATTTTACTAAATGCCGGCAAGATAGATATGGGCCTAAAATTATTAATTTCATTTTTACTGCCAGATTTGAATAAGGGTATAATTTTACTTAATTTCATCAAATCCGGAAATACGCCTAGGTCAAAGCATTGATTAAAAATTATAGATAGGTAAGGCGCAACAGTCTCAACTATAGTACCTAAAATTTTAATTGAAATGCCCCAAAAGTCACCGGTATTTTTAATATTAATTGAATTATATGCGATCAATATATTTCGCGGGGTAACGTGCTCGAATCAAAACACGCTCTTGCATTCAGGTACACTGCTAAGCAAAAAATTTCCAGCGTCTAAAGATGATGATTGTAAACAGCTAGTAGTTGTTAAAGGTATGCTCGCAAAGAAACTATTGAACATACGTGCTACTTGAGTTTTATTGGTGACTAATAAATTGTTTTCTTTAAGTTCAAATTGGTTTTCCCGTGGTCGTGCTCTTCCTGTTTCATTATTTATAATTTTCCAAGTTTCTTTAATTATATTTGTTGAATGCTTAATTTTACTACTAATAAATTTAGATTTTGCCATAATACAAACTTTTTTAAAAATTTTTGAGTACTTTTTTACATAATCTCGAAAAGGTGTGTCAAATCTATGTTGTTTCATACCATATAATTCAAACAACTTGGCTCTACTTTTGTATATGTCGCTCGCGCGTATCGGTACAGTGCAGTCACGTACGCATCGATTGTCTATACTTAACTAATTGTACCAACTACCTACGAATAAAAATAAAAAAATGGCAAAGTGTGTTATATGTGCAAAACTATTAACGAAAAAGTCTCCCGGATTGCAGTGTAGTAAATGTAATAAATGGCTTCACGCCTCTTGTGCATCACTATCAGCAGACCAGCTAAACGTGTTACATGCAACAGACTCTGTGGATTGGAAGTGTAAAACGTGTTGTGGAGGCAGCAAGCACAAAAGACTGTCTTGTATCATGCCCGATATTGATGGAGAGGAAAACACAGATACCGAGTCTATTACCCCACTCTCTGGGATCCAAGATAAGATGATGCAACAAATATTACAAGACATTCGCAGGGAAGTAAGGCAAGTCATCAAAGACGAGCTGCAGCGTACTTTGGAATACTACTCGGACAAAATTGATGAGTACGAATCGAAGATCCAGCAATACGGGAAGACCATGAAAGAACTCGAAAATAGATGCACTGATTTACAAAATCAGGCCAAAAACTCAAACATTAAGTATGACGTGGTGGAAACTAGAATAAATCAACTCGAGCAAGCACAACTATCCAATCATATCGAAATATGTGGCATCAACCAATCGGACAATGAGCCTGAAGAAATTGCCAAAACAATTGCCGTTGCCATAACGCAGAACCCGGACGACGTCGTAAAAGCTTACAGGAAGAAAAGGAACCCGTCAAATGTGGCAAGAAATAAAGATCAGTCTACTATTACTGTGATACTTCGAGAGGGAACCCGTGATCAATGGCTAGATGCCGCAAAAAATACGAAGATATCTGCTGCGAGCATAGGACAAAAAGGAGTAGAAAATATATATCTTCGAGAATGCTTGACGCCGCCTACCGCCTTTCTGTTATGGAAAACAAAAGAAGAACTCAAAGGATTGTGTAGCTACATATGGTGTAAAAACGGCAATATCTTAGTGCGTAAAAGCGAGCAAGAGCGTAAAATACATATAATACGTTCGCTCACCGATATTGAAAAGGTAAAATCATCGCATAGTAAACAATAGGTGAGTCATATATTCCTTTCTTACTTTCTATGGTCATAATAAATATATAAGCATAATACTTGGCACTGGATACAACAGATCATACTATATTTGAAACCAATTGTCAAACATGGGATGATTTTGTCTCTTACATACCGGTTCCTAAAAACTGTTTGTATTTTTTTCATGTAAATGTAAGATCCATAAAGAAAAACTTTGCTCAAATTGAGAATATTGTGCTTAACAATCAACAATTGATTCACGTCATATTGTTGACTGAGGTGAACATAAAAGAGGATGTAGTGCATATGTTTAGACTTCCTAACTATAACTTATATTCCGCATTAAGAATAAACAGAAGAGGTGGGGGTGTTTTAGTGTACATACATAATTCTATATCTTTTAGTAGATATAACAACTTGTGTATGCAAGAGTTTGAATATGTGGCCGGCGAATTAAATATAAATAGTCTAAAAATGGGCCTTTGCGCCGTGTATAGACCGCCTAACACATCCAAACATAGATTTATAAAAGAATTGTCATCCGTAATATCGAATAGTAGCAACTTACAAGATTATATTATAATGGGAGACATGAATATCGATTTAAAATTATGTAACCCTGTAGTTAATCATTACTTATATTCACTATGTACCCTGGGATTTGTGAGTAGTGTTAACTCATACACACGTTTAGAAAAATATGGCGATAATTTAACTAAGTCATGCATAGATCACGTGTTTATTCGCAATGTTAGTTCGTTTAGTATCTATACATCTGTCGTGAATATTTCACCGGCCGACCATTGCATAACCGCTTGTGCGATAATGAACGCGATCGACAAGGATGACTCACGCAGTTCTAGTCAAATAATAACAAAGATAAACAATCGCAGAGTGCATAGTGAACTGAATAACATTGATTGGAGTACTCCATTGCAGTATAACTGCCCAAATAAAATTGTGAGTTTCATATACAGTAAATTTATAACTATATACGATCAATGTAAATACACTTTTAATAAAAAGAACTGTAATAAACGGAATGCATGTACATGGGCAAATGAAAAACTGAAAAAAATGTGTGTAAAGCGTGATCTATTGTTTAATATTTGGCTCAAAGATCAAAATAATTCAAAAAAAAGATTGTTATATAACAGATATAGAAATAAGACGAATAAATATGCACAATACATAAAAAATAAACATATTATGATGGATGTAAAAAGTAATTTTAACAATAGTAAAAGCATTTGGAATATTGTGAATAATTTAACTGGAAAAATCATGCAGTCTATTGAACACGTATTACTTGTAACTTTTCGAACGGATCCTTTGACTTTAGCCAACAAGTTCATGACAGAATTTAACACAAATGTTAAAAAGATTTGTAGTTCTTGCGACATACCTCTTTTAGATAAACGGTCGTATCAGATAATTCCTGATAGATCGATAAGAGTAAAACCTGCGCGGGAAGCAATAATTGAAAGAATAATCAAACAAATCAATGACAAAAAGAGCCCAGGCTATGACGGAATACGAGCTAAAGATATTAAAATTGCTTCTTCTAAATTAGTCCCAGTTATAACTCACTTAATAAATCGCTGTTTGGATACTGGTATTTATCCAGATCTCTTAAAGATCGGCGTGGTTCGTCCAATCTACAAAAGCGGTACCCGTGATGATATAAATAACTACCGCCCTATAACTATATTGTCTTGCATAGATAAGATAATTGAACGTTATATTGGTAATGAGATAAATTTGTTCTTACAAAAAAATAAAATAATAAACACCAAACAATTTGGATTTCAGAGAAATAGGAGTACGACACATTTATTAAGAGAATTTACCGATGAAGTTAATAGACATTTAAATGAAAAAAGACACGTATTAACCCTTTTTATTGACTTTAGCAAAGCATTTGATATGCTCCGATTTGAAATATTATATGACAAGCTATCACGTAATGGTATACAAGGCCCTTTATTGGACTTATTAAAAAACTATCACACAAATAGATACTCAACGGTAAAAATACAAAATGAATTTAGTACTAAGGTTACAGCCACACAAGGCACAGCACAGGGCTCGATTATTGGCCCGACAGAATACCTACTTTACGTAAATGATATGATAAATGTGATCAACTCAGCTTCTGTGTACCAATTCGCGGACGATACGTGTATTGTGGTCGCTAATAAAAATATTCAAGAGGCCGAATATTGTCTGCAGTATAATTTTGATCAGCTATGTAAATGGGCCCACGACGTGGGACTAGTAATCAATGCATCTAAAACGAAAATTATTCACATACATTCATCGCAAAATAAATGCTCCACAACACCTACAGTCATTGCACACGATCACTCTTGCTTGCACAGGTCGCCAAATGCTTGCCAATGTCGACCCTTACAAGTTGTCGACAAACATATGTATATTGGTCTAATGGTTGATAACCGGTTCTGTTGGGGCCCTCATAAAGATTATGTATGTAATAAGTTAAGATCTATATTAGGTAAACTAAGTATATTAAAATACAAATTGCCATATAAAACATTAAGAATGCTCTATTTGGCCTTAGCAGATTCGGTCATAAGCTATGGCCTAAGTAGCTATGGTAGAACTTACCAAACCTATTTGGCAGATATCTATAATCTACAATTAAAAATATTAAAAGTAATTACACCTAAATATATAACAAAGAAATTTAAAAATAAGCACAATGATTTGTTTAAATACTGCAACGTCATGAATATCTATAACAAAGTGGAATTTATGACTCTTGCTCAAGTCAATAAACCGGAGTTATTAATCGAAAAGACGAGGCCTGGATTTTTGAGATCTATTACTCATAAAAACAAATATATACTACCTAAAGTCAATAACGTATACGGTACGCGGGTTGAAGAATACTTGGTTCCAAGTTATGTGAATAAGCTGCCGGAAGAATTGCAAATTTTATATAAACAGAGTTCGAAAGGTTGCAAGTTCAAAATGAAGCACTTTTACATGTAAGGTATATTAATTATTAATTAAAATACAAGGTATGTTTAAGTAAATTAAAATACATTGTTACAAGTTATATTAAGTAATGCGTGTGTTCGTCAATAAACGGCTCGCCAGTACTCAGATAAACCCTGTGAGGTTTTCGTAGTGCGGCAACGTATTATGTAAGAATGAGTAAATGTATTGGAAAACACAAATAAAAAAAAAAAAAATATACTGGTTAAAAGATCCCATAGTACCCTTTAGTGTGACTGTTTTACTCTTGAAGGTATTTTGAAACTCATTATTTACTAGTCCAAAAAGTGAGTTATAAATTGTATTTGGATTTTGTGAGTTCAATATTGAGGTATTGAGTTTAGCAATAATATTGGTTTTGAAACGTATTAGACGATTGGTAGTCTGAGGCCTACATTCTACTGTACGTGATTTATCATATGTTGAACAGGGAAAACTAGCTATCTGTCCACGGTGATCAGAAGGGAGAGAACTAATTACTACTGGGTTTGTGGCAGCACAAGAACTAAATATGTTATCTAAACAAGTAGAAGATGTTGCAGATACTCTAGTAGGTTCACAAAATAGGTTACTTAAATTAAATGACTTGAAAAGATTCAGAAATCTAATACACTGTGAAGAGTTCTCTAAAATATTAATATTAAAATCGCCACATACTATAATATTCTTATTACTACATTTAATTTTATTTATAGCATCTTCCATAACAGTCTCAAATAGATTATAGTCACCAGAAGGAGGTCGATATACACAAACTACTATATATAGGTCTAATTCCACACAGGACAACTCAATAGTGCGCTCAATAGATAAATTAACAATATCTTTACGTTCCTTACATTTTAATAAATTTGAAGTTATTATGAGAGAACCGCCTCTAATAGCCTGCATTCTTATATACGAACTCTGCACTGTATAATATTGGTTTATAACAATAAGCTCATGGTTCTTTAACCGATGTTCAGTTAAGCACAAAACCTTAACATCATATTTTTCTAGAAATAAACTTAACTCTAATTCTTTGCCAGATAGGCCCTGCATGTTTTGGTGTACTATATTCAAATACTGCAGCCTAACTGTTGTCCTATCTTGGAGTTTAAATGACAAGACGTGTCAATAAAAACGTTGTTAGTACAAGTACTAACCCTATCAAATAAATTGTCAACACAAGGCTCTCTGCCTTGTTGTAAATTGTATGCTAATAGTTTAGCAATCTGTCGCTTAATATAAAATGGCAGATACATTGTATCTCTAGTTAAAGTAAATTTACTAATAAATTTATTAGCGTCAAAAAATAATATTGCGTCACTATGACGACAAGTTATATTATATAATAACATATTTAATGTGTGTATGTGCATGTTTTGTGTATGTGTTAAGTCATTTGAGTAAGGCAAAGCATCTAAAATAAATTTACAACTAAACTTGGAATTAAGGTCTAATAACATTTCAACACATTCTATGATATGCTGTCTTTTTACCGTTAAACTGTTACCAAACAACAATATGGCAGTACTACTCTCATCTAAGGGGTGCAACTTAATCTGATTAACTAAACTACTGTAACTATCCCCTGGCCTACAGTAATTTATAACACTCTGGTTTGTATTCTCACTGAGAAGACTACCAAAATTATGACCTAGCCTATCAGAAAAAATGTAGGTTTTGTTAGTTGATGTTGAAAACCTAGATTTAATTCTATTTGATTGTGAAGAGGATTGGTTTTGTGAATTATCAGAAAAGTTCTCCGGTAGTATGGTACTCAATGGCTCTGCTGGGGTTGGAGTGTGAATGTGAGCACACGGACATGAGAGTTTATTGGTAAGAGACTCATACATTTCTGCATTACATCTCACCAAGTCTAATAGCTCACCTGCCTCTACTATACGCTTGCTCAGCTCTTGTTGAGAAGCTTGATATTTGTTCAATATTTTATTTAAGGTGATCCTGACATACCTCACTTGCTTCACTCACTCCCAACAAGTTACTCATGCATGCTCTTCTGTTAAAGGTACTTCTGACTTGTCCTTTTTTCAGGATGTCTCCAATCTGGTCAGAGAACGTCCGCCTAGGTCTTCCCCTTTGTCTTGTTCCGTTCACACTTGCTTTATATATCTTCTTTGTCAGTCTATCGTCATCCATCCTCTCTATGTGCCCAAACCATCTTAACATGCCTTTCTCAATGCTTGTCACTACATCTTCTTTTACCCCACACCACTCTCGTATCACACAATTCTTTACCCTGTCGGTCAAAGACACACCACACATACTTCTCAGTGCTCTCATTTCTACAACGTTTATTTTCCTTGCAAATCTCTTCTGCCATACCCAACTTTCACTACCATACATAAGGGTAGGCACTAACACACCTCTATGTACAGCCAAACGTGCCTTTTTGGACACGTTTTGACTGTTCATAAACGCTTTCAGAGCTCCATTCACACTATTACCTGCATTAACTCTCCTTTCAATATCTTCTTTATTCTTACCATCTCTTGTAAACAACGTACCTAAGTCAACAAACTCATTCACTTGTTCCACTCGCTGTCCATCGATCAAAACATTACAAGCCATAACGCATTCCTTCTTTTCAAAAAACATAACTTTCGTTTTACTTACATTCACTTTCATTCCTTTCCTCTCTAACGCACCATGCATGATTGCTACCATCTCCTGCAACTCCTCCGCTGAAGATACAAGTATTACCTGATCATCAGCATAAAGGAGGCATTTGACGAGTAACCCATTCATCCTTAATCCGCAGTCACTATGTTTTAAATCTTGCAAACAACTGTCCATGAAGAGGTTAAACAGCCACGGCGACGCTACACATCCCTGTCTAACACCTTTCTCGATGGTAAACCAGTCAGTGTATGCCCCGTTTATCCTCACACAAGCTCTAGAATCCTCATAAAGGGATTTCAGAGCTCGAATGAGGCTGCTGTCCACCCATTCATTGACAGCACCGACCACATTTCATTCCTCACCACTTTATCGTAAGCCTTTTCCAAATCCACGAATGCGCAATAGACTTTTTGACCTTTGGCCAAAAACTTTTCGGCTATGCTTTGCAAGGAAAAAACCTGATCCGTGCATCCCATACCCTTTCGGAATCCCGCTTGTACATCCCATATTTTCTTGTAGGTTACTTCCATAACTCTTTCAATAAGTACCTTTGCATACAATTTGCCAATAATGCTGAGAAGGCTAATGCCTCTATAGTTTTTGCAATCTTGTTGCGAGCCTTTTCCTTTATAAAGAGGCACAACTACAGCTGTGGCCCAGTCCTTAGGTACTCGGCCGGTGCTCCAGCACAAGTTATATAACCACTGCAACTGACCAACTATAATGCCCTGTCCAGCCTTCAGCATTTCGACTGTAATCCTATCATATCCTGCAGCCTTACCTACTTTCATACTTTCCAGTGCCTTCACGATCTCATCCACGCCAATAACGCTTTCATCATTGCTATCGTTACCATTCATTTCAGCTATCGTTGTCTCTATCGCCGATCTTTCAAATAAACTTTCAAAATACTCTTTCCATCTCTTCAGCACGTACGATTCATCATTTACTATCTTTCCATTCTCGTCTCTGATGGATGTGTGTTCTGAGGTTTGAGTTCTTCCTCGAACTGCACGAACGGATTTCCAGAAAAACTTAATGTTCCTCTGGAAATCGTCAGATAATCTGCTATCAAACTCGTCTTTATTTTCCTCTTTTTTCCTTTTAACCATTTCTTTCATTATTCTTTTTGACCTAACAAACTCCTTTCTTGCTTCATCTATGTCTACACTCGTTGCTTTTCTCATTCTTTCATTTGCTCTGGCAGCTAACCAATCTGACCAAGCTTTCTTCTTCTCTGACACTGCTGATTGTACATCCTTGTCCCACCATGTATTCTTAACTTTTCGTATTTTCTTTCTCTTGATCACACCACATACTTCAGACGCTACACATACTACCTCTTCTTTAAATGCCTGCCATAATTCTTCCATATCATTTATGCCATCGAACCTCTCAAATTTTGCTATCAATCTTCGTTTATACTCATCTTTCACATCTTTCTCTTGTAGATTTTCTACCTTAATTCTTTCCAAGACCCTATTTTCATTACGCTCTCGGTATCGCCATCCTTTAACCCCTATCCTGCGCAAGCCTCGCTTTGCCCAACGCACGAAATGCAGCGTCATTTCCAACACTTTATAATTTTTACGTAGACTTGCAGAAAAACGAAAAATTCGTCTACAAAAATATAATAATATGGCATGAATTATACCTTCCTGGCTTTGTTACGAGTTTATCTAACTAGTTATATATTTCAATATGTAAACAAAACTGACCTGTTCTCGCAGCGATGTAATATATTTTGATTTTGAGAAATTTCATTGGTATAAATTGTAAACTTTATCACAATTTATCGAATATCCACATATAATCAACAAACGAGCACTTTATTACGTTAAAACTATATACAATGTGCAAAGATAACTCAACTCATTTTACTTTAGAATAATAATTTCACCATAAAACGTTTTTCTTTACGCGACGAAAAATAACGGCCGCCATTCTTTGGGAACGTAATAAGTGCATAACAAAAGTTTCGTTACTTTTTCACTGTAATATATATTACTTTTCGATAAACTATAACTCAATGTGAAATCTACACTTATTTTCCAGTAATTCTGTATATAATACTTATAAGGTTACTCAATGTTTTCTGATTACAAACATTTTTACTTATCTCGTGCACATTTATTTCAATATCAAAATGGCCAAAATGGCGTCGTCGCAAAGATCAATGGCATACGTATTTTGTTTAATTAATTTTCGTTTATTCTTGCTCGTTTCCAGTTTATAAAAGTGTTAAAATTGGTCAAGCGGAAATCGATTAATCAATATAATCAAATCAATCGATATAACAAGATCGTGTTACAAGTGCAAAAACCGTTAAATATCAACGACCAATGATACCCGACCCATTATTAAGAGGTATAGGTACCTATGAGGTTAATATTGCAGGTGGAGCGTTTTCTCTTATTAACCTATGAGGTTAATATTGCAGTTGAGGGGTTAAAGAGCCCACTTATCCGGCTCAATACCAAGAAGTGGTCTGTGTGGATGCCAATCCCTCGATATGCTCTTGTATCCAACACATTCTTTCTCAATCGTTCATCTACTATCACAAAATCAATCATACTTCTTCCAACATTTTTCGCCTCTCGCGTATACATACGTATCCTTTTATGATCAAACATGGTGTTTGTCACACAAAGGCTCCACTCCAAACAAATCTCAAGTAGTATTTTTCCATTTTCGTTCACACTCACATCACCAAATGCACCTAACACCCTTTAAAATCCATCTCGCTTTACTCCCACCCATTCATTGAAATCCCCTAACAAGATCAATCTTTCAGTATCCTCGTAGTTCCTCAAAATCTCTCTTCAACTCTCCCAAAACTCTTGCCTTTCGTCTTGCTCATGTTGTGACATACCCGTAACTATATTGACCCCCACAATAAAGAGACGAGTAAGTCCTACTTTCATTCTCATCCACAGTAGCCTAGCATTTACACATTCAAACTCTTTTATGCACTCACCCCCACAATAAAGAGACGAGTAAGTCCTACTTTCATTCTCATCCACAGTAGCCTAGCATTTACACATTCAAACTCTTTTATGCACTCATTCATTCGCGCAGACAGTATTACACCAACTCCCTTACACGCTCTGGTGGTACTATCTACCCCAGACCAATACGCCGTATATGCGCCATGCTTGGTGGTGTCACACCCTTTCTTTTTGGTTTCATTCACACAAAGAACATCAATCTTTCTGCCATCCATCATCTGACATACTTCATCCAATTTGCCGTTCATTCCTCCTCCAACATTCAATGTTGCAAACCTGCTTTCCGTAGGCCGCTTTTCGCCCTCGCGGGAAACGAGACGTGATAGGTTGCGAACCGCGTCGCCGCCGTGTGAGGAAATATTATTTATTGTTCCCATTGCGTTCCCACGAGATTTAGGGTTTTTAAATGTCCATCCCCATAGAGCCCTTTACGGGGGTAAGGCGGAATATCACATGTGCCCTGTGACCACCAACACAGGCAACCTCCGTTTGCGACCAGCTTACCCTCTGGCCACGAATCTCTCGGCACTGGTCGGTTTACACCTTAGATCGGGGTTTTGCCTCGGGTATGCTCCCTGAAAGTTGGTTTAATTTCGGAGTTTTCCTTCTCCTAGACAGGTTGCCAACCAAGGCTAACGAGGCCCATCTCCCCGAACGTTTGGTTTAATTTCGGAGTTTTCCTTCTCCTAGACAGGTTGCCAAGCAAGGCTAACGAGGCCCATCTCCCCGACAGTTCGTATAACTTATTTATAGTGAGAAAGCACACGATATCGAACCACCTGTACCCTAAAGAATTACTTGTGCTCTTACTTCCTTCCTTTACTATCACATACTATGTTCTTTGCATCAAAATAATGAGGTTAACAAGTAAAATACGAACAAATCTCGTGCACAGCAAATCATTTTCCGTAATACAATCCTTTTGCAGCAAAAACGTGTTCGAGTGTCCAACGGAATACTGATTCTAATTCTGTATTTTTACGTATTTCTGAGAATTCTAACGACTGTTCAAGAAATATGCTCTGCTTTGTATATTGTTCACATTTGCCTCAAGATTGTGGCGTCTCATTATCGTTTAGGGGTATTCGTTTGTTTCCCTTGTTTACTTATTTCCCTTTCAACATTCTTTTATGAACAAGTCCCCCGGGCTCGTCTTGAATTAAGATCCTATCTCTAAAAGTATTTATATTTCTTTATTCTTATTACTTTTTGTTCGAAATTCGGTTGATTTAGATTAATAATGGGTTGTAATTAGTGTTGTTCTTCGTTTTTTGTTGGATAAGTCACAAGTCGGTTAACCGGCTAAATTTTGGCGAGACTGCGAGCAGATTTTAAAAATATTTGTGTTAACAAATACTTTCTTGAGTTGTTGAATAAAGCATTTTTGTTAAAACGGTGCAATGAGTAAATGGCTCAATTTATTTTTGTGGCTATATTTTTGTAAAAAATTGTGCACGAAAAGGTTATTATCAAATGATTGTCATTATTTTTAAATGTCGTTATTGTCACAATACGCAGAAAGAAAACATCTATCTAAACCCATAAAGAGTGCCTTTAGTTACGTGTACATTCATGAAAATTATTCCTTTGTCGTTGGTTTCGTTGAATCATAATCTTCATAATTCTCGTATTTAATAGAACAAGCGTGAGTATGGTATTATATATTGAACATCCCAAATTCCTTTCTAATTACATAATTAAGTTCACAGTATAAATGAAGTATAACCAAATATTAGGTGGCTATCAATATAATTACTGCCAGCGGTAAGTATGTACCTACAATAATTAATTTAATTAATGAGTAATTAGCCCAAGTACTTACAATATACAGATGATAATGACCTTCCTACTAAAATTCATAGAAAGCGCGATTCTACAACGTTATATTATTTTAATTAAATTAAGGGCCTACTCCAAAAAACATCAGCAAATTTTACAAAATACATTCTCTTTATGAAAAGCAGACAGGAATATTTACATTTCATAATTTTCTATTATTTGATTTGGAACATTGTCAGGTAAAATTTTATACATTTTGGATGGGTTCCAGGAATATTTAATATTCACTTACCAATGAAATGCAGCGCCATGCAGACCAGTATTGACTGTAGCGTTATCATTTTGATCATTGCTGAGTCTTCTTCCGTAATATGTTCGACGCACCATGCATTTTAAATTTTATTATCCACATCTACGTCAACTTCAACATCAAATACCACTTCACTCACATGTTTATGTCAATTTATAAGTCTTTGTATTTCGAGTTCATCTTTATTTCCATCAAAATCATTCCGTTTATCAGTCGAATAATGTTTGCTTCCACTGGATCGATTTTCAAATAGATAATCTTTGTTTCACAAGGCGAGGCCGAAATATCCGTTGCGGGTTCTGCCACGTTTCAAGTTTCCTGTAACAAAGTGAAGTAATTTGATCAAGTCTAGGAATTTGAATACGATTTCCATATTGGATGCTTACATACTGAACATTGGGTGAGCGCCAAAGATGTTCTCAAAAGATGGTACGTGGATGCCTATGATTTTAGAACTGATTTTTGGGTTAAAGAGTACCTATATAGTATGACGACCTCAAAAGCCATAAATAAATTCGCAAAATGCATGAAGAAAACTTAATGCTACAAATAATTCATTAACACTTTGAAATTTATTGGTAGGCAAATATTTTAAAGACTATTTAAATATAGACATTAAACAATGTTTAACATTTAAACCGCAATTAGTCTAATATAATATGTAGTGACGTTACGTGTAGACTTAGGTTTTGAGTTGAATATTATCGCAACCGGGCAGTGTTGGCAGGACAGTAAAATAAAAATATAAATACACAATGAGTTAAGCCAGATCTATACACAGATATAATATATACAATTACATGTACATACTTTAAACAAAACAAACGGAAAAGTATACATCAGTTACTTTTGAAGTCTATTTTTCTCTTAAGTAAGCACAATAGCAGACTTTAGATTGTTACTGAGAATAATCTATTTGGACGAACAAATTACAATTCAACACCTCTGATGGTCAGTGCGACGATCTTTTTGCGTATGCTGTTATACGTAGTTCTTATATGTATGCATACTCACATAAATATTTCACGTAATGACTATTTACTTCGTAATCAATGGCTTTGTATCCGGTTATGAGAAAACCCAGCGAATTCTTCAAAGTAAAGGAAAGAACAAGTCATTTGCTATCGTTAAATGCAGTTATTTGTTCTTTCGAGCCAAAACTAGTACCACAAATTTTGGAACTATTCAAGTGTTAACGAATACGGGCCTTGAGTGCACAAGATTGATTTGTTTAAGCTTTAGACTTCCGTATAGGAATTACAATTGTTTTACAAAGTAATCTTTTAGAGCATAGGTACGCAAAGAGTAAAGATGAAAGACCACACCACCGTCAATTCTTAATTTGATGTAGAAATATATAAGTACGTACCCTTGACAGAACTTTAGGAAATGCTGTTTTTGTATCGTATTATGATTGAGAAGTAGTACGTCAAGCTACACTAGTCACTGTCACTTCCTTTTATATTTCTTAGTGTAATGTGAACATGACTGTGAGTGTCTTGGTAACGGGCTATTAGAACATGCAGATAACCGTTAAAGATGACTTTTACGAATTCCTAAATTATCTGCACTGGTTGATCTACGCGGTTTATTGAATTTTACTCCTGGATTATATTTTATGTCGGTCTCTCTATGTATGTAGATAATGTGCACATGTAGTGCTCTAACTAAAATTCTACAAGTCGACCACGATGGTACTAGCCATTTTGCAGGCGTATAGTTACAAATCATAAAAAAAGCGTTTTGTACATCAAAAGTGAATTCATTATTGCCAAACTCTGTCCAAGGTAAGGTAAAGGTAAATTAATTATTGTGAAACTCCAACTAGAATTTCTTGTTGTTTAACAAGCGGTTCTGGTTGGCGATAGCGTTCTCTATAAAATTTCACTTCGTATTTTACCTCCAGACGGGATGTCAAATAAAATGAGCAGATATTAAAACAATGATTAGAAGCAGTAGTTTTGATAATATAAAAATTGGGCAAGTGCGATTCGGACTCGCGCACGAAGGGTTCCTTACCATCATCTATAAAAGGAAATCACGTTCGTTGTATGTATACTTAAATAGTTTTTAAGTTTCTAACTTTTTATTAAGATCGAGTAACAAATTGCTTAAAATTACGATTTTTGTATGGGAGCCCCCTTTTTATTTACTTTTTTTATTTAATTATTTATTTTGGAAGGAATATACAACTACATATTCTATGAAAATTTAAAGCGTCTACCTGTTATAGTTAGTAATTTTGAGCAAAAAATACGAAAAAAACACGTTTTTTGTATGGGACCCCCCTTAATATTTTCATTTTTTTTATTTTTAGTATCTGTTGTTATAGCGGCAACCGAAATAATAATTTGTGAAAATTTCAGCTTTCTAGCTATCACGGCCTGGTGACAGACAGACAGACGGACAGAAAGACAGCGGAGGCTTAGTAATAGGGTCCCGTTTTTTACCTTTTAGATACGGAACCCTAATAAATGATTGATTTGATTTGATTTAAAAAAAACAACTCCCGCCCTTGGACTAAATCCTGTGTCGCGCGGGACTTTACAAATATACAACTAACGGACACAATGAACACCCAGACTCGAAACAACAATTTATGACTCACACAAAGTGTTGTCTCGTGTGGGGATCGAACCAAAAACACTCGGCGTAGTGTCAAGCGGTGAGGCGGCCGCTAAAACCACAACGCTAACCGTGCAGTCATGCATAATTACATAAGGGCCTGTGCAAACCACGTTATTTAAACGCGACGTTGACGTGCGTTTTTGAAAACGCGCGGCACCGGCGCGTTTGTATCGATTCACACGCGCGTTTGCATCGCGTCTGTATCGCTACAAACGTGCCGTCGACGCGCGTTTCTAAAACACGCGCGCATTTATCCTACAGAGCAGTTTGTTGTCGTTTGTATCGATACAAACGAGCGGCACCGGCATACAGCCGACCTAATTACCCAGAATACAACTTGAACCACAGCTCCATCCGTACAATTTAGTGTTTGTGATAAATAAAACTTGAAGTTTTTTATCTAATGAGTTTGTCATAAAATCAACAGTTAAAATATGCAGTAAGTCACCGAATTTTCACGTCAGTGTAGCCAACCAAGCAACCTTATAAGATACTAGACGATGCCCGCGGTTACACCCGCGTTATTTAAGGCTACTGCTCTGCTCCCGTCGCTCATAGCGTGATGATATATAGCCTATAGCCTTCCTCGATAAATATGCTATCTAACACTGAAAGAATTTATCAAATCGGACCAATAGTTCCTGAGATTAGCGCGTTCAAACAAACAAACAAACTCTTCAGCTTTATATATTAGTATAAGATATAAGATTTCCACTACCATAACTTTACAGGTGTTTATGTAATGCAACTCCGCGTATTTCTCAAACAATGACACATATTTTCAACCTCATTTCCTGACTGTTGACACTTTAGGAAATACGAAAGGTGCGCAGGCAATAACACTACGAAATAAACTGAGTTAGCACAAGTTTACTTAAAGCTATGATCCACAGTTTGCGACTTAAAGTTATGCGAAATAAAATTCACACGCGTATTACTGTGTATAAATAATATAAGGCAATGTATGTTATAGGCTGGTGAGCCTATGTTCAATGACTTTAAAATAAACGTTTTATAGACAAATTATGAGATTGCATCGCTATCGATAGCAAGGATGTTTAACAAAATACACGTCAGTAGGTAGTTAACAAGTACTTATTTCGTATTAAAAATAATACGTTTTTCTAAGATTTAAAAACTTTAATAAATAGTAATAGACTGATAGGTAATTGCAAGACTTGCAAGACTCTTGCTGCAAGACCAAGACCAAGACCAGGTGTATTGGCGCAAGACCAAGACCAAGACTGGCTAAGTCTCGTCTTGTTCTTGCATTTGGGCAACACTATGCGGCTGCCTCAAACAAAATTTTGTTTTCTATGATATGGATAACATATTCGTATTTTACAATCTTTAAATATTTATATCCATTTTGATTATATTAATTTTTAGTTATTTCAGAGAATTTGTTAAACTTAAACCAAATATTTTTCAAAAGTCATAATATCATAAAACTCTACTACTCTGCTGGTCACCTGCGCAAACCAGGTGAAAAAGCTTAAAATCTACATATTTTATAATAAACTTAAAATTAAAATAATTTATAATATACTTACACAATTTGAGCTGCAAGTTCTTTGTTGCGAATCCATTTAATCATAGTTTAATGTGTTAAAATGTCTCAGTTATTCTTAGTTCTTAGTCCGTCGGGACTTTTAACTTCTTATGCAAGGCGCTTTCTGGCTTAACGCCTCATTATTCAATGTTTTATGCACTGTGTATGAAATTATGTAGCTTAAGATATTCTCTACGGTATAAAGAATTTTAGTTTTAACTGTTTATTGAAACTTATTCTTTTCATCGCATTTTTTTTTATCGCATCTTATTTCTATTTTAACTGGCCTTCAAAAGTACGGTCGCGTTCTGATGTAAATGGCGACCCATCCAAGTGGCGACCTGTGCTAGCGTTATCTCTGCCAACATATTGCGACATACTTACGACAGGTAGATTTATTGTAACACGTCTTCTTTTGTACCCGATTTTGAACATGTATTGTGTTACAATAGCTTAATACGCATGCCGCAACGTTAGAGCAATTACAAGGTGCTTTAGATTTGTGTGTAGTGATTGGAGCGAAACGTGAGCTTGTTGAGTGTTGTGTTCATTAAGCATTGTTCATACCTTTACTATATTTTACATAAGAGCACTACAGTTACAGTCAAAATTATTCAATATTCCTATAACTGTTTGATTTTCAGTGTCAGCGCTCAAAGATTTCGTAATGATTAATGTCCTTTAACGGGTTTTATCGGGTTTAATCGGGTGAAATAACACTGAAACTGAATTATCTAGAAACTACATTATCTTAATATATTAAATCCTTGCGTTACTGACTGACTGACAGACACGCAACAGCCGAAACTATTGGGCGCAGGAAGCTGAAATTTGGCATGTATGTTCCTTGGGGACCGTAGAGGTGCACTAAGGAGGGATTTCCCGAAATTCCCACGGGATCGGCCAAAACGGGTAAATTAAAAAAAAATGCAGGCGTAGCTGCTGGCGTCCTCTAGTATATTATAATCCGACTTTTCCATTACTTTACATTAATCGTGGTCACGGAAGAGAATCTAAGTAATAATAAAAAAGAAGTCCTCATTTCAGTTAGAATCAGTGGCCTTCGGCTTCTTTAAGAGTTGTTATTCCTCACATTGATAAAGGTTACATAAACCCATTACCAAATTATCTTTCCCAAATGCTATTTTTCCTCCTTCCAAATTATTATAACATTTCAGCACGCTCTGACATCATTTGCTGTTACATCATCAGACCATTATCACCTTCGCAAAGGATACGTGCGATCATTTACGAATCATAAGCACTTACATACATTTGCATATGTGAATATGTGTATATGTATGATAATGTGTGTGTGCGTGTGTGCCAGTAACACATTCCATTTGCCTCTGTGAACATTAGGTCCAATTCATTCCATTACCATTCGATACGCGTTACTTGAACGCTTTTAAACTGTTTACCCGACAAAATTGAATTCTCCCGAGTTTCTCAGGGAGAAACATCTTTTTGGTGGTATACGAAATTTTCTACGTGTTTTACTAAGTACTTAAATGTTGGGTTACGTCTTAATGATGTCATCTGGTTGTGGCACAGTTGAAGGTTGCAAAATTATGTTTGTTTTTTGTAACATTGCCATGAGTTGTTAATTTGACGGTTGAGAATTTATTTGTATATAAATTTTGGGGAGTGATTTCCTTTGTCTGGGGCTGACAATGGTGGTAATAGCGACGCGCTTTTGGCTTTTATTCTGAACGTCTTGAATGTTATACATTTGCTCGTACTTGTGTGGTTTACAATTTCATTGCCGAGATGAAATGTTTTATGCGACTATTATTTTAGTGCTGCTTACGTGCTTTACGAAAGAAATAACAGTATTTTTGAGCGCGCGTGATTTTTTGAGCTATGGTAAAACCTTTTTTATTTATGTCTTCATGCTTATTTAGTTCTATTACATGTCTTTGATGTATAATCTCTTCTGTGAAGTCCAACATATATCACATATCACTCAACCGGTTTCCATGATTTTGCTACATACCATTTCATGACAAAGAACTCCTCAAAGAGCCCGTAGTACTAGCCTATAAATTAATCTATGAATATCGACTGTACCGCGTTCTATACAGTAAACACTACTGAACTGTAGTGCACAAAGCACATGAAATTACACTGAAATGGACCTTTTTTGACGCCTCGATTAGCATAATACAAACTTCCGACTGTATGCTCTCTGTAGCCATTTCTAAAAAGAGACAAAAAATGTGAGAATTCTTTTGTCAAACGCGCAAAGTTTGGTGTTTTGAACATTCAATTGCTCCTTTCATTAAAGTTCGCCTTTGGGGTATATTTAGAATTTTGTGTCCAATTTTTGAGTTATAATTGTTACTCCTATTGATGATAGATTGATTTCCACGAAAGCCGAAAATGTTCCAATAAGCAACTTTGTTATTTCTGGTTGAGTCTAATGGTGAATCAAATACAGGTATAACAACGTTGGCAATCTGTCTATATAAATTCTTGCATTACTAACTGAGAGACAAAGCACAGTCAAAACTATTGGACGCAAGAAGCTGGTATATGTTCCTTGGGGACCGTAGGAGTGCACGAAGAAGGGATTACCCGAAATATCCAAGGGATCGGATAAAGTTAGAGAACAGATAAAATAAAATAAAATTGCGGGCGTAGCTGCGGGTATTCTCTAGTATCTCATATAACGTAGAGTAATTAACTGAAGCACCGTTGGCACTTATTATATTAGTATTTTTTTATAGATTTACAATGCCTCTCTTGAAGTTCACGCCTGTATCCCCGAAGGGGTAGGCAGAGGTGTAAGATTACACCTACATTTCGCCATAATTTTTTAGTTCCCACGTAATAGGAGGAGAGCCTATTGCCGTTACCGGGCACATCACCAGAATCCGTGCTGCTACTGAGAATTCGGCAAAACCCTGTAACACTTTTGCCCGACCTGGGAATCGAACAGCAGTCGCATACGCTATCCACTGAACCACGGAGGCAGTTTTATATTAGTTGTGTATCCCTATTAGGCATTATTTTGTGCATCTCACATGATTCAGTAATAACATAGACACATTTTCAGACAATGAACTTCTACTGACAATCTTTTCAATGTATTTCACAGAAACCAAAAATACGACTTTTTACATTGATAATAAACTTCTTCGAATAGAAATCAAAAACATTCCTAACAATTAGATGAACAAATATAAATAAAATAATCCAAACAGCACCATAACATACCATTCAAACGCCCCACCATATTTTCCAGCACATACTAATCCTACCTCGAGACCTACCCTCACAAAATACAACTGTTCACTTAAAGACACACGAAATGGTACGAAAAAGCTTACCTTGTTGGTGCAATAAAAATACAAAAATACAGTGAACAGCGTACAATAGCAGACTAGGAGTAAGCGGAATGTCAGATTTAATGTGACAAATCGTCGGGCAGGTGTCGTTTATGATCTTTCAATGTCTGAAAGCATCTTCAGTCGTAAAACGTATACTTGGTATTACAGCGCGGTCGATTGAACATTACGTTGCCTTAGTGTAGTAGGGATGGGAGGATTGGAAGTTTAGGAGGCTTAGAAGTGGACATATTTTTTGTTTCGGATTATGTAGGTCCAGGTACACTGGTGTTACCTATTTCATCTTGCTTGGCTGATATATTCGTCTTGTGGGTTACCTGGTAGCCTTGGCTATTGACAGTTGCACTGTCCCGTGTATCATATAATTCTGACTCATAACAATTTATTTTCTATGATGTCTCGCGCTGAACAGCGAGTGGATTAAGTCAGCGATCCTATTCCTACACAGAATAAACCTTTGCGTGATGAGTACTATGATCTGTTTTGTCTCTACAATATTTATTAATTACAAACATAAATATGCTAATGTATCTGGTCTGAGTTAGGTATTTGGTAACTATAGTACCTATAGGCTTTGCAAAGTTAGGGAACGGATGTCGTGTCTGAATTAATTAATTTTAACGATATGTTCTGAGTAGAGTGGCAATAACAAGCAAGTGACAATGAGATAGTAGTGATGTAATTTTTTGGCGGGTGTTATACACGAAGGTTGAATAATAGCATATAATGATATATAATCATAGTGTAAAGTACTGGCAGTAAAGAGTATGTAACGAAAAAGTTATACATTATATAATGACAGGTAAACATTAATTGATTCCCGGGCAACAAATATGCAAAAGCAAATGTAGAAAAATACCCTGGGAAGCTTTTTATAAAATATAACCATTCGTATTTAAAAGAATATTGTAACAATAAATAACAATATACATTGTATACAATAATGATTGATTGTCCAAAACATCTGAAAATATTTCACCCAAGGTATCTTTTGGAGCCATTTGAAAACAATCATTCGTATGATTCGATTTTGCCGCACGAAAACGATATTCTATCAACTCAATACTGCAAGTTATCGACAAGTTCCCATGCAATAGCAAGTTAGACTGCAAGTTGAATATAAAACAGAAAAGCATGTTTTAGTATTGTAACTTATTTATACTGGTTTCTTTGAAGATTTATTTTCAAAAGTATACTTTCAAAGTGGGTCAGTTCTTAAATAAATATTTGCTGTTATTAGGTAGTAAATAGATGTTACAATTAAATAGGAACAGCAATTACGTTACAGGAATATTATATTTCGTGTTCTTGTTACTGTGTAGGAAGTGGAAAGAGGGTATTGCACCAGAAAGACTTGTAGTACATTATTATTTACTACTTGATAGTATTGATATTGTTATATACCTGTTCACCTTGTCTTATATGACCTGTTGGTCTCAGTTGCCATTGTCAAGTCATCGACTGCCCACTGCTGGTGTCAAGCGTGCGAAAATGTCCGGCAGTATAGTTTTTTATATACTATTTATTTACTTTTCTTTGCAATGTTTAAGGTGTTCCATCTTGTATGCTTAAAAAAATATTTGTATATTTTTCTCTCAGTAATATTTTTTTCTACTGGTCAGCAGTCAAACATTATCTTCCAAGATTCGTTTTTTTAGCATCCTACTTACGAGTATCCTGCATCATATATGATAGATGATCGTAATCATCTCACACGAATTCATTAAAAAACACTGAAACGTTAATTTATATAATACCGTTCACTGACCGTATTTCGTACAGTTCCAACCCCGAAGTAGTAAATACAGTAAAGTGGGATATACAATAAATGCTGATTTACGGAGACACCGCGTCGATAGTGCGAGTCAGACTTACGTAATACGAAAACGAATCAACTTGTGAACGTCCCTGCTGTCTTGAAAAAAATATATTATATATTTTTTTGTTATAGACTCACGCCTGTATCCCCGCAGGGGTAGGCAGAGGTGTAATATTACACCCACATTTTGCCATGAATTTTTAGGTCTCACGTAATAGGGGGCGTGCCTATTGCCGTACCGGGCACATTACCAGACTCCGTGCTGCTACTGAGAATTTCCTAACGGAAAACCCAATAACACTTTGCCCGACCCGGGAATCGAACCCGAGACCTCCCACGCGCATATTTATGCATTTATGCAAGACCAACGAGGCAGGTATACTATACTAATATCATAAGTAGGAAAGATTATGATGGATGTATCAAATAAAGTCAAAAACAACAAAAAATATTTCACCATTCGAATACTATACTACTATTTCCCAGAGTAGCGTAGACTATATTTTATGTCCACGATAACCTAGTGGGAACAGATTGCACAGAGTTCTTCGTTTCTTCGGTCTTAGGTTCAAATTCACAACACACACCACTGAGTTTTCCAAATATGATATGTGTGTTCATTTGTTAATTATTGTTTGTTAAATGGTGAAATAAAACATAGTGATGTAACTCTGTATATACTAAAGAGACATGTGAAGTCTAATAACTCGCACTTGGCCAGCTTAGTGAACTGTGGCTTTACTCCTCATTTCATTTCTCCTCATAGGGAGAAGGGGACTATGCCCAGCGTTGGCCAAGACTGCCAAAAGGTTTGCGCTCTGCTTAGAGCGGTTTCAAATTAGCATTTCATATGCGCGAGAGCTTATGGAAGTGCATGAACTGGTAACCGTAATAATGACGAGTCTAGTTACGAAGCGCGTTACGTGGCTCGCGTGTAAGGTCGTATACTGAAACATATTTGAAATCGCTCTTATTCTCTAATTACGTCCATAGTAATTGTGTTGAAGAAAGTAGGTATGAGACCATTTTGTCAAGGTTGAAAAACTTTCATTTTACCTTAATCATTTTCATGGTTGTCACGGTTTTGGAGCGACTCAAAAAATGTTGCTTACTAGATACTATGATATATTGTATGTTACAGACGATCGTGTTTCTTTCATTTCTCATTAATTTTTTTAAAGACTCTCGCTTTTATCCTCGAAGGGGTAGGCAGAGGTGTAAATTACACCCTCGTTTCGCCACGTTATGAATTTAAGGTTTTTCGTTATAAGGATTTAGCATATTGCCGCTACCGTTTTACCTACCTTCTACTACCTCTACCTCTACCTAGACTCCGTGCAAAAAACTGTCCCGGGAACCGAACCCGGGACCGCCCGATCAGCAGACGGACGCTATCTCCTGGACCACGGAGACAGTCATTTCTCATTCTATGCAATACCTCTGTAATTACCATGGTGCACAAACGGGAACAAATGATTGAATTTTTCATTTTTAACACACAAAAATAAATTATTGAAATAAACATTCAATAATTTATTGTGTTCTTATTGGGTAATATAAGTAAACTGACGTAAATAATAACTCTTGTTAAAATAATGAAAAATAAAACAATTAGTTAATTTTATAGTAAACTTAGTTATGTCAATCCAAACAAAATCTAGTTACATTTTTTTCAATACAGTGACAAATTTTTTAATATATTATTACAGTGTCTCTACTTCAATTCATATAATTAGTTAAAACAACGTCTGCAACAGGAAAAATCTTAAATTGAGTAAGTTTTGTTAGGATGTTATAATCATATATTTAGCCTTTTACCTATTTACCTATGTAGCCATCTATGTACCTATAATGTAACGTGTATCCAGTAATGTTTTATATATCGTATGTACTCCTAAAAATAAATCAGTCTATAATCTGCATCTAATAGTTTCACTTCTCTCCCGTTAAAGCCTACCTTTGCATGGCGACCGTGATTTAAGTTATGCGAACCTGACCTGACCTGATGTTTATGAAGTACAATCCTTATACGGCGCGGCCGGCCGTATAAGGATTGTACTTCATAAACATTGCGCTCTCGGGACGACTTTAAGATGTTTTAACGATGCGTGTTATAAAACTAACAACGTTTGGTGACATTATTTTCGTACACGGTGAATACGATAATAGGAAAAATGGGCAAAACGCAGTCTAAAGACGAAACAGTAATTGTTCAAAACGCGGCTGGTGGCGTAAATAGTGCTGGAGTGGAAGAAATAAAATCTCATTTATCTTCGACCAATATTCTCATGACTATCATAGTACTGCTCTTGGTGTCTTGTATTTGGCATTTCGTATCTACAGAAAATGCCATTTGAATTGCATACGGAACGAGTTTGAGTCAAGTGCCAATAGAAGGTCACTTTACAGGCGTCATCGAGTTAATCCTGACGTAAAGGTTCAGGATTCGATTGTGTGAACAGTGTACAATTTTCGTGAAATAATAAGTGTTTATACTGCATCTATGGTAAAGTGCTTACAGAGTATACACATATAACTACATACATCTCTTCGGATCGCGCAATCAAGGTCATTAGTTCTCGTTTGATTCTCGTATGTGCATATTAAAGTTGCGTGCTCTTTAGCAGAAATAAAAGTGTCTTTATAATGAGTCGTTTGCAAAGTGTATCAATATAATAACAAACTGCATAGAGATGGTTTCGTAATCAAGGTAATTTGTGCTCGTATAATATGGTGAATATGGACATGAACAGTATGTTTATAAATATATCGTGTTAAATAATTATAAAGTAAAATATTGATGCATTTAAATTCATAGTAATGTAATGTAGTACAATATCTACATAATAAATTACACTGCACACTTTGTGGGCCCGGGCTTTGATGTATGAAATGAATAGGTAACAAAATTATGATCAATTACAATTTATGGCGGAGTATTTAAAAAGCTTGTATGAAGAATTGTGTAAAGTTAGAAAGTATCTGATAAAGATTGGCCCATCACGAAGGGAAGGAAAAATTATAGAAATAAAGTTTAGTGAAGCAAAATTAGTATTTGAACAATATAATTCTTATTTAGACAATATTAGAAGAGTGAAAAGGTTTGATGAATCGGAAGATATTTTGATAAATGAGTATTGTAAAAATATAAAAAATATTTATTCCGAAATTTTAAAATTGTGTAAGCGAAGCGAATTGGTATTAAAAAATTCAAAGATGGATAAATTTGATGTTAAAGTGGCGTTAAATTTGTTTGTTTGTTATGACGGACAATGAGATAAATACGAAGCAATTAATAGATAGAATAGAATACTACGAATCAATTTTGGAAAATAGTTCTAAGCCAAAGCTAATATCTTTTGTTTTGAAAAGTCGGCTTTCTCAGAGTGCTAAACTACAATGACGGTCTAATTATGATAGCGTTAATGATATGATACAAGATATGAAATTACATTTGTTGCCCAAAAATTCTGCAGTGGCGTTACAAAGTAAACTATTATCGGTAAAACAACACGATAAAACTATATCCGAATTTGGGGAAGAGGTTTCTGAGTTATTTGTCAATCTTACGATTTCGCAGTCCGAAGGCGACAATGAAAGTTTTCAGGCTTTAAAAAAGCATGATGAGAGAGTAGCTATTAGACGGTTTGCGGACGGATTAAGAAATCGAAGATTGAGCACAATTATCGCAGCAAGAAATTATAATTCCTTGAAAGATGCAGTCCAAGGAGCTGTAGACGAAGAAATTTTGGCACCATCTACTTCTGCGGATGTTCTAGCTATGAATCGTAATCGTGATAATTTTTATAATTATAGAGGTCAAAGGACATGGTTTCAGACTAACAGGTTTCCCCGTACAAGAGGTGAATATAGAGGTGGCAGGCAACAACGAGGTCGGAACGACGTGCAACGCAGAGGTGGTTGGCAAGGTAGCCGAGAGGCTCAAGGTTTTCAGTCAAATCAGCCGTTTCAAGCAGGTAGGTCTTATAATACTCAATATATTAATGCAGAGAGGACTGCTGCTAACGATCATACTGTTCGAGTGATGGCCGAAGCGGGCAATAATAACGGTAATAATGACAGTGATAATTTACAATTAGATGAGTTTTTTCGTGCCTAACGAATACATATTTTCGTATAATGGTTGTTTACATGTCTCGCTAAACATAAAAGGTAAAGAGTACACTTGGTTACTCGACACTGGTGCGTCCATTTCAGTTGTAGCTCTTGATGTTGTTACAAGTTTAAATATTCCAATACATAGTTGCAATGTTACCATAAATGGTATAATAGGTGGCAAAGTACAAGCTGTCGGATATAGTTGGTTACGATTGAAAACAAATGAAACAGTATTTGACCATAAATTTTTTGTGTTTAATAAATTACCGTGCAAGACACATGGTATTTTAGGATTGGATTTTTTAAATAGATATGAAAGAAATTTTGAAAGGATTTAGTAAACATGACTGTAACGTTACGTTCAGAAAATAATTCAGGAAATGTATTAGATTTATTCAAAAATAATAATGATAGTAGCGGTTTATTCGTTATTCCAGCCAGATCAGAGAGTGTTCATTACGTAAACACCTTATATAATGAAGAATGCGTAGTGTGCGCAACCGAATTAAGTGAAGGTGTTTTCATGGCCAGCGCTTTAGTATCTCCCAAAAAGGGTTGAATTCCGATTCGAATATTAAACACTACTGAAAATGAGATAACATTGAACAAAATAAAAACTTGCATATACCCCGGTAGTGATTTTCATATCTCTGCCGTCCTTTAACTAGAACCCCGTTAACCCTCAAATGGTCGATTTTGAGTTTTGAATGCAAAGTAATACAGTTTTAAATTCTCTATCTTTCTGTCTAAGAACCATATCTCTATAACTTACGGTTGTAGAGATATTAAAACATGATTTACCGTTAAATGACAAAATATGCAACTAATGCTTGACTAAAAAGTGACTATACCACGCTTCTTAGCTTAAAGCACGTTAAAGTACCTTAGTTTCAAAATTCTCCTAATATTTTTTTTATTTTTTATAAGCTTAAACTACGTTAATTGAATATTCTTGACTACAAATACACTAAGAGCGTATAACTGGTTTATAGTTAAGGATCAATTTTGATAAAACAGGAATAAAAACAATGCTATAAACTATTTAAGATGAAAACCTTATCTTAATTCCGGTTAGACGAACATAACGGTATTTTTGCCAAGTAATCAATATTGCGATTTGCTCAAAACAATTCGTTAAAAAAAGCGTTATTTACTTCTAACATGGAATTTGTTCAAAAAAATATTAGTGATTCTTAGCTTAATAACGGCTAGCCCGCGTTCCCTAACTAGAATCACGTTATCCGTTTCTCGCGCTTCATTAATTCCGGGAGTGTACGGAGATGCCATATGCTTGCGAGGATGGGAGATGCGCGCAGGGAGGTTTGCCATTCCGCTCGGAGAGCTTATAGCGTGCAAGCGTGCGTCATCGCATCGTGTTCCTGCAAAAACTCAAATATGTCGTGGAACATTAAGAGGTAAAATTCGAAAAATTTTGTGTAATACTTTATTAACATTATCTTCCTTAACATCTCCACCAAGTTTGAGGGAAGAATAACAGACCAACGAATTAGTCATATTTATAAAATTATTATGACTATGTATCAAAGACTTCCACCACTACGATCGCCGATCCATCTGCCAAGCGAAGCGATCAAAGCGAAATATCCCAAAAATGAGCCACACATGAAAAAAACGGCCTCTATTCCCCGACGGCCCGCTATTCCTAACTCAGATAGCGGCCATGGTAACAGCGGGGCAAGGAGTGCGATAAACCTCCGGCAGAGATTTGTCGCAATATTTCATTTATTTCATTTCATTCATCACACTCCGATGAGGATGTAGAAGCTATGTATGAGGACATATCTCGGGCTATACATAGCTTCAAAACCCATTACACCGTTGTCATGGGAGATTTTAACGCGAAACTAGGCAAACGAGCGGTGATGAGCTGAGGGTAGAGCAATTTGGATATGGACATCGGAACTCGTGGGGCCACTTGCTGGCTAGCTTCATGGAGAAGGAAGGACTCTTCATGATGAATTTCTTTTACAAAAAGCTAGAATGCCGCAAGTGGACATGGATAAGTCCAGATGGTGCCAACAAAAATGAGACCGATTTCATCATGTTAATGACGAGGTTAATATTTAATGATGTCTCTGTGATCAGTTTGCATAAAGCGGGCCGCGGTCACCGAATGGTAAGAGGCACATCGAATATTAGTCCCAGCCTCAAACGGTCGAGATTGATGAAGTCTACGCTCCTACCAGCGCCAGTTTAAATCTAAAATCCCAAGAGCTTTCAGCTTGAGCTGCAAAACCGCTTCGAATGCCTGGGAGAATGCGAAGATGTGGATGACTTTAGTGACAGGTTAGTGAATGCTGTTCATACAACAGGCTTAAAGTTCTTAAAGCCCATGACGATTAAAAGAGCCCATAAAATCTCTGGTCCGATCCTCGAGCTTATACAGGAAAGGCGTAAGATGCTTCTGCATGCCTCGGACAATATGCCAAAGTATCGGCGGCTTAATAAACAGATCACTAAGTCTGTGATTCGCGATCTTCGCCAATACAACACAAAGTGTGTTCAAGACGAATAGTGGCAGAATTAGCACGTCTAGACCTCAGTCTGGACGAGATAATTCTGTCACCATTCGTCTTCAGCCTTGTTAGCCCACCTACCCGATAGGCAGTTCTCTTTTGAACACTTTGGAACCGTAATCTGCTCAATTGCTTCTTGAACACACTTAGTGTTGTATTGGCGGAGATCGCGAATCAGAGACTTAGAGATCTGTTTATTAAGCTGAGGCGGAGGAGCTGAGGCTCCTGGAAGAGATCGAACTGGACAGCTATACACGACTACACGACCACCTGTTATTACTCCAGTCACTGACCCTAGAGCTGGATTGACCCTGTCGGGCCAATCCAGCTCTAGGGTCAGTGACTGGAGATATACGGAAGATATCCCAGACACGACATCCCGTCAGCATGCACGGGATGAGAGTGGCCCTAAATCAACTCAAAACCAACAAGGCACCGAGTGATGACGGAATTACGTCAGAGCTTTTGAAAGCTGTCAGCGCACCTGCCGTGGAAGAACTTCGAAAGTTATTAAATTCTGTCCCACTCGAGTGCTAAACGCCACAGGCATGGCACAGTGTGGTGATGCTTTTCGTCATGAAAAGCGATAAAACCCCTTTGAAGAACAACAGACCCATCTCACTCCTGAGTCACGTCTATAAGTTGTTTTTAGGGGTCGTTTTAAATCATCTCGAGACCAAGTTAGACGACTTCTAGCCTCCCGAACAAGCGGGTTTCCGTAAAGGCTATAGTATTATAGACCACATACATACGCTACGGCAGGTTAAGTCTGAGGAGTATAACCAGCCTCTATACTTGGCGTTTGTGGACTATGAGAAAGCCTTCGATTCGATCGAAACTTGGGCAATACTGCAGTCTCGCCAACTGTGCCATCGACGACTATCAATACGTCGAAGTGCCGAAGTGTTTGTTCGAAAACGCCACCATGTCAGTCCGCCTCAAGGACCAAAGTTTAAAACCTATTCAACTATAGCGAGGGGTGAGGCAGGGAGATGTTATACCTCCGAAACGTTCACCGCTGCGTTGGAAGACGTTTTCAAGGTTCTGGACTATGAAGGACTCGGCATCAAATAAACGGCGACTACTTACACCTTCTATTTGCTGATTATATCGTAGTCATGGCTCTCTGAACCATGACTACGATATAATCAGCAAATTGTGCTGAGGTCTTCCATGGTCATGGTCTGACCATGGAAGACCTCAGCACAATGCTCGATGGCCTCCGTAGCGTCTCCCAACAAGTAGGTCTTAAGATGAACATGGACAAGACGAAAATCACGTCTGACTTCCATGTCGTACCTGCTCCTATTCAGGTTGGGAACTCTACACTCGAAGTTGTCAACAAGTACGTATAACTGGGAAAATGATGCAATTGGGTTGGTCCAACTTCGAGAAAAAGGTCATTCGTCGAATCTTATACGGTAGGGAGGCGTTTGGGAAGTCACGGCATATCTTCACGTCTGATATCCCGCAGTGTCTCAAAACGAAAGTCCTTGACCAGTGTAATCAGTGTATTTTGCAAGTGATGATCTATGAAGCCGATACATGGTCACTTACTTTGGGCCTTATCCGGAAGGTCCGGGTTACTCAGAGGGCAATGGAAAGAGCTATGCTCGGTGTTTCCTTGCGAGATCGAAAAAGAAATGAGGAGATCCGCAGGAGAACCAAAGTCACTGACATAGCTCTCTGAATAGCCAGGCTAAAGTGGCAATGGGCAGGGCACATAGCTCGAAGAACCGGTGGCCGTTGGGGCAGGAGGGTTCTGGAGTGGCGACCACGCACCGGACGACGCAGCAGGAGTAGGCCTCCTACAAGGTGGGCCGACGATCTGTATAAGATTGCGGGAAGCGGTTGGATGCGGGCGGCTCGAAATTGAGTCTGTGTGGAGAACCTTGGGCGAGACTTATATGTCCAGCAGTGGACGTCTCTAGGCTGACATGATGATCATGACTATGTGATTGAAAATATTATTACTTTCTATTATACGCAAATATAATATATTAAATAGCCACTATGGAAATAGGGTCTAAAAATAAACTTTTTAGCTATTAATTGCTTAATAAGATTAGAAAAATAATCAAGGCTGTGCTATAAATTTTACAAATTGCTGTATATGTTGATGATAAGTGAAATATATATGTTGATGATAAGGAAATTAATTTAGTTAAAACTGTTTAATTTAATTGATTAAATTTTCATACTGCATTTTACTTAATTATCCAGTTTTTTGATATGTGATGCTTAGCTATAAAAACTTTAGTAACAATTGAAGTAAGAATTACCTGTTTTTAGCTTAGTAAGCAAGCATATATTTTTTCAAATCATTTTTATTTTTCGCTAAAACTTAGCTTAAAAGAGTCATAGGTACTTTAGCCTCTTTTTACGTAAGGTACTAATGTATAAATATTAAGAAAGATCTTAGCTACAAAACAGTTAATAGACTTAGCGCGTTTATAGTTAAGCATTTTAGGGTAAATTTATTGAAAATTAGAAACCTTATAAATTTAAAGAAAATTCTTAGCTAAAATATCTCTAAATGTAGGTTAACGAGGCTTTAGTGCGGCAAACAATGTCAAAAAAAATGAGTATTGCTTAACTAAACCAAAAAAATCAGTTTTTCTATATAATTTTAAGTGCATTTCTGAGCAGGAAATATCCTAAATAACGCTGGCAAATATTTGTTTTAATAATATTTAACAATCACTGATTTATGTATAATAGTTTTCTAGAAACAACAATTCCCGCGTTTTTTACGTTTTTCTCCAAAATCACTTTTTGGGGTTAACGTGGTTTTAGTTATCGGACGGCAGATCTGTAATTTCGATCAAATAGATGTAAATGCAAATAGAATAAAGAAACTATTTTCAAAGCTATCATTATCTCATTTAAATTCGGAAGAACAAAGGACAATAAAAATCTTATGTGCTAAATATTCCGATGTATTTTGCCTCCCTGGAGACAAATTAACTACTACTAACATTTACAAACATACAATCAATTTAAAGCCAGATACAAAACCTATATTTTCAAAACAATACCGATAACCCCATTTTCAGAAATCTGAAATTACAAAACAAATAAATGAAATGTTAGAGCAAGGTATAATAGAACCTACAACGAGTGAATGGTCTAGTCCCGTTCTTTTAGTACCAAAAAAGCCAGACAGCCAAGGTAATAAAAAATTCAGATTAGTCATAGATTACAGAAAGATTAATGATTCCATACAAGATGATAAGTTCCCCCTTCCAAATATTACTGAGATATTAGACTCTCTATCAGAATGCATCTATTTTTCGCATTTAGATTTGCAGCAAGGATATTTTAACGTAAAATTAGACCCAAATAGTAGAAAATATACAGCATTCCACTCAGGTCAATATCAGATGACCAGAATGCCCATGGGATTAAAAACTAGTCCAAACTCATTCTCAAGAATGATGACCATGGCTATGGCAGGTTTAACTTACGAAAAATGCTTTGTTTACTTGGATGATCTGATAGTATTTGGAAAATCGCTCAGGCCGCATAATGGAAATTTACAGGATGTTTTTATTCGCTTTAGGGCCGATTTTTCAATCCTCAGGTAAACAACCAGATAGTATTTATTCTAAGGATAGCGTAATATTGCGTTTTTCAATGGTCAGATAGGGTTTATTCATCGAATAAATCACCAAACTAAGGAATAAATTTGACTGCCCGATCCTCGGTCAGATAACCGCTTATTTGACTGTTAAGTTGACGTTGAGATACATTTGGTTGGATTTGGGCGTGGTATATATTACGAAATATGGAAAATATGGCCATTTTTCATATTTTTGACGACGCAACAATCGAAGAGGAGGCTATTATAAACGAATAGGTATATTAATTGACCTAGAAGGTGATAAAGAATTGTAAGACCGCGGGGCGATCATTTTAATATCTATATTGGATTCAATGGAGAGCTGATATTATGAAATAGTGAAACAAATCAGATAGCATGTATTTCAAACATTTATTATACCTAACACACACATTTATGGCATAAAAATACAGACCTATATTTTCAAAAACAAATTACAACTTAAATACCTAGGTACTAACTCACTATTTCACTAAAGACTAATTTACAATTATTCAACCACCAAAATTTACATCATAAGTCATAAATGTTCACGTTCATAAGTCTTAAATGGTACTTAAATGTAAAGGTGTCCTGTTATGTTAAAACAGATGCCCGATTCTTTCTTTGGTCATGCTGGGAGGGTTGGCTCGTTTTTGAAGAGACGATTTCTTAGACTCTCGTATTTAAGCTTTAATTTTTGGCACTAACGGTTATTTGTAGACACACCACATGAATTAGAAGCACATTCTATCTTGCCACGCACATTCCTTGTCCTGGTTTGTTACCGCATCAGTCGTTGTAATTTCTATAATATACTTGTATTTTTGTATTAAACTTACTAATAGTTGAATGTCTTTAATCTCGCATTCGAATTTGAGGAACGCTGGCATTGTTATTTTAATATAATTTGATTGAAAACGAACATCACAAATTCCGGGAAAATACCACAGTCCAAACATACATAAACAAACAGAACCCCGAAATAATGACAACCATCATTTTGACAGTTAAAGCAGGACAGGTAATAAAACTTCTATTTCCTGTCCTGCTCTTACATGCACTTTTCTGATATATTTGTTTCACCTATCTGAAGTTAGTGACGGGTACGATGATATTATTCGGTCAGATAGTTGCCCACGGAATAAAAGACTATTGAAAAATTGACACAAGTTTAACGGACTGTTATACAGCCCAATAAATTTATCAGTGGAATAGTTATTCATCTCTTTATCTGAGGATTGAAAAATCCGCCCTAAGAAAACTTAATTTAAAACTTAACCCTGAAAAATGCGATTTTCTAAAAAAGGAAATCCTTTATTTAGGTCATATGGTTACTAACAAAGGAGTACTACCAGATCCTGAAAAAACAAAAATAATGGAACAATATCCCATTCCCAAAAATAGTGATGAGGTAAAAAGATTTGTGGCATTCGCGAATTATTATCGAAAATTTATTAAAGATTTTTCTGGAATTGCTAGTGCTAGACCTCTGAATAACTTATGTAAAAAGCACGTTAAATTTGAATGGAATTCTGCTTGTCAAAGTTCGTTTAATAAGCTTAAAGAAAGTCTCATAGCTCCGCCAGTTTTACAGTACCCTGACTTTTCAAGCAGTAATAGGTTTATTCTACAAACAGATGCTTCAGGATATGCCATCGGCGCTGTTCTAACAAATCAAGATTCCAGACCAGTAGCATATGCAAGTAGATGCCTTAATCGTTCTGAAATTAACTATCCCACTGTTGAAAAAGAACTACTTGCGATTGTGTGGGCTATAAAGCACTTTCGACCCTATTTATACGGACGTAAATTTATTATCAAAACAGACCACAAACCTCTCGTTTATTTATTTAACATGAAAGATCCATCCGGTAGATTGATGAAATTTAGAATTGCATAAGAAGAATATGATTTTATTGTTGAATATATTAAAGGTGCTGATAATCCTGTTGCAGATGCTTTGTCAAGAGTAGTAGTGACATCTGAGGATCTTAAGGATATGACTGAAAATATATTAAATGTTATGACAAGATCAAAATATAAAAATTTAAATTATGATATTTCACAACCAGGTAATTCTGGTGACCAATTCTCTGTTTTACCAAAAGTTATACAAACATGTAATAAATCTAAGGGATCGGTAGAGATGAGATATGTAAGTGAAAAAAATATAAATAAATTACGTAAAAATAAGGAGATAAGCAATTAAAATAGGCTTTTTTTTGTATGTGCCTTCGAGATTAACAATATATATAAATCCAATTTCTCGAGCACAAGTGTCACCAAGTGAGTTTGTGCGAGACATGGAAACATTTTGTAAAACAATTATGGTTGATGAGATATATTTAATAAAAGATAGAAATAACAAGTTATTTATACAAGAAGTTTGTAAGGCAGTTAAGAATTGTGAAAATTGGTCAGGGCCACGCCTATGCGTATTAAATGACATTGAAAGAATTTGTGATAAAGATGATAGACGTGTTATACTTAATGACTTCCATCTTTTACCTACGAGTGGACATGCAGGTATAAAAAGGATGTTAAACAACATAAAAAGGTATTACTTTTGGCCAGGTATGGATCGTGATATAATTGACTTTGTAAAACACTATAAACAGTGCCAAAAACAGAAATATTCTGTTTATGTTAAAGAACCTATGTCTATAACCACGACAGCAACTTCTGCTTTTCAAAAGTTATATTTAAATATAGTAGGACCGTTAGATAGGGATGCAAATAACTATTCTTATATTTTAACCATCCAATGTGAACTTTCAAAGTATATAGAAGCATATCCACTCGTAAGCAAAAGTAGTATAGAAATAGCAAAGCTTTTGTTAATAATTTTATATTACGGCATGGCATTCCAGACGCAATTACGACAGACCGAGGGTCGGAATTTATCTCTGCAACGTTTAAAGAGGTTTGTGCTTTATTGCATATTAATAAATTAAGTAGTACTGCTTATCATCATGAAACCATTGGTAGTTTAGAAAATACACACAAACATTTAGGTGCGTTTTACGGATTCAATGTGAGAATCGACCGGATACGTGGAGTACTTGGTTGCCATATTAGACATTCTCTTTTAATACGTCAGTTCACAGTGAAACCAACTATACGCCTTTTGAGTTGGTGTATGGGAAAAGTGTATATTGCCCAGCAACTTGGTAAGGGAAGTTGAACCGTTATATAACTATGAGAATTATCCACTAGCACTAATATATAGACTGCAAAAGTCACAGAATGATGCTCGACAAAATTTGATTAAAACCAAATTGATTCGGAAAGAAAAATATGATAAATCTATTAATCCTGTTATATATAAAGAAAATGATATGATTTTAGTAAAAAATGAAACCGGTAACAAACTTTCGCCACTGTATTTAGGGCCTTATAGGGTGATACAAGATTTATCCCCAAATGTTAAGATAATGAAAGATGGAAAAAACAATATTGTGCATAAGAACAGAACAAGATTGTATCATACAAAATGAAATAATATTTCCTTTGAATATTTAAATTGAAGAGTGTAAATAAAAAAAAAAAAAAAACAACCGATCAATAAAATAACTGTACCTAATTTTATTCAGGTATTACATCTAGTTTATGTGTATACTTCAAATTATGCTTTATAATAGCAATGTATTAATTAACCATATGTTATTCATCATGTAATAAAAAAGAATTGTTATTCATAAAAATAAAATAAAATATCTATTTTATTTTATTTTTACCCTTACGAAGGGACATGTAAGGATGTTATAATCATATATTTAGCCTATTACCTATTTACCTATGTAGCCATCTATGTACCTATAATGTAACGTGTATCCAGTAATGTTTTATATATCGTATGTACTCCTAAAAATAAATCAGTCTATAATCTGCATCTAATAGTTTCACTTCTCTCCCGTTAAAGCCTACCTTTACTAAAGTCAATCACAATAAATGAGATGAATTCTAGAAACCGAAGAGATGGAAATAGGCTTGTAATAGAACACATACTAAAATCTTCAAAAGTTATTAAAAACTGTGTTGCTGTGTGTGTTCGCATTTATAATAAAATACCGAGGGACCTAAAAAGTTTGAACACCAGACTTTTTAAAAATAAATTGAATGAATGGCTCAATGAAAAAGAAATATCGTATTAAGGATTTCCTAGATTGTAACGGTTAAATCATTAATGTGCTTTACTTATTATAATTTTATTTAAATATTTGTATGCATAAATTATTTGCTAAACATGTGTGACATACTTAATTTTAAGACCTTTTTGTACCATGATTCTTAATAACAAGTCCATAACACCAAAACCAGCAGATTTACTACTGAATTAAAGTCTTCTCAAAAATACATTTTGTTAACAGGTTTTTGAAATATAAGCTCTTATTTAAACTCGAATAAAAATTATATTATAAAAGACCACCATTGTATAATTCATACAATCATACTTATCTGAAGTACGTTAAAAAATAAAAATCTCCCTCCGGCCTCACTGCAGTGTTAAGAACTAACAGTAAAGCGATATGGAGTGTTAAAAGCACAGCCTACCCCAGTTCCATTCATTGCTCAGGAAATGAGGTGAAATTTTGTTTCGCGAAAGGTTTCTTGTGAGCGAGTAATACTATTCATACTTTTTTAAGTCCCCGTGAAAATTGAGATTGACTTTTTTGATTCACAAATGTGCAGCATTTTGTGATATGATGAAATTTGAATATGAGTAGTAGGTTATTACTCTCTCAATTATTCTATCACGGAGAAAAGAGTGGTGAATATTATATTAATATCATGTACAAAAGAGAGAGGAATATAATTTTTTTCCGTCTCGTGCTGACGTAATTGTGAGTTCAGTACGTGTTGTTAGGCTTATGGAGGTTTGATGTCATTATTTGTAGTGTGATAACATGTCTTACTTACGTGCTATAGACAAAATCAATGTGAGAGAACGAGTTATTCATAAAAGTCAATAAAATGTAGGCTTATTTTGATACAGTATAGCACTTTTCTACGAAATAAATAAGAATATATACTATCTCTAGCGCTCGTAGCATTATTTAATTTGCCATTCATAACATATTTCCAAATTAAGAAACGTTGCCAAGGTTACCACCTGGATGGGTCGCCACTAGTTGTGGCATTTATAGCAGAGCGCTACCAGGCTTCGGAGTTAAGTTGTCGGTCATGGTTTTTGTCTTTGAAATGAATCGTTCGGCCACGTCTTAAGCCTTTTTGAAAACTGTGGACCTCGCCACCAGAATTGACCCGACACTCAAACGGTAACAACAAGCAATATAATATATGCAAAATAGATGGCCAGTAATACCCTGCACAACCAAACTCAGATTATTATATGGTATACATACATACATAGACTCACGCCTGTTTCCTGGAAGGGTAGGCTGAGACTACGGAACGCTATTTCCAACGATCCTGACATACCACTCTTGCTTCATTCACTCGCATCAAGTTTCTCAAGAATGCTCTTCTATTATATGGTCTGTGCGACCAATTGATGTAATTCCATCTCACGGACGATTTCGAACTAAAATCTCCTGAAATCTGAGACTACTACTGACTGACTGACTTATATTTAATTAAAGTCGTTTATTGTCTTTCTATTCTTGTTATTATTGAGGTTGGCTTAAAGAAAATACGTTGATAGCCAGCTTAAACATATTAAAAATGAAAATTACAGACTATTGGTATGCAACCAATAATTTTACTATCGGAAATAGAATATCCTTTTCTGATACGCTAGTTCATTGACACTCTATCCTTTATCTACCTACAGTAGCCAATTACCTAAAGTATATGGTCACATTTTGTAAGCGTGGGGGTTCTTACGCAATAACATTCATACCAGTCATAAAAGGCTTCTCGCTGTCTTTGGAAAAATGCGACGTTACGTTGGTAAAATTAATTCAACGCATAACAATGAATCCCAAACGTCTTCCGAGGACAACGACCTTTTAAAAGCATGAAGTAAGCTTAAGGATTCGAACCGACAAAATATCTTCCGCGAGTCAATGAACTCTTTAAATGCTCCTTTCTCAGAAATTGTCAGGGACATGATCTGGATTTTTCCATCCAGTGGCGTAGCGGGAACGTAAACGACTGCAACGTTGAGGGTCACGGGTTCGATTGCCGCTCAAATCAAATTTTTGTGTGCGTGAACATGGATGTTTGTTTTGGTTTGGATGCTCAAATGCTTTTTGATTGTATTTACAAAAAAGGTATATAAGTACGAATGTTTATCCATGGTCTAGTACCAATAGTACAAGTTCTGCTTAGCTTAGGACTTTATATAATTATTATTATCCACATTCTTACTAACTTCATGGGTTCGGTTCAAATAATAAAACTGTCACTCTAAATCAATCTAAGACATTAAATCATAACTATCATCGTACTTAATCTACTTTTGTTCCCTAACGTATCAAAACATGTTTGTTTCAGAAACTTTTTGCCGAGTTTCCGAACGTAAACCACGGAACGGTGTGACTGAGGCCTACTGCATTAAAATTCAAAACGTGAATCTGATAAAAATGTCGTTTTAATATAAGAGCTGTATTCTAAATTAAACTCCTGCTACGTTAAAATTGTAATGATAGCGTAGCGGGACACAGTTAGACTACCAACTTATTCATTTATAGTTTGAAATTTTATGATTTGGAGTAGATTGTATTTAAATGTATTTTTGAACCATGATATATTAATATCATGGTTCTATTTTTAACCAAATGATGCCCGCAAATACGCTTGCATTTGTTTTTCTTTAGATCTTTTTCTCCGATTCCGTGGGAATTTCGGGAAATCCCTGTTGGTGCTCCCCTACGCCCCCAATGGGACATAGTCATATGCTATATTTTAGCTTCTTGCACCCTGTAGTTTTTGTGATGGGTTTGTCTGTCAGTCAGTCGTAACGCAAGAATTAAAATAAGTAGGTGAAAATAATGTTGTATATCAAACAAATTTTAATATAAACAGTAATCATAATATATAAATCTAGACGTCTACCTTATATAATTTCATTGCCCTGTGAAAATCGCTAGACGAGAAAGTGACATCTGTTTTAAGTAATTAGAATATAAATAAACATAATTATTTGAAAATTGATAGGTAGCATTCACAATATAATTGACTTGTAACAATTTTTCTTTTAAAATATATTTAATGTAGAAATCTAATGTAACATCTGTAACAAATCCAAAGAAAGTCACTGCTACAAATAAAATTCAACAAAATGAATATCTGAAATAGAAGATGGATCCCTTTAAATTCAACAAAAAATAATATCTGAAATAGAAGTTAGTATTTCTGTACATTTTTATGTAGTGGATGTATATAGGTTCTGAGATAGGCGCCTTGTTTCATTAAGGCCATGTGTATCTAGCTCCACATGTGTGAACGTGACGACTGAATAACTAGATCATATTGACTAGGCCGCTTAGAAACCATATTATGCCTGTGAATGCAGAGGGTGGTGTTTGCTAGTAATAAAACTCTGCGTGGAATACTGTAAATGTACAGTGTTGTAAATGTAAAAGTTTGCGAGAATACATATAAGCATCTCTATTTCACAAAAAAAGGCGGAAGTAAAGTACACCCCACTACCGATTAGGCAGAGATAGTCCATTAGGTTTTCGCACTATAAAAATGAAACATTTGTATAGTTACCGTTTGTAATAGATCGCAATAGAAAAGCAACGTTCGCAGGTCATCACTTGAATAGGTGATCGCGAGTGACATTTGCATCAGAGCGCTACCGTGCTTCGGAGGACAAGTAAAGCCGTCGGGCCCATTTCTTTTCGCGGGACATGAATCATTAAGCCACTTCAGAAAAAGAAGAATCGAAAAAGTTGTGAGAAATTCGTGTTAATCAAGACAAACTTGCTCGGATAAAAAGGACGTACTTAGAGTAGAATTAGAAAATAACAAAATGCCTAACAATAATACGTAATTGAATAGATTACTGCTTTGATCTTTGATCAAAAGCCTACCTTCCAGATAACACACCGCTTCCGTAATACATTTATCCGTATGTCATGATTATTTTCCGCTTCTGTGAAAATATTAATTAGTTCGATATAATTATGTACTAACCCAGATTAGCAACTTGAAGATGTTTCGAGAAATATTATCTGTCTCATCAGACTAATACCTATTGCATCATATAAATAATCTCCAGAACATACTATTTGTAGAGATTAAAGAGCTTCGTCTGTTACATAATTTCATTATGACGGTCATGTTAACAAACCACAGGATTACGCAACGGAGAGGACATTGCTCAGTAATACGGTTAACAGTCGGCCTGTTAGTTGGCAGCCAATGAATAAGGTCAGATATTGAATCTGGAGGTACTTTTATTGGAATTGTCTGGATTGTCATCTGTCTCTAGTCTCTTAATAAATACATCATCTGAGATAAGTTTGAGTATCAGTTATCTGGGTGCTATACAAGTTCTGCTTAGTTTGGGATCAAATGCCCTTATGATTTTCATAGGAGATTATATCTATCATATATCTCAGAATTATTAGGATTGGCTGAAAATCTATATGTTATAAAGACATGTACATAAACCTTTATGGATATTCCGTGTGGTGACGGATTAAGAACACAAAGTCCATTACTCCATTTTATTCCATGGTTGTCGTAACGGGCGATTAAGGCAATATACGGAGCAATTGGCATCTTCGCGACGAGACGGAAAACTCGACATCAAACTCTATACCAACTCATCTGGCCAGCTTGGTATAGTAGACCAAATTCTCCTATTGACTTACAAATTAGGAGAGGCCTATGTCCAGCAGCGAGCTGCAAAAGGCTGTACGATGAAACCTTTATGGATACTAGGACTCGCTAATGGCCAAGAATCTCCAACTCCCAATACAACTGTAAACAAGCAATGTACGCATCTAGACACATATTTTGCTTCAGACTAGGCTTCGTTCGGACTATTTGGCAGCGAATGTGCGCTGAGAAACCGTGCGAACGTGTTAAATCACCGTACTGTAATCCTCACCACTCCTTAATCATTTGAACCACCGTACGAATCTCCTGCGTGAGAAATAAATTAAGTAATGAAGAATTGTGGTGTGTGAGTACAACGGAAAAGAATCTTGGTATTCTTTTAAAAAAATATCACTTCTGGCACTATAAGACTGTTTACCCTAAGATCTTCTTTACTGAATGTTATCTATATTTATATAACAGTGGTGATGTGATGATTTAAACTAACTTAGCTCTGGCAGTGCCGGTCGCATGTGATATTATAATTTTGTATATGATAACCAATAGTCTTGTGGTGATACCAACAGACTGCCATGTAGGGGGAAGGGGTCTCGCATGCACGGCGCGCACCACTGACTTTTCGGAGTTATGTTAACTATCGCGTACTCCATGCCTCGAAGAGCACGTTAAGTCGTCGGTACCGGCTGTCCTGAATATCTTTGATAGTTGTTATAGGGAGCCAGTGCCTCTGAATAAACTGGCGCTAGTCTTACACATGGAATATCGCTATCTCTTTGGGTTGCAGACAGTCAGTCGCTCTGTGGAAAAGCTAATATTCAGTAAATTCTGGTAAGATAAGTAAGCTGACCCCGGATTGCAACTGGGATAAAGCTAGAAGGATGATGATAGCATTATTCAAGAGAAAGACTGTGGATAATTTAACATCTTGCTTACGACATTTAGTAGCTGAACAAAAGAGAAAACTCAAGGATAACACAGGCGAGCGATGCGACACGACAATTCAATAGACGAGGTATAAACTTAAGTCTGTCTTAAGAATATACCTAACTAAATGTCTAATTTGACGACTGGTTGGCGCCGAGGGAGTGTAAGCGACTGCTACGACGAACGTTGCCGGTTCGGTTTGTTGTGCTTCGAACATTTGTGTGCATGAACATGGATGTTTGTCTTGGTCTGGGTGTTTCTATGTATAATATTTATTTATTTATTTATTTAACACTTTATTGTACACTAAGTTGGACATTAAAAATTGATCATTTTACAAACATAGTACAATGGACAGCCTTATCGCTAACAGCGATTTCTACCAGGCAACCTTTGGATGGATATTATTGGTAGGAAAGAAATGGTAGTTGTCAGTGTACCAGTAAATTATGATTTACTTTAAATATATACATATATAAAATAAATAGTACAATAATATACCTACTCATACATAAATAACTATACATATATATATATATATATACATAAATAATATTTACTACATACTTATAATTTTATTTAAGGAATGTTATAATGATAGATAGTGATCCTTGACTAGAGATTTGAACCTTGTTACCGTCTGAGCCTGCCTTATGTGAAACGGTAATGCATTCCATAGCCGAACAGCAGTCACAGAAAAAGATTTATCATAAAAAGCTGTTGAATGTACTGGCATCTTCAGTTTCAAATTTTCTGATGACCTTAAATAACGGTTGTGCGTATCATGAAGGAATTCGAATCGTCCTTTAAGATAGGAGGGAGTTGAAGGGTTAAACAGTATATTGTACAGCAAAGAAAGAATGTGAGCATTCCGGCGATATCGTATTGGTAACCACTTGAGTTGTGTTCGAAATTGTGAGACATGATCGTATTTGCGTAATCCAAATATGAATCGTATACAGAGATTTTGAAGGCGCTCAAGTTTTTCAAGCTGGTTTTCGGCTAGATCTGGATAGCTAACATCTGCGTAATCAATAATGGGTAATAGAAGAGAGTTTGCAAGTGCAATTTTGGTGGCAGTAATAAGAAAATTCCTAAGTCTTCTTAGTGAACCTGCCGATGCAAACACCTTACGACTCACTTCTTGGATCTGCGAGCGCCAGGAGAGGGTTGAATCGATAGTTAGGCCCAGATTCTTTACTTTATCCTGTATAGGAATAACTGTGCCATTAAAAATAATGTCAGGAAGTTGTGACCAGTCGATTTTCGCTATCATTCTCGAACTACCAACAACAATAACCTGGGTTTTCGAGGGATTCACTTTAAGTCCATAGGATTTACTCCAGCTGCTAATCTGTGCCAGATCATTGTTGATGGTATCTATAGAATCTGATAACTGTGCGAATGGCGACTGCGTATAGATCTGGAGATCATCTGCATAAAGGTGATAGGAAGAGCGAAGATTGTTAGATATAGAGTAAAGGAGATAACACGCCACCCTGGGGCACACCAACAGTAGTGATACACCAAGACGAAAGTGAATTTTCAATGCGTATACGTTGTCGGCGGCCACACAGGTAACTACGAAACCAATCAATCACAGTAGGAGATATGTTAAGAGAGCAAAGACGGCTAAGTAGAACGTCATGATCCACTGTATTGAAGGCGTTGTTAAAATCTAGCAGAGCTAGGATTGTGAGCTGTCCGCCTTCCATACCAGCCCTTATGTCATCCGTAATATTGACAAGGGTTGTAGCGGTACTATGACCCGAACGGAAACCGGATTGGAAAGGATTAAGGAGATTATTTTTAGATAGGAACAAGTTGATTTGACTGTGGACGAGACGTTCGAGGACTTTGGAGAGGAATGGTAAGATGGAGATAGGACGATAGTCAGAAAAGGATGAAGGATGAGGGGTTTTTGGGATGGGAGTTATTAGGGCATCTTTCCACATTGATGGGAATTGACCACTGGATAGGGAGTAATTAAGAATGTGGGTAATTATGGGCAGGATTAAATCGAGGATTGGAAGGAGCATATTACGGCTGACACAGTCGCTACCAACTGCGTTGGAAGTGATTGACATTATGTTCTTCTTAACATCACTATCGGTGAAATGATTAAAGACAAATGATGAATAACTAGGGGTTGGCAAGGATGAAAGATAATTTATAGTGCTTTCTTTAGTAGTCCTATCAATATTGGACAAGGCAGAGAAATGTTGATTAAGCATATCAAAATTGAAGTCATTAGGAATAGTGTGTTGACGTGGTTTGCCGACCCCCAGGGTTTTAAGAAATTTCCAGACCTTCGCTGGATCTCCGTTATTCACAGAATTATGGATATGTTGGCGTTGTGCGTCCCTACACACCCTATTGCAGTGATTCCTGATCGCAACATATTTTTGAAGATTCTGTTCATCAGGCCTAATTTTGTATTTAAATTTTGCTGCAGCTTTTTTGTGTATGAGCTGTTTGATGCTATCAGTGAGCCACGGTGAGGGAGGGTGTTTTATTTTTATAGGTCGAATTGGTGCATGCTTATCATATAGATCTGTGATATTAGATGTAAAGATGCTGACCTTTTCATCAACAGATTCAACATTAAAAAGTGGAGTCCAGTCAATATCACTGACATCTTTACAAAGAGCATCGGTGTTCATGCCACCAAAATTACGCTGCATTAGGACGTTACGCTTCATTTTAGGTGGACGGATTTTGTAAGATATGTAGATCAAATCATGGTAAGAGAACATGTCTGCTGGATATTGCCCGTGCATGGTGACATGTTCCTTAGAGGAAACCATGATTATATCAAGGAGAGAAGGTGTAGAGTTAGGGAAGTGATGAGTTGCGCTTAAGGGTAGTATAGACAAGTTACAGGCTATAGAAGTAGAAAGAAGGGAAGAAGAGCGAGAATCATTTTTTAGCAGACAAGTATTAAAATCACCCATTATGATAACATGACTGTAAGAAGGCACAAGATTAACCAATACGGTTTCAAAGGTCGAAAAATAATCAATACGTAGGGAAGGACAGTAGAAAACGCCGAGAAGGACTTTAGTGTGGTTTAGTGCAACTTCCAGAAATAAATGCTCACCGGCATTTGGTGGCGGTGGTTGTGCAGACATACTTACAATTGTATATGGGATATGTGAGCGAAGATATATGGCAACACCCCCACCGCCCCCGACCGCTCGATCATTTCTGATAAGTTGAAAACCAGGTAGGGAGTATAATGAAGAAGGCAGACAGGGCTTAAGCCATGACTCAGAAACAAGGATAGCATGAAGGTTCTTACAGTCTAGATTGGCCAGCATATCAGGGAAATGTGCCGGAATGCTTTGGGCATTGATATGAACGGCATTGAAATTTTTAGGTACATCAGAAAATTGTGAATGAAGACTGTCGGCAAGTGACGGTATACTGGTGAAGCTGTCATCTATACTACATATTGAGTAGAAGCTTTCATCATCACTAATGCTATCAATGTCAATGGCTGCAAATATACTTAATTAATATAATAATATTATCTAAAATATAAATATATATAATCAGAAGATAAACAAATAAAATACCTATTTTATATAGACTACTACTACTAAAAACTGAATATTAATTCAAAACTACCAATAGTACACCACCTGCCAGTAGTGCCAAGAATAGAAAACGGCGACGTTCATGACATACATATTATGTTACAAAAAACAAAAAAAAACAGAATTCGAATTGGTCCGGGAAGTAACAAGAACATTGCAAGAGTTTATTAATAAAAGCTAGTATGAAATAAAATTATATAGATGGAAATAAGAAACAAAGATAAAGAAAATAAGAATAAAAGGAAGTATATGTAAACAGTCCAAAAAGCCCTGTACCCATACACGTTACAATTTGACAGACATTAGATGACAGATGACGGATATGACAGCTGACGGCTGACAGACAGCTAAAGAGAAACAAAATAATATGTCAGACACCCTCAGTAAATACTTATTTAATTATAAATTTATTACGATAGAGAGAAAAAGGAAATATATTAGTAAAGTGGAGCATAAAGTGGGTACAAAGCAAGAAAGAATATAAATATAGATACTTATTACTTACTACCCGGACCAGAAATCGACCAAAACAAAGAAAGTTACTTCTTTTGGGCTATAGTCCGTTTGGATTTTGCGGCTGGCTTCGCTGGTGTGGGCTGCTTCTCCACGTCCTTTTGCTCAATTTTGTGCAGCTCCGTGAGGTTGACCACTCGATGACGGGAACCATCAGGCGCAAGAACATGGATAATGCCCTCCCTAGTCCAGCATTGAGTTATTCCAAACTTGTGACGAGCGGCCATGAAAGCTTCGTGTCGCTGTTTTGTTAAGAATTCCGAAACCGTAATACCAGTGCCCTTGAATTTGGTTTTACTGAACCATACACTGTCCCGCACCAAGGAGTTGTTGAATTTCACAGCGATGGGCCTGGCCTTGCTACTTGATGTGCGACCCATTCTGTGACAGCGTCGAATATCAGCTGTAGTAATGTCCGATTTGAGGTGCTCCTTTATAACATTTACTACTACTTTGGCTGTATCCTCTTTGCCATCCTCTGTCACACCATGCAGCAGCAACATTTTTCTTCGAGTCCTCATCTCCATGGAATCCAGCGTATGAGAAAGGAGCTCTATTTGCTGTTGGAAACCTTTCAGTGCATCCATTACAAAGGCCTTGATGGAGGTGTATTCGGAGGCCAAGCCGGGCATGGATGGAGTACCATGGGATCGCTTAAGAAACATTTCCTTTAAGCTGTTGATAGACTCTTGCAGTGGTTGTGTCATAGTGCAGTGAAGTAAGTGATATGTATGTAGGATAGAGAAAACACTTTACTGGCAGGTACTGCTTGTTATTATTGAAGTATTTTCATAAAAATCAATTAAAAATATAAACTTGAACTATTTATTTTAAATTTTATAAGTGGAGCTAAAAATTTTAGGTGTTAATGCTACAACTACCCACGTGGTGATGATAATATGTATGTATTTATAAAAAAAAAGTATATAATAAGTATGTTTATCCATTGTCTAGTACCCATAGTACAAGCTTCTGCTTAGTTTGGGACTAGATGGTGTTGTGTGAATGTGGTAGCACATTATTATATTATTATTTTAATTGAGTACTACAATTACCATTATATAATCCATGTTAGTTCTCTTTATTTTCTATTTTTTTACCAACAGGGATATCTTTGTGAATAATAATCACAATCATCATCATTTCCGTCAAAAGATATCCCTGTTGGACACAGGCCTCACGCAATGCACAGAGAAACAGACTGATCTTGAGCATGTTAGCCCTGCAGCGAGTCTATTGTGCAGCGACGTCCGATGCGTAGCAATCAGTTCTTCGAGCTATACCCATCGTCACTTTAGCTTGTCTACTTGGACAGCTACCCAGCTACTAATACATAAACATATTATGTGTGAATGACTCATCCATCTCTCTTACTGATATTTATATCTATACATCATCTATAGGGCCGCAGGAAACTGAGTTATTTGCGCTGTTCCGAGAAATCGAATACATTTTATTTCTACAGGAAAACTGTTGCTAGGCGGGAAGGCTGTTATACTTTTTGTTGATGTAACCGGTAACTAGTTATAACCCTAGATACAGGCTTCCGTATTAGTTAGTTTTCCTCTTTCATATTTTTTGCGAATTAGTGACATTATTGTAGAACTAGTGTCTGCTCGCGGCTCCGCCCACGTAGGTAACGCTTATCTTGACAAGAGGCAGCCTATATGCTATTCGGATGTATAATTAATATTACTAAAATAGTTCTTCTAAATCTGTTTAGTAAAATAGTAAAAACATCCACTCACGATTTTACGTTTATGTAGGATAAGTAACAGCCAGACCAAGCCATACTGTTTGAATTGATATGTTTAAATTTGTTTAAGGAAAAAAAGACAGACAACCGCTATGTTTGATGGAGATCTATAAGATATCTGATCTTTACTTCTCGATTTCAAGCCGACTAAAACGGCTTCAAAGTGAATGAACCCAAAAAGATACAGGTTCAACTCTTTGAAACTCAGTATTTTGTTATCTTCTAAACTTTACAAGCGAAATAATAATTTTAATAAACAAGTATTTTATTTCAGTGAAATCTAGACATTTTGACAACTTTTATGTGTCACAGTAAAATGAGATTTTAGAGAATTATAGAACTTTAAGATTGGTATTAAATAGTAGCAGACTTAAGTTTATAAGAGTAATTATATCTGAAATAGGTTCAGATAAATCTGTAAGGGTCATTAAAACATTTTAGAGAATAAGAAATGAAAAAATAAACAACGTTTATTTAACATTTATTTTGACGTAAGTTTCAATATCTTATCCATCATATTTTGCGCTGAACTCAAAAATAATTCCCAAAGCAATATGGCGGACACTTTAAATCATCTATAGCAATCCACTCAGACCCAATCGCTCCTCAGATATCAGACCCAAGTCACGGCCGCTATCCGGAAACGTCTCGACGCCGCCAAGATTTTAAAACACCCGTTTAGATAAGTATTTTAATAAACCCGAGATATATTTGAAGCGTGACGTCGTAACTCTCAGTAATCATGCTACGATTTTTTGTCGCACAGATAGTGTAGTGTTTTAAATTAAGTAAGTCAAGTAGCAATGTATTAGATTCTTTTTATCAGAAGACAACTTTTAAAATTGTTGTAAATAATGAAATCAAAGAGGTTTGCTTGTACAAGCAAATACTAAGTTTTTTAATAGCAATAGGATAATTCAAGTACATAAATAATTAATCTAAAATACATAAGAGATGCATTCGAAGATTTTATTATTATTGTCTGTAGTTTATTGTTTTAGATCTGTATATATGTTGCAGTCAAAACTCTTAACCAGTCAAAAGTACTATTGACTCTCAAAATCAGTCAAAAGTACTTTTGACCGTATGCTTTATAGTCAATAATACTTTTGACTAAAATAACAGTTAAAAGTACTTTTGCCCAATGGAGCTGGATAAAAGTACTTTTGACTAACCTACTTACTTATTATGAAAAGTTCTCGTCCGCCCCGGATACTTAGTTATGTGTAGGTACTTACTTAATAGGTTATGTTAGGTTCTCTTGTGACCCCGCACTCGAAAATAGGAGCCCTGTGAAGCAGGGCTTCGTCTACTTAGCTTATTGGGCGACTAGGTATTTTTTATGCACATCTAACGAGTTCATAGTGCTTTTGACTGATGCTTTATTGCAGTTAAAACTACTTTTGACAAAGAACGTCAGTCAAAAGTACTTTTAACCGCAAATTTGCAGTCAAAAGTACTAATAACCAATAATTTTCAGTCAAAACCACTTTTCAGTCAAAAGTACTTTTGACTGATTTTGCTAGTCAATAGTACTTTTGACTGGTTAAGAGTTTGACTGCAACATATACAGGGTGTCACAAGACCCATCACCAAGCCGAAGTCTATTCTTTGTGGACATCATGCCGAGTCATACTAAACAAAAATAATACCTGGGAAACGTTCTTTTTTAAGTTTTCACATTTTTTTAACCGCATTTAAAAGCGCGTGCGTGCAATGCTCGAAATATTTACTTATCCATGAGGTCATAGGGTATCTAATGAACATTTTGGCGGGGTAAATGCATCGATTTTGTACCTAATTGGAAAAATTCCATACTAACTTTCAGCCTCAATATCTCCTGAACCAGTAATTTTCCAGGTATGGTGCCGAAGTAAAAAATGTTCGTAGTGATTGGTACAACTTGGGATTTCAGTTTTCGTTAAGGGTCTTTTTACACCCTGTATAAGGAATCAAAATGTATAGTTCATTTATACCTTCAAGTGATGTAGGTGGGTATTTATGTAACTTTAATATTAACGAAAATGAATGGTTCATTACCACACGTCTTGGAAATCACCAATAAGAAGTACTTAATTTTTTATTGTTTGTGTCACTTTTGCAATAATTTGAATAAATTTGGTCGACAGATACCCAAATCAAGATGCTTGCATGCTTGTACCACACCATACCAATCCATATATATTCATAATGAAATATATAAAAAAAGTCTTGTTTCGGCGAGAGCAAGAAATAGTTTCCTCTCGGTGAACTGTGTCTCAACTGTTATAACATAGACAACACGTACAGAACAATTTCTACAGCCTTCATCCTTAATAACGATGTGCTACCGTATTCATGAGAAATGGTCAAACTACGTTCTATCTTGTTACAGAATTTCCAACTCAAAACTGCATTCGGATAAATAAAATATTTAAGCTTGCTTTGGAAAATACTAGCACCTGTATACTCCCAAGCGTTTATGGAAGGCGAATAGAACTACTAAAATATGCTTAATATATTATGTATTTAGGTATCAGGAGCCAATACTTATCTTGAGGTTTAGGATATTTTCCTAGAATGCAAGCTCATTTTGGACTCCAGGTAGTGAAAATGATACATGCAGAGCTTTATAAGTCAATTTTAGAAAAGGGAAAATACATACTTTCCGAGACATAAAATGCCACATTAGAATAGAGGAATGTCATACACATCCCCTTTGCCTGCCCAAGAACAGAGAAGGTCAGCCTGTTATTTAACTTGCCACTAAATGGCTTTTCTGAAGACAAAAATAAAATTATTGGTTACGTTAGCAGTAACGCTTGGAGGTTTTCATCTAAAGAAATGCAGTAGAACACAATTTACATTGCGTTCGTAGTTGCTTGGTTTCCTTTCAAGCTATAGTAGCTTTACGTCCACAACATATAACCCAAAAAAAAATAATATACCAAATTTACACACACAGGAAGAAAATTACCAGGCATAAAGAAAATATATTCTTCTGTAACTAGAACTGTTGACGCAAACTAACTCGTCCATTACGTGAGCTCCAAACATGATACTGTAGGTCGATGACCTCTTTCTTTATATATCTGGGCGAAAAACAGCCAAGTGACGTCATATGAAGAGATTATGATATACAATTGATATACGATCGTCTGCACGTAAGCAGTTGCAGACGATCGTATATTAAGGTATTAAGTTTAAGAGGGACGTCACTGTGAGATTCGAATTTAATGAACTGATAAACGCTACCACGTTTGAGTATGAATGGAGAATATAGAATGTCACTACCTCATTTAATTTGGTGGGTGTCGTAAAAGATACATACATAGACTCACACCTGTTTCCCGGAGGGGTAGGCCGAGACTACGGAACGCCATTTGCAACGATCTTGACATATCTCTCTGGCTTCATTCACTCCCATCAAATTCCTCATGCATGCTCTTCTGTTCAAGGTATTTCTAACCTTTCCCGTTTTAAGGATGTCTCCGATCTGGTCAGGGTACGTTCGTCTTGGTCTTCCCCTTCGTGATGTCCATCGTCGTAAAAGATGAAGAAGAAAAATACAGGAAGCAAATAGTATCTGCCGTAAACTCAAACAAATAGTATATTTCAGAAACTCGACATAAAATCTAATAACCTCGACTGGCCAGCCAGGATCACAATGCTATTGTAACGCAAATTAGGAAAGGCCTTATGAACTGTAGGTTTATGAACTATATGAACTATTCATAGTAACATTTAGAAAATATATAAAGTGTCCCATCAACCATATTTATTATAAACTATTATTCATAATATGCATTAAGCTTGAGAAACCAGCATATATATATGTAACTAATTAAGACCAAGAACTGATAAACAAAAATATATAAACCTTAAAATTAAATATAATTAAATATACCAAATAAGGTATGTTTGGAACAGATTTAATAAAGTATAAATGTAAATACCGCTACTAAAAATGTTAGTCTGCTTTTTGAATATGCGATTTCACATAGTGAAGATAAACAAATTATAACAATATACTCTACGTGTTTCGTCATGTCTGTGATGAGCATTATTTTTATCCTTTACTAGAGGACGCCAGCAGCTACGCCTGCATTTTTTTTTAATTTACCCGTTTTGGCCGATCCCGTGGGAATTTCGGGAAATCCCTTCTTAGTGCACCCCTACGGTCCTCAAGGAACATACATGCCAAATTTCAGCTTCCTCCGCCCAATAGTTTCGGCTGTAGCGTGTCTGTCAGTCAGTCAGTAACGCAAGGATTTAATATATTAAGATTAGGTTAAAAATACAAACATTTCAGGATTAAACTGGCTGCTAGATAAATTGCCTCCGTGCTTATTTCTTAACATTAATTAATGTCAGCTGATCTCTAGGGAAATATATTTATAGCAAGGTCTAAAGTACGCAATATCTAGGTAGGGAAGTGTGTCATTTAATTTGCTGTATTTAGTTGATTGATGTAGCCATTTAAATAATATACTTTTTAAATATCACTACAATTTTTGAAAAAAGTCCTTCATAATATTTCACTTAGAACATGGCATAGCAGAACAATTATAGACGTCCAGTGCTGGATATTGGCGATGCAAAGATTATCCGCGCGCCTCTAGCGGCGAATTTGGAAGTTGTCCGCGGACACTTTTGACATCTTTCAATACAACTTTGCTTCGAGGTTATAGTGGTAATTGTATTGACCTGTCAAAAGTGTCATACCCGGACAACTTCCAAATTCGCCGCTAGAGTCGCTAGTTACAATCTTAGTATCGCCAATAGTCCTCTTCCAAGGCTTTCGCGTTTCCCGAGACTGCAACAAGATCGTCGTTCCACCTTGCGTGCGGCCTAACCCTGTTACGTCGGCTGGCTAGTCTCGGCTCTGCCTTACTTCTTTAACCTTCCTGTCTCAACGGTCATCGGTTCTTCGAGCAATGTGCCCTGCCTATTAGCACTTTGGCTTGGCTATTTGAACTCTAAATGTATCTGAGTAATGTTTTTTAATACAAAAAATACTTTGTCAATGGCAAAAGAACCAGTGGTCTAACTCATAGCTTGGTTTTAGCTTACCACCAAGTTAAGCAGTAGGCAGTGGCTTATATGTACCTACGCCTAAGACATAGCTTGTTATATAAAAAAAAAGAAAAGTGTACCGGTAACTTTATATAACCAGTGCCATCTATCGCACAATGGCAAGGATACAAACACTGGTGACATCTAACGGACACGGACGGAACTATGAAGACAGCTTGAGTATCGTAAATTGCGCTATCCAAATTTTCACACGTAATTCTGCATAGTCAAGTTCTCGACAATGTTCGCGGTCCATCAGGCACGATCACCTGGTCAATAGCTCCTCACTGTAATAAAAGAAACACCACACCTCTTTCCTCCTTATAAGCATAATAATAAATAAAGATGAAAAAATGTTGCTGTCCTAAATAAATAAAGCTTGAACAAGTCCCTTTTGCACTCAATTTTCATTTTAGTATTTCAATACAGAATTTGAGAGCAAAAATTTTTATGAAATAGAACGCTACAACAGTTTCCGTTATACAACTATCGTCCTTCGTCTTTTCGCTCTGAATGTAATAAGTGTTCGTTTGCAGTCTTTATGAAATATTGTTATTCTTGACTATGGAATATAAACAGTGTATTTATATATTTGTTGCACGTTAGCAGACTTTCATTTTGTCAGAAATGTATTACATACTAATAATTAAAAAAATAAAACAACACGACTGCCCTGCAAACAACGAACTAAAAAGTTAATAACAAGTGATTTGAATAAAATTGTCGTTGCAGTCGGGGGCTGTTTTGTGGAACACCAATTTAAGATGTCCCCCCACTTATCATTATATGTGGGGGGTTATCGGAAATAAGATAATATTTTTTTATTTTTTTGCGTTTGATAATATCATGACTAGTTTAGTTATTAAATATACATATCTACATCATAGTACCAAACTAAAAAATTACGAAAATGAAGTTATAAGGTTTCTCCCAGACACCACAGATATGAATTAACTAGATGGGGTTGTTTAATAAATTACTTAACGGCGGTACATTTCTAATCAAAATATACATACATACATACATAGACTCACGTCTGTTTAGGGAGGGGTAGGCAGATACTACGGAACGCCATTTGCAACGATCCTGACATATCTCTCTTGCTCCATTCAGTCTCATTAGATTCCTCATGCATGATCTTCTGTTCAAGGTACTTCTAACCTGTCCTGTTTTTAGGATGTCTCCAATTTGGTCAGAGAACGTCCGCCTAGGTCTTCCTCTTCGTCCTGTCCCTTCCACACTTGCCTTATATATCTGCTTGGTCAGTCTTTCGTCATCCATCCTCTCCACGTGCCCAAACTATCTTAGCATACCTTTCTCGATGCTTGTCACTACATCTTCTTTTACCCCACAACACTCTCTTATCACACAATTCTTTACTCTGTCAGTCAAAAAAACACCACACCTAATTCTCAGTGCTCCCATTTCTACAGCATTTATTCAACTTTCATAACTCTTCTGCCATACCCAACTATCACTACCATACATAAGAGTAGGTACTAACACCCTTTCAGAGCTCCATTCACTCTATTACCAGCATTAACTCTTCTTTCAAAATCTTCGACATTCTTACCATCTCTTATAAACAGCGTACCTAAATATAAAAACTCATTCACTTGCTCCACTCGCTGTCCATCGTTCATAATATTACAAGCCATAACGCATTCCTACTTTTCAAAAAACCATAACTTTCGTTTTATTTACATTCACTTTCATTCCTTTCCTCTCTAACGCACCATGCATGATTGTCACCATCTCCTGCAACTCCTCCACTGAAGACGCAAGTATAACCTGATCATCAGCATAAAGGAGGCATTTGACAAGTTACTCATTCATCCTTAATCCACAATCACTATGTTTCAAATCTTACAAATTACTGTCCATGAAGAGGTTGAACAGCCACGGCGACGCTACACATCCTTGTCTAACATCTTTGTTGATGGTAAACCAGTCAGTGTATGCCCCGTTTATCCTCACACAAGCTTTAGAATCCTTATAAAGGGCTTTCAGAGCTCGAATGTGGCTGCTGTTCATCCCATACATCGACAGTACCGACCACTTTTCATTCCTCTCCACTTTATCGTAAGCCTTTTCCAAATCCACGAATGCGCAGTAGACCTTTCGACCTTTGGCCAAAAATTTATCGGCTATGCATTGCAAGGAAAATACTTGAACCGTACACCCCATAACCTTTCGGAATCCCGCTTGTTCATCCCATATTTTCTTGTCGGTTACTTTCATAACTCTTTCAATCAGTACCTTCGCATACAATTTGCCAAGAATGCTGAGAAGGCTAATGCCTCTTTAGTTTTTGCAGTCTTGTTGCGAGCCTTTTCCTTTATAAAGAGGCACAACTACTGCTGTGGCCCAGTCATCAGGTACTCGGCCGGTGCTCCAGCACAAGTTAAATAAACGCTGCAGCTGACTAATTATGATGCCCTGTCCAGCCTTCAGCATTTCGACTGTAATCCTATCATACTCTGTAGCCTTACCTAATTTCATACTGACCAGTGCCTTCAAAATCTCATCCACGCCAATAACGCTTTCATCATTGCTATCATTACCATTAATTTCATCTGTTGATGTCTCTGTCGTCGTTCTTTTAAATAATATTTCAAAATACTCTTTCCATCTCTTCACCATTCAGTATCTTTTCATTCTTGTCTCTGATTGCTGTGTATTCTGAGGATTGAGTTTTTCCTCGAACTGCACGAACGGATTTCCAGAAAAACTTAATGTTTGTCCGAAAGTCGTCAGATAATCTACTATCAAACTCATCTTTCTTTTCCTCTTTTTTCCTTTTACCCATTTCTTTCACTATTCTTTTTGAACATACAAACTATTTTCTAGCTTCATCTATTTCCTCAATCGTTGCTTTTCCCATTTTTTCATTTGCTCAGACAGCCAACCAATCTAACCAAGCTAGCTTCTTTTCTAACACTGCTGTTTGTACATCCTTGTCCCACCATGTATTCTTAATCTTTCATATTTTCCTTCTCTTGATCACACCTCATACTTCAGATGCTACACATACTATCTCTTCCTTAAGGAACTGCCACAATTCTCCCATATCATTTATGCTATCGAAACTCTTAAATCATGCTGTCAATCTTCGGTTATACTCATCTTTCACATCTTTGTCTTGTAGGTTTTCAACTTTTATTCTTTCTTAGATCCTCTCTTGATTATTTTCTCGGTGTCGCCGTTCTCTAAAGAGCCCACTAATCCAGCTTAACACCAAAAAGTGGTCTGTATGGATGCCGATCCCTCAAAACACTCTCGTATCCAACACATTCTCTCTCAGTCGTTCATCTACTATTACAAAATCAATCCTACTTCTTCTAACATTTTTCGCCTCACGTGTATACAAATGTATCTTTTTGTGATCAAACATATTGTTTGTCACACAAAGTCTCCACTCCAAACAAACCTCAAGCAGTTCTTTTCCATTTTCGATCACACTCTGATCACCGAATCCACCTAAAACCCTTTCAAATCCCTCTCGCTTTACTCCCACCCATCCATTGAAATCACCTAACAAAATCAATCTTTCGTTCTCCTTACAGGTCCTCAAAATCTCTCTAACACTCTCCTTAAACTCCTGCCTTTCGTCTTTTTCTTGTTGTGACATACCCGTTACTATATTGACCGGGGTGTATACCCCTACAATAAGAAGACGAATAAGTCCTACTTTCATTCTCATCATCATCATCATTCTCATAGCCTTGCATTTACACATTTAAACTCTTTTACCTACTCATTCATTCGCGCAGGCAGTATTAAACCAAATCCCTTGCAGGTTCTGGTCATCTGGTGGTACTGTCTACTCCGGACCAATACGCCGTGTAGCTGCCATTCTTGTAGTGTCACATCCTTTCTTTTTCGTTTCATTCACACACAGACCTCAATCTTTCTCTCATCCATCATCTGGCATACTTCATCCAATTTTCCGTCCATTCCACCGCCAACATTCAATGTTGCAAATCGGCTTTCCGTAGGCCGCTTTTCGCCCTCGCGGGAAACGAGACGTGACGGGTTGCGAACCGCGTCGCCGCCATTTAAAGAATTATTAATGTCTGTTCTTATAGCGTTCCTACGAGTAATAGGGTTTTAAAATGTCCATCCCCGTAGAGCCCTGTACGGGGGTAAGATGGACAGGCGGAGAACACAGACACCCTCCGTTTGAGATCAGCTTGCCCTCTGGCCACGAATCCCTCGGCACGGGTTGGTTCACACCTTAAATCGGGGCTTTGTGTCGGGTATGCTCCCTGAAAAGTTGGTTTAATTTCGGAGTTTTCCTTCTCCTAGACAGGTTGCCAACTAAGGCTAACGAGGCCCATCCCTCCGATAATAATCAAAATATAATGTTTTATTAAATGTTATTATTATTTACGTACTCACTTTCTTATTTTTTATTTCTAGGTAACACTTATTTAGAAATAAGAAATATAAATTAATAACAACACTTATTTGTTAACCACAAATAAATAATAGATGGCGTTCTTACATTTGTCTTCGCCGTTGAACGTTAGATGGCACTATGATGTTTCTTATTTGAAAATGGCTTTACACCCCTTGACTTTTTCAAAAATATTTATCCAGTGTTACTCGGGGTGATGTAAGGATTCCAATGATACCCCATACATCCTAATCAGTTCCGGCATTTAGAAGTTATAGTGGAATAAATAAACTCACATACATACATATTTACATATATACATACATACATGAATCCTGAAAACATTACACTCCTTTTTTGGGTAGTCGTGTAAAAATTACAATCAATCTAGGTAGCGCTCAAAACATAGCTTTGCTTGCCATTTGTAACACTTTAGCGAAGTTAAGCAATGCTTGCACAGTTTACCTCTTGGATGGGTGAATGCGTGTTGCATTCACATCAGAGCGCTGCCTGCTTTGCTTATCAATCAGTCAGAATGGTATTCGCTACATTTTTTTTAATGTTGCCTTTCCAATTAACCCTCAAGGTGGGTAATTTGATAGGTGCGGTAAAAGTGACTAAAGAAATGGCTATTATTAAGCCGTTATTTCAATTATTTATTGTATTTGGTATCTGTTAATAACTAAGCAAAGAAACAAAATTTTAGATGTCAAATTAAAAATATAATACCATCACACATACTATGGGGCTATTTGGAAATGGAGGAATTCGTTAGTTCCAAATAATCCCATTTCAGCTTCCAAAAAGCCCCATTCAAAATAATGTTGAATAATGGCACAAATACACAAGCCCTTATAAAACGACACAACTATTTGAATAGTCAAGAAAACAACTTAACTTATCGTAATCAAAAAAACTTGTTTAAAACTATTTTTTCAACTGAACGTTTCCAGGTAAAATTTTTACCACCGTTGACCGAATGTCACTATCTGAGTCCTTGATCTGAGTCATAAAACATCACAAGCCCGACCTTACTCGAGTCTGATTGGTCGATTTTGACATCCAACAATGCTACCAACTGCTAAATAGCAAATGGTTGCATTCAAAGTTACAATATCTTATTTTTAGGGATGCGTTCAAAATTATTTTTATTTACCAAATAATCCCGCGGTTCTTAAATAGCCCCATTTTACGGTACCATAGCGCGCACTTGCAGCAATGCTTAAATATCGGTGACTGGAAAACGTTACGTGGTATATTATATCCAGAGAGACGGTATATAACACAAAAGTTAATGACCAGAGTAGTTTAAAATCCCACCACCGTAATATAGTAGAAAGAAAGTACAACCTACTTTAGATTTTCAATTACGTAGCCTTTTGAAAAGTTCCCAAACTCGCACTACTTGAATTTTCAGTACCATCAAGCTTTAGAAATAGTTTTAGAATAGCACTTGTTAGGATTGAGTCCAAGAGCCAATCTATATTGGCTTGGTGTCGTCTGGGACTCTTATCTGATACGGCTGATTGCCAGTTTTTATCCCGAGTTACCTAACCCATTTGAAATTGTAACCTTTTTCTGAGCTTTTCGTGATTCCTGGTACATCGGTAATCTAGGTAGATAACGTTGTGAGATCTTTACAAGTAAGTGCCTTTACTTTGTACAATTAAACTCAATCGTTGAGTATGACATTAATTTTCTACGACATACACACTACTAGTCCCAATCTAGTCAATGCTATTGGTAGTACCCAACTAGACAATGGATAAACAATAATCATACTTCCATACTTTTTTTGTAAATTCCTACATATTATAATACATAGATGTGGTAGAATATTATTATAGATACAGTCAGACCAAGATAAAAATCCATGTTCACGTACACAAAATACGTCTCACTTGAGCGGTAATCGAACCCGCAATCTTCGGCGGGACAGTCGTTGACACTCCCGCTATGTCACTGGGTCGTCATCAAGTTGATCATTATATTGTGGCATTAGGTTATAGCTCCACCTACTAGGATGTAGATTATCATGAAAAAAGGTAGCCTCTGTATTATTCTCATGCACAGTTTAAGCTATTGGTACAGGTACGAAGTTTCATCGAAATCCGTTCAGTGACTTTGCGTAAAAAGTGCGAAAACGCCGTCTATTCTCACACTTTGGTGTTTGTTATACTAGTGTAGTTATAACAAAATCCTTAATTGTAAACAACGCAATGTCGATCGTAAAGATACTGTAGTAAAGTCTATTTCAATTTAGATAATATATTTCAATCGGTCATTTCACTAAGATGGCTTCCAACTCTCAGCCGATTATAATTCTAATATTTTACTGTTATTGTGCCATGGTAGCTTAATATACAGATATATAAATAGGTTATTAACTATTACCACAAAGAGTAGCATCCCTTCTTATTGTGAAGTAAAAATTACCCAAAATGTTGTTCTCCATAATAAAAAATGGTTCATTACAAACTATATTTCTGATAAACCTTTTTGTATTAACGTAATTTTATAAGAAATAAGAAACTGTACAGCAACAAGGAAACATGCTGATTTTCCTTTTTTATTAATTAGTTTCGTGGATGACTTCAACAGCAATTATTTAAATACAGGTAAAAATTAAGTAGAAAACTTGGCAGGTTACCTAAAAATTAACGCCACTCATGATTAGTGACAGATAGGTGCCAAATCAGGCAAACTCCCCACTCGCAGCAAAGTAAGCTAACCGCGATTTGCGTAACTACGCTGCATTCTGGTGGTAAACATTGTGAAGATAGCAATGCAAATACTGACAGTATATCCCATTTTTTGTCTCTCTCTCTAAAGTTATATAAATTCACTAGGTATATTTCGGCGCCATGGCACCATCATCAGGACACCCCAGAGGATCCACAAATGAAAACCACACAAATTTACTGAAAACTGCATTTTAATCTTGAGATGAAGTTCACCATACAATAGTCCGATGAAAAGTGTCATTTCCGCCCGCCGTCGCATCAGCTTACCCGGTATCAAAACATTATACATTTAATTGCAAGATTTATATTATCGTATGTATGAACTTTCAATTAATCTTTATAATTAAGAAACAATATAGAATTCCAGTTACTTTAGCTAAAGCGTCGAAATACGTCTTGATAAATTTAATTAGTTATAATATTAATTACCAAAATGTGTTGGCGGGCGACTAACTATTTAAAGACAATATAAACCAATACAGCGTCAAGAAATATATGTAAATACAGAAATGTAACACAATTTATATAATATTAATTACAAGCAAATGCAATTAATATTTTACTGGTTATTTAGTTAAAATTACATTAAAATAATATTAACTTCCGGGTTAGTTATCATTTAGCCATCTAGATGGCTCTGCTCTACGTTTATGCTTTAACAAACCATCTCAGTGCGCCCATACGGCCATACTGACAACAAGCGCGCTCTCTGCGCTTGCAAAATTACAAATTATAAAGTTTTTATGACTCTACATTCAGGTGGGTAATTGATAAATTACTGGTGTGCTTCTTTAAGATGTGTAGTTATAATCTTAACCAGTCACATGCTAGAGCAAGCACCAAGTTACTATCACAATATAATCTTATCCAGTCACATCATGCTAGAGCAAGCAACAAGTTATTATCACAATAACAACCTCATATAATGAAAATACAAAAATGAATTACAGGTTGTACAAAAGTATAGAATAAACGAAAAAGTAAACAGTTTAGACATCAACACACAGTTATTATCAGTGAACTGTTATCAGCAGACAGATACTGGCAGTTACCAATGTGGTATCAGTAAACAATACAAAATCAGCAATAGTTCTCTAGATTTAAACAGTAAACTTCCAAGTTAATATAGTGATCACAATAAACAAATAAAGTATTGCAGCTTTAACAAAGTACTTTATAAACAAAATGTAAACAATTTCATCATCAGCAGACAGTACAATATTATCAAACAGTTATCTCAGTTGCAATTATATGTTTACACACACATAATAACGAAAGTTAAAAATTATAGCTTGCATAAAATAAACAAACAGATGGTAACAACTGAACCACAAGGGACAGTTCAATTCTCAAACAGATTCTCACATTAATAAACATACTATTCAAACAAATAGTTTACAACATTAATAACAGGCAATCGCTCATCTTGAGTCTAGCCTTCCAAACTACAGGCATCATCCACCTCGGATCTAGCCTTACAAACATCAGGCATCACCCATGGCTAAGCCAACTTGTGGCATCACCGACATAGGGATCTAGCCCACAAACGGCATCACCCATTACGGGATCTAGCCAACACACGGCATCACCCATCACGGGATCTAGCCAACACACGGCATCACCCATCACGGGTTCTAGCCAACACACGGCATCACCCATCACGGGATCTAGCCAACACACGGCATCACCCATCACGGGTTCTAGCCAACACACGGCATCACCCATCACGGGTTCTAGCCAACACACGGCATCACCCATCCCGGGTTCAGCCACCCAAACATCAGGCATCACCCATGGCTAAGCCAACTTGCGGCATCACCAACATAGGGATCTAGCCCACAAACGGCATCACCCATCCCGGGTCTAGCCATTCAAACAACAGGCATCACCCATTCTGGGATATAGCCCTCAACAAAATGACAATATCACAATTAAAAGGCCCTCAACAAAATGACAATATCACAATTAAAAGAGCACAGAAAAATAACACAAATACAATAACACTGTCATAAAATCAGTTTCAAAAACACAGTTACGGAGAACACAGTTCTATAAAACATTATTTTATATTTAAAAAAAAACATTTATATAAAACACATTTATATAAAACACATTTATAGAAACCACAGTTATAGAAAACACGGTTATATAGAGCAGTTATATAAAACTCAGTAATACGCCCATACGGTCGACTGCTCAGTCAGTTGTTGATGTTGATCAGCAACAAAGGTTAGCAAGCAATGCTGGGGTCCAGCTTAGTACAGACAGCGTTCATGCGGCATGTGTGCGCGTAGCCCACAGACGAAACCACCGACGTCATAGGGGTGGGCCACCGTCATCCATACATATTAATCAGTAAAGGACCGCTCGTCCATCCTCTCTTCACGCTAAGTCCAGGACCCAGGTCATCTGCCAGGATGTCATCTTCAACCTGTAACACTCAAAAGGCAGGTGGTAGGCAACAATTCCCACCCAAGTATTAGTTCCATGAACCTTTGTAACTGTAGATGAAATAAACTTCTACTCTTGCAAAGTGGTGCGGCCTATTAAGCTGTATCTATATATCAGGCATGTTCAACCCGTGCATTGGTCTGTAAGTTAGCTTTGCTACAACAGTGTTGGAGGCCATATTTTACACCTAAGGTAAAATACTAAAGACACTGAATTTTCTCAGGTTCTGTCTGACAGTGCCATTTTAGATAATCAAATATTAAAGTTATCAGGATACCCATTTGTAATTTTGATAAAACAGTTAAAACTTAATATATTCAAAATAAGTTTTATCCACATCAAACAAGAAAACAATATGGCAAGAACAAGGAGAGGCCTATGTTCAGCCGTGAACAGTCAGACTGTGGATGATGATCATAAATATGAAATGATTTCAAACTATGTTGCAGATTCAAGGATTTCGAAAATACTAGTGCTATAATTATTACTTTCATGTAAGAACCAGTCAAATCCAATATTGAATATGTTTAGGCATAATGCATGCTGTAAAATTGTTGAACTGTTTGCCAATTGAGCCATAAAAGAGAAATTTACAAGCTACCGGTATTTCAGAGCAAGATTAGTGCTTTCTTATATCTTTTTTATGATTCCACTCAGTTAAGGAATTCACTATAATAAACCATAATATAAAAGTTAATAAAGACATTCAAATATTGGTATTTTATAATGAATTCAACATTTTATTTATTTATATAAATAAACCTTTATTTTCTGAAATACATGTTTTTATTTATGATTTCTCTACACATTAACTCTTTCATTAGGTAATTCAATTAATAATTGTTTATCTGAATAAATAAACTCAAACTGACTCTAATCATAACTGACTTGGAAATAAAGCATGAGTAGTCCATACAGTTACTTTTATTTGCTAAGAATAGATACTGCTAAATGGGAAAAGAGACATGGATTTTCACATCATGTTCTTTAAACTCACTTATCATTATGGTAATTATGTCGGGTTCCATTGTCTGTTATTATATTACCATAATTATAACCTGTGATATTACCTTAACTTGAGCTCCAAGTTGACATTAACAATTTCAACATTATGTTAAAAGGAAATCATGTAGGCACCTACAGAGTCCACAAATATTTATTACAACCTATTTTGTAACTTTGCAAATATTAGTTTTAATGTTTTACCACTGAGATAACCTATTGACTACCAATTGAATGCATATTCAGCACATAAATTAGCTCATTTAAACTGAAAGCAAATCAGGTAATTTATACAATGGATCTAATCAGAGCTTCAACTTGAAAAGGGCAGTTATACTGTTATTTACTAATAATTACATTAGTAGAACCACTTAACACCAAAGTTATTTTCTCTTTCTTGTGCAATACTTAAGTGTGTGACCATCTCTGATGTCGAGTTTTACAGAAACTTTCCGACATGGTCGACGTGACTATAAGCACAGTAGCACTGATATGTACCAAACGTGGATAAGCAGCAGTAACTTCATATTTACTGTATGTTTATCTGATAATCCTTACGGGGGCAATAGGTAATGATGTAAACAAACAGCACCATGATTTATAAAATGTTAAAGGATGCTTCTCAAAAACTCTAATCAAATCAGCTCTGGATAAATACCTCTGTCAGTGCATCAACAACCCGCATCTGCAACCTCTGGTAGAGCTCAAAGCAGAACAGCGTTCGCGCCACAGCACACCCCGGTGACCGGCGTAGTCGCTCTCGCTCGTACGATACCTAACTCCGACACACCGTGCGGTCTCCGAACAGGGTTGACAAGCGCCAAACCAACTTCCAAGTGCTTGTCGCATCAGTCTTCAGGGCATCATTGGTATTGGCGGCCAAGCCAAGAGATCCATTACTTTCGCGCCAAATGTATTTCTCGATGTCTCTTAGGGGGCGCTGATCCCACCGCTGCTTTCGGCGCCATGGCACCATCATCAGGACACCCCAGAGGATCCACAAATGAAAACCACACAAATTTACTGAAAACTGCATTTTAATCTTGAGATGAAGTTCACCATACAATAGTCCGATGAAAAGTGTCATGGCCGCCCGCCGTCGCATCAGCTTACCCGGTATCAAAACATTATACATTTAATTGCAAGATTTATATTATCGTATGTATGAACTTTCAATTAATCTTTATAATTAAGAAACAATATAGAATTCCAGTTACTTTAGCTAAAGCGTCGAAATACGTCTTGATAAATTTAATTAGTTATAATATTAATTACCAAAATGTGTTGGCGGGCGACTAACTATTTAAAGACAATATAAACCAATACAGCGTCAAGAAATATATGTAAATACAGAAATGTAACACAATTTATATAATATTAATTACAAGCAAATGCAATTAATATTTTACTGGTTATTTAGTTAAAATTACATTAAAATAATATTAACTTCCGGGTTAGTTATCATTTAGCCATCTAGATGGCTCTGCTCTACGTTTATGCTTTAACAAACCATCTCAGTGCGCCCATATATACAATATAATGTTAGTAAATGCCCGTAGCACATAGAGGTTCACATGAGCTAAATAATTGCCTGACGTACAAAGGATCAAAGCAACGATGCTATTCAACAAATTAACCGCCGCATCCATATGCATCGCGTCATCACAATTGCTATTAGCTGCCAAAATGTGACGCAAAATGGCGTTTATCTTTTTAGTGAGGCGATTTAAAGCGCCATCTAGTTACGGTAAATAATATATTTATTTTTATTTTAGAGACTCACGCCTTATATCCCCGAAGGAGTAGGCAGATGTGATATGTCACACCCACATTTCGCCATGAATTTTTAGGTCCCACGTAATAGGGGGCGAGCTTATTATTGTCGTTACCGGGCACATCACCAGACTCCGTGCCACTGAAAATTTGGAAAAACCCAGTAACACTTTTGCCCGACCCGAGAATCGAACCCGGGACCCCCGATCAGCAGTCGCATACGCTATCCACTGGACCACGGAGGCAATGATATATATATTTTTATTTTAGAGTCTCTCGCCTTATATCCCCGAAGGAGTAGGCAGAGGTGTTATGTCACACCCACATTTCGCCTTGTTATGAATTTGTAGTTGTCGTTACCGGGAACATTGCCAGCCTCCATGCTGCTACTGAGAATTCGGAAAAACCCCTGTAACACTTTTGCTCAACATGGAAATCGAACCTGAACCTGATCCACTGGACCACGAAGGCACGGAGGAAAATTAATAAAAAATAATAATAATAATAATAAATCTTTATTCGCATAAAAACATGGTAAATGAAGGTGTAACAGGAATTAAACAGAGCATACATGTTTTGCCAGTATTATACAAGCATGCAAATTATACACATTTAAATTACAGTTAATTACTGTCACAGAATTCTTTGATGCTATAGAAATTTTGTTCTATTAGCCATTTATATAATTTATTTTTAAATTGTCCAATATTACAGTCTTTTAATATCTTGGGTATTTTATTATATACTCTTACACACATTGCAAGGCAACTTTTATTATATTTTGATGATTTGGGGATATCATTAAGAACGAGTCTGTGTTGGTCTCTCCAGTTCCGTAGGTTAATATCGGCGGCAGTTTTAAATAGACTTTTATGGTAACGTACAAACATACATGGTTTGTAAATGTATAAAGACGGAAGGGGTAATAAACCAAGTTTTTTAAATACAGGTTGTACACACATATGGCCCGTATACATTTTTTTTGCGCAACAAATGCCTTATTGTAATCAGTGCTGTTTCCCCAAATTACTAAGCCATACCGTAGTATGGACTCAATGTACGCGCGATAGGATGTTAAAGCAGTTCTTTGGTTAGTAGCGTATTTTAACTGCTTTAGAGCATAAACAAATTTATTAATTCTTCCAGATGCATTTTCAACATGAGCCTTTCAGTTTATGTTATGATCTAGAATCACGCCCAAGAATTTTATTTCCTGCACTTCTTTGACTTTTTCTATATTTAAATGTATATTATTATGTTTTGGATTATTAGTTTGATTAAATTGCATATAATTAGATTTATTTAAATTAATTTTTAAATTATTCATATTTAACCATTAAATTAATTTGTCAATAGTATTATTTATGTTATCTTAGTGGTCTTTAATTGCATTCTTATATTTATTACATGTCACAACTATTGATATGTCATCAGCGTATAAAACGCACTTATGGTTTGTAATTTCATCTACATTAACAACTTGCAATGACACGTATTCCTGGTCTGTAAGTCGGATCACTGAGCTTGAAAGCAATTTAGAACAGGCTTTGTTAAAGGTAAAATCGTTAGAGGAAACGGTGCAGGTACTTAACCGTGGTGCAACACAGAACCTTTATTCAGAGGTTTTAGGTGATAAATTATGCTTAAGGTCTAATAGACATAGTATACAACTAAAAAGTTATGTTAAAAATTTTAAGCAACAAAGGAAATTATGTAACATAAACAAAAATATTAGTAAACTAGTACAGAACTTGAAACAGTATAATAAATCAAAAAATATAACAAACCAATACAAAAATTTTGTTTCTGAACGTAAGGAATTGTTACAGGACCTAGAAAATTATAATATAGAATTAATTAATGGTAGGATGTTATATGATCAGCATACAAGGGATCTCAAATCACAAATCAGCGCTTTAGAGTCACAACTAAATAGGATGAATATCCAGTATGAGAAAGAGGTTCAGGTATATATAAGTAAATATGATGAGATTGCACGAATTGGTAAGAATAATCTGGAATATGTAAAGGCCTTGACAATTACAAATAATTACTCAAATTGTTCAAAATCATGCTTGTTAGGTAATGAATCTCTAATTATAGGTGATAGTGATTCAGGTTCAAGTTCTAGTTCTAGTACAACCAATAGTCCAAAGGATAAGACACCCTTAGTTGATAACTCTGGCACAAAAAAAGTTTACATGTTTTCAGATAGGTTAGGTGTAGGTTTAGGTAGCTTAATGAGTAGTCATTTACAGCAACAGAAAATCATTAATTATTGTTATCCAGGGTCATCTTTTTCACACTTAATAGATAGTTTAAAACAAACAACATTAGATAGACATTCAACAATAATTATTATATATGGTGACAGCCAAATTGTGAACAAAAAAGATATTTACAATTTAACAGAAGTAATGTTATCACTTCATAAAAACCTAGGATGTCAATTTATTACTTGTGCTTTACCTTATTCAAGTGTATTAGATGAAAAGGTAAATCAACATATATTTGACCTAAATTTGTGTTTATACAATATGATATGGCAGTATAAAGATATTATTTTATATTTTGACATAAATAAATTCATTAATAAATATAATTACACATTGACCAAAGATACTATGTATCTTTCACTATTTTATAAACGACAAATTGCTAAATTATTAGCATATAATATACAATATGACACAGGTACATGCAGGGTATCCAAGAAAATGGTTTCTGTAAATAATTCTGTCTTTACCATTCCTTCTATTTTAAATACAGACACGAGTTCTTTAAACTTAAGAATAGGACAAAGGATAGACATTGTCAATTGAATGTAGCACATCAAAATATACAAGGTCTATCTGGCAAACATTTAGAATTAAGTTTATACTTAGAAAGCCACAATATTAAAATTATGTGCATAACGGAGCATTGGTTAAAGGATTATCAAATTAAATTTTTAAATAACATGCATTACACTGTGCAAAGTGCTTTCACTAGGAGTCAAGCTATCCATGGTGGATCCTTGATACTAGTTTCAAATACCATACCATGTAAGGAGCGAAAGGACATAAGCACCTTGTCTGTAGAACCAACTATAGAAATGTCCTGCATTGAGCTGGAACAGTATATTGTTATATGTGTGTATCGCCCTCCTTTAAGTAACTTTAAGAGTTTGAGTTTTTTTTTTTGAGTCTACTATGGAAGACGCAATTGGTAAAATTAGGACCAATAAAAAAGGTATCATAGTTTGTGGTGATTTTAACATTAATTTATTAGATAGTTCACCAATGACTAGTAAGCTTTTAAACCTTTTTAAATCATTTAATTTGACAAATTTATTTTTTGAACCTACTAGAATAACAGCGTCATCTTCCACTTGCCTTGACAATATATTTAGTAATCATACAGTATTACATAAATTAGTTACTACTGACTTAACTTCGGATCACTGTGGTCAATTGGCAGGTTTTTCATATATTCATGAAAAAGTCGTACATAAGGTGACAGTTAGGCCATTACCTAGGCGTAAATTTATTGAATTTAGGAACAAAATTTTAGTAGGTATTAATCCTGATATGATGGAGCTTAAATCACCTAATAAGATTTATGATACTATGTTTAATATAGTTCAAAACGAATTTAGAAGTACTTTTAAGACCAAGGAAAAAGTAATCAAGGAGTCTAGAGCATTTAGTGAGTGGGCTACTGTAGGTATTCACAAAAGCAGAGCAAGGATGTATGAGTTGTATGGTATGAAGAAATACAATTTTAATGCGAGCTTCACTGAGTATGTCAGAAATTATTCTAAAATATTTAAAAAGGTATGCAGTATAGCTAAGGCAGTATTCATTAGTGACAAAATTAGGAAGTCTTCTAATAAAGTTAAGGCCACCTGGCAAGCTATTAACGAAGCAACGGGCAAGACAACCTTAAGGAACACCAATGTTAACTTGCTAGATAATAATAAAATTATTAACAATAAAGAAGAAGTTGCACACACACTCAATAATTTTTTTGCTAGCATACCTATTACTACTACTAGAGGTCTAAACTCATCAGCTTCAGGTGCAGAAAATTTATTAGAATCAAGTGTACAAAAATGTGATGTAATATTTAAATTCAGCCCTATTAGTTCTACTGACATTATAAACACCTTTCAATCTCTAGAGTCTAAGAATACAGGTGATCTCTGGGGAATATCTGTTAAGATATTGAAAAGTATAATAGATATAGTAGCTCCTTATCTTAGTAACTTGTTTAATAAGTGTATAGAATCATGCGATTTTCCAGATTTAATGAAACATAGTAAGATAATACCTCTTTTTAAATCCGGCAGTAAGACTGATCCTAGTAATTATAGGCCAATTTCAATACTTCCTACTTTTAGTAAAATCTTTGAAAAGATCATACTCAAGCAACTTCTGAAACACTTTAATTTAAACAGCCTCCTTCATACTGAGCAATATGGTTTTACTAAGGGTTACTCGACGACGGATGCAGGAGTAGCGTTACTCAAACACGTCTACAATGCATGGGAGAAATCTCAGAATGCTATTGGTGTGTTTTGCGACCTTTCGAAAGCCTTCGATTGTGTCTGCCATGATACGCTCTTGTGCAAACTTAAACATTACGGCGTCCAGACTAAAGCATTGGATGTTATTAAGGCATATTTAAATAACAGAATCCAATGTGTCGAAATAAATGGCTCAAAATCCAGTGGTTTACCAGTACAATTGGGAGTGCCGCAGGGTAGTATCCTAGGGCCTTTCTTGTTTCTTGTGTACATTAATGATTTGCCATTTTACCTGAGAAACATTTGTGACGTGGTATTGTTTGCTGACGATACTTCATTGATATTTGAAGTAGATAGAAATGCGGAAAACTTTACCGAAATAAACAGTGCTCTTACTCAGGTGACTAAATGGTTTACTGTAAACAACTTAGTACTGAACGCCAAAAAAACCAAATGTGTTAAGTTTGCTTTGCCAAACGTCAGAAACCTTGGTACTAACATCGTTTTAAATGGTGATGTACTGGAAACAACTGAATCTACGTTGTTTCTAGGAATAACACTTGATTCAAAGTTGCAATGGGGCGCACAAATTACATATCTGTCAGCGAAACTTAGTTCGGCTGCTTATGCCATTAAGAAGGTGCGTAGTTTAACAGATGTCGATACGGCTAGGCTGGTATATTTTGGCTATTTTCATAGTGTTATGTCATATAGCATATTACTATGGGGTAGAGCTGCTGATATCGAAAGTATGTTTATATTGCAAAAAAGAGCAGTTCGGGCCATTTACCAATTACGAACAAGAGTTTCGCTCAAGGAAAGATTTAAGGACATCGGTATTTTAACTGTAGCGTCTCAGTATATTTATGCCAGTGTTTTGCATGTGCGTAGAAATATAAATTCATATTCAAAGAATAGTGATATTCACTCTATTAATACAAGAAATAGACATAAATTATATGTTCCGTATTTCCGTTTGTGTAAAACTCATAATTCTTTTATAGGACAAAGTTTACGCATCTACAACAAGATACCGATATGTATTTTAGACTTGCCGTTTAGCGCATTTAAGACAACGATTAAAAATAACCTAATGCAAAAGGCTTATTACAATTTAAATGATTACCTTAATGACAAATGCGCTTGGCAATAATCTGTTTTAGTATTCACATAATTATTGGGTAAGTAGGTAGATAATATTAAAATTTTCATGACATGTAATTAAATATGATTCTATTCCCAATAAAATTATATAAGTAAATGATGTTTTTTGGAATCGCCACCACATCATTAGATGTCTTTCATGTAGTTAGATACTATTTATTTATTATGTTTAATTTTATTGTCTTGTACTCAATCAGTTGGATCGGTGGTTGTATTTCAAAAGGTATCACGTCAATTAAATATGGGTACTACATTTGCATTTCTTCACACGTTTTCACAAATTTATGCTCTACTTAATGATCTGGAAAATGGAGGTAATTCGCGTTCATGGTCAGTATACCAACAGATTGTTAATTTTATTACTGCCGGTTCGTATACCGTTGTCGTCATGCTCACTAAAATGTCATTTCTTGTGGTGGCGTCGTGTGTCGGGTCATCCCTGTCCCTCTGATATGGCGAGAGGGATGATGGCTGGCACATGCGTCATACTCGTGAACGGGTGCTACTTGCGATGACTGGTCGATGGCGGTCTTATGGGCTGGTATAATTTTTTATTCATATTTAACTTCATCATTTCCATCATGGTTCTGAACATTTGCGCGGATTGCCTGCATTGTTAGGTGCATAATGTAAGTGGATGCTCCTGCTTCACCATGTCTATGTTCAGGAGGCTAACTAAATGAACATCAAAATTTAACTTGATTATGCTTGAGTATCATGTAAAGTAAATATATGCAAGTAACATAGAAGGTATAACAGTTGCAGCACCTTACAAAAGTTTAATTGTTATGTATTATTAAAAACCTGGCGATGAAAAAGAGTGACCGTGAGTTTTATTGCCCGTTCTTTCTCATGGTTCTACCTATTGCATTGCGAACGTGGCAGTAAATGTAAATGTAGAAGCATACAGTAATAATGTTTAAATTTGACGTTCATAAGTGTCACTTTGTGATCTAAATGAATAAAGGATTTTGAGTTTGAGTTTGAGTTTGAGTTCATGTTATTCATTTAACGAAAGAAGATAGTAAAATATTTTTAATAAAAAAAGTATCGTAACGGAGATAATCGTCATGTTATAATTCCAGTGTTGCCACGTTATAAATAACTTCAACGAAACAAGAGATTTTGAAATTAAATAAAAATATAAGAAGTGAAAAATAAATAAGAAAGTGGTGATTTTAATGTTAGTTAAGTAATAATTATAAAGAAAACGTATTATTTTATATAGTTAAGCCAATAATAAGCAAAATAATCATAACGATTCGATAAAGGTCTATGCTTTTTTTATTTGCAACCTCATATTTGACTGTCATGAGTCACTTTCTTAAAACTACCAACCTATCTTGTTTATAAACTCGGTTTGCGTGATCGTTTCTTTTGCGACTTTGCTATTTTATTTACGAACAAGCTTGATAATGGACTCCGAAGATTCTTCTAACCCTTACGACCACCGCCTGAACCCCAGCGCGAACTTGGACTCGATATCTGCAGTTTCTGGTGACCCCGGCATTCACTCTGGACCGAGTTCCTCTCAAGATTTATCTGCTGTCTCAATAGGACATTTACGCTGCGTAAATTGCGGTTTAAATATTACAAGAATTCGACGAAGACGACGGAAATTGCAGAAGTGCGACATATTGTACAACGATGGGTTCGACAACAAGAGGTACCTAAATACAAGTTTTTTTATCGTAATTAATGAAATATTGCGTGTAACGTCATCTTTGTAGAACTTATTTATTGTCCTAGGAAGTAAATGTTGGAATTAACTCCTCCTCCTCGCGTCGTATTCCTCATTACTGAGGGTCGTGACTCCCCCGCTGAATCAATTTTTCAGTGACTATCTCCCTCCATCTGTTCCGGTCTTTTGCTTCGTGGAGGGCTTTGTGGAGTTCGGTGTTCAGTGACGATCGGATTTGGTCCGACCATCTTATTGGACTGCGGCCTCTAGGTCTTTTGCCGTTAACTTTGCCTGTCACCATCAGCTGTTCGATGTTATGACCGTCTTTGCGCGCAATATGTCCGAAAAATTCCAGTATTCTGCGAAGACAGATGGTGGATAGTCTTGTTTTTATGTTAAGATCTCGCAGAATAGACGCATTGGTGCGGAAGGCAATCCAAGGGATCTGTAGCATTTTTCGCCAACACCACATTTCAAAAGCGTCGATGCGGTCTCTATCAGCTTTTTTCAGAACCCATGTTTCAGAGCCATAGCTGAATATGGAGAACACCAACGTCTGGACAAGTTTCTTTTTTGTGTTTCGCGAGATATTCCGGTCTCTCCATATTTTCGCCAGTTGAGCCATGGCATTTTTGGCCATGCCTATTCGCCTTCTTATTTCCTTTTCGCATAACCCATTATTACTGATGTTGGCCCCCAGGTAAATAAAGTCGTCTACAAGGTCCAGGCTGAGAGCTCCCGTTAACTCCAGTTTATTGGCACGGTCTATTACCATTAGTTTGGTTTTGTCTTCGTTTATCTTGAGACCCAGCTGTAAACTTGTGTTCTCGATACGGGCTAGGAGGTCCACCATTTCGGCCTCACTTGCTGCGACTAGTGTGGTGTCGTCTGCGTAGCGGAGATTAGTTATTTTAGTCCCACCAATTGTGACTCCACCTTCCCAGTCCTCGCACGCACGTCGAATGATGTATTCTCCGTATACATTAAAGAGAATGGGAGATAAAATGCATCCCTGTCTAACTCCTTTGGCAAAACTAAAAGGCGCTGATACACAGCCCTCTATTTTTTGGGATTAACTACTACACAATTTTTTATTTGGAATTAACTATTACAATTAAATATAGTTGTACCTGACAGTGACAAAATATCATCAGTTTGATTTCGCCATAAAAATTACTTTTTATATCTCAATAGCTAGAAAAGTAATATCAATTTCTAATTGTTTGATATATTTACTAGGTGCATATTTCGAGTGACAGTGTAGTATAATTTTGTCCTCGGTACAAATAAAAAGTATTTTATATCAATTATGCCATCTTTTATTTAATAACTGCCTTGATTAATCATTTACTGACATCACATACTATCTTTTAAATATGGTTTTAAACATGGGCAACTTATGGCCAAAGTCACTATGGGAAGTGGGCATTTCCCTTTAATTTTTTTACGTTTTCTTGAAAAAACTGATAGATGACAGTTTCTACGCCGATAATAAAATAAAAGTATGACAGTCATGTGTATTATATCTTTTTATACGCTGTCCGTGTGGTGACGGATTAAGAATACGGAATGTCACCACCCCATATCATCGTAAGAGCCGACAGAGGGAGCATATTATGCAGAGAACAGCACTGTAAGAGAAGGAAACTTGATACAAACCCTATACCAACCCCTATACAAGACCGCATTCGCACCACGTGGCACGCATTTTAAAACACCGTACAAAAAGATATGTAACAGATGTCCGTATCTACGACACTTATTCGTTTTATTTATAGTACTTGTTCTCTTATACGATTTGTAAAACAAGGTAAATAAATAAAGTTTAAAAAAAATCGTATGTCAGTATGTGCGCATAGATAATCTAAAGCCAATGATGCAATAAAAAAAATATGCCATTTTCGACATGTCATTATATACGTAGGGACCGTCGATTTGTGCCGTTTCATGGTCTGAGAGATAGAGTGATAATATTGATGCTGACGCATTTGGTATATCGCTCAGTATATGGTCAATGCATGATGACTTGCGCGTCGGGACGGTAATATGCAATCTTAAGTTGTAGTTGTATGCTAAATTCTTCAGTTCATCAACAATTTTACCTTTTTTCAGTGTCTTTATGTTAAAGTCACCTACTAATACCGTGCGCTTTTTGGACTTGTTTTTTTTATCAATATGATGTAATAAATTATCTAGTTTTTTTTTTTAAATATGTTTGGGTCCGATGATGGCGTACGATAAACACTGATAATTCAATTCCACAGACTTCAAAAACATGTTGAGTGGCATGGGTCCTTATGAAGTTTAGTTCATTATAAAAGAAGTGTTTTTTGACAAGTATGCAGGTCCCACCTCTTTGTTTCTTTCTGCAAAAACGAGTTGCCATTTCGTAGTCACAAATTTTCAAATAATTGTCATACCCTTCCCTTATAAAGGTTTCCGAGAAACATATCACATCTGGTACATTATGTGTCTGCTGTAAATAAAATTATACTATTATACTAAATATAAAAAGTGTTAAAAGCTTGCTCAACTTAGTGACTAGACAGTAGCTGCCCATTTTGCTATACTTAGTATATACACCTAAATTATATAGCCACTCAGACAGTCTACTTTGTTATAATAGGTAAGTCGAATTGCGTGCTAGTAAATTCACGAATACCACCTTAGCATTACTTAGGTGAACTTACTTTTAATTAGCGGTAGAAAAAAGGCACATAGGCATAAATTACTGAAATTTTATAAGGCATTAATTGGCCTATTACAATCATGAATGTTCTGTTAATAGACTAGAGGATGCCCGTAACTACGCTGGTGCATAATATATTTTTTAATCGGCCGTTTCCTCCCGATCCCTTTGGAATTTCGGCAAATCCCTTCGTATTGTACTATTACGGGGACAAACACGTCATGCCAAATTTCATCTTCTTGCGGCAATTAGTTCCGGCTGGGTTTTGTCTGTCAGTTAGTCAGTAACGCAAGAATTTTATGAATAGAAGATATACTTATATAATTTTCCTCCACATTTGACTAGATGGAGAATTTATTTTCTTCGCATGCAACGAGAACTGCATTAATCACCTAAAGCCTTGTTGCCCAATTTCTCTTAAGCTCATTTCGGACCAATTTACCCCAGCCTTTAGCAAGTGCAAATATCATCTCAACTCAGATAACAGAAACAATGTTCACAGTCAAAGCTCTACCTTAATATTTTTAACAGACAATAAATCTATGGAGCGTTCATTCAAAATCCCAATACACTATCATTCCTTTATTCGAAGATCTACGTGGATACGCTGGATATACGGATCGCACGTTCAAATACAGTTTCTGAAACCTGTTTCGAAATTCCAACAAACGAATATCGTTAGTGCATTAGGAAACTTGGCCTGCTATATTCAAATCCATGCGCCACCTCCATTTCGTATGGCAGTTGCGCTGAAATATGGACGATGTGTAACGGGACATATCTAAAAATTTTATATGCGGTTTCTGGTGTGGAATATTCTAGAAATTTGAGAGTAATATTTGTTTAATATTGCTGTGAAATATTTTGTATAAAAGGAGGCAGCAAGATACCAACATTGTTCAGAGCTTGCTTAGACAGACTAGGAATTGTTTGCAGACCCAGTGGAAGCTAATTGGATTCATCCAGTTGTTCTAAGCAAGGCAAAGAGTGTCTGACATATGTGACTAAGTTTCTTGGCGCTAAGAATTAAACAAATTAATTACTTGGGGATCTTCTCTGGTGGCCTGGAGACAACCTAGATAAATACACACACTAATTTTGGCCAAAACAGAGGTGATTATCGTTAGTTACCAGACTCCAGTGCGGCGTCTTCAAGTCACGCAGCAGGAGGTTTCACAAATTTAGTCTTTTAATTATCAATTGTCAATATATATCACAAATTTTATCACAAACTTTGCCGGGGAGGTCAAAAGCGGCAATTACAAGTATTTACTCAAGTTAATTCAATTCTACAAATCACACGACAAAGCAAACGGTGTGCTCAGAACCATGTTTTTGCGGAAAGGGATGAGAATGATTTCTGTCAGTTCATAATGTGACCAGAGTATAAAAATAATTGCCATACATAAAAAATGTTTCCAAACTGATATTCTCGTTCAATTGCTATAGACAATATATCTAATTCAAACAAACATACAAAACCAAGACTGCCATGCAGAGTAACCTATGGCAGAAATCTCCAATCTTTCAAAATTATGTGCTTTTTAAACATTATTAAGTATCGAATATCCCGTACTTCAGAGAACACCTTAAACTGTTGGTTAAGATTTTTGACCGTCGGTAAAGAGAGTCCCTTGTATGTTGTTTTTCCGTGGAAATATTAATATTTTGTCATTTATCTAGTAAGCCAAGAAAAGCAAAAAGAACGTACCAGGGTATCAAGGTGAAAGTCTTGAATGCGTATTAGTATTATTTGGTCGAATAATGTTAATACGATGATGATGTAGCTGTAGAAGGTGACGTCGTTTAGGAAGTAGGATTTTTTTAAGATCATCATCATCAGCCTGCACGAGTCCACTGCTGGATATAGGCCTCTCCAATGGCACGCCACTGAGCCCGATTTTCGGCTTTTCGTGTCCAGCCGCTGCCAGCCACTTTGCGTATATCGTCACTCCACCTATCCGGAGGGCGTCCTACACTAAGTTTGCCAAGGCGTGGTCTCCACTCTTGAACACGACTACTCCAACGGTTATCGGTTCTTCGACAAATGTGGCCAGCCCACCGCCACTTCAGCTTGCTAATTCTTTGAGCTATGTCGATTACCTGGGCGATTTTTTAAAATATTAGCCTTAGCAGAAGAATATTTCCTTGAAAACTACCACATATGTCATCACACCAAATGTAGGAATAAAGGCTCTCTTACAGGATATACAAAGTAAAATATCAAATTTTATATTGAATGACTTTTGCATAATTATGGTTGGTGAGGAAGACTTTAAAAAGACTCACAACTATTATGATATAATAACTGACATTAGATATATACTACAGGACATTAAAATTACTAATATTATAATTACTTTACCAACATTCAAATTTAATTACTATTATAATGGCAATAATTTACATAACTTAAGACTGGAGGTACCTATATAACAATATGTTATATATGGACATTATCACACATGAGCATGCCCATCTTTTGGACTCTAACTTGAATTTAAGTTTTACCCGTTTTACCATACTTTGTATACACGCTCTGTATCGTTAAATAATGGTGGTATGAGGGCTTTATTTGGTGATCTCTTTAATCTGCTGTTGGAAATCAAACAAGAAAATGCAAACAGTGTAAAAGAAAAACTATCACGTGAATAATTCGCAGAATCACTTTTTCGCCCCTAAATATTTAAATATTCTCCACCAAAATATTGCTGGGCTGCGGACCAAGTCACATTTATTAACAGTCTGTCTACAGAAATTATTTGAAAAAAATCTGAAGTTGATGTCATTTGTCTCACCGAACACTTTATGATGTCTGGGCATGAGAACTCTTGTTTGATTCCTAACTATAACTTGGTATCATGTTACTCTAGAGCTGACTCAAAAAGAGGTGGGTCTTGTATTTTTGTTAAAAAAGGGCATAACTGCAAAGAAATATCAGTCCTAACAGGATATTCAATCCATTCAGCTTTTGAGTGTTGTGCTATTGAGCTGACGGACTATAACATGTTGTTGTCTGTGTGTATAGAATACCCTTAGCTAGTAACATAGATATATTTTTGATAAATTGAACAGGATCGTAATATTTATTTATAAACACTATAATAAGCATTATATTGTTATTGCTGGGGACTATAATATTAATGTCCTAATTAGGAATAAGTTAACAATTGAATTTGAATGTTTGCTACTAAACTACAATTTAAAATTACAATTAAAAGAAACTACAAGACATGTAAGCAAAACATGCATAGACAATTTTGCCCATAACTTTGGAAAAAAATGTAAGTCAGAAGTAATTGAATTAGCACTGTCTGACCACACAGCACAGTTGCTGAAATGCCAAGTAAGAAATATATATTTAATTAAGTACTGGAAAATCAGGCAACGGGATTTTTGTATGGAAAACCAGGCAAAATTCAAATACTGTATAGGCCAAATGAGATTTCCAGATATGTATAGTACTTGTGATCCAAACATAGCATATAATACTTTCTTTGACACATTCAAGTTATTTTATAATCTTTGCTTTCCCCACAAAACTATAACCATACACAACCACAAAAAAACCCAAGTGGATTTCACGGGGTATTAGGACTTGTATTGTTAAGAAGCGCGAATTCCTGTGGAAATAAAGAAAAACCCAAGTGTAGACAACAAACTAAAATTGATGCAATACAACAAAAGAATGAAAAAAATTGTGACTTTAACCCAACGAGTGCAAAATAATTACAATATAATAAATTCAAGAAATAAGGCAAAATCTGAATGGCAAACTATAAATGCTGCAAAGCAAAATAGGCCATTAGAATCTACACCATATAATAAATTGAATAATAATATTGTGACAAATCCGTATGACATATCAAATGAATTTAATAATTATTTTGTAGATAAGATAACACCTTTTTATACTATTCTTAAGAATCAACATAAGCAATACCTAACATCTAGACCTAACTCAATATTTGTGAAGCCATGTTTGCCAGACGATATAAAACAAATTATAAAAGGTCTAAAAAATACAAATAGTGTAGGTTATGACGATATCTGCACTAAAATAATTAAGTTAGTAACAGAAAGTATCTCACAACCTCTTAGCTACATTGTGAACCTATCTATAGAAGCTGGTGTATACCCCGAAAAATTAAAAGTTGCAATAATTAAACCAATTAAAAAGAGAGTAAAGAAAACATAAATAATTATAGACCTATTGCCCTTATATCAGTCTTCTCAAAAATTATTGAAAAATACATACAACCATAGACTCACGCCTGTTTCCCCGAAGGGGTAGGCAGAGGCATATTAAACGCCCACTTTTCGCCAGTGTTTTGATCCCACGTAATAGGTGGCGAGCCTATTGCCGCTTATCGGGATATTTTGTTTGCCAGAGCCTCGTCCGTTGATCGGCAGGTGCACCACTTGCAGGTGAGGTTGGCTTGGGACCCTAAGTTCTTGGTGGGAACCCTATGCACCCTGCATAGGGATGCATGAAAAATACATGTATAACGAATTTCTTAAATATTTTGACACCCATAATATTTTAGCTAAAGAACAAAACGAATTAAGACAGAATAAAAGTATCAACCTTGTTAGCAAGGTTGATACTTTTATATATGAATTTTTAGAAACTATAATGTTCAATGTCCACAAGCGAATACCAATCTGCGCCATCTTTATGGATATGTCGCAAGCTTTTGATCACGTGGTACATGACATTTTATTATATAAGCTAGAGACATATGATATAAGAGGCAATATTTTGAAATTAATAGAATCTTGCCTCAAAAACCGTACCCAATACATACAAATTAACAAAATTAATGTTAGAACTAAGATGGAGGATACATACCTATCAAATGAACGTAAAATACAATACGGAGTCCCATAAGGAAGTGTATTGGGTCCATTACTCTTTTTAACCTACATAAATGACCTTCCAAATCTGAACTCTAACCCAATGACACTCTTTGCTGATGACAGCACCGTTGTAATTAAGTGTAAGGACAGATTATCTTATGAGCATGACATAAACAGTACACTTAATGCAATTATTAAATGGCTGGACATTAATAATATTAAGGAAAACAGCTAAAACTAAAATAATGCATTTTAATCAGCGTATAAAAGCAATCACACCTAACATTATCTATAAGGGTGAACCTGTGTCAGCAGTGCAAACGACAACCTTTCTCGGCCTTACTGTAGATAGCAAGTTAAATTGGAAATCTCAGATCGAAACACTGTGCAAAAGAATAAAAAGATCAGTATATGCGCTACATGAATTAAAACAGATTTCAAGTGTTAATACTTTACTAACTGCATATCATGGTTTAGTTGCTTCAGTCCTGAGGTATGGTGTCGTTTTTTTGGGGAAATTCGACTGACATAGACTTAATTTTTAAAGCACAAAAGCGGTGTAATAAATGTTACGATAACTTAAAATAATATTTGAACGATACCTTTCCAAACTAAGACCTCATATTAATGACTTGAATAATAAATTATAATTGATATATCTATTAAAATATAAATAATTAATGAATTGATAACGAATTGTAATATAGGAATGACATTGAAATAATTTTATTGTTGTAATTGTAAGAACAATTTATATTAATTTATTTTATTTTCTATTAATTTAATATCTTAAAATATTACTTTCTAATTTTATATTTATTTCAGTGTCGATCTTGATTTTTGATAAACTATGACCGTAGGTACGTTTACATTTTGCATGCCTTATGGTAGAATCACTTGGAACATGTATTTTTAATAACACCATTGTAACAGTGTTTTCTGCAAAATAAATTATTTGACTTTGACTTTGATAAATTCATAGTGATTTATTAAATTAGAGTTACATACTATATAGTAATGTTTTTGGAACAAAACATAATTTTGGTTAAGGTTCAAGTAGATAGTTGAGCTTTGACAAGAACAGGTCAAATTCATGCCACTACCTGAAATTATCAAATAGTTACAATTTTATTATATACCATTTTTTGAGAGCGACCAAAACACTCTTCAATATTTTCGGATTCAATAACTTAACCATAAACGACAGACGCAAGTAGGTGTTTTTAGTAAGTATATATTTTTTACATGAAATTCCCGGCCAGGTAATATGAAATATGTTTATTTCAGCTATTGGAGCTCGACTAGCCTAAGCTGCCGCTTACCCTGGCACTATGGTTACTGGTATTATGTTTAAGTACCTACGGAGAAAAAGATATATGACATAGTTGGCGTATATTTATTCCGCGTTTGCTACAGTCGTAAGAATGAATAACGCCGTTTCTCGGTCTCCCTGGGTCTATGACCTCTCCATCATTCATACTAGACAGAAAACTACGCGTGCGATAGCGGTTGCAGTGAGAGCTTAAGTGATGCAAGCTGCAATAAAAGCCATGTTGGTAAGCCCGTATCAAGCTGCAAGTGAACAGCTGTAATATAAATCAAATAAAATTCCAAAAGCTTACAAGTTCAGCCTCCACAGACAGTTGTCAGCAATGGTCCAGTGTAGTCGCAATCCAATTTTTAATTCACCTTTATTTTTAGGTAGCCAATAGAACTATATAATAATATTACTATGTTATATACCAACGACAGGCTGAGTGGCTTGTGTTTTACTTAAAAAAAAATTAAACACCTGTATAACTGAAGCAAGTAATATCTCTGCTTCATTCATTTCGAGAGAAAACTGGTATGAGCCGTTCTTGTATCATCACTCACAAATATTAAAGGCATAAATCACTGTTTTAGATCTATGGAATTACCTTACTAGCCTATAACAGTATTAGACAGAAATTCCAACTGGAAACTCAAAAACAGATACAACGATCCAATAATCGTACACAGAATCTCAATGTTGCAGGGAGTCGAAAGAGCAATCAGATGCTATGATACGAGAATAACGACTTTGCTAGCGTAGTTGTGTAGTTGACGGTAACCGTGACAAAACCTAACCTACATAATATGTGTTATTCTGATGCCATATTATGCAAATTTTCATCAAAATCATCGTAGTAATTTTTGCCTTAAAGTGTTATAAGGAACTATACATTCATTCTCCCTCACAATCATCATCATCATAATATCAGCTGAAATACGTCCACTGTTGGACATAGGCTCCCAAGGTTCTCCACAAGGACCGATCCTCACAATACTTGTATTAATCACAAGAGCACATTTCATTAATGATACAAAGAATGCAAGCAATAATGCGAGACACATATTTTATTTATCTAAACCAAACTTCCAACACTTAGTAAATTGATATTGTCTATGTTATATAAACACTTAAACGACTCTATCTTTACTTTAAAAGCAAAATGAATTCACACAATTCCAGTTCGAACCTCAATACTTTTAGTGTCGTATTTCCATGCCTCAAGATTCAGCTTCTAGATTGAGACAACACAAATGGAATAAAAAGACAGTGCTTCTAAAAAATACCCGCTGTCTTACAGCGAGAGAACTCGAAAAGTAGGACGGGAAACGGCGGAGAAAATCCATAGATTTTCTTTTCCATTATTAAGATACTGTGGTTAAATAAGTTATAATAATAACGGCCTTTTTGGTTATGTTATATTAGTTAGTGCGTCCTGTGAAATTATGAACTCTTGTATAAAAATCCGATTTCCAACTATGCTATACGAGGTGTAAAAGAAACTAGACGTCTTGTTCATACAGACAAATAAGACGAAAAGGCACTTCAATTTTTTAATAAGTATAGATACTACACAATGGCAAAGAAAATGCGTTATGAATGAACTTAGTGTACGATTACAAAATAATACAATAAAATTAATTTGTAAGTCGATATCGTCGCTCTCTGATTCTAGAAATCTACAAATTGTAAAAACGACGCAGCTTATCCAATTAGATATTATGTCTCGTTCTACAAAATGTTCAATTTGGTAAAGGTCATACAGTTTATGTCTTCATGCCATTTGTTAGTTCAGACACAGAACATAACTAATATCTCGAGACCGACGCTAACCTCAATATACAGGCAGTAGTACATATCTCAACTGACCAGTTAGGTAAATCGTTTCACACATGGGACCTAATCGTACCTCACGCAAAGTGGGCTTCATATAACTCTGTCATAGCCTGTCCTTCAAGAAAATACAAGATATTGTTCTAATCTTGTATATAAACACAATGGAACTAAGAAGCGGTAGCTATGTTTAACCTGGTCCTCTTAGCATTTCAAAGTCACAGATTTTTCTAATCGATTTATTTTTTTTGCGTTTTGAAAGGTACATCATAAAATATCAGTTCGTCGCTTTAACTATCTAGTTTAAGGTATTAAATTCTCTGTATTTTATAAAGTGATGACCTATTTAAAATGGTATTATGCAGAGATTAGAGGAATTTCTTTAATCTTAAATCATTTAAATAAAAATAGCATCCCAGATTTGCATCGAATATACTTAATTTAAACAGTATACTCCACGTAAAGTAACAGTACCTAAACTGTTGCGTTTTGTTCGGTGAGTGAGAGTTCCGGAGGCCCTATCCCCTATTCCTTCACCCTCATCCCACTCCTCATCCTATCCCTTTTCCCAATCCCAAGGGGCGGCAACGCACTTGTGACTCCTGTGGTGTTGCTTCTGTCCATGGGCGGCGGTAATTGCTTACCATCAGCCGATCCGTCTGCTCGTTTGCCGCCTATTACTATAAAAACAAAATTGGCAATAATTTTTAAATTAGTAATATTATTACTGACAGAATAATTGTCATCTAAGCAATATCCCTTTTGCATCCACGCTTGTCACAATAGAGCCCGGGTACGATTTATAGTCGAACCAGCTTTGACAAATATTGACTATTTCAGAGAGATTCATTGTTGCCTGACTTTCACAACCCGTGGCAAATATCAGAAGCGGCATATAATGCCTATCAAAAATCTGCATGGTAGCTGATTCCAACCGCGTAAAGTGCACTTCGGGAATCGAAGCAAGCCACAAATATTGTTTGAATACGCAACAACAAAATACATACATACATACATATGCTCACGCCTTTTTCCCGTCGGGGTAGCCAGAGACAACAGAACGCCACTTGCTTCTATCCTTGCAAACCGCACGCGCTTCCTCTTCATTCATTACTCTTTTCATACATGCTCGCCGGTTACGCGTGCTTCGGACTTTTCCGTTTTTCAACAACAAAAGACGATTAATGCGTTCTGTGGATTCGAATTTCAGACTCTCTACTGGCTTACTGATTATCCTCTGAGCCTATATAATGATATTCCGCTCATAATTTAAAGCTACTGGCATAATTATTCTCCCTTTTAAGGTACTTACAAGAGTACCCACTATTCTAGATTTTTACCCACTTCTTACACATAAGTACCCATTTACCGAAATCTCTCATACCTGCCAAATCTTTACTTGAAATAACGTTTGATGAAATTCAAGAGAACTAATTCTTTTTTGGTTCAAAAGCCTAATAATACTTGACGACTGTCCAACTATCGCGGTATAAATGCCTCTCATTTAACTGCTCTACGTGAGGTAATTGGCCTACGTAATGACCACTTAAGGTGCGTTTGAATTCGTAACCTAGGTCTAGATTTCTTTATACCTACTTTGTGCGCTTCGTTGGTTCAGAGATGGTGATGTGAGCATGTGTAGGTAGTGATTACATATCACTATGGTCTGGTTCATATGTGGGTCTGTGTTCTGCGTGTTTCTCATAGTATTGGTTAAAAATCATGCAAAGGTTTTTGGTTGAGGGTTTTATTTTTCAGTAGTATAAACAAAACACTTTTTGTGCATATAAATCCGGTTAGACTAGTATGCGGACCCCTAGTTTTAAAGCGAAAGTCTTTGATGTAACCGGGATCACACTAAAACGACGATGACTTACGAAATACTGCATTCAGTTATCAGCAGTATTCTGCCAATCACAGATTCTCTTTTTGCAGATCATAAGAATATGTCGATGTAGTTATCACAATAATAATCAGTCTCTTCGAGTCGATTCCTCCAACACCCCAATGATCCTCCATTTTGATTAACTTTTTTACTAATTTGGCAAACAACATTTTCAGTAAGTTCCAAAATCTAAACATTATAAAATTAAGTTTCCCATTCAACCTGTCTGTCTGCTGAACATGATGGACTAAGCCTGCCGAACAGATTTCTATCGAATTTTCACCAATAGGTAGTGTCCTTCCTGAAGAAGGATTAGGTATATAATTCATGCTGGCAGAGCCACTGGCGAAGTGTAGTTCTCTATATTTAACCCTTATCCTGCGCAAGGCCCGGCTTGCCAAACGCAGGAAATGCAACGTCATTTCAAATAATTTTTACGTAAGACTTGCAGATAAAAAGGAAAAATTCGTCTCTAAAAATATAATAATATGGCATGAATTATACCTTCCTGGCCTTGTTACGAGTTTATCTAACTAGTTATATCTTTCAATAAGTAAATAAAACTGACCTGATCTCGCAGCGATGTAATATGTTTTGATTTTGAGAAATTTTATTGGTATAACTTGTTAATCTTATCTCAATTTATCGAATAACCACACTTATTCACCAAACGAACACTTCATTACGTTAAAACAATATACAATGTGCAAAGATAACAACACACTTACTTTAGAATCATACTTTCACCATAAAACGTTTTTGTTTACGCGACGAAAAATAATGGCCGCCATTCTTTGGGAACGTAATAAGTGCATTACAAAAGTTTCGTTACTTTTTCACTGCAATAATTATCACTTTTCGATAAAATATAACTTAATATGAAATCTACACTTATTTTCCTAGTTCTGTATATACTCGTAATACTTATATGATTACTCAATGTTTTCTCATTACAAACATTTTTTCTTTTCTCGTGCATACTTATTTCAATATCAAAATGGCCAATATGGCGTCGTCGCAAAGTTCAATAGCTTTCGTATTTAGTTTAATTAATTTTCGTTTATTCTTGCTCGTTTCCAGTTTAAAAAAGTATTAAAATTGCTCAAACGGAAATCGATAAATCGAATGATATAACCAGATCGTGTTAAAACTGCAAAAACCGTTAAATATCAACGACCAATTATAGCCATCCCGTAATGCAGTTGGAGCGTTTTCTCTTATGCACCTATGAGGTGCATATTGCAGTTGAGGGGTTAATTAGATTTAGCAGATATTTTAAAGCGACTAACTTTATACACGCATCACAAATCGGATTTTAATTCCGAAGCACTGCAGAGTTACATTTGACGGCACCTAAATAATCCAATAGGTAAAGTACTTACATTTAAATAATATTTTTTTACGAACTTTCTACGAAAGTCTTATCTGATATCCTACTTTTATAAAACCTGTTAAAAGCAATTCCTGAAAATATAAATCAATGGTAACGCTGTAAATGTAGATAACCGAAAATATTTATCTGAGCTGAACAAAAAACAGAATTTATTTTCTAACCGAAGTATTGTGCGGCGAATACCTAATGTCTTTGCTGTGAGAGTTATAAGTTGTCGAGGTATACATACTCACAGGGTATTAGCACTCACAGTGTTACTTGATCGGCTATTCGTAATATCGGCAAAAGAAAGCATTATTTGGACTGCACGGTTGGCGAAGTGGTTTAAGCGGCCACCTCACTTGACACTGCGTCGAGTGTTGTGCCCGTTGTGGGTTCGATTACCACACGAGACAACATTTTGTGTTATTCATAAATTGTTGTTTCGGGCCTGGGTGTTCATTGTGTCTGTTAGTTATATTGTATAGATTGTTGCATAGATTTTGTCCAACAGCGGGAGTTCTTGGAGTCTTCGTTTAAAAATAAATGCAGAGTACACAGCTTTAAGGGGTGACCACTTGTTGTATCATTTACATAAGAGCGCTAACGGTAAGTCATCGGGTCATATCTAGTTAATAGGACTATGTGCTAGCCACATATTTACTTAGAAGTAGAAGATTGAATAGGTTTGTAGCACTTGCTGATACTATAGCGTACTCGATGAAAAATATATGAAATTTTCGTAATTTGGCTAAGATATTTTGTAGGATTCAAATATGATACTGGGACAAAATATCTATAAGAAAATAACTTCGTATTGAAAATATTTGAAATGCCTGTTACTCTTCATAAATTCGAGAGTCAGTACTATGTGTAATCTACTAAATCCAAATAAGTTTTTCCCATTCCATGAACTTTCCGCGTTTGAGGATATAATCTAGCAATTACCTAAATATGATTTAGCCGAAATTGAAACTGAATTAGGGTCAAAAGCGTTACACAGCTGCTTAGAAACGTGAGCGTTGATTTCAGTAATTAATCTTGAGAGAGATTTATGAAAGTGCTTCGGACTTACGTCTTATTTGAGGTTTTGTGCTTTCGTATTATGATAGATAAGATCAATAATATTATTATAAAAAGGCAGATTATAATAAGGTAAGAACGTTCACGTGAAGTTTATTTAGTCACGCGAAATGACAAATATTTAATGGGTACGATCACTAAGACTTAGTACAACTATTTATTTATTCTTTGTTCAGCCTTTTACTTATTTGAAAATCTCTTTGTGTATTATATTATATCAAACGCACATAATTTTATATTTTTATTTCAATCATACCACAACAGAAATATAAACATCATAATCATTACATAGTATAAAACAAAGTCTATCTTCTGTCTATATGTCCTTATGTATGCTTAAATCTTGAAAATTACGCAACGGATTATAATGCGGTTTTTTAATAGATAGAATGATTCAAGAGGAAGGTTTATATATGTACCTATAATTGACGCGGGCGTTTCCGCTAGCGACGTCTAGTTTAATACAAAATGCATTTCACATATTTAGCATTTCAGCGAAACTAGCTCTGCCAAATACAAAGGCCTAAACCAAACACTCGACAACCGAACGATACTTCAAAATAACACTCGCGATAACAAATAGCCGTGAGGCGTTCACAAATCGCCTCTTTTGTTACCTAATTCCAAGCTTATGTCCGTAACACAGCTGTGTTCAATTTATAGCTTAACCTTTCTTCCTTTACGGATAGAATTGAAGACAATAAATTATACTTCAAACCCAAATAAGGCCCGTAAGTTACGATCCTCGCAAATACCAGCCTAATGGTCGATCAGTCCAGATAGATTAGATAGCCCCGCGGAAAACAATATGCGTTGTCCCGCTCGCTCGATACATGTGGGATAAAAATAGTTCTTGCAAACAATGCGAACCTCATTGCCTCCGATATGATTTGCGATTGCTTCTGATAAGTTGGATGAAGTTGAGAAATTATTAAGAAGCTTTTATTATTACGATTTCATCATAATAATAGTCAAGTATTGTTCGTTCTGTACGAGAACATTGATTTATTATTAAACGACTTTAATGGACCATGCCCTAATTTTAAATAATTATTAGCAAATATGGTAACTAGTACAAATACATAATGCTAAATTGAAATGTTTACAAAAATCATTTCAATTTGGCATTATGTATGATCAGCAGGTACTAGCATTTCCATAGTGTTATCTTCAAAATCAGCGGTGTTCGTATCAAACTCTCGTCTGTTCTCCTCTTTTTCTCTTTTATTAGCCCCTATTAAGATTGTAATATAAAACACACAAGTGAATGCTTACGTTGTAAACCGAATCTACTCCCTCAACCCTCAAGTTTTGAGCTTCAGTAATTTTGGCTCTATGATGAGATGTCAGTCAGGATAATATTCTGACATATCTAGTTAGACTAATAAACAGACTCAGGACTCCAAGACGATGATGAAGATATACCACCCAGGGTATATATCTTCATAAATTGTATATGGCACTAAAATCCGCAATATATAGCTCAATAAGCATAGTCATAATTGAAACATTCAAAACAAACTTCGAAAAATATTCACAACGTACCAAATCACTAGGTATTCTAAACACTTTTATATCCGTGAGGTATATAAATTGTTTTGCTTTTCATCCAGTGTTTATACACTGGATGAAAAGAAAGATAATAGAGTGGTTTATACCAACCACTCTATAAGATAAAGTTGTTCAGATTATGTAATGGACTACGTTGTTTAACGCGGTATTTATATGATTGCCAGTTGCGGACCGACGATTGAAATTGAAAACCTTTATAAGTATTTCTTGTATTTTGAATTCCGTCGACAGATTAATGATACAAATAATGCTCGTTTGTGTAACATAGAAATGAATGAACATAAATTATTTCAACGCTATATTTAGAATGTTAGTATTTTTATTGTACATTAATTAGAAATGTTTTAAACATTGCTGCGAAAATGTGTCGGTTCTATTTAGTATTTACTCATTTATCCAGTTTATTTATTTGTTGAAATAATGTTTAAAGGCGAGCGTTGAAAACTGGGAAACAGAGGAGAATAGTATCTTGGATGGGGTTGTAGTAAAGTAGGTATGCTATCTGAAATTTGCATGACCTTAACTCTGATGGGTCCTTTAGGACCCGCAGTGGTTTCAGTAAATAGTCCCCGAACACCTCCAGTAGTCAGTAAGTACCACACAAATCTACTGTTCTCTCCAACTCGCAACGTTAATCATGCTAAAGCATCGTATTATCCACGCTGTCACCAAAATATTCAGCATTATAACCTACAAGTTCAGTTTCAAACTCCATAATATTTTCATCATGGCCTTTAAACTTCCAACCCTGCACAAAAAGCCTTCTGCTTGCAACTTTTTTATCCGTTAAATCACCGTCCAACTTGCAATTATTATTCAGCTCAGTGTATCAGCTAAGTATTAAATGGGTTACTGCAGTGTCGCTTTCCGCAATCTTACACTTTAGTATCGATATTACTGCAAAACGATGTCGCTTGTGTAAAAAAATCTGGCATTGGTATAGCTGTTTTAAAAAGATCTTTAGGTAAAATAAGAAGGGGAAGAAATTTGAAAAATGTGTTTATTTCGGTATCATCTATGAGAAAAATTAAAAATATGTATTATGTGGCAGGCTAAGTTTCATCTTTGTTGGGTGTTTCTTTCAATTTAATTTACAGATAAACATACATATGCATTAAGTCCGCCTAAGTACCACAAGTTAAATAAATAAAATCTAACATAAAATACAGTTCTAAATGTATAAAAATTATGTCAATCCAGAAATGGCAAAACTAAACTTACCTCATATTTCTTTAAATTTTGAAAGCATGTAGCCACTCTCCGATTAATTTACCAGACTCCGTATTGCTTCTGACAATTTAAATAACGAATACAGCAATGTCCTTTTGCCAGACTTCAGTTGAACTTACAAAAAATATACATAAAGAAATTGACAAAATAAAAATATATATCTCTTAGTACTAAACTAAGTTTGCCTTCAGTGTACTTCAAAGATCTAGTAATCCCGTCTATCCCGCTAGTAACTTAGAAGGTTTGGTGAAGGAAATCTTTAGACTTTAAGCTCATATATTTTTGGGTTCGCTGAAATAGTACGGATTTTTAGAACACAAAAATACATTTAGAAATTATACGTAGTATGACTTGGAACTAGGACGGACATATGTTGAATCAAGTAGTTATCCGCACTTTAAATATTTAGAGCTGTCCACCTTTTGCCCGTACTTTTTTTGAAACGTAAATAACAATGTGAAAACTGTGAAACAATTCTATATTTTTCTAACGTCTGGTAATTCTACTCTTGACAAAAGTCAAACATCCTTTGAATGTTGCCTAGGTCTGTCCTTATATATTATGTGTATATTAATTTTATGACATAATACATCAAAGTACAAAATAAATATTTGTTCTAAGTAAACCTAATAGCTTTGGATTAGGAAAAGTTAGGCTTACTAACCATAGTGAAATGAAATCATGCTTTCGTGAATCCAGAAGTCAATTTTCAAAAAGTCTTAAGTTGTTTAAAGATACAGATTTACATCATTTTCATAATAAATAGTCAATTCTCATCTGACTATACTACAAAAGTCGTTTGCAAAAATCAGTTTTAATCAGACGACTTCGAGCATGTTTTCCATCGCAGCAGTAAAAAATAGCCTGACTATATAAATAAAGGAACTAGGATAACGCTCAATGGGTAGTTAGAAATATGCTTAGTATTCAGAACGCGAAGTTAGAAACAGTTTAATGTAGGCAATGAGGCGGAGAGAATACTGTGATTGTGTGATGTAACCAATCTAGTACTATTACTGTAGTATTAGTATAGTTGTCGTTAGATCCATACAAATTACTATTTTACTGAATACGATTTTCGGTTTATGGTTCATGATAAAAATAAGTAGGAAAACTTTATTATAAACCAAAAAATTGACAAAAGATCTCGCCAAGTATAATTATACCAGTGATGCCTGTTAATGCAGTAAGACTAGTAAGCAGGTGGTGTTTACAAAATTATTTCTGATAATATTATTTTTACCACACATCCCGCACTATTGACTGTTTAAAGTTATGTGGATTTAAGTATCTCAAAAAGCACTTTATGCAGTTAATCCCGGCTATGACAGCCGTTACAGGGAGTTGAATGTACTGATACTAGCTTAAGACATCGTCTATCGCCATCCCTTTGGGTTGTGGAAGACAGACGGCTGTTCCTCTGTGGAAAGCTGTCAAATCTGGTTAGATTAGAAAGCCAAGCCCGGGCATCAAGACGAAAGTCTTTGATGCAACCGGAATAACGCTAGGACGAAAAATGATAATAATTTGTAATTTTATCAATGTTAATAACTTTACTGGAAATCAAACACAGATGGTCTGCCAAATGCGATAGTATTATAATTAATGCTGGAATATATATTTTCCACCAACATTGTAGTCACGTTAAAGGAAACTTGTAATTGGCTAATAACTTGCTACAATCCCATTGTTTTAAATTAAATGTGTATTCAATTATTATGCGAATCACTAAACAATTTTATAGTATATTGGATTATAATAATTATTATTAATTTATTTATTCAAACTTTATGAAATGAAGTAAATTAAGGTAGAGATAATTTAAGCAGTAGCTGTTTTGAGTAAATTTTTTTAGGATGCTGCTGAAGAATAAAGAAAGTGCATAGTTATAAATATCCATAGATATGATCGTCTCTTTTGTCGAGTTGTTGGAGAACCCCATTATTACCCATTATATTATATTATTATATTTCAACAACAATAAACCTTCCAATTTTATTTCGAAAAAGGTCTATAACAACGAATAGAATACTTTCTTCAAATTAAAACTCGTTAAGGATTTCTTAATTTATTCTTAGACTTCCAACAAACGGGGTTGGTAGTATCCTTGAACACGTTCTTTCGTTTAATCTAAATCGTACTGGTCTTGTAATTCACAGGAAATTGTTAAAGATCCTTATAGAATTCCAAGAATTTTCGTATATCGGTGATCTTATTTAGAAAACTTGTTTACATACGAAACGACAATGAAAATGTATTATATACATACACATTTCCTATAATAAGTGGTTTATATTGAGAGTACTTAAATACAAACGTGTCACTATAAATAAAACCACTTATATTTATTTTTTAACACAATCGAAAACCGATGAAACGAGATCTGCTGAAGTTTTGTAAAAAAAAGGAATCATATATCTAAATATATATATAACTCAAAGGTGACTGACTGACAAAGTGATCTATCAACGCACAGCCCAAACCACTGGAGGGATCGGGCTGAAATTTGGCATGCAGGTAGATGTTGTGACGTAGGCATCCGCTAAGAAAGGATTTTGATAAATTCCACCCCTGAAGGGATAAAATAGGTGATGAAAGTTTGTATGAAACTTTGTCAATTTTTAACCTATCGGGCTGAGACTTTGCATGCATATAGCTACTATGACGTAAGCATCCCATAAGAAAGGATTTTGATAAATTCCACTCCTAAGGGGATAAAATAGGGAACGAAAGTTTGTATAAATCTTCTTAGATTTTCGACTGATTCAACTGAAATTAAAGATTGGAGCTACTATGATGAAGACGTCCGCTTAAATAGGATTTTGATAAATTCAACCCCCATGGGAATAAAATAAGAGATGATGGAGGATGTAAATGTACATATTAGTTTGAACTATCAGTACCCAATGGAACGAATAACTTAGGACGAACAAAATAAATTTATTTCTAAATGTTGACAATAGATGGCTTTGTGCAATGACGTCATTTTTCTGAACCGTGGTGTTAAGATTTTCCGCGGATTAATGACCCTCTCCGGTTATTACCTATTTAACATTCGTGGTCAGATAGGTTAGTTGTACCCAGTTGGTTGGATGTTGTTGGTCGTTAAATTGTTTTGGTTGCTGTACAGTACATACTATACCTAAATATTTCTAGCGGTTTATATTTGACGATTTTGGTTGTTCTTTTCTTGTCATATTTTGGATTGCATTTGCTTTGTTTCGGTTTAGTAGTTTTGGTTATAGACTCGGCTTTGTGTTTGGCATTTGTTTTGTTTTCGTTTGGTTTAAGCATAGGTTTTGCTGTTTCGACTTTTTTAAAATGGCTAAAGAAAATCTGAACGTTAATGGAGGAGTTGAACAATATACTGTCGTCCCTATTGTTGGTGACGGTGCATGTTTGTTTCGTGCTCTCTTTTATTTAATGTACGGAACACGAGATAGGGCGATGGAGGTGCGCTCAGACATTGTCAGATATGTGGTTAATGACTGGAGCAAGTTTTCAATTATGAACCACGACAGGAAAGGTAATAACTACTTAACACCTGACGAATATTTTGCTGATATGATGAAAAATGCTACTTATGGCGGACTTTGTGAGTTAATAGCAGCAGGATTAATATTCCCATTTAAGTTTGAAGTTTATAAAAACGGTCTAATATATACGGAATCTGGATGTAACGACTATTCACCCAATAGCTTGATAGTTTTAGCGCCCTATAACAGATAAGTTAAGAATATCGTGTACAAAGAAGTTTTGTAGGCCCTAATTTTTGACACGCGCTAAACAAATGCATAGCCGCAAAAAATATACCTAATTAATAATAATACTTCTGGCAAAAGCTAGTTATAAACATATAAATAATGATATACCTTGTCTGCAAGATATATTTTTTTTATTATATTATACTAGATGAGCCCGCGGTTACACCCGTGTTTTAGGGCTACTACTTCGCAGCCATTGCTCATAGCGAACGTTATAATGTTTTATAGCCGTCATTAAATAGACTTTAAAACACATTTTTTTTATTTATATTGAACTAGTAGTTTTTGAGCCTAGCGCGTTCAACCAATCAAACAAACTCGTAAGCTTTTGTAATATAGGTAAAGATGTTAAAATGCATTGAATAAAACTAGTGTAGCAATAGTAAATAATATAATTAATAATGTTACCTAAAACCTTATAATGTTGTAGGTTTAGTTCTATCTTATTACTTCTGTTTTTAATACTTATTACAATGTAATAAATACTGGTTGTCCTAAATAAATAAACAAATGAATGTCATCTATGGTACAGCCATAGTGGTAACATCTAACGGACGCTAACAGATTTATAAAGACTAATTAAAAAACCTGAATCACACTATTAAAAGTTTCATACGCGACTAAGTACTAAAATTTTCATAAATATTTTATTGGCAACCTTTATTTTCTCTAGGAAGCACTAAATTATGTGACGTTACCTGCCTATACCCAGCTACCGGATAATCCTTCCAACGATACTTCATAAAGTGAATTATATATATATATATATATATATATATATATATATATATATATATATATATATATAGTCTCTTCTGCCTACCCCTCCGGGAAACAGGCGTGAGTCTATGTATGTATGTATGTATATATATATATACCTTAGAATATATGTTTGAACTGATTAACATTGAACATGACATCATTAATCTATCAAATAATAAAATAATTTTATCAATTGAAATTTATTAATTTCAATTTCATTCCTCTGACTTAATTGACCTACTAGAAGTATTTTATTATCCTTCAGAACAAAGAATATAATCGAAATCGGTCAATAAATGACAGAGCTGAGAGGTCATCATCATCAACATCCAAGTGTTATCCCAGTTGCAGTCCGGAGTCCGCTTACTGTACGAAACAACCGGGACCGACATCTTAACGTGCTTTCTGAGACACTGGGCAAGCAATTTAATACGCTCATAACTTCGTAAATTCAGTGGTGGGTGCCATGAATTCGATTGAAAGCACATCCTAATCTAAGATATGGATATTCATATTGTGACGGGTTCTAGAATTAAAACGTAGAAGAGGTTCTATGCGTTTATTGCCGAGTATTGTCTCACTTCCTATGCACGAGTATGACCGACCAACAACACGACACTGGCCTGAACACTAAGGGCTGCAGTCTCCCACGCTGTTCCCTCCGGTAGTTTGCAGGGCAGGCTGCTCGAAGGGCTGCGCGTAGAGGGTCAGATCCTCGCAGACTGTTGGCTTCAGCTGGCAGGCGCCGGAGGTGTGTGTGCGATGAGCAGAGCAGGGCCAGACTCGTCGGCAAAGGTGCCGTTGAAGACGGTGCAGGGAAGTGTAGAGAAGAATAGAGCTAGAGTAGCGTAGCCCGGAGCTTCAAGGTGGACCTGGAACCTGAAGGAAAGCGGCATTAGAAGAGTCACAACCAATAAAGTCAGGCAGGCGGCGCCAACAGGCCTCAGCTAGCACCTGCTAGCTGAGGCCTGTTGGCGCCGCCTGCCTGATGATGGGCAGTACGCTAACGCAGTAAATGTAGGAACTTACCCACAGCTGCGACCAGGATACGCGTACGACGTAGACATAGCACGTAGTTAGGCACGGTAACAATCAGTAGCGGCGCCGGCCTCTTTGTCGGCCCCTTTATATACCAGAGCTCTCCATCATAGTTGGTTTCGGTGTATTACCATATATGGTCAAACTCCACGAGCACGGACGATGGCCTTCTCTGATTGGCCGAGCGTATGGACGTTATTATGACGCATATTCGGTAGGTACCAGACATACGTTACAATATCACATCCACAACATTGAATGTACAGTAGCCACATACGTACAAAAATATTCCAGAAATCTTTATTTAATTTAGTATTGCCTAAGTCCTGCGTCCAAAGAAAAAAGGCACCGATTCAGCAAACCCCTTAAACTAGTCAAGTCTCCAACATTACAAATCATATGAGCCTAACCTTGTTACACACGATCCGTCCGTTACATAACGACTGCCTTCGTGCCTTCTGACGTCATAAGTGCTTGTGTGAATGCCTAGGTTCTGTATCTAAATGGTGCTCTGATCTTATTTGGCGCAGTGTGGTATTAAGTTTATTGGGAATTCTGTAGTTCTCTCTGAACATAAGCTTATTATAATTAAAAAATAAGGCTGATAATTTCTTACACTTGCACGTTAAAAACATCTTTATAATTTTTCACCGAGGCCCATGAAAATCCTTGCTTTTGTACACGTTAATATCCAAACTCTCCTCTGGTTTAATAGAGTATTGTTTTGTTAAATATTGAAACATAATTATAATGATTTTGAACCCGGTAAGTTGCCTACTTGGCCAGCGTGACGAACTATGGCCTAACCCTTCTTATAATGAGAAGAGGCTACTGTCCAGCAGATGGACAGTAATTTAACACACGACTGATGATGACGCTGACCATGTTGCATTATTGCCAGTCTCAAAATATAAGGTAATTAAATTCCAAAGATCAGAACGTATTACTATAAATCCATACAGCAACAATACAAATAAAAACATCGCTAAAATTTCGAACCTCGAAAGAACATAATATTTGCTGAACAAGAACAATTTATATATTGTCAATGTACGGACCTCCACAAATAATACGGGGCCTGTTCGTGTTGCCGTGCACAAACGCGTAGGCTAATGAATTTTACTTTTGTGAACGAGACGCTGACCGAATTCTATACTGATGAGAACACGTAACATTTCATCTTTAATTGGGGCAAGTTACTGCATGTGTTGAGTTGAACACCCAGTTGCGTTTAATTACTTTCTTTGTATTTATCAATTAGTTCTTCTTTATCGTTTAGTCATATTATCTTCACAGCAATCACGTTTGAATTGCTTTAACATAATCCTTGCATTATTCCAGCTGATTTCACTCAGGATTTCGGTGTCCAATTCCTGATCAAGCTGCTTAACATTTGAAAATTAGCTTTTCCACGCAGCAACTCTCACATGACTACCGTTATCCAAAGAAATAGGTGTATTTTATAGTTTAGTCAGGGTGCTTGTGAATATTGACTTCTCATTACCACTCTCATAAATTTCTGAAGCAAAGATATTTCGTCCATCAAACCTGAAGGTAACCGGCGGCAATCACTGGCATTTAGTAACACCAAATCCCACACTCTCCCTAAAAGGCTTTTACGAAGATTTCAGTTTACATGAAGATATACTAGCTGTTCAAACTGACTGACTAGTTGTTTCAATTTAGTCCTATTGTGAAATCCGTCAAATTCTAGCTTTAGAAATCATAGTTTCTGAAATTTTATGTTTAGACAGTGAGTGACTGACGTTTCATTGAGAATAATGCAATTTAAAGTCTGAAAAGTTGACTAGACGTACACAAGTAACTTGATTGTTTATTAAAGGAAATTAATATAGGGATTATGTATGTTCTACACTATTCTATTAGATTGTAACCAATGCTGTGGAAAGTAACCATCATCATACAGAATTTCACATTTACGCTGCTGGATAAAGGCCTACCATAACACCCGTCTCAATAACAATGTGAGTCAACGGATTTGATTTGCTATACGATTTTGAATTTTCCGTGTCTTCCCAAAGATGCCTGAATGAAATAAAGCAGTACCTCTCTGTATTTTTAATCCCCGCGGTAAATAAATTGATAAAAAAGTATGTAGGTTTTACCAACCAAAACATTACGGAGATGTCTTAGGTTTCATGAAGACATTGTCCTTTGGGTATTGTTTGCTACACAATTATATGGATTATATTATTATGCTATATGGATTCTAAATGTAGGTACTCAGATAACCATAACCAGTCCTGCTACCTATACAATGTCATTGTTCGTCTTCAAGTAAAACCTGCGAGTTAGGTAGCGCTCATAGCGAGACTTGGCTTGCCGTTCGTAACAGATCGGTAAAGTTAAGCAACGCTTGCACAGGTTGCCACTTGGATGGGTGACCGTGTGTGGCATTTTCATCTGAGCGTTACCGTGCTTCGGAGGGCACGTAAAGCTGTCGGTCCCGGCTCTTGTCTAAAGATAAGGGTCGTTAGGCCATGTCGGAGGCCTTCGGGCGGTCTGAAAACTCCGACACCAGAGTTAGCCACACACTCACACGAAAAACAAACAAACCTACGAGTACAATAGATAAATAGAATATAACCAAGAAACTACATTACTATAGTTTATTACGTACTCTTGCTTTACTAATGATGCAGAAACTCTCTATATACATGCTTTAAGTATAATTTACATACACTGGATATACAAATATATGTATATACGTGTATCTACTAGTTTAAGAGAGGTTCTGTCGTAGACACCCTTATATTTATAAATGTAAAGGTCTATGAATGTTTAATATGGAAGACCCAAATATTTCTCTTTAATACATCGACACACGAGTCAGTGAACTGATGTAAAGTTGCAATCGTGGTTTATATAAATAACTAGGATTTTCGAGTATAATCAAAGAAATGACAAAAAATACACTCAAATTGCTGCTAAGAGTTAGAGAAATAAATAGATAGAGGGTAGGAGGTAGCCGGAAGGAAGAGATTATTTCGTCCAAAATCTTCATAGATTAAGAAAATTCTGATCCAGACAGTGTATTATCAAATCCATGTGAAGAAAACCAATACTCATATACATGACAATGCTCTTAGCATTAATTCTTAAAGCAGATTATGTTACAGACAGTAATAAGTAAGTAATAGAAAGTATTATAAATGGTAAGTTTTCGGAGAAGAGATTCATTGAGTAGAAAACATCTCAAAACAAAAGGGTATATCTCAATAAATTACTTCTTGTCCTCGTTTTACTTATTACAAAAGCAGTCCCAAAATATACTTTAGTATCAAAAGTTTATATTCCTTCTTTTATGGTGGTTTGATTCGTCACAAAGACCCTCGTCCTCGAAATCAATACCTCGTTTTGTAATAAAACTATTCTTTGTTCCTTTGGTTACAAAGTATTTCTTGTTTACGATTCTCACATTGATCCAATCAGAAACTTGTATAGAAAGATTGTTTATACCTAAATTTATGTAGGTAATGTAACAGTGTTTGTGGTTATGGCATTAGATTCGTAATTGAAAGGATTCGAGTCCCATTGGTTGTACTTCTGTCAAGATTTAATATAATCACATCAATATCAGCCTCATTTTTATTCCTAACTTATGCCCTTTACCATTGAGACAGTTTGACAACTACCTACTAGTAAGACCTCAAGTAAAAAATACTAAACCAAATCATTCAAAATTTATACTCACTACTTTTCTAGAAAAATAAGGCCCATGATACATAAACCATGAGTCACGGCCGTATAAATAAATTAAATATTTGCTCTGCCAACCGTCTTCCGGCCGCCACCAACATAAATGTTATTTTTATGTAGGAAACGGCCAATAGCTGTGGGCTCACGCAACATTGCCTATCACTTAGGCAGCGTGTTTGAATAATTACTTGTTTGTGTGTATGGTAAGTGTCTCATAGAAAATAAAACTAGTAAAATAAAAGCGAATAAAGAAAATGAAGAAAATAATATTTAGCTAGTCAAACAAACTAAAAATAGTAATTTGATCTAGAACATTTATGCCATGTTTCTTATTCAAAGTCCCTGGTGGCATCTGTCTGTTTGCGATGAACTTAAAAATGACTGAACGGATTTTCATGTGATCCTCAATGGATAGAGTGATTGACAAGGAAGGTTCAAGAGTAATGTAGGTACCCCAGAGCCATCTGGTGGTTGGTAAATGGCTACAATTACCTCGAATTATAAAATTGGTAAGTTCTATTGACATTATCAAATATCAAATCAGTTGTATGTATAGACATTTAAATTAACAACAAAGTTAGACTGAAAATATGTCGTCTACTTTTGTTAGGTAAATAAGTTCACAGCAGCCTGCATGGTAGATTAGTCTTACCCTTCTCATGGCAAGAGAAGGCTCGTGACCAGCAGTGGGGCAGGTTATATACAGGGCCAATGATGATGAAGTAAATTTCTTGACCAGTTAAATTTACATTGTGTTTTGTCGGTTATAAAACTGAATAATGTGCTGTGTAATGTACAATATTACTTTCGTCTTTAGCGCAAGCGAGACAAAAATACAAATAGACGAAAATAATGAACTCAAATAATACCTATAAATAGTACCTTTATCATTTGGAATTCTTGAAGTAATAAGGTCAGCGACATTAGCTGGAAGTGATTATAAATAAGATAACCTTTACGTAAAAATGACCATAGATTTTTCAAAGGTTAATCTAGAATCGATAGCTGAGTATTTTTATGTAGGTTCGAGGTAGAAGAAACTAGGTGATTAGTAATAAATGTCATTGCCAAAGATAATTAGGATACGTTTGTAGTAGTAGTAGTATTATTATTGAAGTGGATCTAGCGGTTGGTGACCCTTTTTTTTTTTTTGTTTTACGAGATGGAAAATCCCTTCGGATCTCCGACTCTTGGGGGAAATAAGAGCCGGAGTATGTGGTGTTTCCATTAAAAACCACCTCGACATTCTCCTCACATGTACCCGTGTGTCGGAGGGTAGGGCATCGCCTAAGCACTCGTCGCTGCCCTCCGACGGGTATTGGCTCACCAGATGGTTAGGCGGGCCCCGAATAAGACCCCCTTGGCGGCGGATTAAGATGTTGGACTCCGCCGCCAAAACACCCAGGGGCCGCAGAGGATAGGGAGGACGGCAACGCAACACCGCATATCCTCTTCCTCTGCGGCCTCACCGCGACGCATCGAATGGTGCGCCCCCATTTGGTCGCGGGAGATAGGGCGCGCGGCAACGCAACACCGACACGCCTCTCCTCCCGCGACCGCGCCCGACTGCGAGGGACAGACAGAACTGTCCCCCGCACCCGCACCGTTGGACGCATCCTGCGCAGGCCTCTCTAAGCCCACGCGGAGCATCCCCTCCTGGATCCCTCTTAGCTTCTCCGCGGATGACCAATCCACGGTTACTGAGCCCCCCCACCACGACAAGGTGGAGATCCCACGGGGGGGGGGGCGGTTGGTGATCCTAAGATGGTGGGTTGGATTCGCCCTCAGGGTACCTCGATGTGCAATTCGCAAGAATGCTTGTTCTGTATCTGATTGTATTTTTTTATATTATGTATATCTGAAAATATATAAAAATGTTCCTCAGTTATCAGGTTACCATAACGATGAGGCTGCATAGTTAGGCATCGTATGATCTTGTGTGGGTTTTCTTTATTACAAAAAGGGGTCGCTTACATTTTCGATGAAAATTAAACAATTGTCCTTTTGCTTCCTTGCTAAAAGTTTTTTTTGCGAGACTATTTCACGGACCATTTAAAGGATTCCGAGAATCCTGAGTCAAGTAAATTGATATCTCCTTGACCTTAACTTTCACCACGGATTTCGAAGAAACCTCATCTTTTAGAGTACCCGTCGAATAAAAATAGCACCGAAATTAGCAGTTAAGTATAACTTGGATTCATATTTTCTGGTTGTCAGAAGCTTCATTTATTAAAACCGCTGGTCTTATTATTCAACATCACTCCGAGTAGTTGTATGAGACCAAAATTTTACTTTGGGGGAAATAAGGTTTTTAATAAAACTATATAATGATTTTCGATCAACTCAACTGTTTTTATTGAATCATTTCAATCATTCATATACATTGGCTCATACACATCTTGTTAACTCCAAATTATAATAAATGGCGCTAGCAGTTACTAATTGGTATGTTGTTAAACTTATTTAACAGTTTTGTAGCGATACTATTTGCCACTGATGACATTTACATGATAGGGACAAAGTCACAAAAATACAGGCAACATACCGATGGAACTATCATCCTGTACCTCACTATTAGAAACTTTACACGCAATTACTTATACAAATTATTATGAACTTTCATTGAAACGCAGTCGACCAGGCACAATACCCTAGCCTGATCCGAATATCCACCCTCTAAATCATAGAGGTAACAGTTGTAAGCATCTCTAGATGGACAAACTCCACGCCTTGCTCCTTCACAGCTGTAGAGACGACGTGGTGTAGAATTCATTTTTTTTAATAACACAGCATAACTTCACGCCTTGATCCCCGAAGGGGTAAGCAGAGGCGTATTAATCACCTACTCTTCCCCAGTTATGTTTTGGTCCTGTTTCGTACCTGGCACATTATTAAGCGAGCGATAAAATTAACATTTTTAATTCACACACAACTACGAAAAGTCAGAGGTGCAGAGGTGTGTGCCCAGGGTACCTGGGGATCCAACCCGTCGTGTTGGCAGTCCGTTACGGACGCCACTGAGCTATCGCCTGCTAGGTATTTTTTTTACAAATCTCCAATGTATTGAACGTTTTTACGACACGAAATATTTTCCCCGCAATTTGCCCTTACGCGAATAACCATCCCAAATAACCAGAAATGAGTCAGTGAATCAGCGTTACCGGAGCTCACATTTATCAACCGTTGTTCAAATTTGAGTTCATCAATCGCTCCTACAGTAATGGAAAAACGGCCGTGATTTGAGTCTGTTTGTTGATTTGATCCCATAAAACGGAGATTAAAATTGTCAGATTGGGAAAAGTCAACGATATTGCGGAGTCAATGAGCCAGGAGCTAAAGGGATTACAGAGCCATACATCATTTGGTGTACGACTGTTTTTTTATCATAACTGAGTGCAAAGAACTATGAAATAAATTGCGCCATATTCGAAAAGTAGTTGGCTAACAGACGCGAGTGCTAAAATTTATGTAACGCATTTTTAGGTTTCTTGTTTTTATGACGGCAGTTTTTATGCCAGTGTTACTGGCAAATGTTTTATACTTAAATAAAAAACTTTAAAGGCGCTACGGATGAAAATTTGTCCGTGATAGAATATGAGAAGTCGAAAAATGAATCGAAAATGAACATTATTTTAGTATTCAAAATTAGAAGATTAGAAGAATAATTCGTTTCCTTACAAGCAGTAATAGTTCTACAGCCACTGTTACTAACCTGTAACTGTACTTAATAGTGCAGTCATGGGGAAACCTCCGTAGATGTTCCATTTCATTCTAGGTTAAAACTCTCAAAGGCCTCTGCACGTCTCCGTATACGCCTATCAAAGGGCCGTGTGTTTTCGTAATACGTTAGAAACTTCTTCGTTTTTCTAATACATCTGATAGAAAAACAGTAAATATGGGAGATTTAGCTTTATTTAAATACTAATAATTTATTGATATGATATTATTATCAGATAAATTGCATGAAAGAATTGCATTTTCAAGATACTAATATATAATACTTCTTCTGAGAAACTTAGGGCGTCGTTCTCAATAAAGGTTTCTGAGAAGTGATGGCACTATCTGCTTGCGAGTAACGCACAAATGAAATTTACGTTTCCGTGACAAAGTATTAATTAAGAAATACACCGGAATATTGTAGTTATTTCTATAAAGGCATCATGTTACACACACTGGTGGTTCACAGGTAGTAGAGCCTTGCTGATTGATTTCAGCATGAATGGGCCGGCTCGACCGGGGAAGTACTACCCTCTCACAGAAAATCGACGTAAAGTAACAGTACCTAAACTGTTGCGTTTCGTTTGGTGAGTGAGATTGATTGATTGCTTATCATCAGGCGATCCGTCTGCTCGTTTGCCGCTTATGACATAAAAAAAAAATGTTTACATTTATTTCATGAGAAACCTATGAAAAAATACTATGTATAGATGTTTTAAGAAAGCACATAACGCCACTTTCAGAAGCTCTACGATGCGTTGTCGCATTATCATCATCATCATAATAACCACATGCATAAAATCAGTAGTGTAGTGTATATCATTAGTAGTGTCCTGCCCGACACACAACTGCAGAGTATAAACTATTGAGACTATAAAAGCAGGTTAATGAATATTCTTTTTCTTATAATTAGCTGAGCCTGCGGCAGTGTTGGGCAAATTTTAATTGCAAGAACAGTTAAAAAATTACAATTAATTAATTGTTAATTGTTACTACTATAGTTAACAATTCATCATCATATCAGCCAAACGACGTCCACTGCTGGACATAGGCCTCCCCCAAGGTTCTCCACACAGACCGGTCTTGAGCCGCGCGCATCCAACCGCCTCCCGCGATCTTGACGAGGTCGTCGGTCCACCTTGCGGGGAGCCTACCTCTGCTGCGTCGTCAGGTACGTGGCCGCCACTCCAGAACCTTTCTGCCCCAACGGCCATCGGTTCTTCGAGCTATGTGCCCTGCCCACTGCCACTTCAGCTTGGCTATCCGGAGAGCTATGTCGGCGACTTTGGTTCTACTGCGGATCTCCTCATTTCTGATTCGATCTCGCAGGGAAACTCCAAGCATAGCTCTCTCCATCGCCCTCTGAGTGACCTTGAGCCTTCTGATAAGGCCCATAGTGAGCGACCACGTCTCTGATCCGTAAGTCATCACTGGCAACACACACTGGTCAAAGACTTTCGTCTTGAGACACTGCGGGATATCGGACGAGAAGATATGTCGTAGCTTCCCGAACCGATTCGACGATTGACCTCCTTCTCGAAGTTGGACCTACCTAATTGGACTACTTGTCCCAGGTAGATATACTTGTCGACAACTTCGAGCGTAGAGTTCCCAACCTGAATAGGAGCAGGTACAACATGGACGTTCGACATGATTTTCGTCTTGTCCATGTTCATCTTAAGACCTACTTGTTAACAATTAATCAATTGTAATTGTGGAAAATTACAATTAACAATTATTTAATTGTTAACTGTAGTAGTAACAATTAACAATTAATTAATTTTCAATTGTTTTTAATTAATTTATTTATTACAAATTAATTAATTTATTATAATTACAATTAATTAATTTTCAATTGTTTTGTGAATTTTAATTAAAACTAACAATTAAAAATATACTGCTGTATAATATACAGCCGGTATATTTAAATATATAATATACCCGTGTGGCTCCGGGTAGTAGAATAGTGCCCTCCCATCTATTCCTGTGGTTACATACACATGTTGGCAACAAATAAAAGATCGATTCAAATAATATAATTAATAAATATTGATTTCTTTATCAACAAGCAGTTTTTATGTAGAAAGAAAGATTTAGAAAAATTAAGCTATACTTACAGCCTTTGGCCACTTTTTATTCGTCTGAGACGTACAGCTTAATTTTCCTTTTTGTTTTTTTTTTCCTTTTTTGTTTTTCTCATGTACCCGTGTGTCGGAGGGTCGGGTACCTATCGCCAAAGCATTCGTCGCAACCCCCCGACGGGTATTGGCCCGCCAGATGGTCAGGCGGGCCCCGAACAAAACCCCCTAATTTCGTTTTGATACATACATAAAGTTAATTGTTAGTTTTAATTGTTTCATAAAACAACTAAAATGTTAATTGCAATTATTTTAATTGTGAGTTACAATTGGCATACCAAACATACATACATACATACATATCGTCACGCCTTTTATCCCCGAAGGGGTAGGCAGAGGTGTATTTCTACACCCACTTTTCGCCAGATATACTTTAGTCCCACGTAATAAGGGGCGAGCCTATTGCCGTACATACCATAATCAAATAAATTTAATTGCAAGGTGCAATTAAAAGTTTAATTGCGATTTATTTAATTGTAATTAATTTAATTGCAATTAATTGTTTAGTCAATTAACAAGATAATTGACAAATTAATTGATTAACGGCCAACACTGGCCTGCAGTTACACCCGCGTTATTCTAGGCTAGTGCTCCGCACCCGTAACTCATAGCGTGATGTTTTATCTTATAGCCTTTCTCAATGAATGGGCTATCCAACTAAAAATAATTTCAAATCGAACAATTACTTCCTGATATTAGCGCGTTCAACCAAACGTTCAAACAAGCTTGATAGCTTTATAATATAAATATAGTTTATAGAATCAGTCTACTATATAGAATCAATCTACTTCTATAGTTCATAGAAGTATAAACTGAAAACAGGCGTTAAAAGTTTTTTTAGGAATCAATTGATTTAGAAGCAAGTACTGTGATAATGTGAGCAAAATTTTCTATACAGGGTGTCACAAGACCCATCACCAAGCCGAAGTCTACGGTCGTTGTGGACATCATGCCAAGTCATACTAACTAAAAATAATACCTGGAAAACGATTTTTTTTTAATTTCCACATTTTTAAAACTGCAATTAAAAGCGCACGTGTGCAATGCTCGAAATACCTACTTATCCATGGGGTCATAGGACATCTAGAGAACATATTGGCAGGGTAAATGCATCGATTTTGTACCTAATTAGAAAAATTCCATACTAACTTTAGGCCTGAATATCAAAGAAAAATCATCATAATCAAGAAAAATGCCGAAGTAAAAAAGTTCGTAGTGATTGGTACAACATGGGATTTCAGTTTTCGTTAAGGGTATTTTTACACCCTGTATAATAGTCTATCATTCGTAGTCGTACTTTTTTAATAAAAAATATAACTCCTGCACTAGAAATAAATCCTGTGCCGCGGGGGACTTTACAACCATAGAACTAACGGACACAATGAACACCCAGACTCGAAACAACATTTATGAATCGCACTAAGTGTTGTCTTGAGTGAGGATCGAACCCACTCGGCGCAGTGTCAACTAGCGACGCGGCTGCTTAAACCAATACGCCAACCGTGCAGACAGTATCTTTTTTCTCTATCCGATGTATGATGGCCTTAACTTATTCAAAACTCGTTGACCAATTTCAGAAAAATGTTTGAATGACCTTTTCTACCGAAAATAGAAAAATAATTTCAATCGTATTTACATTGCGTCAGGGTTATCTTTCTTTTATCCTTCATAAACACCACAACCCACAATTGTCTTTAAAAGATCCTTTTGTAAAAAATCTAGAGTGCTTTTTTACAAAAGAATCTTTAGGCAATAAAATTATAAATTGGTTTAGAAAAGTACTTTTCAAAACCAATTTATAATTATATTCGAAGTTGTTTTTAGCAAAGTCTAAATTTCTAAAAGGATATCATTTCTATTACGCCCACTAAATACAGTAAAAGGGCTGTTTTGTTTTATACTTAATTAATTTACCAAAGGTTAAAATTGTTTGATTTAATAATTTAAAGGAAAGGTTAAGTAAATACATATTTTTGGGCTATTTTGCCTATGGCGCCCCCCTGCTACGGAATCGGGATACGGTCCTGCTAACCAAGAACTTACTGCTTATAATTAAATTTAGTAGCATATCATCAATTGACCAGACTGCCTCCGTGGTCCAGTGGATAGCGTATGCGACTGCTGATCGGAGGTCCCGGGTTCGATTCCCGAGTCGGGCAAAAAGTGTTACTGGGTTTTTCCGAATAATCAGTAGCAGCCCGGAGGAGTCTGGTGATGTACCCGGTAACGGCAATAGGCTCGCCTTCTATTATGTGGGATCTAAAAATGCATGACGTAATGTGGGTGTAATATACCTCTACACTACTTCGGGGATACAGGCGTGAGACGATAAATAAAAATAAAAAATTTCACCAATTGTTTAGAAGAAGCTGACACACGTCGTTGCAATCATAGCTTCTCTTCATACTTTTATCAACAATCATGTAATTATAGGTACTACCTGAACCCGCGGTTACACTCGTGTATCATCATGCTAATGAAACCCAAGACGGACAAAAACACCAGAAGACACCAATAGTTGATCAACGTTCGGGTACTTTGAGTTACCTTTTAAATTCAAGACAAAGACAAATTTCACCTCAGAGTACCGTGACCATGGTTCCTGTAAAGAAATTGAAACATCGGCTAGCAATAAAAATGTGGTTTCTAGATAATTTGGTTTCAATATCATATATTGCGATAGAATCAGTAAACCGTAGTTTGATTTCAATGGGCTACTTCACAAAAAAGTAAAACAAGTAGTTCCTGAGATTAGCTCGTTCTAACGAACATACAAACAACTCTCAACTTAAACATAATTATATATGTATAGTTAGTACACAACCGCAGGTCCGCAACAAGATACCAGAAGAGGGCTATTGTGCGAACTAACCATTGGCAATTTAGCAAAATTAAGTGAGACAGAGAAAAAACATCAATTTGTAATAAAGCCTTATTCTTTAATGGATATGGGTTTCAGAAACCACAAGGTAACCGAATTTGAATTCACAAGTAATACAATATCCAGTATCATTAACGTTTTTAATGAAAAATTTAATGAAGGTGGTAAGAGATGCGGCCCATTTTCACAAATGGTGTCCCGCCACTCATCAGCTTTCAGAGTGGAAATGAAGTGTGGCCGAAATTTATAAATAGTTTAATATAGTTAATTGGTAACTTTTCAAAAGGTTTATGAATTGATACCTACTTATGATCATGATACTTCTCTTAAAATATTTTTCCTTTCATGTTTATTGATAGTAAAGACATAAATGCATATTTATTTCTGCATTTTGGTTGTTTACAACACTTATACAAGTCAAAACGCTATACTAGATGATGCCGGCTTTTCCTAGCTAAATGACTTCTTGAGAAGAAAGGCCGAAACAAACTCAGAGTCATTGCTTTTTTGGTCACTTCAATTTCTTTCGTCTTTTCTTGATCTTTTAAAGTCCAGACAAAAAAAGGGTTTAGTATGCAAGTACAATGCAGGATATCGTCTGACGCTTTTGACTGACTGGGCCCACTGATGGCCCGCATTCAACAGCAATCGTACGGCTGAACCTTGAGGGAGCCAGCACGATCTATATCACTATGCCTCCACGCCATCAGAAGGTGTATGCATAAGCATGTCAGCCTAAGCCATCAGACAGGTTGCCACAACAATATGTTTAAATGTTTAATAATGCCCACATCGTACTCACAACTTTACATGCGAATACATGGTAAAATACATGTTGTAAACAATATGTTAAAAGTAATTAAAAAAAATTACAATAAAATGTCAGCAAATATTATTGAATGTCAATTTAAGAATGTCTAAAAAAACACATTACTTAAGTAATTTTAAATGTCAAAAGAAAATAATAGTAGTCACTTAATTGTAAAAAGCTTAGTGCTTGGAAGGAATGGTCATGAGCTTCTGTCACCTATAGGTGTATTAAAAGATATAATTGAATAATTAACTATATTTGAATCGTGTTTGCACCACTCACCTTTAGTACCAAATTACAAAATTGGTTTAGAAGACACCATCTTTATCATTATACGTGATAATAAATATTAAAGAATATTAATGACAAAGATTACATTTTCCTTGTAATTAATTAAATATGTTTTAGCACAAAAATCTTAACACTAATTGAAATAAAATTTATTACGTTTTTGTAGACAGATTCTTTTTATTTGCACTAAATTAATTCATTCAATTATTCATAAAGTATGAATGAAGAGCCTTTTTCCGCAGTAGCTTCATTTATTGTTTTGAATGTTATAGTGTTCATAATGACTTTAATTTTTTGATTCAAGTACTATGCTAAAATTATCCTGATATTAACTTTATTAAAACTCGATACAATTGAAATATTTTTCGTTGTCGAAAAACCGAACGTCCATTTAATATGGGTTATTTATATCCTTTCGCTACAAATAATACTTATTAAATTCTCAATATAACCGTTTTCTAGTTTGGGCGTGACTGAATATCAAATTTCATAATAATTTTACAATAATGAAAAAAGCATCACACCAAATTATTTTAAAGTATCTCAGAGAATTAACTAAGATTACGTCTCTTCCAACTTTTTTCACACTGATGACACTCCGAACGGAAGTATATGAAATATAGATTCGGACGCTTCGTCCCAGACAGAAAATGACTCCAATAATAAGCTATGATAAAATATCCGTGAACTCAAAAAAATGCTTTACCTCTTACAATCGCCATAAAAAGTGGTTGTTCGTCTCACTGTCCTGGCCTTCATAATATTCAGGCAAAAACTGACACCCGTAATTAGGTTTCGCCTCACGTTCCACTCTTGTGTGGACGTAGCTTAAATAACGCATTGACCAGTGAGCTTTGTCCCTTCACAAAAATGGGAAAAGCGTTTTTCTCTAAACTGGAACAGATTTCGTGTGATGATTTTCGGTCAAATCTTCCTGGTGGAATTGGAAGAAGTTAAATTAACGGTGCGTGTATTCTTTTTGCTGTGGTAGCAGCTTTGTATTGTAGAATTTAATAATAATAGTAATTTTTATTTGTAACGGTTTGGTTCTTTATTCAGATAGTTGGGCTTGAGTGCACATGCCACATGTTGCGTGGATTTTTTATGGTATATAACAGCATGAGATGATACAATTTTGGCTGATAAATAATACTGTCGTCCATTGTTAGCCAGTGTGTTGCTATAAAGAAAGACTGGGTTCAAAGAGAACTTAAATTAGGTTAGTGAATAAACTACCAGCTATTTCAAGTAATACAAAACTTTGAAGCTAAACTAAATACCGCAGAATTGGCACGTGCGCATACGAAAACTTCAGAAACTTTAAATATTTAAAAAGTCTAATTTACGTTGAGCAGACATTGCTACGTTGGCAGGTGTAAGTCCTAGTTTAAGATTTAGCATTTCAAAAACTTCGCAAAGAAAAAGTGTACGCGCTAGCAGAGGATGAAAATAGTCATTGGGTATAATGATAATGAAAGATGCATTAAGTTTACCATTTGAGAAACATCACAACACAAGTTCCGTGCACCAGATAAAGGGCCTTTGTTACCTAAGGCGTAACTCGCATAGTCAGGACAAAAGTAATTACAAATGTTAGTTCGTAGCTGTCGTTCATTAATATGCTAATATCGTTGCGAGAGCACCATTGAACTCCAAATTCGCGCAAAGAACTCTGCAGCAAAAAATGGGAGCGGAATTTTAAAAAGGGGATATCCTGTAGCTTATTTTGATGCTGAACTGAGTAAGGTTAATTAATTTGCGTTTTTATTTGCCTACGTTGATTGTATTTCTGTTTTGCTATGCTAAGACAATTTTGTTTAACTGTCAGGCCTCTGTTTGGGTAGGTCGCGACTTCAATTATGAGATTGCATTTTTTGTTTCTGTTGTGTTTGCGGCGGTTTTTTTTGAAGGCACAGGCTTGTGTTGTGGTTTTGTTTTGTCTCGTAACGCTCAAACATAATTTTATTTTTACCAAATAAACTGAATACAGGAGTAGAAGAAGGAAAATACTTTTTGTACAGGGTGTTTCCAACGTCCGTAATTATTTGTACATGAGGTCTTGGGCTAAATATGTATGATTGGTTTCTGATAAACAATAATTAGTACATAGAATACGACTGATATAGAAAATAATATTTGCTTGTTTCAGGTCTTGCTCTTTCATGGTTGAATAGGTATAATACCTCAGTCTCTAAGGCACGCGTAGATGCTGTCTAAAGTAGTAAAGAGATGCATATTATAAATGTCTTATTTATGAATTGGGGAATAGAAATATTATCAAACATTCCAATACTCAGAATAGCGTTATAGTTTCTCAAACAGAATTTAACAGTCTTAAGACAATATTAATTAAAATAAGTATGGATAACCAGAGATATTTTTTTTTATTCAAAAAACCGCAACCCTCGCCTTGGGATCTGTGATGAAAGGTCAATCATAATTATAAGTATTTTGTGTAGTAAATTTTTCAAAAAGTAATGATTTTATTCATATTTAATTTGCCGTAATATCTATCTTTGCACAGCGTTCATAGCGTGTCTGAACTTATTTTTTATTAGAGATCGGCGAAGTAAAGCAACGTTGGCACTAATCACTATTTGTATGGGTGACAGCTTATTAAGACATTAATCTTCAGACCTTTACGGTACCTTGGAAGGCATCTGGAGCCATTGGTCCAGGTTCTTGTCTCAAAACAGGACTCGTTAGGCCATATCAGGCATCCCCTAAACTCCGACATAAGTTTTGGCCTCAAATGAAAAACATATTTACTTGTAAAATAGGGGTGGATTAAATAATATTTTCAACAAAACAGCTTCCGTTAAAGTATTTTAAAAGATTTTCATATTTTTTGCACAATGATTAAGTATGTGAATAAGGATGGGAACACGTTCCCAATTATCGATAAGCGGTCTCGAGCAGTGCTTTCGCTATTGTTACGAAGATTTTTATTAAAATGCATAAAAAATCGGTTATCATAAATTGTGATCACTCGCGTAAAGATGAAAAATGTTAAATTCCGTGGTACCTGTATGATCGTAATTTATACAACATATTTCCTGAATGGGGAGAAGTAAAAGAGGATTGAAGCTTATAAAGTTGTAGGTATATTTTATTGTTAAGCCATGGCGTAATCCGTTTCACTACGGATGAAAACCCTTCGAAGTTTGAGATAAAATGTTACAAAATATATATCTAAAAATAGCGAGTTAAGAAACACATGTCATCTCGCAATAAGAGAATTTCTTGTGTTGCGGTGGACTTTACAACATAAGGACAATTTTCGTATTTTATCTGTTATCGATAATGTATTTTGAATGAAATGAGATTAGATTTTGAATTGCAAAGTTAATGTCATTATCGTATAATTTCACATAATTATATAATTCCTCGTGGACACAGATTTTGCTACATACAATTTGTGATCTAGTCACGATTTTATATATCAGTTATTTTAGTAGAATACCATTTATCATACAATATAATTTAGCGGGTCTTAGTAGACCCGCTAAATAATATTGTATGATGTATACAAATCGCGAAAGTTTAAAATCGATTAATACCATTTATGACATGAGTATGACTCAGAAATGAGATCGAAACTACATTTTGAATAAATTCAATATATGTAAGAGAATTGACCTTTAGTTTATTGAACGGACAATAATAATGCGGATCACACTTTGCAATCAAATACATCACGTATGAATAGATCAACATCGACAAATATAAAAAAAAACATTTGTAGTATGTTTTTTTATATTTGTCGATATAATCGTGTATTTGGAAATGTATTGATCAAACATCGATAAAATGTTAGGACAAAAATCCAGTCCCTTCTAATATTATTAATACAAAATTGTGCATACATTTATGAATGCTCTTCGATTTTACGTCAAACGGCTCAATAGAATGTGTTTTAATTTTAATAGCCTTGCAACCGCGTGCAAAGCTGCAGAAAAAGCCACCGCATAATAAAACCTGCTTTCCATCATCAAATTTTAGCGTCACAATTTCTAGATACTTACGAATCACACAATAGAAGTAAATGAACATTATAACCACTTTTCTTTGCAGTTCATTTTACACTGTTTAAACTGTAACTGTTTCATTTACTGGCTATATTGACACTTGCACAGTAAACGCAGTAAAAATCCAGGTGTCTTGGACATTTGATAGGTATAAAAGTGTTATGTACTGGATTTATCACTTCTTCCGAGGTGTCCGCCATTCGATTCTATGCTAAAACTTATATAAGATCAATCGTAACATTCTCTGTAGTATTTTTTATCTGTCACTATTTCTGGCGTTTGATATTGAAGAATTTATACCACCGTATAGTTGCCGGAAGGTTATTTCCGGTCTACACTTGCTTCGCAAATTGAAGCGTCAAATATTATTATTAAAAGTTAAAATGAAATCTAATCTTAAATATATAAAGCTGAAGAGTTTGTTTGTTTGTTTGGTTGAACGCGCTAATCTCAGGAACTACTGGACCGATTTCAAAAATTATTTCAGTGTTAAATAGCCCATTTATTGAGAAAGGCTATAGGCTATATAACATCACGCTATGAGTGACGGGAGCGGAGCATAAATAACGCGGGTGTAATACTAATATATAAAGCTGAAGAGTTTGTTTGTTTGTTTGAACGCGCTAATCTCAGGAACTACTGGTCCGAATTGAAAAAATATTTCTGTGTTAGATAGCATATTTATCGGAGAAGGCTATAGGCAATATAGCATCACGCTATGAGACACGGGAGCGGAGCAGTAGCCTTAAATAACGCGGGTGTAACCGGGCTCGGGCTCATCTAGTATAGTCATAAATGTGCTTCATCAACAACATTAAACTGGGGCCAAACGAATTGAGGAATGCATGTTTAAATAGTAACACTTAACTAAAATAAAGGGGACTATAATTACTAGGAATTGTTTTATTTGAAGACAATACTTATCCACTTCAAGCTCGGGAGCGGAAGCTCTACGTTGAGTTAATAATGGCTGCTGGACTATTCCCATTACGTCATAAGGGATTTTTTATGATCAGAACTTATGACCGAAAGCTATGACAGTAAAAATTAAATTTGTCATTTCAGGAATCTCGGGTATGCCTCTGCAAGCCTGCATCATGTATTTATTACCAAGTGTAATCAAATCACTGAAATGTATTATTATATTTAACTAGCTGACCCGGCAAACGTTGTTTTGCAAAATTTTTTTTTTTTTTTGAACAGTAGATGTTGGCCTATTCTCATAGATACCGGATAAGCACAAAAAAATTCATCAAAATCGGTCAAGCCGTTTCGGAGGAGTATGGGAACGAAAACTGTGACACGAGAATTTTATATCCGCTTGCTTGCTCCGCGCCGCAACCCACGCCGGCCCCTCTGCCCGGCCACTTGAAAGCGATAACGATCAAATGCCCGCGCGTTTTTATCGCCTCGGCGCGCGGGTCGGGTTCCACACAATTGGTCCTTGTGACTCAATTTGTTTGGAAAGGTTGTCAAGTGTTATATTATTTACGTTTGTTATGAAACTAACTATACAATGTTATCTTTGTTTATTTAGATTACGACTCTGGTGTCGACTGATGCTCCTTTGAAATTGAGATAGCGCTTTTTTGAGCTCGCTTTGTATTTATAAGTTCATACCTCAAAACTTAAAGCGGTGACATATCGTTTTTAATATTTAATTACGTTACTTATATATTAGGTAATAAGATAAAAATAAAAAAGTACACTTGTTTATACATATTTATGAATTACAGGCCTCTGATTCCAAACCATTATCTGGCGCCGCGCGGCGTAATTTATGTTAAATTTGATAAGGCCATATAATGCACAAATAACAGTTTTAAACATACAAATAAATAAACACTAAATAAGTAGTCTCATATTCTTTTAAAACAAAAAGAAATCATCGGATAGCATTCACCACTTCGGAGTAATATTAACATTTCTGAAACAGTTCCCATGCTCTCAGTAAAATCACTGTTGCGCGCCAAAATCTACTTAAGGTCTCGAAAAAAGTCAAATCTTATATTTCATGCTGGAATTATTATATATACGTGTTAGTTATTTACATACCTTGATAAACACAATAGATCTTAAAGAATAAAACTAAATTTAACAGAAAAAACAGCACAAATACACTCACACATTTCGCACATTCCGCACCGACTCAACACTCTATGACAACATTGACAACGAACGTTTTTTTTTAAATTTCTCTATGGAGTCGAAACTCGACTGGGATTAGTATGACGGGAAATTTAACGTAGAAACGAGATACATAATACAAACTAAGCCCTAGAGCGACAGAGACGAGTATATTTCACTCTTTCGACCGCGGGAGCCATGTCATATACTGTATGACACGGGCAAAGTAGACTGCGATGCGATGTTATATGCCATATAACACGGGCAATTTAGTGTTTGAATTTTGTTATATGCCATATAACACGGGCAAGCAAGCGGATATATTAGATTTTATGCTGTCGCAACAATGCAGTGCCGTCAGTACCGAACCGGCACTTGGTCAGCGTGCTTATTACTTATTCTTTTTATTACGACAAGAGGCCTGCGCCCATCAGTAGGACAGATTATAAACACGGCCAAACAACAATGCAATTTAACAGATACAAAATAATTATTTTTCAGTTCCATTATACTGTATTCTCAATTCATGCAGTGTATAGATAGTGTGTGTTAATTGGACACGTATATTACTTATATATAGGTCTGAATCGATCATGGAGTGGAATTGTGGACGGCGGATCTTGGTCAAGTAATTATTCTCAGATTCAAGTATATGCTTTGGTATTTGTATGTATATGTAGACAGTGGATACTGTAACTACTTGTATGTCAGTCGGTGCAATGTTTCAATGGCAGCGTTATTGTAGTTGAGAGGCTAATAGACTTGCTGCGCAGCGGATCTCGGGTTTAAATAAATGGGCGTGTGCCGCTGACCTGCCGAAGCATAGAGTTCACTGATTTTACCGTTTACTTAACGGTGAAAGCAAACATCGTGAAAAAAACCTTTAAGGTAGTAAAGTATTTCATAATATGAGGATCTCCAAATCAAGAAAGATATGTAATTTCTGACAACCCGCACTTAACCAGCGCGGCGTGGTAGAATGTGACGAGACTGTTCTCATAAATGAGAAGCAGCTAGCCAGTGCCCAGCAAAGGTACAAATTATAAAAAAAGGACTACGCAAACCGTGCAGTCAATTTATTGATCGTCAAAATCGCCATACGCACTTAAACAAGTTGCTCTTTAGCCCATCACTAATGATATAAAAAATTCAACAAGCTGCATCACAAATATGCAAGCTTGATTGAAAGATAATCCTTTTGAATCTCACAAAGGCCAGGCCTTTTTATGTCCAATTTGTAGTTCTTCACTATAATTTCAATTGAACTGGGAGTGAATGGGTAATGAAACGTTTTTAAATTACGATGATTGAGTTCTATCACTCCTTTCAGAGAGCTTTGAACTCTGAACAATGATAAGGACATCCTTCTTTGAAGGCCTTTTTAGGCTAATCACTTTCTCTTTACATTGGCTTCGATGCTATCCACTTATAAAATGGATTACGAGAGTGACATCAATGTCTGGTGAGCAAGCGCAAAAAATCGCAGATTTTTTTAACTTGGTAAAGTCTGAATTTAAAGAACTAAGGCTAAATGGATGGAGGTTATTTCCAGGACATAAGATTTGATTTTAAAGTGATTTAGTTAAAAAGATTGGTAATACACATTTTATTTGCTCTTATAAAGGCGTTTACAATATTTTTTAGGTTTATGGATAAAATTGATTAATCGGCCTGTTGACATCGTCTATGAATTATAATTATGTCAAAAACACTAATTCGTCGTTTCGAAATAAAACTAAAGGGTCCCTTATAAATGAGGTTTATTAAAATGAAAAAATACATAGATCTGGTTTCTAAACTGTGAATATTTGTAATTAAACACTCCACGACACATAATAAATTAAAACTTAGAATTAAGTACATCACTGTCATTAATAATCCCCCATAAATGTTTCACAAACAAAATGAAGCACAACCCTTTACCGTATCGCGTAATTAATCACTATTACTCAACAATTCAACACCCGGGTACGTACCTACTCTTACCTAAAACTCTAAGGGTTGTCAACTCGCAAATTATACCGGCTTACACTCCTATGATGCCAGTATGTAAACGTTGTTATTATCCCGGATCAAAACTTTGATTCAAACAGACCTTTAGCATTTTACTAATGAACGAACTTTGGGAAAAATATAAAGCCTGACTTGGGTAACGTTTAAGTTGAATGTACCTTGGGGTAAAAATATGCGTTTAAGTAGAGTTTTGACGGTCTGATTATGGTAATGATTGTAGTGACACTTTGTGGGCATCTTGAGACTAGGACAAGGTTTAATATTACGATGTCTAAGTTAACATTTGAATAGACTAGCGAAACGACTAGTTCTGGTAAATTCTAAGCATTAATACCATGTGTTGTGATCTCTTTTTGATATCTTATTAAAGTACGTATATATAAACGATATTTTATTACTTTATATTATTTTGATAAACCATGGATTGTATAGGAAGTATCACGGGCATAAGTATGGCTTACTATTTTCATGCCTTAGACCCGTGCTGTGTTGGTATTTCCAAGGGTACTCACTCGCCATAATGACTGATGAAAATCGTCATGACAGCCGGGATCGATATATCTATATTTATATATATCGTCTATATTTCTTTTTTTGACAGCACATATGGCGTAATGGTTCAAGCTGCCACCTCACCTATTAGCACAACACCGAGGGTCTTGTTTTCGATTGCCGCACGAGCAAACACTCTGTGTAAGCCACAATTAATTGTTTTGAGTCTGGGTGTACTCTTACTTTGTGATTGTTGGCTGAAATTTTGTAAAAACTCCAGCGACACAAGATTTCGTCCCAGTGCAAACCTTGTGTTTTAAAATAATCCCAATAGCATAGAAACAGTTTCATACGATCTACTAAATAGCTCTACAGAGGCATCTCAAAGGGTATCAGTCACATCACTTTCAGTCATTCGATTATAAGGTTCAAAAGACCTTTGCGTGTTAAACATTGTGCGTGTCTCCGTATACGCACACCAAAGGGTGTGCGTATACGGAGACACGCAGAATGTTTAACGGTCGTATGTTTTGATACTTTGTTAGAAAAATACACTTTATTATTATTTATTATAGACTCACGCCTGCATCCCCGAATGCGACTGCGGGTCGGGCAAAAGTGTTACTGGATTTTTCCTAATACTCAGCAGCAGCCCGGCGTCCGGTGATGTGCCCGGTAACGGCAATAGGCTCGCCCCCTATTACGTGGGACCTAAAAATTCATGGCGAAATGTGGGTGTAATATTTACACCACTGCCTACCCCTTCGGGGACACAGGCGTAAGACTATAAAAAAATAAGGTTATAAACAAGGCTGATGGTGAAGGTGCGTTAAGTTTGAACGATGTGCTTATGAACATTTACAACAATGTCGTTGAAATTTTGAAATTTAAAAATAATTTCTTATTCCTATGAAAAAGTGACGTTCTCAGAAAGAACGACCAGAGAAAGGGAATAAGGGAATAAAAGTTGGTCTAATGTTTTTTTATTACATTATATGTATATATATTCTTTTAATCAGTACATAATTATAAGTTAAAGCATGTAAAGCGTTTTCTGAGTAAATTATGACCGCACCTGTTTTTTCAGCTTCGCTCGACAAATTATATCACACACTACTCAATTCAGCTTACACATCTTCCGTAAACGTGCATCCTTATCCTAGTAACGGAGGTGCCGAACTTACAGATTTATTACTCTTTTGACGAGAGGAAATGGATTTTTGGAGTTTCGTATGTAAAAGGACATAAGACCTCAGGTTAGTTGATAGAAAAGTTATTGTACTATTGATATGGATCGTTCTTAGAACAGTAAATTACATACATATTAGTAGAAAGTTTCCTTGACGTGAGGACTACAGATTAGTCGATGTCGATGTGTGTTTTAGTTTCTTATTCTTTCGTATAGCTTTCTTACAGATAATTTTAAATCAGTAAAAAATTGGATATTTCCATATAGATAAATTAATAGTCACATATCTATCATCATTGGTCCATGTGGTGACGGATTAAGAATACAGAATGTCACCACCCCATATCATCCCATGGGCGTCGTAAGAGCCGACAGAGGGAGCATATTATGCAGAGAACAGCACTAAGTAAGAGAAGGAAAACTTGATACAAACCCTACACTAACCAATCTCCTCAATTAACGTTTAGCCAGCGTGGCATAGTAGGCCAATTCCTCCTTACAAAGGAGAGGCCTAGTCCAGAAGTGTACTGTTAACGGCTAATGATGATGATGATCATCGTTGGATTTATTAATAATCTGTCACACTGTTGGACATTGGCCTCTACTAATTATGAGCACGACTACAGTCACCACGCAGGTCTAGTGCAAATTGTCAGACTTCACAAGTCATTCAAAAATATTATTAAGAACTCGTGCAAGCTTTCTTACAATGATTTCCTTCACAAATTTAGCAAGCGATAATCAATTTAATAGAAATGGTGATTGAATCACATCCCTTATGTATAAAAAAATATGCTTGTTACTCTGTGTGTTTTTACACTCTGACAAAATTAAATCACTTACAAAAGAATGAGCCCAATTTTCCTAATACGTGTTAAGCTTAACTTAAACTGATTCTAAGCCAACATTCGCCCATGACGTAATCATTGAGACAGAAAGCCAAACAGAAGTATTCTCGGTTTGTTACGTGCTTGTGCTCGTATAGAAAAAATACGTCAGCTTCATCAAAGTTCGTCGACTTAGATGTTTCGGGCACAGATTTCGTATATCAATGTTATTCGTATATTCTCTTCGCTTGAACATCTGTACTAATATTATAAAGCTGACGTATTTGTTTGTTTGTTTGCTTTAACGCTCTAATATCAGGAACTACTGGGTCTATTTGATGGGTCTATTTGAATAATTCTATTGTATTGGAAAGCCCATATACCTAAGAAGGCGAAATACTCTACATCATCACGATATGCGCCACGGTTGCGGAGCAGACGCCCTTAATAACGAGTTAGTTACCACGGGCTCAGCTAGTATAATCTATTTATAGTAAGTTAGCAGGTACAATGTTTCAAGAACACGTGATAAATCACCGGAATGTCAACCTTATTACCAATTTTAACCGATATATTTTTGATAGACTCACGCCTATATCGCCGAAGGAGTAGGTAGTAGATGTGTGATATTATTTTGCCTGATAACGGAAATAGACTCACCCCCAATTTTCGCACTGTTATGAATTTGTAGAAGCCACGCTATGGAAGCTGATTTATTATTGCTAGGCTCCATGCTGCTACTGAGAATTGACAAACTATGACTATGAATATTTTGCTTTGACGACATCGGCTGCTGACGACCCAATGATGTAAGTACGGAATTAATGAATGTGCCAATTAAAGCAACATTAGAGAGCAATCTCCTCATAAATCTATCAAAATAGTGGTAGGCAAAATTAACGTACAAACTACCACACCGGAGGTCGCGGACTCGATACCCGCACAAGTCAAACATTTGTGTGCGTGAACATGAATGTTTGTCTTGGTCAGTGTATCTACATACATACTTACATACCTACATAGACTGCCAAAAAAATTAACCTTCCTTTTGGCTTCGCCGTATTTGGATAAAAATAATCGTATATATAACTTGTACATAGCTTGTACTAAGGGTACTAGATAGAACATATGTTTCTCCTTTATCTAGTACCCTTAGTACAAGCTCTGTTTAGTTGGGGACTAAGTGGTGTTGTGTGTAATAGAGGAAAGTATGAAAGGCGATAAAGTAAATTTTACCCAAGTTCTATAGCTATTTCACAAAATTTTTAGTTTGGTTTAACCTTTTATTTTAAAGGTTTTAGCTTTATCTGGCTCAAAGTCATGCCAATCTAAATTATAATAATCCTCAGTAGGTAAGTAAAGTGAGTTACTAATACACCCTTCTGCATTTTCCAACACGTTTAAATTTGTTTCGCCCGCAAGGCTGTTGGTTATAGCGACAAAGGGTGGCCAATGTGATACTCTGTTGAATAAGCAAAGTTTTATCCAAATTTCTTCAGCAGTTTTTCGACAAAACAGTATCAAAAATCTATCCATTTATAATTAAAAACTGTGAAATTTATTGAATTAATAAGATAATACGTAATATTTCTTAGCCTCTAGTTTATTCGTGAAAACTTAGGATGAAATATCTTTATAATACATAGAGTTAGTCCATTAATGAAAGATATATTTTTTAACAAACTGACAGACATACTGCTTCGTTGGTCTTGCGGCATAAATGTGCGCTTGGTATTGGGAGGTCTCGGGTTCGATTCCAGGGTCGGCCAAAGTGTGATTGGGTTTTTCCGTTAGGAATTTCTCAGCAGCAGCACGGAGTCTGGTAACGTGCCCGGTACGGCAATAGGCTCACCCCCTATTACGTGGGACTAAAATAAATCTGGCGAAAAGTGGGTGTGGCAATACACCTCTACCTACCTCTTTGGGGATATAGGCGTGAGACTATGTATGTATGTATATTATTTAACATGAAGAACAATACTTTTTTGTACTGAAAGAACCAAGCAGTGAGCTGTTATTACTAGAGTGGATTGTCTGGTTTCCTTTTTATTTAGAAATCGGCATTCCTCCTCTACTTAGAAATCTCAGGTTTCAGAGGCCGAGACCTACTTCGCGTCATTGAGCCGAAAGAGTAGGTAAGTAAGTATGTGTTTATTCTCCTGACAGGTAAAGCACGGCAGAGGCCTCATCAATCCAATTTGGGGCTAGCTACTTGCTTCGTGTCATCCATTCCCTTTTTTCGTACTCACTTTTCATTTTTGTTTAAATAGAATACCTGCTAACATTGTGTAGTGTATCAAATTACACAAAAAATTAAAATAAATCTGTACTAATAAACTGCAATAACTTCTGCTCATACATACTACATTATGATGAAGTTAGTGAAAATGGCTGCACTCTGAAGTTATTATAAGTTGGAGAGTTAGTACAATTTATTAGTGTTATGTATCGTTAAAAAATTCACTTCGCGCTTTATAAAATCGCAACATATGAACTTAGAATGTAATAATTTGTTTTGAGTGAAAATAATTTATTTTGTTATGTCCTTCCTTTTTTAAAGGGACTTATGATAGATTCTTCTAAACCGTCTTTCATGCAAACTTTCAGGTTTTCTGTTATGAAAGACTTTTTTGAAACAAAATGTATATTTTAGAGTCTTCGTATTACTATTAGTATAGTATTTTATTATCTGTGGTAATACGAGTTAGCATCTGGCTTAGGCAGCGATAGCTGAGAGGAGAGACCGACAGACTGCTACGTAGAGGGTCTCCGGTTCGAATCCACGGCACGCACCAATGACTTTTCGGGAGTTAAGTGCGTATTAAATTGTTAATTATCGCTTGCTAAACGGTGAAGAAAAACATCGTTGGGAAACCTGCATGTCTGAGAATTCTCCATAATGTTCTCGAAAGGCATGTGAAGTCTGCCAACCTGCACTTGGCCAGCATGGTGGACTATGGCCTTACCCTTCTCATAGTGAGAAGAGGCTCGTGCGCAGCAGTGGGATAGTAAAAAGGGCTGATGATGATGATTTGGCTTATGCACTGTCTTCTAGTAACCTTTTTCTTACAGTCCGTCGCATACATACATACATACATACATACCTGACTCGCGCTAGACTCACGCCTGTTTCCTGGAGGGGTAGGCAGAGACTACGGAACGCCATTTGCAACGATCCTGACATACCTCACTTGCTTCACTCACTCCCATTAAGTTTCTCATGCATGCTCTTCTGTTAAGGGTACTTCTGACTTGTCCTTTTGTCAGGATGTCTCCAATCTGGTCAGAGAACGTCCGCCTAGGTCTTCCCCATTGTCCTGACCCATTCACACTTGCCTTATATATCTTCTTTGTCAGTCTATCGTCATCCATCCTCTCCATGTGCCCAAACCATCTTAACATGCCTTTTTCAATGCTTGTCACTACATTTTCCTTTACCCCACACCACTCTCGTATCACAAAATTCTTTACTCTGTCGGTCAAAGACACACCACATATACTTCTCAGTGCTCTCATTTCTACAGCATTTATTCTACTTTCAAATCTCTTCTGCCATACCCAACTTTCACTACCATACATAAGGGTAGGCACTAACACACCTCTATGTACAGCCAAACGTGCCTTTTTGGACACGTTTTGACTGTTCATAAACGCTTTCAGAGCTCCATTCACACTATTACCTGCAATAACCCCCTTTCATTCTTTCCATCTCTTGTAAACAACGTACCTAAGTAAACAAACTCATTCACTTGTTCCACTCGCTGTCCATCGATCAAAACGTTACAAACCGTAACGCATTCCTCTTTTTCAAAAACCATAACTTTCGTTTTACTTACATTCACTTTCATTCCTTTCCTCTCTAACGCACCATGCATGATTGCTACCATCTCCTGCAACTCCTCCGCTGAAGATGCAAGTATTACCTGATCATCAGCATAAAGGAGGCATTTGACGAGTAACCCATTCACCCTTAATCCGCAGTCACTATGTTTTAAATCTTGCAAACAACTGTCCATGAAGAGGTTAAACAGCCACGGCGACGCTACACATCCCTGTCTAACACCTTTCTCGATGGTAAACCAGTCAGTGTATGCCCCGTTTATCCTCACAAAAGATCTAGAATCCTCATAAAGGGATTTCAGAGCTCGAATGAGGCTGCTGTCCACCCCATTCATTGACAGCACCGACCACATTTCAGTGGTGAGGAATCACCACTTTATCGTAAGCCTTTTCCGAATCCACGAATGCGCAATAGACCTTTTAACCTTTGGCCAAAAACTTTTCGGCTATGCTTCGCAAGGAAAAAACCTGATCCGTGCATCCCATACTCTTTCGGCATCCCGCTTGTACATCCCATATTTTCTTGTCGGCTACTTCCATAACTCTTTCAATAAGTACCTTTGCATACAATTTGCCAACAATGCTGAGATGGTTAATGCCTCTATAGTTTTTGCAGTCTTGTTGCGAGCCTTTTCCTTTATAAAGAGGCACATCTACAGCTATGGCCCAGTCATTAGGTAGTCGGCCGGTGCTCCAGCACAAGTTATATAACCGCTGCAACTGACTAACTATGATGCCCTGTCCAGCCTTCAGCATTTCGACTGTAATCCTATCATATCCTGCGGCCTTACCTACTTTCATACTTCCCAGTGCCTTCAAAATCTCATCCACGCCAATAATGCTTTCATCATTGCTATCATTACCATTCATTTCAGCTATCGGTGTCTCTATCGCCGTTATTTCAAATAAACTTTCAAAATACTCTTTCCATCTCTTCAGTATGCACGATTCACCATTTACTATCTTTCCATTCTCGTCTCTGATGGATGTGTGTTCTGAGGATTGAGTCCTTCCTCGAACTGCACGAACGGATTTCCAGAAAAACTTAATGTTCCCGTCTCGTCCATGAAATCGTCAGATAATCTGCTATCAAACTCATCTTTCTTTTCCTCTTTTTTCCTTTTAACCATTTCTTTACTATTCTTTTTGACCTAACAAACTCTTTTTTTGCTTCATCTATGTCTACACTTGTTGCTTTTCTCATTCTTTCATTTGCTCTGGCAGCCAACCAATCTGACCAAGCTTTCTTCTTCTCTGACACTGCTGATTGTACATCTTTGTCCCACCATGTATTCTTGACCTTTCGTATTTTCCTTCTCTTGATCACACCACATACTTTAGACGCTACACATACTACCTCTTCTTTAAAGGCCTGCCATAATTCTTTCATATCATTTATGCCATCGAACCTCTCAAATCTTGCTATCAATCTTCGTTTATACTCATCTTTCTCTTGTAGATTTTCTACTTTAATTCTTTCCAAGATCCTATTTTCATTACGCTCTCGGTTTTGCCATCCTTTAAAGAGCCCACTTATCCGGCTCAACACCAAGAAGTGGTCTGTGTGGATGCCGATCCCTCGATATGCTCTTGTATCCAACACATTCTTTCTCAATCGTTTATCTACTATCACAAAATCAATCATACTTCTTCTAACATTTTTCGCCTCTCGCGTATACATAGGTATCTTTTTATGATCAAACATGGTGTTTATCACACAAAGGCTTCACTCCAAACAAACCTCAAGCAGTACTTTTCCATTTTCGTTCACACTCTCATCACCAAATGCACCTAACACCGTTTCAAATCCATCTCGCTTTACTCCCACCCATCCATTGAAATCCCCTAACAAGATCAATCTTTAATTATCTTTGCAGTTCCTCAAAATCTCTCTTAAACTCTCCCAAAACTCCTACCTTTCGTCTTGCTCATGTTGTGACATACCCGTAACTATATTGACCGGGGCGTACACCCCACAATAAAGAGACGAGTAAGTCCTACTTTTATTCTCATCCACAGTAGCCTAGCATTTACACATTCAAACTCTTTTACGCACTCATTCATTCGCGCAGACAGTATTACACCAACTCCCTTACAGGCTCTGGTGGTACTATCTACCCCAGACCAATACGCCGTATATGCGCCATGCTTGGTGGTGTCACACCCTTTTCTTTTTGTTTCATTCACACAAAGAACATCAATCTTTCTATCATCCATCATCTGACATACTTCATCCAATTTGCCGTTCATTCCTCCTCCAACATTTAATGTTGCAAACCTGCTTTCCGTAGGCCGCTTTTCGCCCTCGCGGGAACGAGACGTGATGGGTTGCGAACCGCGTCGCCGCCGTGTGAGGAAATATTATTTATTGTTCCCATTGCGTTCCCACGAGACTTAGGGTTTTTAAAATGTCCGTCCCCATAGAGCCCTTTACGGGGGTAAGGCGGAATATCACATGTGCCCTGTGATCACCAACACAGGCACCCTCCGTTTGCGACCAGCTTACCCTCTGGCCTCGAATCTCTCGGCACGGGTCAATTTACACCTTAGATCGGGGTTTTGTGTCGGGTATGCTCCCTGAAAGTTGGTTTGATTTCGGAGTTTTCCTTCTCCTAGACAGGTTGCCAACCAAGGCTAACGAGGCCCGTCTCCACGAACATTTGGTTTAATTTCGGAGTTTTCCTTCTCCTAGACAGGTTGCCAACCAAGGCTAAGCCCGTCGCAATAAGTGATATATAATCTTTGGCAACTAGAAATACATATTATTTGACATATTTTGTGAGGAGCTTATGACTGTTTCCGTGGTCCAGTGCATAGCGTATGCGACTGCTGATCGGAGGTCTCGCTTTCGATTCCCGGGCCGGGAAAAAGTGTTTCTGGGCTTTTCCGAATTCTCAGTAGCAGCACGGAGTCTGGTGATGTGTCCGGTAACGGCAATAGGCTCGCCCGCTATTACGTGGGACCTATAAATTCATGGCGAAAGTTGGGTGTAATAATAAGTACACCTCTGCCTACCCTTTTGAGGATACAGGCGTGAGTCTATAAAAAAATATTAAATCAAATCGAACCAGTCGTGCCAAAAATTCATGGCGAAATGTGGGTGTAATATCACACCTCTGCCTACCCCTCCGGGGATATATTTATGTTTTTATATATATGTTTTATAGACTCTTGTGGGGGGCAAGAGTCTATAAAACATATTTGTGTGTATATATATATTTATATATATATATATATATATATATATATATATATATATATAACATATATATGTGTCTTATGTCAAATATGTATTTCTAGCTGATAAAAATACATCAAATATTGGGACCGGTCGTTAGTGTACGAATTATGAAAGTAAGAAAATAAGTTGAAAGATATCATCGCTAAAGAATGCCCACTTAGAGATAAACGTTCATAATTATATCTATTTGTTGACTGTCTTGAAGAATGTGCTACTTGGACACTATCGAAATAATTACAAAAATGTATTAATAATAATTTACTCATAAAAGAAGTATCCGTTGTGCAATCAAAAGCTTACTACGTAACATTAATTAATAAAATATTTTCATATTTTATAACTATCATATTTTTAAGCAATTTGCATAATTAATTAACAAAAAAAAGTGTTGCATTTTACTTTAAATAAACTATATGAATAAAAATATCGCATTCAATGCGTATAACAAGCGTTTCATATTTTAATGAATAAGAGAATATAAATCACAAAGAAGAATTCACAATTCTACAATGAAACAGGCTGCAGGACCGTCGACAATTCCCTGATCAGCAAAACAGTAAACTAAAGAAAGTCTTACTCAGAAATATGGTAATAAATGACTATACAGTTAATCGGTAGAATTGAGAACAGAAATTCCATTTTTCATTGCCAGTCCGACAGCTCTCCACTGTGAGACTTCGAAACGGATACTCTATGAATATGAAAAAGTTGTAGCATTATCGAACTCTTTCTATTGTTATAAGATAAATTTATCCCATCTTTTAAATATATCAATGTATCCCTTTTAATATTTATGAATGAAACCCAAAAATATGTTTTTATTTCGCCGTTGCTTAGGTAATTTTGACTAAGCCGAGTATGGTGTAGCATGGCTTGTATAGTACGATGTTAAAGAATATATTTTTGCCTATTTCGAAGGCTTGTTGTATCGTGAAAATATTAGAGCTTGTGTGAACGTTACGGATTATTGTAATATTTATAGATATAGGAATTTAAACTTTCGTGGTCACTATAATTACTTTTTACGTTTCCTACGGGATATACAACGTGTAAATGAAATAACGCACATCCTCAGACACCCCAATTAGAATAACTTGTTACAATCATGATGCATGCATTGAATTTTGTTTTTTATTTGCGTAAATATTGTTTTTTGAAGAAAGTATAAACTCGATTAAAAGTAAAAAGCGTGGTCACTATAAATTTGCGCACGCACACAAACACACGAAACGGTTGCTATGGTAAACAGACGACAGCGATCTGATAGGAACGAAATACGATACGATATAAACAAAATGTTTCAAATTTAGTCTTTATACAACACTCTGATAGAGTGCGGTTTACAAGAATGATGTTTCAGTAATTTGTCAGCTACTGTTGATATTTCCAAAGATATGACTACCTATTTCTTTCCATCACACTTTTCGGCTTTGGAGTGGACAGTCGATTTTGTATAAAATTATTTATTGTTTGTTAATAACATGCACACGATCCATTGTTTCATAATATTGTAAATGACTATTTAGTTACCTAGCATTATTGATAGATAAAATAAAAGAATATCAATGAGAGAATAAAGCAAGATCGACGTGTTTAAAGTTGTAAATTAACAGTTACATTAATAGAATAATCAAATAACTTACAGGATAAAATCACATTATTTTAGTCCACTTAACACTATTCACTGTTCCCTCACGCATCACATCTTTTCACCGTTTCAAAAGCAGCTAATATGTATCAACTTAACTCCTAGGCACTTGTTGTCTCCTCACAATAAACTAGTGATTTAACATTTTCCCACAGTAAAAAAGTCCGGGGGCGACAAGTTAACATCAAGATTATGCAGAACGTTCCACACCAGCACCGTCATGTTGATAATTACAATTTTATTCACACAATTAAAATATTTTTTCGCAACTCTCGCTGACAGATTCCCGATGGATGACTAGATACTTGTCATAACTTGTCAAAGCGCATCGCCAGCGCTTGTCATTGTCAGCGCGGGCGACACATTACGTCTCGCTCTTGCCTGTTGAATATTACGTAAGCGAAAGATAGATGATAGATATTTTCGTGGTAAATTGTGTGTATTGTCTTTTGCCGCTATTGTGTTGTACTAATGTGTGCGTTCGTGTGACCGAACGTCGAACCATTAAACAAATACATTTTAAAAGAAGGTGTTCTGCTTTGACTTAAGGTTTATTTTCGTATATTTCAACTTTTGAAATTTATGAGTGACTATAATTTACGTTATTTTTATTATTTTAGAACAAAAAATAAACAATATTATAAATGACAGTAATGGATTCAGTATCCGATTCTGAACAAACTACTTTCAGAAAGTGCATTTAAATTTGTTACATATTGTATACCACGTACCTTTGTTTTGAGTAACCGATATTTCGGCATTGTTGCAAGCGCCATGTTCACGGATGTACTGAAGTATTGCGGATGGATGAAAGTTATAAACAAGTGAACCGGTCTACCCGCTTTCTTACTCGTTTATTGCGTGCACAACCACTACCACTGTTTTCACTCTCGCACTGTACTCGATCGCGACACACTGTACTCACTACGTCGGCTCGTGATTTAAATTTTTGCGGTTTGCGGGTTTTGCACAGACGTACCACTGGATGTCAGGTATTCGACAGTTGAAACCCATCTTCTCTATTGAAGTTTTTATACTTTTTAATTTCAATAGCTTTTTTAACCATTCTAGGTATATAGTGGCGTTCTGTCGAAAGCATCTGAGGGTTATGTAACTCAATCCAATGGTTCGTACCCGAGTCTAGGAGATGTTGAGCTATTGCCGACTTTTGTGGTTTACAGTGTGTCGCGATCGAGTACAGTGCGAGAGTGAAAACGGTGGTAGTGGCTGTGCGCGCAATAAACGAGTAAGAAAGCGGATAGACCGGTTCACTTGTTTATAACTTTCATCCACCCGCAATACTTCAGTACATCCGTGAACATGGCGCTTGCAACAGTGCCAAAATATCGGTTACTCAAAACAAAGGTACGTGGTATATATCCCGTAGGAAACATAAAAAGTATTTATAGATACCCCGGATATGTCTCAGAGAAAATCTACGTTACCTTATTTTTTCTGTGAGACATAGGGCAAAGAATTCTATCTAGTTTTCGTTTACTTCGCGCGCATCGCAAACGATGTTATATGATCTTGAATACTTTGTGTTATTTATATTATTGTGATCTGTGCTTTGTAATGTTTTGTACCGATGTGTTGGTATTTATTTTCTGGGACTCGTATGTAACTGAGTAGTAGAGCTGGGATGCCGTTTATTGGATTGCCTAAAGGTTTTGATGGTTTTGTGTATTGAGATCTATCAAACTTGTAAATGAAAGCCGATATCGTAGAAAAAGTGTTGGTTATCTACAATTTATTGAAATAAAGGAGTGAAAACGAAGTCTTTATGTCTTTCCGTTTTTATTTTATCCCTAACTTTCTCCTGCTGTTTTGCGTTATGTCGTTATCATTATTTATGAAGTATGTGGTAAACATTTTGTATGTGCTAAGAAATTAAGCTAATTTAACAGACGGTTCATCCGATGGTAAACGATTACTACTGCCCATGGACAACAACAAAACCCTCTGGTTTTGTTGCATGGCATCATAAATGCGCCTCCGGCCTCAATCAGAAAAAAGGGCCTAAGCGAGATTGATGACGAGAAAAATAGATAGGGCCATTCACACTATAATTAAATTGTGTACAGGAAAATGTCATGTATTCTTATGTTGATCATACACAAAATAAGACATATTATTTAACTTATCATATTAGACTGTCTGCATCGTATAATGTAAATCTACATCTACTTACTACATAGAGGTAAAATTTTAACGGTTATTAGAACGTAAATGTGTAAAACCACAACACATAAAAGGTGCATGTACGTAAAATAACTATCCAGTTTATTTTAATAAAAATTAAAACGTAAATAAGTTTGGGCTCTCACGTAATATTTTTACGCAAAAAACGTAACCTTCCATGAAAACGTTTTGTACAAGCCAAATAGATTTTTGTAATTATTGAGTTTGTATGGCCACCTATTGGCTCCTTTATACCCTAGAGGAGCCTAGTTAGCATCCGCACCAAAGTGCTCGTTAAGACGAATGTAACGAGCCCAAACTCGATAGAGTTTTGTCATTTATTTGCCGAGTTCCTATTGCCACCTTTCGATTCCATCATCAGATCAACTCTATGTTGTAATCATTTTTCATTGTCATCCATTTTACATACATATACAGAATTTTACATACATATACAGAATTTCAGCTAAATCGGTAAGCGCGAAGTGGATCAAATTTACTTGAGAGAGTTTATTCCAGACATCGGGATAGGTGAAGGTAAATAAAAAAATGCTAATAAAATAAAAACTACTGACTACCTACCTGAATCAAATTTTTACGGGAACAATTCAAAACTATTCCGCATCAGACAAAAAAAGAATCACGTAAATTGGTTCAGAAACCTCGGAGAAATCGGTGTACATACATCGAAAAAAAAATATACCGGCCGAATTACGAACCTCCTCCTTTTTTTTGAAGTGTAATGTATTACGATAAAAGTAACTCATAAATTTTCTTTTAATTTTAATAAATTATTCTGCGATACGACACCACATTGAAAATAAATAAACGAAACCATCAGCTACAAAGTAAAATTACGTATCAGAATAAAAGACAATTACAACGATGGTTTATTTTACATGCCAGCTTGTTTTTCATGAACTTTTTTTATTCAAAAGCACAAAATTTATCATTATCTTTTGCTGTGTATTATTTTAAAGGTACAAAGGTCTCACAGGCATAATATTGTAATAAATCGTAAAGAAAATGCATGAAAAATAAAGAAGGTTAAACTGAACATAATTATATCTATGAGAAAACTACTACTGCATAGTAAAACAAAAGAGGAAATATGGTTTTTATTATGCACTAAATTTAACAAATATTATCATAATATATATACAAACAAAATAAAACTACTTATATAACTAAAGTATCCTAAATTAAACGACGCGTCAAATAATTCCTCCGCAACGCTGTCGGCTGGCAGCGTGCCCAGAAGGCTGGCAGCATTGCCACGTTGAATGGCAATGCTTAAACTTTCGACAAAATATAAACCAGCCTTCTGGTCACGGGAAGCGTCAATCAGTCTTTTGGCGATTTCTTTATAAAGAGCGCGTGCACTAGGGCCATGACCCCAGCGTTTCGACCCCAAACGGCTCAAATACGTATTTACCAGATAGGTTTCCATATTTGCGCCGTTTGAGGGTCTCCACTGATGCAGCAGCAGCGCCCGCCGATCCAGCTGTGCATGGAAGATGTGATGGCGCAAGGGTATCGACGCAGGTTGCATCCTATACCCGAGGCCTGCCCATCTTCCAAGGTAATAAGGACATACCGTCTGGTCTCTTCCCATCTTGGCGTACCAAACAATTTGGTTCAAGATAAGCTGGTACTCCGGCGGTGACAAGAGCTCAACGGAGTATGTCGTTAATGCAGGCCTGTCGGGAAATACGCCCAGCACTCCTGCTGCACGATAGGCCATGGTAGCCAAGACTGTCGACGACTTCACCGCAGTGACAGCGATGCGGAGAAACGCAAACAGCTCCCTAGCGTAGGCAAGAAGCGATGCGGCAAGTTGTATCATCCAAGATAGTTCCTATGTTGGACGATGGAAGTGCTTAAAGCCATAGTTCTGATTCCCACTCTCCAACAGCCAACAAACGGATGCGCTCTGCAACACTCGATGCAGTACTTAAAAGATATTCTCTCATCTTGCAACAGAGCGGCCCGTCCCATTGTCTCTGAGAGGATAGATATCGAGGTAAGTCAGAGCTCAGGCAAGCCATTTTTCAAGCGTAAATTGCATCAGTCTTCCACGGCGCTTCAAAATTAACCAGTGTGGGTTCTAGAATTTTCCTGGTCAATTCCTCAGTGCCGTGGACCGAGGCTAAAAACGCTGGTAGACTTACATCGGTAATTTTGCGAACGCCGAGGCCGCCCGAACGAACTGGTAAAGTCGCTTGAAGCCACACTCAGTCGTTCTTGTCAAGATTTAGAATTTTGCTCAAGGTGTGCCGAATAATATTATCAATGTTTTCCAAATGGGATACTTAAATGTTTCCAAAAAGGAGAGGACCGCAAGTAATATATAAATTTTGGAACAAAAAGGCAGTGCCGAATAATCGTGAAAGCCGAATGAATATTAATATTATAAAGCCGTTCCGAGGTTCCGCAGAAATTTTGTAGTTTTTCATCTATAAAAGTTTTAAAAGCGTCGTCGAAAATACCCAAGTAGGCAGAAGGAACATTTATTGATGATTTTAATATTTGGCGCTAAAGAATTAAATTTTGATAAAATCGAAAGGTTATCCAAATTGTCATTAATAAAAATTTCACATTTGTCTGAATTTAGTTCCAAACCAATTGCTTTAAATTTATTTTTTATTAGCTCTAAAGGCGTATTCAAACCTGAGCGATATTCGCTGCCGCTGTGGGTAGAGGTACATACCGCGCGGGTTTCGCTCAGGTATTTAGTATCAAGTACCGTGGCTAGAGCGACCTGAGCGATATTCGCTGCCGCTGTAGGTAGAGGTACATACCGCGCGGGTTTCGCTCAGGTATTTGGTATCAAATACTGCGGCTAGAGCGACCTAAATTTCTTACTTCTCTGAGCGAAACTCGACTACCGCGCGTTATTCTACCCACAAGGATAGCGAATACCGCTTAGGTCTGAACAGTAATATTACCGCATACCCACTGGGTTTTCTCTACCGCAGACGGTAGCGAATACCGCTTAGGTCTGAACAGGCCTTAAATCTTGTAAAACCGTGTTAACACAACCTCCCAGGGTCCCTACGTCCAAACGTTAAATTTTGAATTTCTTTGTTTTATTATTGGGTGAATGGCTAAACTAAAAATGACTGCCCGAGAGGCTAACCTTGTTGACAACCGACAGCAGATTCCAAAACATTGTCTTTATAAATTATTTTTGATGGATTTCTATAGTATTGCCAAAGACATTTAAAAATGTTAGAAGTTTCTAATTTAGCTTACGTCAACAAGGTGTCCCTGTTCACTAAGTTGAAGGCATTCTTCAAATCAATCTTTACAATGACCTCACCACCGCAGCCAAGGTACGTAGACAGCGCATGTATGGCAGCCTCACAGCCTCCTTTGGAACCAAAGCCAAGCTCGATTGGCTGAAGTTTTTTCGCCAAGATAGCACTGTAATGTTTACAGCATAGTTTGGCTGCCATACGTCTGTAGGTACACGGTCTGTATACCCTACGGCAATGGGCCGAATGCCACCATCTTTTTTACAATAAGTCGGTGACATCTGTGGCCACATTGCCGGAGAGCATAAGGTTAGTTAAAGCCGTCAGTGCCTTCAATAGTGCATCTCCAGCCTCTCCATCTCCAGCACTTGCACCTAGAAGATCTTTCAAATGCTGAGGGGTTAAGCCGTCGAAACCGCCAGCGGATCCACTTTGAAAGGACCAGACGGCTTCAAATACGTCCTTGGCTGAAACATTCAGACAGTCAATATCTTCGTCTGTAATAAATAAAGTATGTGCGATATAGAGTGAGCACAGATAAAAAATATTTTTGTTAACTTGCAAATAAAACTTGGTAAGTACAAAAAATTAAGTCAGTGAGTTTACTAACTGAATTTTCTGATTGACTTTCCATTATATAGAAATCGGTATTCATTCTAATGTAGTAAATAAGTAAAGAATGTAAGGATGAAAAGGGAAAGGGAGGTCAAGGAGAAGATAGGTGGACTGTGTAGAGTGAAGATGGATATGAAAAAGTAAGGCGTAAATGAACAGATGACGAGCGGGACGGAAGTTGAGGACAATGTCCGCACGATAGAAGCCTCTTCCATCCAATTTGTTTTCATCATTTTGGGCTACCTACACACCCTAGTATCGTCCTCTCCTAACGCTTTGAGTTTCGTCCTTACTTTGTTTTGGCTAAATGGAATTCTAACAATATGTAGTGTGTGTAATTATCAACCCTAAAATTCATAATTTCTCTGTACTCGTAAATAGCAATAGTATCTTCTTTGCAAAAAAACGGAAAACTCTACATCAAACCCATTACTAACCCGTCTAGATAGCGTGTTATAGTAGGCCAAATCCTCCGATTGGCTCAAAGTCTTACTGTGAAGCTATTAAGAGATTCTGAAGTCAAGTAGTGGACTGTGGAAAGAAAATGAAAATACAATTACTACTGCTCTTCATAAACATATCAAAATGGTCAGCACGAAGGCGTCTACAATATGATAAAGTTAGTGAAAATAGCTGCACTCTAAAGTTATTATACATTGGAGAGTAAAAACTATTTATAAGAGTAATTTATGCTTTAAATATTCACCCCGCGCTATACAAAACCTTAACATGTAAACTAGGAATGCAATAATTTACTAGGAGTGAAAATCATTTATTTTGTTTCGAGTGAAAATAATTCCATTTTAAACGGATTCATGGACGATTTTTCTAGGCACGAATTTTCTGATTTTCTGTAATGGAAACGAATAACCCGTGTGGTTGACGGCATAGAATACAAGTGTCACCACCCCCTATCTTCCCGTGGGTGTCGTAAGAGGCGACTAAGGGATAACACGATGCAAATACCATCTTTGCGTAGAGACGGAAAACTCGACATCAAACCCTATACGACTGCCTCGTTGGTCTCGCGGCATAAATGTGCGCGTGGGATCGGGAGGTCCCGGGTTCGATTCCTGGGTCGGGCAGTGTTATTGGGTTTTTCTGTCACGAAATTCTCAGTAGCAGCACGGAGTCTGGAAATGTGCCCGGTACGGCAATAGGCTCGCCCCTTATTACGTGGGACCAAAGTATATCTGGCGAAAAGTGGGTGTAGAAATACACCTCTGCCTACCCCTTCGGGGATAAAAGGCGTGACGTTGTGTATGTGTGTATGTGGAAACGAATAAATGAATATATCAATTTTAAAATGCCGTTGGTGTTTTAAAATTTTTATAAATACGATTTAGTATTAGTTAAATACTATTTTCTAATTGACTATCTATATCGTCGTTGATAAAGTTACTGCTTACAGTCAAAGGTTTATATACACCGTGATTTTGTAAGCTATGCCAAAAAAATGTTTAGGCCTTAGGTATCACTTATAGATCACATTCAATTTTCAAGGTAGTAGAGCCTTGCTGATTTCAGCATGAATGGGCCGGCTCAATCGGGGAGTACTACCCTCTCACAGAAAATCCGTCGATTTTCTTTACTTTACGTCTAAAGTAACAGTACCTAAACTGTTGCGTTTCGTTCGGTGAGTGAGAGTGCCAGAAGCCCTATCCCCTATTCCTTCTCCCTCATCCCACTCCTCATCCTATCCCTTTTCCCAACCCCAAAGGGCGGCAACGCACTTGTGACTTCTGTGGTGTTGCTTGTGTCCATGGGCGGCGGTAATTGCTTACCATCAGGCGATCCGTCTGCTCGTTTGCCGCCTACTACCATACCATAAAAAAAATATTTCTGAAAAAAATCAGTAGGTAAAATTTACTTCTTCTTCATCAGCTTTTATCAGTCCACTGCTGGACTAAGCCTCTCCTTTGAAAGGAGGAATTGGCCTACTATACCACGCTGGCCAAACGGGTTGGTATAGGGTTTGTATCAAGTTTTCCTTCTCCTACAGTGCTGTTATTTGCATAATATGCTCCCTCTGTCGGCTCTTACGACACACATGGGATGATATGGGGTGGTGACAATCTGTATTCTTAATCCGTCACCACACGGACAAGAAAATATACTATTATTAATATAAAATTTACTTATCGAATTAATTTTTCTTATGTAAATATCAATCCAGCGTGGTCACTAAGTGTTACGTAAACACATAGTAGTTGCGTAATAAACTTCAATGCAGGCGCAGTGGCAGCAAGGCGAAGTGCGTGAGCCGCGAGGGTAGTGAGAAGGGATGTGGTCAGGAAACGAAATTAAATTCACCATTCGACCGCGCTCGCGCATCGCGAGGTGTTAGTCCGAAACACTTCCGCATTGATCTGTGCAATGTCGACGCGAGACGGCGCGGCGCCCGGCGCCCTAGCCTAAAATGTATTCTAGCCGCGAGTACTATGAAATGGTGCGAAGCTACATTTTGAGTGGTGAGAGCCTTATCAGAGCGCGGTATACGAAGAAGAAAGTTTACCCCGTCTGCGGACTCAAGGGTACGTGAACGCTGTGATACCCAATCGTCGAACAATTTTAGCAGCTAACCAGAGGCTGTTAGATCATGGCCAATTCACGACCTCATTTCACGCTCAAGCCCGTGGCAATCCGAGATTGGCGGTAGAAATTGAAGACGAGATCATAGATTTCTTTGAGAGAAATCCGCATTCAAGCACGCGAGATGCAGGCCGTTTCTTCGAAGGGAGTCAAAGTGCCATATGCAGGCTGTTGAACTCAGCTAATATGCACCCATACCACTATAAAATGGTGCAAAAACTATACGACGGAGATGCAGCACGGCGGCGAACGTTCTGTGAGTGGCTAATTGCAAACCCTAATGCGAATATTTTGTGGACTGACGAAGCATTATTTACGCGTGTGGGGCTGTATAATCAGCACAACGAACATTGGTGGTCGTTTACAAACCCACACATGATACGGGAAACGTATCACCAAGTGCGCTTTAGTGCAAATGTTTGGGCCGGCATAATAGGCAACCAACTTTTAGGCCCATATTTCATAGAAGGTCAGCTAACTAGGGTTAGGGATTAAGAAATGTTGCGCGGTACCATATCAAATTTTATATACGATGTGCTTTTGTCTTATTATCAAGATTTTTATTACCAGCAAGATGTTGCACCGCCCCACTATACCGCCGCCCTACGTGACTACTTGAATTTAGAACACGGTAGTCACTGGATCGGCCGCCAAGGCCCGGTATCATGGCCGCCGCGATCGCCAGACCTTACGCCATGTGACTTTTTTTTGTGGGGTGAGATCAAAAGACGTGTTTATGTGGAAGAGGCCGAAAGCCACGAGGACTTGAAAGTGCAAATACAATCTGCATTTGACCAAGTGCGAAGTGATAGTGTAGTGCTTAACAAATTAAAACATAATGTGCAACAACGTGCAAGACTCTGTTTAGAGAGAAACGGTTTGCACTTCGAACAATTATTAAAAAAGATTAGAAAGTAACTAGGTAAGGAATTTTTGATTGTATTTTAATCATTGTACATAAGTTGATTCAAATTTTTTTAATACGCCGGATTGCAAAAGGCCGGTCGATCTCTAAGTTTAATAATCATAATCAGCAATCGCAGTCAACAAAGGCCTTTTGCAATTTGACGGTCCTAAGCCCGTATAAAGTATGAAGGAAAAATTTGCAACTTATGAATGAAATGATGAAGTGATGGCAGCGACCCCTGGCTGGCCGCCGCGCCGTCTCAGCACAATAAACATCGCAGAATCAGATTTGGTGAGTAAATTTTTTAATGATTGGGTTTGGTTTACTTATTTGTTTTTCCATTTTGTAGAGACGTAATTAATACCAATATTGTTCGTTAATCGTAATTAATACCATAGATTTTTGTACATATTTGAGGGTATTTAAATTTAACTTTTATAACGTATGATAGCAGCGACTTAGGAATGCTGTTAAGTTTATCAATGAAATGAAGAAGCGGGACGGAGCAGTTTGTTGTCATATTCGTAGGTACTCTGTGTGTAAGAGCGCGCGTGGTAACGTGGTGTCTATAAACTCAGACATTTTTGAGACATTTTTGCGGCTCAACATCTCAATATTTTTGTACGGAACGATATTAATAAAGTTATGTACATAAATGTTATTAATGCCATGGATTATCTATTAGAATTTTGGTATTATTATATTAGAATTTTGGCATATATTACAGAATCACGGTCTATAAACAAGACAATTTATTGACAGCCTAAAACCAATAATTCACTCATAAAAGAAGTATCCGTTATGCAATCAAAAGCTTACTACGTAATATTCATTGATGAAATATTTTCATATTTTATAACTATCATATTTTTTAACAATTTGCAAAATGAATTAACAAATAAAAGTGTTGGCACAGAATTTGCATTTTACTGTAAATAAACTATATCAATAAACATTGCATTCAATGCGTATCACAAACGATTCATATTTTAATGAATAACAGAATATAAATCACAAACAAGAATTCACAATTCTACAATGTAACAAGCTGAAGAACAGTCGACAATTCCCTGATCAGCAAAAGAGTAAACTAAAGAAAGTCTAACTGAGAAATATGGTAATAAACGATTATACAATATACAGTTAAACTGTAGAATTGAGAATAAAAATTGCATTTTTCATTGCCAGTCCGACAGCTCTCTACTGTGAGACTTCGAAACGGATACTATATGAATACGAAATAGTTGTAGCATTATCGAACTCTTTCTATTGTTATGAGATAAATTTATTACTTTTTAATATATCAATGTATTGCTTTAAATATTTATGAATGGCTCTCAAAAATATGCTTTTATTTCGCTGTTGTAATTTTGGCTAAGCCGAGTATTGTGTAACTTGAGTTGTGAACGAAGTTTGATCGGTCAAGAATATATTTTTGCCTATTTCGAAGGCTTGTTATACAGCGAAAATATTGGAACTCGTGTGAAGGTTACGGATTATTGTAATATTTATAGATACCGTATATGTCTCGGAGAAAATCTACGTTACCGTATTTCTTCTGTGAGACATCGGGAAAAGAATTCTATGTAGTTTTCGTTTACTCGGTGCTTCGCAAGCGATGTTATATGATCTTGAATTCTTTGTGTTATTTATATTATTGTGATCTGTAATGTTTTGTACCGATGTGTTGGTATTTATTTTCTGTGGCTCGTATGTAACTGAGTAGTAGAGCTGGGATGCCGTTTATTGGATTGCCTAAAGGTTTTGATGTTTTGTGTATTAAGATCAATGAAACTTGTAAATGAAAGTTGATATCGTAGAAAATGTGTTAGTTATCTGTAATTTATTGAAATAAAGGTAAGCATGTTTTTATTTTATCCTTAAACTTTATAACATTACTTAGCACTTGGCGCGCCTGCTGTTTTACGTCATGTCGTTAACATTATTTATGAAGTAGGATGTAAATATTTTTATGGGGTAGGAGCTAATTGAGCAGAATATGGACATGGCCAGGATGAGAAAATGAAAAGGCGGCGCGAGATGAGAGAAAAGAAAAAGAGACATTTTTATAATAAAATTATAGTCTGAATGGCCCCATGCCATTCAGACTATAATCTTAATATATAAAATCCTTGCGTTACTGACTAACTGACAGACACGCTACAGCCGAAACTATTGGGCGCAGGAAGCTAAAATTTGGCATGTATGTTCCTTGGGGACTGTAGGGGTGCACTAAGAAGGGATTTCCCGAAATTCCGACGGGATCGGCCAAAACGGGTAAATTTACAAAAAATGCAGGCGTAGCTGCTGGTGTCCTCTAGTTTTATTATAAAAAATGTCGACTGCAAAGCGTTATTTTGCGTTCGTTCAACACATGTTGATCGAACTCAAAATAATACATAGCCTTACTCATATTAGTTAACCTATATTGACTGTCTGCAACATATAGTGTAAAACTACACACATACTAGCTACATAGAGGTAAGAGGTACTTAAAATCGTAAGGGTTATTAAAACGTAAATGCGTAAAACCACAACACATAAAAGGTTTCTGCACGTAACGTAACTATCCAGTTTATTTTTATAAAAAAAAAAAACGTAAAAAAGTTTGGGCTCTCACGTAATATTTTAACGCAGAAAACGTTACCTTTCATGAAAACGTTTTAGTAAAAAATTATGTGTATTACGATGGAAGGAACTCGTAATTTTTCGTTTTAATTAAATTATTCTGCCATAGCCGAGTGGATATACCAACAGACTGCCATGCAGAGGGTATCGGGTTCGAATCCACGGCGCGCACCAATGACTTTTCGGAGTTATGTGCGTATTGAATTGTTAATTATCGCTTGTCCCGTGCCTCGGAGAGCACGTTAAACCGTCGGTCCCGGTTGTCATGAAGATCTTTGACAGTCGTTACGGGGCGTCAGTACCTTCTAAATAAAACTGACACTAGTCTAAACCATGGAATATCGCTATCCCTTCGGGTTGCGGAGGTCAGACAGGCAGTCGCTCCGTGGAAAAGCTAATATTCTGTCAAATCCGGTTAGACTAGAAAGCGGACCCCAGATTGAAACTGGGATAACGCTAAGAGAAAGGAATTAAATTATTCTGCCATAGGCCTACACCACATTGAAAATAAAATAAATGAAACCATCAGGTACAAAGTAAAATTACGTATCAGAATAAAAGACAATTACAAAGATGTTTAATTTTACATGCCAGCCTGTTTTTCATGAACTTTTTTTATTCAAAAGCATAATATTTACCATTATCTTTTGCTACGTATTAATTTAAAGGGACAAAATACTTAAAGGCCTTAATAGGCGTAATTTTAAAATGCATATTTATATCGCTCGTAAAATTCATAAAAAAATAAGTTGACTTAACAGTCAACGAAAAAATACATTAGGCTTACAAGAAAACAAATGCTATATCTAAATATTTTTCACTGTAACAACTTTACTGGAATTAATCGGCAATAGTTTCCGAGAACGGGCTAAAGAAAGATAAATAGTTGTAATCTTTTCTCCAGCTCAAAGGAAAAACGGTGAAACATGCGCGTATCTTTTAAAAAAGCTATCATTCAACACGGGAGCACTTGGTAAAAAATATTGCTTACAATTCCCAGAGTTCTTGCTGAATTGGACCTATGGGAAGGAAACACTATTGTATTGTGACCATGCCTCAGAAAAATACAACGCATTAAATATCTATTAGAATTCTGTGAAGTAGGCCCTGGTAATATTTTATAGGACGCTATCTCCTTTTTTTATTGACGTAGAAAATAGCTATATAAAATAATGCGTGTCGTGTGACCCAAATACTACCTAAATACTTTCTTTGTAAGGTGAGATGAGGCCGGTGTCCATCAAGCCTGTGCCAAACACGGGCGGTGGCCATATTATTAATAAAATATTGTAATAATTAAACCTGTTTAACGATTTTATCGTTATTTCTTCTGAACAAAATCATATCCTTATATAATTGTTGTTATTTAATTATAAGTGCGAAAATCAATAATTTCTTCATATACCTCTTATAATTATTATTCGTTATAATCTTTCAGGCTTACTTAAAGTACACCTTCAAGCTACCGATAACGGCATCGACATCAAATCCCTTTTCCTCATCGATATTAACAATTAAATTACCGCCTTTATTATATTGATATAGTTGTTATTACATTCGACATAATAATATAGTCGTAATGTACGATACAGTACAGAGGTTGTATTTCCTCAAATTGTCACCATTGATTTGTTCGTAGTTATTGTGTTATATGTATTCATATAATCAATAGAGTTATTTTTATTACTTTTAGTTTAAAAGTAACGCTTTATTACTATTGCTAGTAACGGATATGAAAGAGAGTGAATATATAGGTAAGGATTTTCGAAAGTAAATCACAATTAGTCTCTCTGAAAATACAAAGTGAGTTTTATTTAACACGCCTTTACAATATTATAATAATTATCAGTTAACAACATTACAACATCAATTTATCTCACCTGAAAATACAAAGAAACGACAATTAAAGTTCACTAATATCGCTTCCTCAATTTATTACATTCTTCAATTTCTCTCTTTATGTTTTTATAACAATAAAATGCACATAATAATCTGAAAATCACATGTCCACCCACCAACTTCTAAATTTGAATTAATGAAATGAGGTTACATTACATATATATTAGATACATAGTTTCGAAAGCCATATACATTTTGGGACTGGCAGATACTTGCCGTCAATATTTTGCAGATATCTACTTTAAGTACAAGGCAACACCTAAACTAGGGATAAATCTTGTGTCCTGGAGGTGTTAATAAACATTATGGACACAAATTCACCCAGACTTGAAACAATAATTAGTGGATCACTTAAAGTATCATAGCACTGGGACGGACGCGACAGTTACAGCGGAGCAATACAACCACAGATCCCTTTGTACCTGCTAGGCGTAGAGCTACGGAGCCACCGTGTGGTTTTTAGTCGGTAACCCAACCCACGGGGGGGAGCCCGACATACCCCCTTAGACCCCGGTCATATGGACATGAGGTAACTCATTTTCCACACGTTAAAAAAAAAGGTCACCATTGTAATGGCACTGTTATTTAGGCAAATTATATTCATTTACTTTATTTCAAGCACTGTGGTCTCGAAATATCTGAAAGCCGTGATTAATAAAGTCTTAAAAAGTTCTTTAATTTCAATGTGAAAAATGCCAAACAATAAATGTAAAACTATTAATATGCCATAAGTCGTCTCAATATTAAAGTGCCAACACAATCCTAAATGAGGCCTTATTAATTTCATCACGGCAGCATATTTTTGACCATTCATGAAGTGGAAAAGAAAACTATACGTTATTTGGCAAGAAGCCAAGGAAATTTTTGGAACATGAAATAATTAATTTATTGGTTTATTACTCACTGGCTGTGCGATAAAATAAAATCTAACAGCTGGTTTTGTTAAGTTATGAATAAAGTTACTGGAATCTTTTTTGTTAGAACGATCGAATAGGCATTTATAAACTTTCTGATTTCTTTTGTAGTTTATCTATGGAAGCATAAAGTAGGAAGGAGGTTTTTTGAGATTTGTGACTAACATTTTTTGTGTGAGTGTTATTAAAATATATGTTTACATGAAAGCCGGTACTCTCAGCCAATGTAAACATGAATGATCAATAAAATGCCTGTGTCAAACGAATTTACAGACAGACATGGTGAATCTATATAGGTTCCGATTTTTGACTTATTTGGCTACGGTTACCTAAAAAGGAGAAAACCAGTCGGGACCATTGTATCATAGTTCAATACTGTAAGGTATCAAAGAGATAGCTTTTAATATTATACTTAAGTGAAATACGCATTTAACAGAAAAACCGAACTTTCTCACTCTAACTATTTTGAAAACAGTTTCTACGTCTACCTGCATTCAGGACTGTCCCGTACTAACCAAACTATTGGCCACAGTACCCACACGGCTATTCGACATCAAGTCGCCTTTATTTATAGCATACTCTCATACAAAGGGTGGGTTATGCGGACGCTGAACTGTTTTCCTACTACCCTGTGTTACACGGCATATAAAAAATTTACGCAAAATAAATACGATGCGATAAGATTTTATTACTTCCAGATTTATAGGCTTGTCCATTAGTGAAATGTGATTGGTTTTTGTGGGGTACCTTGTTGGTCTGGTGGCTTTAGTTTGCGGTTCTGTTTACTGCTAATGGGGATCTCGGCTTCGACATCAAGGTCAGGTAAAATGTGTTTTGGTTAACAGATTATTGCTTGCTGAACGGTGAAGGAATAAGAAACTAGTGAGTTCTGAGTCTCAGAGTTCGTTATAATGTTCTTGAAAGACATGACTGTAAAGTCTTCTGACTAGCATTTGGTCAGTGTGGTTGATGGCCTTCCCAAGTCGTAAGCGGACCGTGCAGTACACGGCTGATGATAATGATGTCACATAATCCCTACTTAATATTATAAATTTGAAATTGTGTATGTATGTATGTTGCGTTTTCACGCTATAACGGCTGAACCGATTTTGTTGAAATTTAATATGTAAATATTTAACTGCCACATCAGAGTAAACGCACCATGTACATGTTTAATTCTTAGAATTTTACAAATATATTAATGCGGATCAACTATTGTTACTATTTCATTACATTATAAGGCAAAAAATGCAAAAGAAAAATCGGAAAATTCATGAAAATTTTCCGGAAAATTCGACAGCCAATGGTCTCAGTATCATGAACTGAATCACTGGTATCGGTTTTCGGTACACCGTCCCTTACACCCTGTATACCTATGATTGTGTACACAACTGACAACAAAGAAATTCACAAAAACATCGAACATAAAATGTTTTACTTTGTTCTTTTATAATTATTAATTATTTACAAATTAATTTTAACAACAATGATACTTAATGAACAACCCATGTTAAGTAGGATGGTACTGTAAGCTCCATTTTGAGATTCGGCATCATATTCTGGGGAAACTCAACGAACAAGGAATTTGTCTTTAAAGCCCAGAAAAGATGCATGAGAGCTACACACATCAACAAAGTCTAGGGATATCTTAATCCTAAATTATTTACGAGTTTATAGTTTAGAACCTTGTTAGTTTCCACAAAAAGTTTATATACAGATTAAAACCTCTTTTATTCTATTTTCAAAATTTTAACATGGAAAGAAAAAAAAACAAAATAATAAACAAAATATGGCGGCAAATTTGCTAGTAATTCGTTACATTAAAAAAAGTTAAAACTGTTTTATTATAATTATTAATGAAAAGGGTTTTTAATTGTTTTTCTTTTTTAATTTAACGTGACGTACGAACTTTAAAAGTCATGTCACGTCGTCATTTGAGTCGAGATGAAATGTTACGAGCCGTGGGCATGTTAGAAAATGGTGCAATTCAACGCGTCGTTGCTGAGGCCCTACATACCAGTCAAAATGTGATATGAAGGTTGTGGTCACGTTATCGCAGTACTGGAGATGTGGCCGAACAGCACACAGGTAGATATCGTGTTACTACGCAGAGACAGGATCGATTTCTCCAAATGACCGCCAGAAGACAACCCAATATCACAGCGCTGCAACTAGTGCAAAGGCTCCAGGAGGACCACCAGCTGCTGGTAAGCGACCAAACCGTGCGAAGAAGGTTACATGAAGTTGATCTTCATGCTCGAAGACCATTGCGTGTTCCAGCATTGCGACGTGGCAATCGCGGTCGGCGGCTTTCGTGGGCTCGGGAGCATTTACCATGGAGTGACGAACAATGGTCTTTGGTGCTGTTCACCGATGAGTCCCGGTTTGGGTTTTACCCGGATTCACGAAGAACACGCGTTTGGAGAGCTCCAGGGAGAGTTAGCCGTCTACGGCACCCTCAGGAGGTCCACCCATACCAAGGCGGGACAATCATGGTGTGGGCAGGAATTCGTCTTGGCGGACGAACCCAACTCGTTTGGATCCAAGGCAGCATGACTGCACAAAAATACCACGAGGAGGTAGTAGAGCCCGTTATTGTCCCACACAGAACTCAAATAGGCCATGAATTTCTACTCATGCACGATAATGCTCCTTGCCATACGGCGCGGCTGGTATCGACCGCTCTCCGAGAGCACGATATTCAAGTTTTGGATTGGCCTGCACAGTCGCCCACCTTAAATCCTATCGAGCATGCCTGGGACATGTTACAACGAAAAGCTTTGAGAGATTTTCCACCAAATTTGACGACTGAACAACAACTTTACGAACACTTGCAAAGGACATGGGACCTCATACCGCAGCAAGACATTGACAATTTAATTTTAAGTATTAACAATCGATGTCGATGTGTAATCAATGTAAGAGGTGGCAACACTGATTATTAATGATTAGATTTTACAAGATTTTTTCCATTTTTATTAAAATTAATAGTTTTTTAAGAAGAAATGTTTGTTGTTATCATACTAATTTTCCATGATGATTAAAAAAAATATTTTTTTTATTTAAAACAAAAAAAAAACACGAAATGTTTTTTATTTTTATTAAAGACCTTAAAATAATCTATGATTCTTCTATTTACTGTATCAGAAAGTTCTTCATAGATTTTTAGATATTTGATGAAATATAAAATATCCCTAGACTTTGTTGATGTGTGTATGTTTAGTCTAGGACCGAGAGATAGCTGTAAGCCCTATTTTATACAGCACAAATTACTTACTGTACCCTCGCTATACATATATGAGGCAACACTATTTGTAAAAACAAATCCTCAATCATTCCAGAAATGGTCCGAAGTCAATAATCGCAATCGGCGCGATACAGAGCGACTATGTATAGTACAGTCTAGGACTGCGTTAATGCATAAAAGCATATTTTGTATGGCACCTATAATCTTTAATAAAATACCCAAGCAAATTCAAAACCTAAATACTACACTCTTTAAAAAACATTTAAAATCATATCTTGTTGATAAATGTTATTATAACATAGGTGATTATTTAACTGATAATAAGTAATTAACTATTGCTGGTTCTTTGTTAGATCTACAATCATGACATTCCTTTTTCATTCCTATGTAATAAATTCACGACATCTGATTATAATATTATTTGTTGAATATTTGCTATAAGTTGACATCACATTCTCAGTTATAATATTATTATGTTGTTATTATGTACTTATTAATGCTAATTTCTGTATTTTTATGTTATTTAAAATTATTGCTATGACATTTTTAATTTATATAATTATTTTGACTATTATTACTAATATTTTATTGTTACTATTATTTCTATATGATGACTACTCTCGTTATATCTAAGAATGTTAACCATTGATGAATCTGAATCAATACAAACATAGTAAGGCTGTATATAGCTTTAAATATTTGTACACCACTATGGTTAAACATGCAGCTACTTCTCAATACTGTTAACAACTGAAATGTACCTTACTCATGTTTTTACAAAATAAATATCTTTATCTTTAGGATCCCCGAGGCGCAGGGTTTTCAACAGTTATTTAATTAACGGACACAAAGAACAAACAACCTGACTGGATGAAACTGATTTTATTATTTTAAATTAATATCTTTATATATATATATATATTTCTTGTGTGCGTGTGTACAATCCTAAACGACTGGACCGATTTTGATGAAATTGTTTGTGTGTGTTCAATGGGACTTGAGAATTATTTAGATTCCCAATTTAGTCCACAGGAAAAAAATTAAAGAATCGACTGTTAGGTGGTTCGAAGTTCGCCGGGTCAGCTAGTTACATATTTTAATATTCTCGCTCTCATACATACATAAAAAAAACATTCACTAAATAGATACATGTCATATACCTACGTAAGTAAGTAATTATAATTTCTTCAACGGTTTACTAATGTTTGCCATAATTTCATATGCCATACTGGTATTTGCCATAATTTCATTAGAAAAAACGCTTCAGTTGTCATAATCGTGAAATTACATAAAATGACTTTCACTAATTCCATTGGTCATAATCGATCAAGTGTCATAATAATTTAAATCTATACATGTATTTGCCATAATTTTCGTTTTCAATAATCTAAGAAGAAAATAGATAATAAACTGAAGTTGAACAACTTTAGTTTATTAAACTAGTGTGAAGAATGTGGACTAAGTCGACGGAGCCCTGCTTCGCAGGGCTCCTATTTTTGGGTTAAGGGTTGAAAGAGAACCCTAACCTAACCTAACCTATCCGAGTCGGATTGCACTGAGTCGGGGTGTTAACGATAATTAATTCAACTTGTTTATTAAACTAGTGTAAAGAATGTGGACTAAGTTGACGGAGCCCTCATTCGCAGAGCTCCTATTTTTGGGTTAAGTGTCAAAAGAGAACCCTAACCTAACCTATCCGAGTCGGATTGCACTGAGTCGGGGTGTTAACGATAATTAACTCAACTTCAGTTTATTAAACTAGTGTGAAGAATGTAGACTAAGTTGACGGAGCCCTGCTTCGCAGGGCTCCTATTTTTGGGTTAAGGGTCAAAAGAGAACCCTAACCTAACCTATCCGAGTCGGATTGCACTGAGTCGGGGTGTTAACGACACTTAATTTCGACCTAACAATATTATGTATTATTTTCATAACTATATCAAATTTTGATTATGTCAAGAGTCGATTATGAGATGTGTTACTTATGGAAACTAATTATTATGATATATGTTGTTATAGAAGGTCATTTTATGGCAAATAAAAGTTATCACTGTTGAGTTGTTACGGCAAACGTTATTAGTATAAATGATAATAGTGCAAGTAAATATTATGATCGGGGATGATTATGGCAAACAATATTAGTGCAAATGATGATCTATGGAAAACAAGAGAATACCTTCTTCAACCCAATCGCCTACGTTACGTAGCATTCCAGCCCGTAGCAGCTCAGAAAGCTACGAATCAGCTACGATTCTACGAAATATCTGTACTACATACCTACAATAATAATTTGAACCCTACAAAACTCAAGCCACGATTCCGAAGGAAACTAAACCATCGGCAGCATTTTTTCTGAATACCTACACAGCAATTTCTATGCCATTAATGAGAATTATTAGGCGATATTTCTTTATCTAACTCCATTTATCTGATGATTTATTTGGTAAAAGTTAATCAACTATTATTTTAGGTAACGGGGGTAGGTGAATTAATTTGTAATAGAAAGTATTCAATTGGTGTATTTGATTTTATTGATTTTGTGTATTACGTATGATGTATAAGTTACGTACGTATACTTATAAGTTTACTAGACTTTGCCTGCGGCTCCGCCCGCGTATGAGACGGATATTTCGATAGACAGTCCTTTCACTCTGCTGCCTACTCGCACAAAAATCAAACCATAATATCGCTCCGTAGCACGGAGCGATATTATGGTTTGATTGTGTGAGTAAGATTAACAAACATTTATAATATATGTGTGGTATTTTGTGCCCGGTAACGGCAATAGGCTAGCCCCCTATTACGTGGGACCTAAAAATTGATGGCGAAATGTGGGTGTAATATTTACACCTCTGCCTACCCCTTCGGGGATACAAACGTGAGACTATAAATAAATAAATAAAAGAATTTAGTTTTTCTCATGTAGGTAGGTACATATATTGTGCAACCAAACATTTTGTGTTTGGAATTGAATAATTTATTTAGTTAAATACTCACTATATTTACAGTATGGTTCATTAAATTTTACGCGTTTGTGTCTTTAACAAACAGTTATAGCTGTGCAGGTTCTAATAATTTATTTCAAAATGCCATATTAGACCTTTTATGAGAAGTAAAATGATAAAGAGTAACCTTTAAGTTCAGAGTGTCAAAATCAGAGTGTAAGCAAAGGTTGATTCCAGCTATTTTCTAATTCAATTTTAGACGAGGTCTCACATGTCTAATTAAGCTCTCAATGGGATCTTGTCTACAAATATTCTCGGTCTAAAGCAGATTACTTATAATTATTGTACCAAAGTTAACAAATCAAAAGACACAAGTCCAATAATTATATGCGTGCCAGAATTATACGATTCAGTCTCTAAAGTCTTATTTTATAATTATTATCTTTAGTTCTCATGAGCTTGTAAATATGTCAATGCCAAATTTCAGATTTGAACTGTATAATGCATCGAATATTTTTTTTATAGTCTCACGCCTGTTTCCCCGAAGGGGTAGGCAGAGTTGTTAATATGACACCCACATTTCGCCAGATTTATTTTAGTCCCACGTAATAGGGGGCGAGCCTATTGCCGTACTGGGCACATTACCAGACTCCGTGCTGCTACTAAGAATTTACTAGCGGAAAAACCAATAACACTTTGCCCGACCCGGGAATCGAACCCGAGACCTCCCAATCCCACGCGCACATTTATGCCGCGAAACCAACGAGGCAAAGTATGCATCGAATATCTATCCTTAAAACAGCATTCTATGACAGTTGTTGTGGGGAGTGTCTTCATAATACCGACATTGATCTTCGTCTTCGCTATCCCTTTGAGTTGCGGAGGTCAAACGGCAGTCATCTTATAATAATAATATTCTACCACAATCACACAACACCATCTAGTCCCAAACTAAGCAGAAGCTTGTACTATGGGTACTAGATAATGGATAAACTTACATATATACTTATTTTTGTAAATACATACATATTATACATAGCACATAAATGTTTGACTTGAGCGGGAATCGAACCCGCGACCTTCAGCGTAGCAGTCGTTTACACTCCCGTGGTGCCAACCGGTCATCGAAACTAATATTCTGCCGTATTTGGTAAAACTAGAAAGCGGACTCGTATCTCCAAAGCAAACGTCGAGTAAGCAACCGGGATAAACCTACAATAATGACAATAATCGAGAAATCGGGTGCATAGGGTTCCCAACAAGAACTTAGGGTCCCAAGCCAACCTCACCTGCAAGTGGTGCACCTGCCGATCAACGGACGAGGCTCTGGCAAACAAAATATCATATCGATAAGCGGCAATAGGCTCGCCACCTATTACGTGGGATCAAAACACTGGCGAAAAGTGGGTGTTTAATATGCCTCTGCCTACCCCTTCGGGGAAACAGGCGTGAGTCTATGTATGTGGATGTATGTATGATCGAGAAAGCAACTGGGTAAAAATTTTATTTATTTATTTATTTTTAGACTCACGCCTGTATCCCCGAAGGGGTAGGCAGAGGTGTAATACTACACCCACATTTCGCCATGATTTTTTTTAGGTCCCACGTAATAGGGGGCGAGCCTATTGCCGTACCGGGCACATTACCAGACTCCGAACTGCTACTGAGAATTTCCTAACGGAAAACCCAATAACACTTTGCCCGACCCGGGAATCGAACCCGAGACCTCCCAATCCCACGTGCACATTTATGCCGCGAGACCAACGAAGCAGTCTGGGTTAAAATTATAATGACAATCCAAAAGAGCATCATCCTCCTAGCGTTATTCCAGGTGCAACCAAGACTTACACGCGTAAGAGCCCGTTGACTACTTACAAGTCTAATAAGTTATGTCGGTATATCAGCTTTACCACAGAGTGACTGACGTCTGAACTCCGCAATCTAAAGGGATAGCAATCTAAAATAGCACTACAGCCAAAAGTCCCAAACAAAACAAATCACAATAATACTCACCCATTTTCAATCTGCCACATATAGAATTTGATGATCAGAACAAAACAATGCATGATTTCCGCTTACTGATCGACAATCACGCCACTCCGTCATCGAATTGTCACGCAATTGACACACCAGTGAAGGGTGCTTCGATTGTCGCCAAATGTAATTTTAATTATATGCCTCGTATCGATAGATAGCGGGATTTTTATTTATTTTTAGCTGTTAGAGAGTTTTATGTGGTGATTGCACTAATCTATTTTATCGCTGGGTTAAACGTTTTTATCGCAGTTTGGCGTATGGATGGGTGTTTTACGGGGACTATTGACGGCCAATATACACTGTCATTGATTTTGTCAGTGCGTTTGAGGTTATCGAATCTTAAATATAATGAAACTAATTAAAGTATAGAACTTTGAGTTACGTTGATCAAACGACAGTGACGCAATAGAATATAAAGATAAGTCTGTCAAAAGTGATCAGGTTAATTTAGGATAAGACATAAGATAAACTGTTGTGTCTGTGATACCACTGGGATTACGATGGGATGGCAATAGCGAAAAATTTTAGAAATGCTAGATGCCTAGTTTAGATCAAAGTAAAGGTAATATTGAAATAAAAAGATCAGAAAACGCTGATACTATGTATATTAAAGCTCAGAGTTGTTACTAAACGTAACGACTACAACTTTGATATATAGTTATTGTTTCCTCATAAAACTTTGCGAAAACACCTTTTATAGACCATTCCCCTGATTACTGGGATTTAAAATTGGTTTACACGAATATCCTTAAACTGAACTCAATTGCATAAAGGCACCTATTTTTATTTATTTATTTATTTAAACTTCATTTACACAAAGTATACAGGCGTACTTAATGCCATAGGCATTCTTTCCCAGTGTACCTTAAAGTGGTGCAGAGAGAAAAGAAGTAGGTGTAATATATGACAATGAAAATGAATTTAAACTACAAAAAACGTCGATTTCTAGATACATACAGACAAATAATAACAGTAATATATCCAAACTATAAACCTTTATTCAAATATAAACATTTGACAAGGCCGTCACTGCATTGTCAAACTGGAATAATGTGCTGAATAAATTGTTGCCAAATACCGATTTGACACCTCACTTCAATAGATACAGTAATTAATTTTATTCATTTTATTGTATGTTGAATGAAGTTTTATTAAAAATATAACGTTTTACAGTACGAATATTCTTTAAACGCTAAAAATTATTAACTTGTATGACAGATAAAAAATATGTGTATCATAAATGCTGTTTACTCGTTGTTTGTGTAAATTAGAGAAATGCCTCTGTAATTATATGGTAATTATACTATCTATATATACAAACTACAAATATAGAAAATTATGATTAATTACCTATAACTGTAACTTTTATATACATATAACTATGTAATTATGTCTCTATGTATATGGGAATCTTGGATGATTACTTCTTCGTAGGCAGTTTGTAAGTAACGCCTTTCACTCAAGAATTAATTAGAAATATGTATATCTATGTCAATTGTTTATTGCGTACATACATATAAAGTCACGTCTTTCTCCTGTCGGGTAGGCAGAGACAACGGAACACCACTTACTTCTATCCTTACAAATGTCACGAGCTTCCTCTACATTCATTACTCTTACATCGTCATTATTATTACTGTCTTTAATAAATATATACTGCTTAATAACAGTGGACTAGTTTCAGCCGCAGCTCTTAGCGTTGGTAAAGGATATCAGGACACAATGTAGCCTTCCTGATTTATAATCCTTATTACCTACTATGAAAATTCACCAAAAACCGTTCACAAATTATTTCGTAAAAGTGACTAATTCGACAGACACCTCACAAAGATTCACGTGTATAATAAATTAAAATTTAGCAAAAGCTAACTTCCATTTTTTTGAGATTTGAATGAGACCGAATCAAAATGGTTAATTTAAATCGTTTAATATATGACGAAATTCTGAGGTAACATACATAGAAAATAGAATAGAATTGAAAACCTCCTCCATTTCTGAAGTCAGTTGACATAAGCAGTAGGAAACGCTACACTTTCACAACAAGTATTTACTTTTCTTTTAAAAGCAACGCACAATATTACTAAGAGAACATTGGGAACCGATTACTGTCCAACATGCGGCTGCGGGTCTCGGGATAAGACGGATTACGACCGTACGCTATTAAAACCGAGTGCCGGTTGACAGCCTTCACACACCCTCAAGGAATTGTGACAACTCCTTGAAATGTGCTGTACGCACAGTTGTTTCGTAATAGGATACGAAAATAGTCTTAAAATGTATGAAGTTAATAAACCAGTTGTTCATACAGAAATATAATTAAATTTTCTTGCACTTTATCTATTAAATGAATAAATGTTTAAATTTAAAATATGTCAATTAATCTTAATTAAAAATGGAAACATCTCGATGCGAACAAAATAAAAACTATAATTTCAATTTACTTGATCGGACGTCTAACAAATGTGAATCTTTTATCACACCTATTTATTATCCAGTGGTAACTTGATTTATTAATTCGCAGTAATTAAAACGAGCATGAAGCAAAATTAATTAAAACACGAATTGCAAATCAAACTATAAAGTCAAGTATTATAAATGTTCATTTCCTTTATCGACTGTATACTTATAGAAGCATAATATATTGGCGAGCAATATCTTTTATCCAAGAAAAAACACTAGCACCACCATACGTCCTTTTCAAACCAACCTTCTACCTTACCGATACTAAAAACAACCCACGAAAATTTTAATAAACCGAGAGAAAATCCTTCAAAAGAGTCAATTAGGTTTAATTAATTTACGCACTGTGCACCTTTATTCATTATGTTCCTCTATAAATTATGGTTAAAGTAAAATTAAATTTATTTTTGATATGGAACGAAACTGAAATGACGAGATTAACATATTAAACTTTTTCTCTTTTGACTGTGATGAAACTTTTATAATACGCTCTTACTAGGTCAAATTTAAAATAAAACCTATGAAATAAATTATCTCCAACTTCTACTTTCTGTATCATTATGAGACTTGGTAATCATAACGTTCGATACATTAAGTATTATAAAGTTGATCAGAATAAAGACTTCAAAGGCTGGAGATGAAACCGTAGAGTTCTACTTCTAGATAGAATATAAGACGGAAAGTATGATTTTTAGTTAACTTCTTTATTACGAGATTTATTTTATTACGAGATTTTTCTCGAGCTTTATTATTAAACTCGGCTTAATAATTTTTAATTTTGATATCAAAATCAATCGAATCGTCGGCCAGCCATACATATTATATTAATGAGTGCGTGTGGTTTATTTCATTGCGACCAATTATATAATTAAACTATTACACATGACTGGAATTTAAGCAATTATAGAATGCATTAAAGTAATTATTAAATGTATGTAAAAATGGTCATATGCATTTTATATAGAATAGTAAGTAATCAAGTGCATCCAAAATTAGTTTTTGTTTGGCATTTAAATTATGTAGTCTGGTTTTTATATTGTTTCTAGTGATTTTTTTTTCAGCGCAACTTATAAAACTTTTCAATTTTAGTTCAAAGTTTGAAAGAGTATTTTCTATGCAATGTTATTTTTTATGAAAGGGTAATATCTACTTACCACGCTCACATTATATCACAAAACACAAACACCAACTCTGCCACATCACAAATAAATTTTCATATTTACAAATTGCCAAATTCGAACACGAATACGATTTCTATGTAAATAGGTTCTGTGATTCTCAAACACTGGCTGTAAATCCAATTAATAAGCACGTATCGTCAATTATCACGATCGGTAGACTTTCATCAGACGTGCTCTCGACACGACTGTCGCGCGGAGACTGAGCGAAACGACAGCTCACACTGAAAATACTCACCATTCACGTTCCCTAAGCATTTTGCACTGAGCCATGCATTCCAACCTTGTGTGCAGTTGAAGCTGCTTTTTGGATATTGTTGAGAATTTTTCGTAGGGATTATTATTGCTGTGACGTAAGCGCGGAATGCTTTCAGCGGAACAACGTTGACTATATAGCGTGTTTCTATGTGCCTATTGAGGAAAATTAAGCGTGTTAATATAATGAGGTTTTGTTTGCTGAGCTAGGGCTTTTCGTGTTTATCTTGAAGCTTATATAAAATTTGTAATGAGTAATGTTATTATCTGATTATGTTTGAATTATGAGAAAAAAAAACATAAATCATTTGTGGATGGTTTATTTCCAATTTGGAAACTATCCGTATTTTATTTAAAGGCATTTACTTTGCTTTTTTCTTTGACGCTATATCACTTTCTCAAGTGATATAGCGTCATTGTAACGATAAACACTAAGAAGAGCTTTTTTAATAAAAAAATAATCGTAAATGTGTTTCCTCTTATGGTAATCTATGTATGGAATAATAACATTTTTTCGATATTTACACAAATATATAAATTTAATATGTGTACCATAATGTTCTCGAAAGACATGTGAAGTCTGCCAACCCTCACTGCGTGGTGGACTTTGGCCTTACCATTCTTATAGTGAGAAGAGGCCCGTGCCCAGCAGTGGGACAGTATAAAGGGCTGATGATGATATAAATTTAAGCTTACAGATTCACGAAAGAAGTGTATCGAGTAAGAATGAATGAATATGTCGGTCAAGGACGCCCAAAAAGGACTTACGCCGACCAAATTGGAGACGTACTGCGGAAGGGCCAAATCAAAAGTACCCATAACTGACAAGCATATATGACGAGGTTAATGAATGTCGAGAAAGCAAAAGAGGTATGTTTGAACCGGAGCTTTTGGCGTTCTCTGCCTACCCAATGGGAGACAAGCGTGACGTTTAGATAGATAGAAGAAATTTACAGAAAATATTTCGGTTGACAATAACCTCCTTCTGAAAAGTCTTTAAAATAAATCAAGTAAAATTGATGAAATCTTAAGGCTACTAAATATCTCGTAAATACTCCTCATCTAAGTACGTGACTGATCAGGGATGACCTTCGTGAACAATTTTGCGTAACCAAGACCGATGTTGGTTACCGATGTCAATATTGGTAGCCAGTTTTTTTCAATGTTCTGATGGGGGACAGTGAGTTCGGTGAACATGAGACTTCCTTACTTGTTTTTGTAATGTAACTCGCCAAATAGTAAAGGCACATGTTTGGCAACAAAGGTTACATATGCCTTAAGTTTCCTTCCTATGGTGTGTGGTTTTGCGGGCGGACAAGTACCGCAGTTTTCAAGTTACCCGACTCACGGAGTAACTTCAGAAGTGTGAGTCCATCCGCAAATTACGAACTATGGGAAACCAGCTTTAGATGCCAGTCATCAGTGCTTTGTTGACAAACCTGGAGAGAGCTAGATGAAGGCTAAGTTAATCTTTATGCCATCTCCGAGAAAACTTTTCCTTTCTTCCTCTTTCTCTTTCTATCACATGAAGAGAGATAGAATCGGTGCGACTTCAGCGTTCTCACTTACCGAACGCTAAACAACAGTATGAATATTATGTATGTCTGTGAAAGGGTGGTGCTTGTCCAGCCTGTCTATTCAAACTTTAGCTAGCATGATTTAAGTAAAAGTATCATAGATTTTGCCTTTTGTTAATGCAAAATAAATATCTTTGTAGACAAAACATATAATAAAATATAGAAGAAAACCATCATATTTATAATTTTCTATAAATTCTACTATTTTACGAATGAGATAATTGTTTTGATTTCTTAGGTAGATATTACTTATATAATAATAATAAATTAATTTTATTAAACTTATCTTCATACACACAACACCATCTAGTCCCAGACTTAGCAGAGCCTTGTAACTGCTATGGATACTAGACAATGGATAAACATACATATGTACTTTTTATTTTGAAAATATATTGTATATTGTAATTAGAAATACTCAGATTAAGAAACACTTGCATTTTCAAGGACACAAAATGATAGACTTGAGCGGGAATCGAACCTGCGACTTCGGCTTAGCAGTCATTTGTACTTCCACTACGCCACTGGGCGACTATTGTGCTCCATCACCAAATATACAAATTGTATAAGGTGTTATAGTAAAAATTGTATTCCGTTTTTCTTTTTGCGTTACGTTCATTTCTGAGACACTGTTTGCTAACACATTACACCCTTTTAATATGACCACGCCTTCTGTTTACACTTGTATAATTACACCCCGTCTATGCACTAATATAGTTTGCACTCCCTTGTTTGTATTTTGTCATTTGTATACGCTGATATTATAAACTACGGGTCTCAGACAAGTTCATTTTTGATTAAATAAAATACCTTTTAATTTCTTTGTGTTGATGTTAAATAATAAAAGTGGCCAACGGGTTAATTGTAATCAGTTGACGTTGACTTCATTGATCATAATTAAATTAGTGCAATATACTTTGTAGTAAAGTGGCAATCGTACGAATCTCTCTGACTTATAGATGGGTGACCGAAAATAGTGACGTCTCGGTATCCACGCGTCAGAAGCACATCAAACTGTCTGACTTTGATGAAAACCTATCACTGTTAAAAGCTAGTCTAAACTATATGTGTTTTGGAGTTTAGTTAAGATATAAATCAAACTGCTGGCTCCAAAGGGAAATTATTGGATGCAACAAGGATAACGTTAGACTAATGGTAATCAGTTTGAGATCGCAGTCTCTATTTTTTTATGTGTATACGTAGGTTTCTAATCTTGGCATGGCACAAAATATTTTTTTTCTGTTTCATTAATTTATGTCGAAAGTATGCTCATTGTATTGAGTGGTTTAATAATTGATTTTCGTAATGCTCACTGTTGCATGCATAATTATTCCAAAGAAGAGAGGTGTTTTTAAAGGAGACTAGGAAGCAAAAATCTTAAACAATATTCTTAGAAAGTGAGTTGTCCTTCAAATAATGATACGAGAGGCTATTGAAATTAAAAAACACCCTAATTTCAATAGGGAAGATGGTTGGAATGTTTCTCCAGCTTGGGACCCTGTCATAAGGCTAATGAAACCCAAGAAGGACAAAGTCACCAGAAGACCTAAGGACACTGTGAGCTCATTCTGCGTAAATAGTAACATCAGTAGTTGAAAAATGTTCGGGTACTTTGAGATAACTTATACATTCAAGAAAAAGACAAATATCACCTCAGTCTGCCGTGAACATGAATTCTGTAAAGAATTCGAAACGTCGGCTAGTAATAAATTAAAAATATAGTTTCTAGATCTTTAGTTTCAAATGTAATAACTTAGTGAAACCAATACAACGCGATAAAATCCGTAAACTGTAGTTTAATTTCAATGTGTAACATTCGCGTAAACCCAAGAAGATATCAAATATTACATTGTATGACACCTTGAGCGCGATCATAATTTATTTATTTATTTATTTGACTTCTTGCACAAAACAATATAATTTGTACAAAGGCGGACTTAATGCCCAAGGCATTCTCTACCAGCCAACCTTTGGGTGGTGCAGAGACGAATCAAGGTGGGTGCTAAAACTGCATGTAAACTACTAATCAAGATACATAAAATATTACGTATAAATATACATATATGCTGTGTGGTTGATGGCATAGAATACAAGTGTCACCACCCCCTATCTTCCCGTGCGTGTCGTAAGAGGCGACTAAGGGATAACACGATGCAAATACCATCTTTGCGTAGAGACGGAAAACTCGACATAAAACCCTATACGACTGCCTCGTTGGTCTCGCGGCATAAATGTGCGCGTGGGATCGGGAGGTCAGGCAGTGTTATTGGGTTTTTCTGTCACGAAATTCTCAGTAGCAGCACGGAGTCTAGAAATGTGCCCGGTGCGGCAATAGGCTCGCCCCTTATTACGTGGGACTAAAGTATATCTGGCGAAAAGTGGGTGTAGAAATACACCTCTGCCTACCCCTTCGGGGATAAAAGGCGTGACGATATAAAAAAAATATATACATATAATTTAAACTTATAAAATAAATATAGTACATACCTACAATACATAAATACATATATATTCCTACTTATATACATTTGATATACATACACATAAATGTACTAGGAAGATGATTCTGCCGATTGTTCGAATAACTGCCGTCGTAAGCTAGCTCTAAAAAGTTCACGAGAAGAGGACATCCTAATTTCAAGAGGGAGCGCATTCCACAGAAGAATAGCCTGGATGTAGAAAGACGAGTGAACGAGAGTAGAGGTATAAGAAGGACAGAGAAGAAGAATTTACTGTAAATATAAAAGAAAAAGCAGCCATTTTGCTCGATAGATGGCGTTGTACTCCGGTCGAAGTACAAACTCCGGCCGAATCGTTATAGTTTCGATACCGCTGTGACTTTATAACAGCAAGTTATTTTTTTTGTGTCTGACATCTGTTGTATGTTCGGGCATCTACAATGTTTTTGACAGCTGCAACAAATGCATAGTCTGGCACCAAACAGTTCGTAGTGGTTTCATTCAGTAGTACGTGAGCACTAGTGTTGACATCAGGTCAAATGGTTTTATATTAGTGTTGGTAGTTTAATACGGTTTATTATGGTTGGCTCTGTGCGCTACATAATACTCGTACTATGATTTCTTTTCCGTTATGTTGATATCAGTTTTTTCGTGTGTTCTAATTTAAATGTTAACTTGGAGATGGTTTCCAGTGGAGGTTCAGACTAATTAAGTATACATTATAGGTTGCGATTTTACCCCGGGCTGAAAATAAACCATCTAGTTGTTATCGGCAATGGTAATTAAAGATAGTTTCAACAATGAAGTCACTTGTCAATAAAAAAAGGAAAATGTCTCTGCAAATGCACCTCGGCACCGCCTTGTGAAAGGTAAGGTGCCAAAACCCTTACTTTCACAAGATGGCGCTGAGCTCTCACCAATCCCTCCGCAACCGCGACCGCTGCAAGCTGTTCGAAAACCAGGGGTAATACCATAAATTAACTAATTTAGGCGATAATATGGGATAGTTAAAAATTGATTAATCTCTTAATAATAACGCCCAGACCTTTCAATTTATTTTTTAAACTCAAAACGTTTATCATGTAAGCTTGATTGTTTTGCTACGTACTTCTGTACGGTCCAGTCAAATAGGGCAATAAAAATACATTTCATACTTTTGATTAATACTTGTTATTAAGGCTTCTAAAGCGTTCGTTTGGATCGCGTGAGCGTCAATTAATATACTTAAATATTCAGCCCATACATGTTTGATCGCGCATTACTCCAACAAAAACTCTAACTGGTTCTGATCACGCAATCATTTCACATTACGAAAGCATGTTTTAAAATGCCCATTAATTAACATAATATGCACAGTTACAATGTTAACCAAACGCTTGGAAATATGGTTTAAATACTTTTAAGTGACTACTTCATAAGCTGTCGTAAAAATAAATCTTATAGAATTACTTTCAGCGATTCACTAAGTTGGTAGTAATAATTATTATTTACTGTCAGTGACATTTATAAACTTCACTCTACCATTTTTGCTATTACGCCTAATAATAATAATTATAAACAGTCAGCAGCTTTTACATTCTTCTTCTAATTTATAATTCATTTTAAAAATAAATCACCTACTCTAATATTAAATTTTGTATTATGGGAACACTACAAATATTTTATCAACGGACACATAGTCCCTAGGCCTGAAACAAAAATTATGTATCGCACAAGGCGTTGTGTTAAAAATATATTTTATCCTGTCTAAGTCTGCCTCCTCAGAGATTTGCATAAAACAGGAATATTTTAAGATTCATGGATTTCTAACATAATCATGTTTAATAAACATTTAAAAGCTTCTAGTCGTATGTTTGCCGTATAGATAAAACCTATATTTATATAAAAAATATTTTCCACCAAAACATCGAACTCCATATTTATTGGGTTTATCTGTCGGCTCAACGCTACCAACTATAAAACCCACATAGAATTAACAGAAATCTATGAAGCTTACTGAAATAAATCTCATGCAGCGCTTCCCTTTTTTAATTTTCACCCGAATACGATGAAACCCGGGAAGGGATTTGAACGGTCCGCGTCTTATACGTAGATACAGATATTCTGTCGGAGCCTTTTCACTATCCAGATTTCAACAAGTAAGGTTACGAATACCATTTTATTATAAAACTAAACTCAATTTCACATCAGGTTGTAAATATTATTAGGATAAGAATATATAATGGCAAAAATGCTGACATGATATTGCAATTAGCATTTGCGCCTTACAATTATGATCATTAATATATTTATTAAATTAATGATTATCAGGCAATTTCAAAATTCGTGTTACATAAGGAATAATATTCGTAACACTTTTTTATTCTTATATAACTTGTAAGTTCATGAAACATATTTTTTCTGTCCATGCGACAAAATTTGCTTTTCATCCTGAAACATACCGTTTCGATCATTAATCTGAATGTGAAATACATCCATCGATGCCGATGGCCTGAAAAAAAACTATTTTCTAATAACGATTCACGCCTACATTCTACCCACAACCTTCAATATCCAGTTGAATGAAAACTAAATTCCAACGTGGCCCGACATTAGAATGAAATCGAAAGCAATGACGACGATAACGCAATAACTATGAATGTCTAAAACACTTAAACAGTTATCGGATTAAAACATTTAGATAATTTCTACAAATTGCTACTAATGCTGATAGCACAGAACGTTTAGTCTAATAGAGATGGCTGGGAAGGCAATATTATTACAAGTGAATTTTGAATGCTAAGAGCCGGTTTCGCAAAGGAATTGCTCTACTTATTTTTGTTTACTGTTGAAAACGCCGTCTGTCTAGACGGAGTTACTAGAATTTTGGAATTTGCAGTAGGTGGTTTTGAGGTCAGCGCCCAAGAAATGATATGCTAAGGTAAAATGTACATATAATCGCCGTGTGAGGTTCTTAGCATGTTATACGCTCATGATTTGGTCAGAACACGTTTAGGATATGGCAAGACCATGAATAAGCGCCAAACAAGATCTTCTACGTGTGTATTCTATACCCATTAATAGATTTTTTGTCACATGACTTTTAATCACCTGATGGTAGTAATAGGCAGGAGGGATATCTGACTTGCGCATTGTACAGGCTTAGCTAGTACAGTTTGAAATATTGCTTCACATTATTTTCTAATTGCCTCATAGTCGTGCTCGTGTAAAAATCAGACCATTTTCTCATTAAATGAGAATCCAAGTAGAGAAAATGTATTTCCGCATGTTATTTCAAATTCATCCGCATTTTTTGGCCAAATCTGTCTATAATGAATAAATAAATCTTTTTTATTAAAAATTCTTAATAAAATGTTCAATCATTTGGTTGGGGCTCGTATAGTGAAAAATCCAATAAACAAAAGTTCACTAAATTACTTTTAACCGAAATGCACACTTTTGTAGAATTTTTATTATTATATTTTCAATATAAATTGTATAACATAGATTTTCAAAGTTATTATTTAATTATTATTTATTTTTTTGTAGAGTCCTGTCGACGCAACGTCGTTGATATTTTTGTATTTGTTACGGATAAGTTATTGTTTTTGTTTAAAAACAAAATTACATTATCATGAAGTGACGCAAGAACGGTGTAGTAATTTAAGTGGTCATATTGGGCACTGCACTAAGTGTTATATGTTCAATGTACAGCAAATTGTGTCGAGACTTAGTGTGTTTTTTGGTTGCAGAACTAAGAAACAATAGCTTCGTGGAAATAACACTAGGATGATAATGTTACATCAGTAGAGAGAGAGAGAGAGAGAGAGAGAAGTATCGGTGTCCACTGTCAAATAATTAGGTCATATTGATCGAGTACCTTAGGTTACTCAAGTCAAGTAAAACGGCTAGACAGATCTCTTTTTTGCTTCAGTTCTGTTTTATTTTCAACTAGACTTTGCGTTAAGTAGTTGTACTTGTATTACCCACTCTTTCTTGCTTCATCTAAAATTGGATGAAGAAAACTGCTATAGCTTGTCTCATTAGGCATGTATCTATACTATTCTACTAACGAGACAGTCTAGATAATCTGCATGTGGTAAATCAACAATTAGTCATATTACGGTACAAATTAGTTACCTACAATAATTATTCCAAATATGGTTTCCATTGCGTCGCACTGTGTCGTTACTATCATGCTTAATTACTTAGTTTTGGTCATACGCTTAATACTGTTTCACATCTAGGTGTGTTATAGGTAAAATCGTGTACACTTTATGCCTTTTGGGATATTATGTGTATGTATTTTTAACACGGATGTTCTAATACGATACATATCGATGTTACATGCGAATTAATTTGATAGTTTATCTTGCCTCGGAGAATACTTTAAGGCCAACGTTATCATGAAGATCTTTGACAGTCGTTATAGGCGTTCGTTACCGTTAAATATAATATGGTCTTGGCCGTAGAATTAATGCCCTGATTTTTCTTCTTTCTCGTGTGAGTATGCTAATTCTGGTGCCGGCGTTTTCAACCCGCCCAGAGGCCTCTGACGTGGCCTAACGCTTCTTGTCGTGAGACAAAAACTGGAACCAACCACTTCATGTGATCTCTGAAGCACGGTAGCATTCTGATGAAAACGCCGCATGCGGTAGCTCATCCAAGTACCGACCTTTTCAAGCGATGATTTAAAAATTTAATATACTAGCTTTTGCCCGCTGCTTTGTACGCGTAAAATAAGATTAGATAAAATATTTTGTACAAATATCCCTACCCTCCTCAAGAAACATACATGTAAAATTTAACCTTCTTGCGCCCAGTAATTTCGGCTGTAATGTGGCTGTCAGTCAGTCAGTAATGCAACTACTTTGTATACACAGATTTAAGTAGTTCCATAGAAAAAAATGAAAGTTTTACACAAACTCTGAATCCCTTTAGCAGAAAACCAACCCACCCTCTTAGGAGAAAATTTCCAAAATAAATGTCTTTATGATCGCTAATGTAATTTGCGGATCCAATAAACAAAGTATGAAGTTAATCCCTTGAAGGCATAAAAGGTTCTATGCAAATTATGACTCCCCTTTTTATCCACTTAGGGTAAGAATTTCCAAAAAGACTTTTTTAGTATTCACTAACTTCATTTGAGGAACCAATAGGTATACAAAGTTTGAAGTTAATCCATTGAGGAATAAAAAGTTTCATACAAATTCTGACAACCAGTTTAACCTCTTGTATGCCGGAATGCCAGACACAATTAAAAAGCTATTGTGTCTCGCGTAGATCTGCGTTCCGGCATACAAGGGGTTAAGCCCTTTAGGGCAGGAATTTCCAAAAATCCTCTCTCACACTACACACCTCAAGGAACATACATGCTAAATTTCATCTACTTGCGCTCAGTTGTTTCGGCTGTAGCATATCTGTCAGTCAATCAGTAACGCAAGGATTTTATATACAGACAGATTATACAAATAAATAATATTTAACTTTCTCCGTGGTACAGTGGATAGCATATGCGTCTGCTAAACGTGGGGTCTCGGGTTCGATTCCCGGGTCGGGCAAAAGTATTACTGAGTTTTGCCGAATTCTCAGTAGCAACCGTGCTGCTAAATACTCTCGAACAAACTATGAAAATTTCATTTAGGCGTAGCTGCTATCAAAGGCTAGTTAAAATTAAATTAGTCAAAGATTCCGTAGCAGTATACGTTTTTATATCTCAGCGACATTGTGCAAAAATGTTAAAAAATTATCCAAGTTCAAAAACCTTTTCTTAGTATTTTAGGTTAAAGAAATGAGAGAAGCCCTGGTCAGCAGTTGGACAAAGCAGATAACTGATAAAAAGTGCTTACCTGCTTAAAAATAAATAAAAATAGCAAAATATAATATAATAATATTATTCTACCACATTCACACAACACCATCTATCTAGTCCCAAACTAAGCAGAGCTTGTACTATGGGTACTAGATAATGGATAAACATACTAATATACTTTTTTTTGTAAATACCCAGAGCAAGACAAACATCCATGTTCATGCACACAAATGTTTGACTTGTGCGGGAATCGAACTCGCGACCTTCGGATTAGCAGTCGCTTACACTCCCGCTGCGCCAACCGATCGTCTATCGTCGAAATAATTGTTCTAAGTGTTTTGGCGTCTATTGGTTTCATAAAGAACCATCCTATATTTTAGTTTGTGAAGATGAGAGCCAGCCGCATAAAGGACCCCTTTTTGAACTCCCCGTTTTAGTAGTGAATTTACTAACGTCACTTTAAGAACCGATATACAAAGTTTCAAGTGAATCCATTGAAGATATTTCAATATTATAAAATGGGACTCCCATTCTTAAGCCCCATAGTGGAGTAACTTCGAAAACTCCTTTTTTGGTGTTCACTAACGTCATTTGAGGAACCTATACACAAAGTTTGAAGTTAATCCAATGAAGGAATAAACAGGTTTCATACAAATTCCGATTCCCATTTTTAACCCTTTCGGGTAAGAAATTAAAAAAAGATTTACTTAATGTTAACTAAGGTCTTTAGAAAAACCAATATAAGTACAAAGTTTGAAGTCAATCCACTGAAGGAATAATAAGTTTTATTTAATACACAGTTTGAACCCCTATCTTACCCCCTGAGGGTAGAAATTTTCAAAAAACAAATTCTTAGTGTCCACCATCGTCGTTTGAGAAACCAATATACAAAGTTTGAAGTCAATCCACTGAAGGAATAATAGGTTTCATATACACTTTGACCCCCTATCTTACGCCCTGAGGGTAGGAATGAAAAATAATTAATTCTTAGTGTTCAATATTGTCATTTGAGGAACCAATATACTAAATTTGAAGTCAATCCACTGAAGGAATAATAAGTTTCGTTCCATACACACTATGAAACCCCATCTTACCCTCTAATGATAAGAATTTTCGAAAAACAAATTCTTAGTGTTCACTATCGTTGTTTGAGGAACCAATATACAAAGTTTGAAGTCAGTCCATTAAAGAAATATAAAGTTACATACAAATTTTGACCCTCAATCTTACCCTCTTAGGGGTGGAATAACTGAGAAAAAATTATTCTTAGTGTTCACTATTATCATTTGAGGAACCAATATACAAAGTTTGGAGTCAATCCACTGAAGGAATAATACGTTTCATACACACTTTGACCCCCTATCTTACTCCCTGAGGGTAGGAATTAAAAAAAAAACAATTCTTAGTGTTCACTATCGTCATTTGAGGAATCAATATACAAAATTCGAAGACAATCCATTAAAGGAATAAAGAGATTCATACAAACTTTGACCCCTATCTTACCCCTTAGGCGAGGAATTTCCAAAGAAACAAATTCTTATTGTTCACTATCATCATTTGAGGAACCGATATAAAAAGTTTGAAGTCAACCCATTAGAGTGATAAAAAAGTACATACACACTTTGACCCCCTATCTTACTCCCTTAGGGGTAAAATTTCCAGAAAAATAATTCTTAGTGTTCACTATCGTCGTTCGAGGAATTAATACACAAAGTTTGGAGTGAATCCCTTCAAGGAATAAAAAATTTCATACAAACTTTGACCCCCGGTTTTACCCCATTAAGGGTGGAATTTCCAAAAATCCTCTCTTAGTGCTACCCTACACTCCTCAAGAAACATACATGCTAAATTTCATCTTCTTGTGACCAGTAGTTTCGGCCGTAGCGTGTCTGTCAGTCAGTAACGCAAGGATTTTATATATTAAGATATTTATATGAGACTGCCTCCGTGGTCCAGTGGATAGCGTATGCGACTGCTGATCGGAGGTTCCGGGTCCGATTCGCGGTTCGCGCAAAAGTGTTACTGGGTTTCCAAATTCTCAGTAGCAGCACGGAGTCTGGTGATGTGTCCGGTAATGGCAATAGTCTCGCCCCCTATTACGTGGGACCTAAAAATTCATGGCGAAATCTGGGTGTAATATTACACCTCTGCCTACCACTTCGGGTTTACAGGCGTGAGTCTATAAATAAAAAAACTAAAAATATTATATGTGATTATGTTTAAACAGTTAAAGTTGACCATTTGTTTCCAAGGCAATATGTGAATGCCGGCCGTTAAAAGAATCACAGATGTAGAAACTGAAATGAATCTCAAAATACTTTACGTATAACTCATGGCTCAGTAAGTCTCAGTACTGTTAGTAAGAACTGCTTGATTGAAATTCTAGTCTTAGATTCATCTTACAATGGAATTTGGTAAAGCCCGTAGATGAAACAACGCCTTTTGTGACTACAATCATTTTGTGACAATATACATATATAAACAATTGGTCTAGTAAAAAATGGATGGACTGTGTGAGGATGGATATGAAAGAAAAAGGAGTAAAGGATCGGATGACTGGCGACAGGAAAGAATGGAAGCGAAGGACATACTGCGCCGACCCTAAATAAATTGGGACCAGGGCAAGACAATGATGAGGAATATAATATACAATACTCATCTATTTAACATCATCATCAGCCTTGTTTATAGTATATAGTATGGCCCACTGGTGGGCAACTTCTCGTTCACTTAGTTATTTAGTTTACATACATACATAGATCTACGCCTGTTTCCTGGAGGGGTAGGCAGAGACTACGGAACGCCATTTGCAACGATCCTGACATATCTCTCTTGCTTCATTCACTCCTATCAGATTCCTCATGCATGCTCTTCTGTTCAGGGTACTTCTATACTGTCCTGTTTTTAGGATGTCTCTAATTTAAATACACAAAGCAGGACACAGAACAAGTTAGTTGAAATATAAAAGTTATAGTAAAGTTCTGAACTAAGTTCTTAACTATGTGTACACTGCATAATCACAATGGATTGTATTTGTTCATTAAATGAAATATATAAAAAATATGACAAATCTGGACACATAACTGAAAAATCTGAGTAAATGGAGTAAACATAAAGAGAAAAACCGCAATGGCGTAAGAGTTGACCATTATAATCCACCAAGTTGACCAAGTGCGTTGACTTTACATATATTTTAAGAACATTATGGAAATCTTTGAGGTCAGCAGGTTGCCTCACGCTCTTCTTTCACATCAATGCCTACTATGATAGTGATCAGAGTTTTTGCGTTTTGATTCCTGATACAAGTTCAATATATGTACCTAAGTATACTTAACTAGTTCTGGAAGGTAGTCTGTATAATATCACTATTATTCAAACACTTAATATTGCAGATATACATAAATAATTGGTCATAAAACACTATGGCTTCACGCCTTTTCCCTCGAAGGGTAAAGGCGTGAAGTAGGCAGAGGTGCATTACACACCCATACTTCGCCAGTCACGTTTCGGTCCCAATGTAATGGGGGCGAGCCTATTGCTATTCATTTCCTAGAAATATAATACAGATAGTCGAATACAGTATTTGTTGGAATACCTTGCATTGACTGGCAACAACATATAGGCAGGTAAGTTGACAAAACGGAATGAACTTACGCAATACAAATGGAGTTTCTTAAAATAATTAACGTTTAAATAAAAACTATATGAATAAAAAGTCGTAAATTCATCAATTTCCAAACGATTTAAACTTAACAAAGTATTAATTTTAAACGAAATTTTGTTCGAACATTTTAATTGGAATTGAAAGGATTTTAATTCATTTGACAAGAATAATTATAGAGTTTTACTGAACTAGTTTTCTATAATAAAAGCTTTAATGCTGTAGTGAATAACATTATGGACAATCTATGTGCAGCAGCAAATTTATTTTCGAATGGAATTAAGGCAAGTTTTTTGCATTACGGAATGCTTTGAAGTATTTATTTTACCAAGGCTGTAATTTACCTTATTGTAAATAAGACATGTTAATGTTAGCGAGAGTATTCTGAGGCCCTATACAGTGTTTTATTTTGCTTTTCGCTTTAAGTAAGACTTGACGTAAAACATTAATATCCTTTCTTGACAACAGTTTACATTGAAATATCTTTAACAGGTTATGGCTGGTCGCCACCACCATCACCCCATATCGCCATCACCTACTTATTCCGTGCACATACTTTGCTCTCCAACCAACACTTTGAAGCATAATCTACCAGTTTAAAAGCTAGATCCAGCCATGCTAATTCACGAAATTTCTTTGAATTAATTATCGAGTGTGTAGTTATTTAGAACTGCTTCAAAACAATTCCGAGCACAATAAAAAAACCTTTCTTCTCCTCAATTATTCAATTTCTTTTTAAATCAAGAAGAACGCTGCTACACAATACACTTTATTACTGCCAGTGAATGAGTACAATCTACTGCACCCATACAATGTAATGTAATAGAAAAAGAAAGTAAAATACAGAAAACGGTGATTGTCTAATGTGAATTAATGTTTCCACTGAACTTCCATATTGAAACATGTGGGGAGGAACGAACGCTTTGTCAATCCCAACCTCGTATTTAACCGACTACACACAAAGAGGTGATGTAAGATCGAAAACCGTTGTGTGTTCATGCTATATTGTATATACTTATACATAACTACATAGGTTATTGTGTAGGATGTTGTTGACTATTACACTTTTTGGGTGTCTAAAAGTTTCTGAATTAGTATTTTCTTGTATTAATTTCTACTTGCCCCATCGGTAATCGGATGTGTCCTTAGCATTGCAACTTCAGCTTGACTATTAAAAGAGCTTTGTCGATGGTTTTAGATATCCTGCGCGGCGCCTAATTTCTGTTTCAATCTCGCAGGAAAAGACTCTGCGAGTCTAGCTCTCTATATAGTCTTCTGAGTGACGAACTTTCTGTTGATGAATCTACTACATCCAGTGGTAAATAGCAACATGAGTTCTGTGATCCCTTAGGATGGAAATACTCAGACCGGGATGTGCAGTAGATAAATTAAATTGACTGGAGTGCGATACACATTTGGATACCATATGTTAAAACGAGTGAAACCAAAGCGGGAAAAAACTCAAATGAAAAATCTTTCTCACAATTCAAGCCAACACAATCATCAGACAACTAAATTTATTTACTGTATACAGGTGCTAATGAAAATAACCATTATACACCAATTACATGACTAACAAAGACGAAAACTTACTACAATTGGGACAATTTTGAGTTTTCATTACCGTTAAGTCACGGGTCAGATGTAAAGGCGGCTATTGAAAGTGAGCAATGGAAAGGGTAATTGTGTTTTATCGTCAACGGGTTCATTTTCAAGCGAATTTGTAAATGGTACAGATCACAATTGAAATTCTCACGGACTGGTGACATTTAGCATTAGAAATAGAGTATTTTCTGTCTGCATTAATGTTACACGTACATCCGTCTTATTGTGGTAGGTTAAGAACACAAAGTATGACAACCCAGTTTCATTATGTGACGACTAAGATAAATATACAAGGCAAATAAAATCTATTGCTGAAAAGACTTCAAAACTATTATCATTGCTTACTTTTAACTCACAGACAGATAACTAACTAACAGACAGATAACTAATAACTTTACACTGAAATTAAAGTCTTACAAATATTATCTCAAAGAGTTTAATTTAACACTTCCATCCATAGTATTTTAACCATTTAGTATATCTTAAACTAGCAATTTGTAGTATAACCCGCGACTTTGTACGCTAGATTTTCTAAAATGAACGACATGCTCTCTCCCCCGCCCTGTCATCTTCACTCTGGCCTCCACTTTTTACACTTCCGCTCCCATTCCTGGCTACACGCTACCTCTATAGCCATAGATAAAATGCAAGCAGCTTGCCCAAAACCTTAACCTACTATACAAGCAATACTTAATTAATGCCGGTTTCAATATTCGATCTATCGACAGATTTGAAGGTATGAGATACATGTTTGACATAAACTCCATACAAAATATGTCAAATATGTATCTCTAGTTGCCAATTCCGTAGATAAATCGAAAATATGGACCTAGTAAATTTGATTAATAATTTAGTCCAATGAAACGTACCAGACGGTTGCATTTATTATAAAAGTATGGAGAGTTTGGATGTATTCAAATTCAAATTCAAATCATGTATGCACTGTAAATAGGGTTACATAAGATGTTTGCATTCAAATAATGATATAATATTAAGAACAAACCCATTTAGCCATAGTTCATAGCATGCAAATATATATTTTTCTTTTCTAGTTATAATGTGGTCAAATTAGTAAATGAGATACGTTTAAGCAATAGGGTTATAATGTTGCATGTATACCAGTAAAATTTCAAATCCAGAAACTCTTTAACGGAATAAAACATTTGTTGTCATAGCCAACTTCTCAAATCCCTTGTGAAATTTGATAAATTTTGCTCTTTTATGTGCATTGGAATTTTGTTATATATTGTTACACACATAGCATAACAATTATTTTAAAGCGTGAACTTTTTGGTATCATGTTAAGAACCAATCTGTCTAGGTTACGTACACTATTTATCTTGGTTACATTTTCGGCAAGAATAAATAAATTCTGATTTTGTTTGACGAATTTTCCGACTTCCAAAATATATAAATAAGGCAAAGGCAGTATACCTAGGTTGTTAAAATAAGGACGCCAGGAAACTTCCGGCGAAATGTCACAGATAGCCCTTATACACCTCTTTTGGGTAATAAAGACCTTACTTATATCTGTGCCGTTTTCCCATATCAACAAGCCATACCGTAGCACAGATTCAATATATGCAAAATAAGCCATACATACTGCATGTTTACTAGCAACCTTTGCAAGTTTGTACTGCGCAAATGAGAATCCATTTAATTTACTGCAAGTTTTTTAAATATGTTCTTTCTAGTTGAGTTTATTATTAATAAATTATACCAAGAAATGTCACTTTATCATTATTTAATAGTACATGTCCATTGTAATTAAGATTAAGACAATTGTGTTTAAAATTATTGAAATTAATTAAATTTGTTTTTGAGATGTTAATTTGTAAATTACTATTGTTCAACCAATTTATAACTAATGTCAGTGTATCATTAATGTTAGTTTCATGCTGTGCAATTGTCATGTCTTTATTAGTAGTTATTATAATTGAAATGTCATCTGCAAATAGTATTGTTTTATGATGCGTAATGTCAGGTAAATCATTGATATATATCAAAAACAAAAGAGGACCAAGCACGCTCCCTTGTGGGACTCCAAATTTATTATTTTCACAATCAGACCTATATGATTGAACGGATCCTTTTACGTTGGGTTGGGCGATTTTTACACATTGGAGTCTATTTCCTAGATAAGTTTGCAGCCAATTTAGGGCTTGTACTCGAATACCGTTGTTTTCTAGTTTTTTTTACAGTAGACTATGAGAAACAAAGTCAAACGCCTTAGACATATCTAGGAAAGCAACTGTTGTGTATTTTTTATCGTTAAGGTTTTGTAATATGTTGCTTACTAAAGCAAATATCGCAACTGTTGTAGATTTACTTTTTTTAAAACCATATTGACTATTTTTATAATATTATGTTTATTAAAAAAGGATGTTAATTTATCATGCATAAACTTTTAAAATATTTTAGAGATAACTGGCAGTAATGTGATTGGTCTATAATTGCACATGTTATTCCTATTACCTTTTTTATACAAAGGTCTGACCACCGATAGTTTAAGCTTTTCCGGAAAGCAGCCTGTTTCTAGTGACAAATTAACTAGAAAAGTAAGTATTGGGCTGAGTTCATGACTACACGCTTTTAATATCTTGGTACATACAGAATCATACCCTTCAGAAGTATTGTTTGCAAGAGACATTATGGTTTTTGTTATATAAGTTTAATCTATTGGTGATAGGAAAATAAAATGTGGCTGCCCATTTTTTAAGTGTGTGTTAGGAAGTGTGTTATTAATTTTATAAGTAGATGAAATAAAGTGTTTATTAAAACAATTTGCTATTTCTAGAGAATCTGTAGTTTCTATGTTTTGTTCATTTAGTATATTTGTTATATAATTATGGTTCTGAGAAGAGTCAGTTTCAGTTTTGATAACCCTCCAGGTTGCTTTGCAAATATTTTTACTATTTATTATATAATTTTGATTGCAATTTTTTTAGCACAATTAATACATCTTTTTAGTAATTTATTACTATTCAAATAGTTCTACTTATCTATTTTTGAGCGAGTCGAGTAGTATTTATATCTCAATTTTCTTTTATTTTTGCTGCTTAACTTTAGACTTTTTGATAACCAAGTGATTCTTTCAGTTAGATTTATTCTTACTTTATTAATAGGAAAGCAAAGGTAGTAAAGCAAGCAAAAGAAATCATAAAATTTGTTAAATGCTGTATTTAAATCAGTTAATTTATAGAGGTGCAAGTATTGTAAGCTAATCAGATATTGTTTAAACTTCATTGTATTTTCAGTACTATAGCACCACTTAAAGATATAAAGATGGTCTGGATTTTTTTCTTTGTGCTCCACAGGACAGTCATGTAAGGATTTGAGCAGTGTTATGATCAGATAACCATAATTCTAGGACTGAACCTGAGGCATTGGTAATATTGCTTAAAATCAAATCCAGACAAGATTTACCCCTAGTTGCATCAATTATATGTGAAATTAAATTATATTTTTGAATAATACCCGTTAACTTAATCGTATTTTGATTTTTTGGTCAAGCATGTTTATATTTAAGTCACCAGTAATAATTATTTTATTTTTTGAATGTTTAGTCAAGTATTTATAAAGCATTAAATCTAATTTGTCTAGAAAATAATTTAGATGAGTACTCTTTTTTGAAGGTATTCTGTAAATGCAAATTATTATTATATTGTTTTTGATAGCACAAAGTTCAAAATGGACTGTAAATTCATCAAAACAGGTAACTTTTTTATAAGCAATGCCCTTTTTTACCAATATGTATGTAGAACCTCTTTTATTCTGCCTATTATAAATGGATGCAAGTTCGTAGTTTACAATATTTAAAGATTTTTCGGTGCCTAATTTGACAAAGGTTTCAGAGAAGCACAGTTTGTCAGGTATACATTTATTTCTAATTTCCTTTAAAGTTATTTCTAATAGTTCTTTTTTACAGATTAAGCCATGAATGTTTTGGTGGAATAATGTCAGAACTTAGACTATATATATTATGTAAATTGACGGAGGAATCCCATCACTCAAAGGTCTGACATAGGCTTCCGGTGTGGGCCCCATTAACTGTCAAAATTTAATAGAACTTCATTTGAAACTTTGATACTTCGTTCATAGACATTTTGATTTATTCGTATAAAAATGTGACGCATAAACATAGTGACGTTATAACTTTATCGATACTTTTATTTTACAGACTAGCTTCGGTTCACGTATTCGCCGATGTGGGTGACAGTTATTGCAAAAAAAGGTAGCCTTTGCACTATTGTGATGTAGAAGCTATACTGCAATATTTCTTTGAAAATAAGTTTACTTGAATATAATTAAATATATATCTCAAGAAAAGTGTTTTCATCGATCATCACAAACTTTCGTGTTTATAAAAGTTCAAATAAAACCATCTGCTGCTAACAACTAAGTTTAAAGCTCGTGTAATTAAATGCAAGACTTCACATGTACTATTAACTGTACTAAGTACTGAGTAGTCATTGACTACTTTTTTGCAGTGGCGACAGATTGCCAAACAACGATAAATTACCATGATGCTAATCGTGTGAGTCAATATCATGATTATATAATTGTAGCCATGATAAATCTGTCGTCATGCAAATGACAAGTAGACTGCTGTAAACCCTTAAAATATTTGTTCTCAGTTCTCGAAAAAATGGTGGTACGTTGTTGTCCTGGGAAAGGTCCATCATTACAGACAGGTTTATTGTAGCCAATAAGCTTGATATTGTTGTGATCGACCGAGCAGAGCGATTCGCATTGATAGAAGTTATTACCACATCGCATGACAGCAATCTCGTAAAAGCAGAAAAAGAGAAGGAGATCAAATATTTGGTCCCAGCTCATGAGATTGTCGATATGTGGGATGTGAACTCGGCGATCATTGTGCCGATAGTTGTGTCAGTAAATGGACTAATCGCCAAGAACCTTTACCAACATCTAAAGATGCTCGCACTAGGCAGCAGAAAGACTAATATTTTTAACAACAACACTTTTTGAGTTCGGTGCCAGTTAGAAGTACGCACACAATTTTATTTTCTTTCTTACTCACCATGCGGGCTCCTGGTTTAATTCTTTTAAATTATTTTATTTCTCACTTATTTTAGACCTAGGCGTATCTATAAGGGTGTAATTAATTTGACCTGTATATATAATATTATTTTGTAAAGATTTGAGTTTTTTTCTAACTAAGCCAATGACATTGTCAGAGACTTTTTCTATTTTACATTAAATAAATGTGATTCATTATGTGTGAAATATTTTATTTTAAATTGACCCTGAAGTTAAATTTTATTTCTAATCTACGTATTATTTAACTCACTTATTACTGCAGCCTGCTCTCAATTGGTGATTTAATATAATTATGTAACCGAGCATACTAGGATCGTGCCTCCCTTCAATTTCAGAAGGCCTAATTTAGTTTGGAAGATTTTAGACAAACACTTGATGATCGTGATAATTTGCTAAATAATAAGCATATAACTTCCAAAAGTCTGAAATACGTAACGTGGTTTAGTATTCGAAAACCATTACGTGGTAATGATCTCGTCATTGACCCTATCATTGCATATAGGTAGTGATTATTAGTGATATTATGTAGGTAAGTATATCAATTGCGTTTTTCACCTTAAAAAGGTAATTTAAAAATATATTTTTATAGTAACTTATTTACTAGTGTTTAAATATAAGCTGTATTTATTCACATATTTTACTTTATCTGAGGTTTTATCAACATTCAATTGATATTCATTCTGAGTAAACCAAATCTAAGGATTTATTGCAAACATTATCGATATTTTATCGAAATTCATTTTGAATAAGCACATCACTAGTCTAGTAAATATTTACGACAATTTCGAAGAATGTTCGAAGATTCGAAATGACATTTGTGTATTTATCTTTCTCTTACATGAGAAAAAAATCATAAGTCAGAGTGAAGTGCATATATTGGGTAAGGTTGCTATTTTAATGCCGTCTCTATTACTAGTCCAACCTCTCTGTGTCAGAGTGTGTAGTTGCTTAGGTGCGAAAAAAATTACATTCGTTATCTGTCTGTGTTGTTGAATTCAATAGGAGTTTGAGTCTGGTTGTTGCAGGGATTATTAGTAATTATTTTTTGTTTATTGTTACATTAATACTAATTAGAAAGTAGTACGGTATTGTCCCTTTTTTATTACGCATTTATGTTGTTTAATCTCAATTTCATTTACTACACTGTGTGCCTTAGTATTATTAATGTGCAATTTTATGTTTGCTGGTAACAAGTATTCTAACTGATAAAGCTTAAAGTTAATGTGGGTATTTATTTTGTTACATAAATGATTGACATACCCATAACGATTTTCACAATAATAGTTATGATCAATTATAGTACAATTTTTTACATGGCTAGTCCACACCTTCAGAGATTTATTTAACATGTACTCATTCAAATAACGGCTATAGAATATTCGGGCTATATAAACTTGTGCTTTATGTAATTTATTTATACTGAAGTTAAAGTGTTTTTTTTTTGTATGTTATTATCATTACTACCAATACAAATTATTACAATGTCATCTTTGGTTAATTTTTCTGCAATAGTGTCACATTTCGATATTTATTCATTGCTACTGGCACCCGTTAATATAAGTGCAGTCGGTACAAAGATATCCTTCCAGTTACCTTTCCTTGTTTTCAATAACGATGCTGATAATCCTTTTATTTGTTCGTCTCCTATTATAATAATTTTGTGTTGTTTATTGTCAGATACGCCATCTAGTTTGACATCCTTGTAACTAATCGTGGGTGAGGCATCGTCCTTGGTGGCATATTGATCGTCCCCCCAACGTGGTGGGGGGGCTCAGTAACCGTGGATTGGTTACCCGCGGTGAAGCTAAGAGGGATCCAGGAGGGGACGCTCCGCGTGGGCTTGACGGAGGCCTGCGCAGGACGCGTCCAAAGGGGCGGGTGCGAGGGACGGTTCTTCTGTCCCTCACAGTCGGGTGCGGTCGCGGGAGGAGAGGCGTGTCGGTGTTGCGTTGCCGCGCGCCCTATCTCCCGCGACCAAATGGGGGCGCACCATCGTTGCGTCGCGGTGGGGCCGCAGAGGAAGAGGAGATGCGGTGTTGCGTTGCCATCCTCCCTATCCTCTGCGATCGCTGAGTGTTTTGGCGGCGGAGCCCAACACCTTCATCCGCCGCCAAGGGGGTTTTGTTCGGGGCCCGCCTGACCATCTGGCGGACCAATACCCGTCGGGGGTAGCGAGGAATGCTTCAGCGATACCCGACCCTCCGACACACGGGTACGTGAGGAACACGGGTTGGTTTTCAGTCAGTAAGAGTCTGACAGTCCCCTTCGCTCTTCCCCCTCAGGGCGAAGGGACTCCATGAGGATGATGATGAGGAAACCGACACCAAAAAAAAATGCCATATTGATCGTTGCGTCTATTATTAATTAGTTCCTGGCTATTATCACTAGATAGCGTTACTACATGGTGTTGTTGCACTGCCAACTTATTTGTTGGTTCAGTGTGTCGTTTTTATTTGAAGTGTTGTCTTTGCACGAGTATGAAAAATCAAGCTTTTTGGATGGTATAAAACTTTTACGTGCTGTTTTGTGAGTTTTTTTTTTGTAGATGTACCTTTGCATATATGTGTTAATTTATCCATTTGTGACTTGTATTTTTCAATTTGTTTAGCCTGATCGTTGTTTTCGGTTGTTAGATTTTCAATTTCGTTTTCTGCTATCTGTATTTTTTTTCGAGTGCCTGCAGTTTTTTTCTCATCATGCTTATGTCGTCTATAGTTATATTTGTGTTAAAGTCAGGCAAACTTCTGTTTAAATCATGTGTTGAGTTCGATGATAAACTTTGAATATCGTCCATCCGAGTTTCCTGATAGGCTATTAAATGAGTTATGTCTTGGGATGTTATATTTACTTCGGTTTCGCATGGTCACATTCATTCTACTCGTTTCCGTATGAGATGTATAGCTAAATCTCGTAACTGGAGGTGTACTATTCCTAACCTGTATATTTTCTCGAGTTGGTTCGGTAGCCATATCATGAACGTAGTGCCCTCTCGTTTAAAATGTTGACAGTTTTTATGCTGCTAATGACAATCGAGAGAACCGATAATAGTTTTTACTATTTTGTGTAGATTTCGTTGTCCTCAACAATTTTATTTCTGACAGGATAATGATTTGGCGGAATTTGAATATTATGACTAGTCTTGAATCGTTTACAGATATTTGTTACTTTTATTATTTATTGCATTTCACTTCGATTGTATGTCATTATCATAAAGTATTCAATCATTTGTTGTGTTCAAGCACTTTTCACTGTCATTTAATTGTTTGTTGTTGTTTTAAAATACTTGCAAATCACTTCACACGTATGTACGTCACAAATAGTATTTATTTAAACGTTGTTATCACAGTGTTATCATGGTTTCGATTGTTTTCCACTATATATGTACTTTTATGCCACTTTTATATAATTATAATGATATATATTACTTATGTATTTGGAATAAAATTTTCAAGAGCGTCACGAACAACTTATTTACTTCAACGCGCCCTCTAGCGGGTTAATTATCTATGAGTAGACACGTTGTAACGGGTTCTGGTAGTAGTAAAACGCAGAAAAGGTTCTATGCGTTTATTTGCTGAGTATTGCCTCGCTTCCTATGCCGAGTATGACCGACCAACAACACGACACTGGCCTGAACACTAAGGGCTGCAGTCTCCCACGCTGTTCCCTCCGGTAGTGTGCAGGGCAGGTTGCTCGAAGGGCTGTGCGTAGCGGCAGATCCTCGCAGGCTGTTGGCTCAGCTGGCAAGTGCCGGCGGTGTGTGTGCGATGAGCGGGGCAGGCCAGACTCTTCGGCAGAGGTGACGCCGAAGGCGATGCAGCAGGTGTAGCGGTCTAGGTAGCGTAGCCCGGAGCTAAAGGTAAACCTGGAACCTGAAGGAAAGCAGCATTAGGAGAGCCACAGCCAATAGAGTCAGGCAGGCGGCGTCAGCCGGCCTCAGCTAGCAGGTAGAGAGATGGGCAGTACGCTAACGCAGTAAATGTTATGCTTACCCGTAGCTGGGACCAGGATACACGTAGATACGACGTAGGGTCAGTAGGTACGCTTAGTTATAGTAGGTAGGTAGTAGAAGCGACGTTAGAGTAGCGGTGCCGGCCTCTCTGTCGGCCCCTTTATATACCGGGCCCTCCATCAGGGTGAGAGTCCGTTTATGACCATATTTGGTCAGGCTTTGCGAGCGCGGACGATGGCCTTCCCTGATTGGCCGAGCGTATGGAGGGTATTATGACGTACACTCGGTAGGTACAATACCGCCCGCCTTAGGAGCCCCACGTGGGGCGCCACTGTAACGAGTTCTGGTAGTAGTACGTGTAAAAGAAAATGTTTAGAAAGAAACAAAAAAAAAATTCTCAAAGCGATCGCAATTACTACCGAAATGGAGCGTGACATTTAAAAACAATCTAACTCCTAATACCTGGGACAAGTAATCCAATTAGCTAGGTTCAACTTCGATGAGGAGGTCAATCGTCGAATCCAAATCGGTTGGGCAGCGTTTGGGAAGCTACGACATATCTTCTCGTCCGACATCCCGCAGTGTCTCAAGACGAAAGTCTTTGACCAGTATGTGTTGCCAGTGATGACTTACGGATCAGAGACGTTGTCACTCACTATGGGCCTTATCAGAAGGCTCAAGGTCACTCAGAGGGCGATGGAGAGAGCTACGCTTGGAGTTTCACTGCAAGATCGAATCAGAAATGAGGAGATCCGCAGTAGAACCAAAGTCGCCGTCATAGCTCTCCGGATAGCCAAGCTGAAGTGGCAGTGGGCAGGGCACATAGCTCAAAGAACCGATGGCCGTTGAGGCAGAAAGTTTCTGGAGTGGCGGCCACGTACCGGATGACGCAGCAGAGGTAGGCCCCCCGCAAGGTGGAGCGACGATCTAGTCAAGATCGCGGGAGGCGGTTGGATGCGGGCGGCTCAAGACCGGTCTGTGTGGAGAACCTTGGGGGAGACCTATGTCCAGCAGTGGACGTCGTTTGTCTGATATGATGATGAACTCCTAATATAATGCCTGCTTAGCTACATAAGATATGTTAACATACCTGAGAATTATATATGGATTTGTCCTCTAGTAAAAGTACAATATAAAATTCATAAAACATAGTTAAAGCCAGTGGGTACTAGGGTGGCCTAAGCATTAATTGTGATTTCTTTCAGACAACGTGCCCAGTTTGGCTTAGACCATAACAAAACTTTATTGATTGGTAGGCTATCTGGCTACTTCCACTTTTATTATATTTTCAAAACGACAACGTCTGCACTTGGTATAAACCTTGTATCGCAGTCGTTTTTGCGAACATACGGACACAAAAGACATCGAAATTTGAAACCATAATTAGTGAATCATACAAAGTGATATCTCGTATGGCGATCGAACTCTCAACCATTGGCGCTGTCTCAAACAGTAAAATGATAGTTATGAAGCTCCCAGAAAAGTCAAAAATGTTTTAAAACCTAAGCCAATATTGCCGTACTGCCAGGCCCCCGTCACTGGCTCAAATTCGCGCGATAAGTACCAACTACTTCGTGTACCGCTGTATGTCTGTACAAACGACAGAGAGGCCGCCGCACACCTGGAAGCGTGTACGCACGGCACGTTTCCCGCGCTTTCTTATAGAAATCCCGAGACCACGAAGTTACTGTGCAGTGGATGGGTGTTAAAGGCACAAAACAAATTAAACTTGTAGTATTTTCGTTGCCGAAGGACAAACAATGATTTGTGTAGTAAGTAATGGTATAAGATTTGAAATAAGTAGGTACTTATATAAAATTTAATTTATTTTATTTAGAGCAAAGGTAAGAAAAGAAATATTATACTAGGTATGTAAATGTTCGTAAATTGATAACTTTAGATTATTAGAAATAAATGTAAATGTTGTTTTTATTAAATAAAATCTACTGAATGTCAGAATCTTATGTACGTACTTACTGTGTTGTCTGCTATTGTGCCCGATAAAGGGAAATAGGCATAGGCCCCCTACTAAGATTATTATAAATTTTATTTCTTTTATAATAGATTACTTATTGTTAATTTTATTAAATACTAGCTGTTTCCCGCGGGTTCACCCGCGTCCTGAGGGAACTTCTTCGCATACCCAGGTAATTAATAGCCTAAGTTACTCCTTGATACATCAGCTATCCGCCAGTGAAAGTCCCGTCAAAATCGGTCCAGCCGTTCCAGAGATTAGCGAGAATAAACAGACAGATAGATAAACATTGTAAAAAATGTAATTTCGGTATAATTATGTACCATGCATATGGATGTATACACACATCCATATGCATTTAGTAAAAAGCGGTTATTTTAATATTACAAACAGATACTCCAATTTTATTTATATGTATAGATGTATAGATGTTAACAATAATTATGTATTTAGTAGCGGACTCGTGTATATAATAGGTATTATTTTGCAAATAAAAATATGGTTATTTCGCAACATTCGTTTTATTACCAAAATCATCATAAGAACAACCCTAGCGCCTTCGTTCGATGACGCGCTTGTACGTACAGTCACACAATCTGCAACTCTGCGTGAGTACTTAGGGTACATTTCTCTTCACTGCAAACAACGGCTATTAATATTAAGATTTTGATGGTGATTATAGCATAGGTATTTTCGCTTTTGTCTGGGAGTGATGTATCTGTTACGAAGTAACTACTTAGTAATCTGTGGTAATGCAATATATTTGTAAGATGAAATTCGTGTACTTAACGAGAATTATAATTTATAGGTTCTCACTCGTCTACGTATAACCTTACGTCGTTTCCATTCGTTAAGACATCTTGAACACAGTTGGGTCACACTGACATGTCTCTTAGTTACGCCTGTTATGTCACAGATGTGGATGACCATTTATACAACTGTTATACCCCGTCATAATGCCTAGTCATCTGTTCTTAGTAATTGTTCTATAAAATACGATCTTATAAAGAGAGATTTTGATGGAATATTGCGTTCAAATACGTACGTACTGGTTCAAGGATATCCGAAACTAGTGTTACAAGATCTCGATACAGTGTAGCTCCAATTTATATAATAATGTATTAATAAAAAAGTGGCACTAAATTACTATCCCATTGAAAAACGCCAAAAAGCCCTCGTAAATGTCGGCTACTTCCTCAACCCGACAATCCTTTTCTTAGACATAAACCTTTCTTCGGAAACAATCGGGACCCCAGATTGATCGCAATACATACTGCGTAACCCTCCTATAAAAGCCGTAATCTATAATCGATATTCTCGACACCTAAGCACCCAAATTTAGGAACCCACGTCGGTCGAATAATGAAAATACGACACCATTTATCCCAGTTTTTGCCGGATAACTTCATTAGGGGGACTTTAAAGTAACTTTGTGAAAACATCGACTTTGATGGATAGGGGATACAAACTCAAATGATACTCGGTATTATAAACGAAGTTTGTTCAACGGATTCTCTTGTTTTATGAAATATGGACGGCTTCATCGACATTGACGATAATTTATCGAAATGTCACCGCCAGAGTGCGGACGAGGTATTTAGTTTGCGTCGCTTCAAAATAGATGTTCGGCACCAGTTTTGTTTATATATTTTGAATGGATTGAAGTGAAATGTCGACACCAGAAACTCGCAGTCAAATCATTGCGTGATCGAATGTGGTTCACTGATGGCAATCGCACTAATTTTAGTCGCGCTAATGGTCGTTTGATAATTTTGAGTAATTTCCGAAAGTAATCATTTATTGTTTTAGTAAAGCCTTCGAGAGGAATTTTTAATGGATTCAAATTTAGGTAGTGATTTGTTCGATAAATGTATGCTATTAGGAAATATATTTTCGAATAATTAAACATTTTTGTGCCATTTTATTATAAATTGTTATTTTAATGACCAATATAATATATGACCGGCTGTTGCAAGCAAGGAGTTTGAACTTTAAGATGAGATTAATTTTTTTCTAGTTGATTGAATCAGGCGTTACTTGGCGAAACTCCATTGTGTGTGGTGGGTTCCTCTTTCCTTCCATTAGGTTAATTTTTTTGTTAGGTCGATCCTTTTGTAGAGTAAAGAGTGATGTGTTTGTGGGTGCAAGAGTTCTGCTTGACCGCTAAAAGAGCAGATTTAAAAACAAAGCTGTTCAAGGAAGTAGACTTTTCACGGTGAGCTGCAAATAAAATGCTTTGCACTATGAATGGCTTTTCAGTGTGATGCAATCGTTTGCAGTGTATCTGTCTTCTGTATAATCTGCCGCACTGTGTGGATGCGGTCTATGGTGCCGTATCCTCCTCGAAAACCGGAAACTCGTCAAGTCTACGCGTGAGACGGTTCGTAATGACCCTTGAGAACAGCTTATATACGTGGCTCAAGAGCGAGATAGGTTGATAGTTCTTCGAAAAAGTTTTGTATCCTTTTTTGAAGAACAGAACGACAACGCTCTTGCTCCACGCCCTTGGATTTCTCCCCGGGAAGAGGACAGAATTTAATATGCGTTGGAGCTGCACAAGTATAGGTTTCCCACCTGCATTTAGCAGCTCCGTCGTAATTCCATCGTCCCCGGGGGCTTTTCCATCTTTGAGCTGCCTTAGGGCCACCACGACTTCGTCTAGGCTGACATCTGGCAACTCCTCCGTGAGGTGGCGGTTAAAGTGGCTCTGGGATCCTCGGAGTCGGGTTGGGGACGAGATGCCTTCGAGGTGTAGAGGTTGCCGTAGGAGCTCTGAACCTCCGCAAGAGCCGCGTAGACCCTTTGAGACTGCCTTTTTAGTTGCTGCCGTAAATATTTACGACAGCAACAGAACTAAAAGATATAGTCATATATACAGAAAGCGTACATATTTGTACATATTTTCTATTGTAGCTGGTCATGAGACATTAAAACCGATTTACTGACTTTCTATGCGTAGTACGATCAAATAAGACATTAACGGCCGGTTTCTGAATTGAGAATTTCAGCTTTAATCAGTTGAAAATGTTTCAACTAGTTGAAGTCAACTTAAGTTTTTTTTGTTTCACAGGTCAGAGTGAGATTTTTTCAAACCACTTTTAACTGAGTATTCTTCAAATCATGAATATCTCAAACCGAAAAAGACTACGTAGTACGTTCCGATACAAGTAAAAAACCGGTACTAACAATAAATTCGTAATAATTAACATTTTACAAAGAAACACACTTGTCAGTTAATTATTTTTATGTGGAAACAAATAAAAAATCATGTTGTATTTAAAATTATTTCAACGATGTTTTAATTTTTAATGAACAGTTTGTTGATTTTTTTCAATTCGGAATAGTGAAAAACGGAATGTGTATGTTATGTCAAAGTACATTTGTTTCTTTTTTAATACAAAATATTTGTGGCCAGGTATATTTGAGGTATAATTCCGTATACCTTCATGGCGGCCACCATGGAGGTATATAGAATTATACCTCCATGGAGGCCACAGCAAAATTATTTGGATTGATTTAACACGGAAATCTCTAATTTATATTTATAAAGGAAAAGGTGAAGGAGAGATCTTCCAATTATCAGCTTGTTTGCCCCGCGCCGCAACCCGCGCTGGCCCCTCTGCCCGGCCACTTGAAAGCGATAACGATCAAACGCCCGCGCGTTTTTATCGCCTCGGCGCGCGGGTCGGGTTTCACACAATCGGTCCTTGTAACTAAATTTGTTTTGAAAGGTTGTCAAGTGTTATATTATTTATGTTTGTTATGAAACTAACTATACAATTTTATCTTTGTTTATTTAGATTACGACTCTGGTGTCGAGTGATGCTCGTTTGAAATTGAGATAGCGTGTTTTAGAGCTCGCTTTGTATTTATAAGTTCATAACTCAAAACTTAAAGCGGTGACATATCGTTTTTAATATTTAATTACGTTACTTATATAATAATAAGATAAGAAATAAAAAAGTACACTTGTTCATACATATTTATGAATTTACAGGCCTCTGATTCCAAACCATTATCTGGCGCTGCGCGGCGTAATTTTTGTTAAATCTGATAAGCCCATATAATGCACAAATAACATTTTTAAGCATAAAATTAAATAAATACAAAATAAATATTCTTATATTCTTTTAAAACCAAAAGAAATCATAGGGATAGCATTCACCACTTCTGAGTAATATGAACATTTCTGAAACAGTTCCCATGCTCTCAGTAAAATCACTGTTGCGTATATCACTGTGCGCCAAAATCTACTTAAGGTCTCGAAGAAAGTCAAATGTTATATTTCATGCTGGAATTTTTATTTATACGTATTAATTATTTACATACCTTGATAAACACAATAGATCTTAAAGATTAGAACTAAATTTAACAGAAATAACAGCAGAAATACACTCACACATTCCGCACCGACTCAATACTCAATGACACCATTGACAACGAACGTTTTTTTTTAAATTTCTCTATGGAGTCGAAACTCGACTGGGATTAGTATGACGGCCAATTTAACGTAGAAACGAGATACATAATACGAACTAAGCCCTAGAGCGACAGAGACGAGTATATTTCACTCTTTCGACCGCGGGAGCCATGTCATATACAGTATGACACGGGCAAAGTAGACTGAGATGCGATGTCATATGCCATATAACACGGGCAATTTAGTGTTTGAATTTTGTTATCTGCCATATAACACGGGCAAACTAAATATGGCGGTTATACTAAATATGAGAAACCGAAAAATTAAAAATACACTCCGATACTGATCACCAGATCGTATCAATAAATGATCAAATCAGACCAGATGCAAAACTAAACAATGGCAAAAATTTATAAAAAAAAATTAAAAAGAGTTTTCTACAATTGTTGCCCTAAAGGGAAAAAAAAGATTAATTTCCTATCCCTTCTATTTGTTCCTGAACTGAAATGACTAGAATTTTAATCGTAGTTCCAAATATTTAATAGTCTTTAAAACTTTTTTATAAATTCTGTTTGACGACCTTCTTGTTGTGTAGACTTCAGTATGATGTACCCGCTGCTTGACAACCGCTGTGTGGACAGTTTGACAAACTGGCCGTCATATTACTCGTGATCACGAGTTAAAAGGCCAAAGTTGTATAATTAAATATTTCTCAATTTATCGGTGCTAAGTAAGGTTTGACAAATGTCAAATGTTTTCAGAAACGCGAATATAGAGTGGAGATTGAGTTGATTATATGTTATGTCAAAGTTGAGCTTTTGCAAGCACAAATACTCAAAATGTGGTCAAAACATTTTTTGTGAAACTGAAAATTGATTAAGTATGAGATAATAAGTGTTCAAATTGTTCTCAATGCGAAATTCTCAATACGGAAACGGGCCGTAAGACTAGTATAAGTAGCGTCTTCAGGAGCCAAGATGGGAACCTTTAGGAGCCAAGACGGAGTTTGAAAATGTTTTTATTTTTGTATCTGTGGATTAAGTTGTTGGCCGCTGATGGCCTTGACAACATAACGTATGACGGAGTTTGAAAATGTTTTTATTTTTTTATCTGTGGATTAAGTTATTGGCCGCTGATGGCCTTGACAACATCACGTAGATTATTGGTGAGCGCAGAAGGCTCCTAACCCTTTCATTTCATCTGTAACTCTTTAATGTTTATTTTATTTATTTTATATTTTATTTATTTTATTTTTTATTTATAGACTCACGCATGTATCCCCGAAGGGGTAAGCAGAGGTGTAATGTTACACCCACATTTCCCCATGAATTTTTAGGTCTCACGTAATAGGGGGCGAGCCTATTGCCGTACAGGGTATATTACCAGATTGCTGCTACTGAGAATTTCCTAACGGAAAAACCCAATAACACTTTGCCCGACCCGGGAATCGAACCCAAGACCTCCCAATCCCACGCGCACATACAACTCTTTAATGTGCAGCTGATAATAATTGGTTGAGAAGTTTAGGCACTGTTATTTAACATCCCTACTTACATAATAAATCCAAAAGTGTATTTTGGTTCCGTTTCATGGCAAAACGGCTGATACACACTTGCTGATTTTTACCAAACAAAATAAATTATATCTAGAAAAACGGAATTGTTGTGTAGTAATTTGAGGATGTAAGTTCATGCAGAAAAACGATTGGTTACTATGTAATAGAGTTCCTATTGGTTCATATATAGATTTTTGCATACTTTTTTACATTTGGTTTAACTAATTACCTTTCCTCATATCCACGTACAAAGCTGCAAGCCAAAGTTAGTACTTTATAATAATAATCAACACAATAGCTACCCTACCTACACATAACACCCTGTTTGGTCGGTTGATCCGCTTAAATAAAACGCATTTTAGAACGTCAGCTGCTAGCAGTTGACAAAATCTGCTCAGGTTGCACAAATGTCGGTGTCTCGCTTCTATTGTCTTAGCTGAGTGAATGGGACGAATGCACTTTGTGCGAACGATACACGATATGTGTAGACAGATTTTAAGTATCTGGATGTTTGTCCTTTTGTTTGTAATGAGCATATTATTGGATGACCCGCTCGATAGTTTTGTTGTCTAATATAGAATTTCAAGTCTGGAAAGCTTATTTATAAATTCGTTACTAAATTTGAGAAAATAAAAGTTGGAATTACTGTTTCTCGGACCTGCTAATAGCTGAATCACGAAGTTGCTAGTTTGATTCAAGATTGTGTAAAAAATCCTTTTTAGGGTTCCGTACCTCGAAATGAAAAAACGGAACCCTTTTAGGATCACTTTGTTGTCCGTCCGTCTGTCAAGATTCTTTTTCTCAGAAACGCATGAAAGTATCAATCTGAAATTTATATCAAATAGTCAAATCTACTGACCCATGAAGCTGTGAAAAAATCAAACTTCTAAACCAACGCAATAAAAAAATACAGCCGTTTATGCTGCAAAATTTCGCAAAGTTCCGAAACTCACAAGGGAATCAAAACCAACAAGGTACTTCCCGTGAACTCAGAATCTTGAAATTTGGTACGAAGCAATGTCTTATAGCACCGATAAAGGAAATTGCAAGAAAACGTAAACTCTTAGTAACATCATATGTAATTAAATTATTTTAATAATTTTAAAGGTACTACGCCGTTCCTCATGAACCCTTAGAGATATAAAATTGAAATTCATATCAAATGCTCAAGTCAAAACTAAAGGGTAATGTCAGTTGATCTAGAATCTTGAAATTTGGCATAGAGCATCGTTTTATAGCATATTGGAAAAAATTAGAAAACCTTAAATTTTTAGCTACATCACATATTTTTTTAAATAATTATATATACCTACAGGTTTGTACGGAACCCTCGGTGCGCGAGTTCGAGTCGCGCTTGACCGGTTTATTTTAATATCTAATATATTATGGCCAACATATAATATAATATATAAACGCCAAGTTAATCCAACAATCTCCAAAACTCGCTCTCACCAGAACATTACGATACGTTACAAACTATAACACAAATATACAAAACCCTCTATTAGTACAACTAAAGCGTCGAGCCATTATATTAATTTGTGACGTAATTTACCCACTAAAGGTGCATTTAAATTTGGTCAGCTAACAATCCTAATTGGTGGGACTTATCCGAGCGGAATCTAATCATTGCTTTACCCTCGTTCACGTTACGTTGTAATGTTAACTTTAATAGGCCTAAAGAGGCCTTTTGATATGCCAAACTAATGCTTGAAAATTCGTTTGTTTAAAAAGGCAATTTCCATTTGGATATCACGTAAAATCTACGATTTCGCATTCAGAGAGTACTTGAATGGCTTTTACAATAGGATAACTGCGGATCATGACTCGCAGTAATAAATAAGATCTATGTAGTGAGTTGATAGTTTGCTTGTCATTTTAGTCAGCGTATTACAGAAATGTTTAGACATGTTAATCAGTGTATGTATACGTATTTAAATTAATCAAAACGTTGCTTTATGTTTTCCGCTTTGACTTTTATTGTCTTGTCTTACCCATATATGATGCCTATCTAAAACTGTCTTAAGGACATCGTGTGTTCGGATACATAAAGTTTTAACCCAGTGATCAAAAATCGCATAGTTTTCTGCTTTAAGCCAGAGGTTTCCTATTGTGTTCTCTTACAGGTCAAAGTCAGGTCGCACAAACATTATCGCGTTTCGACACCTTTCACAATACAACACGGCCTACATTTCAAAGTGTTTCCAACTTAACTAAAGTGTAACATTGGAGCTCTTAGTAGCAGAGCTACTTTGCACGGTTTTCTATTCAACAGATGCTTTACGAGTTAATCCAAAGACACAACCAAGCCTAAAGCCATTTGTGGCCTAACTCACGTAAAGAAATCTTTTTAGAGATAATCCCCAATATACATAGATGTAACTTTTATTAGGTTTATTGTAGCTATGCACTGTCTAACCTCCAGACGATATTCAACCAGCAAGGGTTTGAAAGTGCGCTGTCATAATCTTTAAGATAATCATTGTTACAAGTACGAAAATTTAAAAAAAAATTACTGATCATTATTTTTGTTCTTGCTAAAAGTTCGGCTCTCACGTGTTAAAGAAATTGATTGTAGCATATTACACATAAACTGATGTTAAATAAATGTGTCTAGTTATGTGTATAATAAAACTTCTTTTGAGTTTGCTTCAGACGTGCGTGATTTTGTTTGTGCTGTTTTACATAGATATGCCTGCATATTATTTTTCTGTGTGCTGCTATCCAATTTGTGTTGCACCAGGTCGCATCATATTTAACATCATAAGGACATTGAAATCAAACTACGGTTTACAGATTTTATCATGATATAGTTTTTGGTTTTACTGACATTACAATTAAATGGAATGATGCTGAACAATCTAGAATCTACATTTTTCATCATCAGATCTATTCTATTTTTTAAAAATGGTGCCTTACTTGTTTACAGCATATCTATGGATATGAAAAAGCGTTTTTAATACAATCTCTTGTCTTGACTCCGAATTATCTCCCTGGCCGAAGCACGGGTGAAGTTTCATTGCCATGTAAAAGAAAAGGCCTAACGATGGATTTACTTGTAGGCACCAAGTGCTGACACAACATTTAGCAAAATGTACGGCGTCACCCCTGCCCCGCCGATAAACAGTCGCTTACCAACTGGGCAGTAGGGAACACGCATTATAATTATTGTACAATAGGTTAACATTATGAACCGTGAGAATATATCTAACTGTGAGTTCAAGTAAAAGTGACTTTCAATTATTCTCCCAAGAAACCCTACACACAGCTGAACACATACTAGACACATTTGAGTATACCTAAATTGGTGACTCCGAGTTCCTACTGCCCACGCGTCTCATATTGCGTCACATAGACTTTGCCCGATCGCCACGCGAGTGCCACGTTTTACGAAATTGATTTTTTACAACGTGCAACGCAATGGCTAACCCGCCTACGTTACAGTCGGTTCCTCCGCAGCAAGTCAGCAGCGATCTGGCAGCTATCAGTTTGACGACGAGGATTCCAGGGTTTTGGACCGACATGCCGCGCATGTGGTTCGCCCAGTTTGAGGCTATACTATGGCCGCAGCATCAAAGCGAGACGGTGAAGTACGACCTGGTTTTGGCGAAACTGGGCAAAGAAGAGCTAAGCCAAGTAGCAGACCTCATCGACGACCCGCCAGCGCAGCAGCGATATATCACCTTGAAAGCCAGGTTGCTCAAAGTTTTCCAAGAGAGGGCAGAAGCGCAATTCCACAAACTCGTGAAGGAGATGGACTTGGGACAACAACGCCCATCGCAGTTGCTTTCCAGGATGAGAGAACTAGCAAAGAATACAGGTACGGCAGGCGATACACTGAAGAACCTGTGGATGTCACGATTACCAGGTTGGGTGCGTGCCATTCTCGCCAGTTGCAACGGAGAGGCAAAGTTGGACGAACTTGCTAGCATGGCAGACAAGATTATGGACAACCTACGTAGTGGAGAGTTGGCGGAGATACACAGACCAGCCACTGCAACATCCACGGAGGTGAACACGGAGCTACTCGCAGAGATCCGTAACTTATCCCTAGAACTCAAGACTCTACGAGGCGAGGTGAATGACATCAGGGATAGAGCACAGCAGCAGCGGCGGCAAAGCTTTCGTTGGCAACGCAATAGGAGCAGGTCCCGTTCAAGGTCGCAGGGTCCAAGACGTACACCTCAGAGTCCAGACTAGTTGTGCAAATATCACTTCCGGTACCGAGAAGCAGCGAGGAAGTGCGAGTCACCGTGCCACTGGAACACCGCTAAGGAAAACTGAATCCGGTACATTCAGGTGCGATGGGAGAGTGTATCGAGTTAAGTGAAAGCCATCGCCTATGCGTGACAGACTACAAGAACGGTATGACTTTTTTAATAGACACGGGCGCAAACGTCTCAGTAGTCCCCGTATCTATGTTTAGCCCTAAGTATTATAGTAATAAGTGTACGCATACATTGTTCGCAGCGAACGGTACCGAGATAAAAACATACGGTGTTGTTACGTTAGATCTTACATTAGGATTAAGACGCAATTACAAGTGGTCTTTTATAATATGTGACGTCAGTAAACCGATTATAGGTGCTGATTTTTTAAAGACACATAGGTTGATAGTAGATTTATATAATAAGAAATTAATAGGTCAAGTGACTTCGTTATGCGTGATAGGGACCATCAGGAGTTATAAGGGGCCATCAGTCACGACTATTCGTATAGATAATCCATACCGTGACCTATTGGAACAGTTTTCAGAAATTACCAGACCCACATCTTTTAAGGACAGCCCGAAATATGCAGTGCACCACCACAAAGAGACGACGGGCCCACGCGTGCACGCGCGAGCGAGACCCCTGCCGCCAGACAAGTACACAAAGGTAAGAAATGAATTTCGTTTGATGCAAGAAATGGGTATATGTAGGCCGTCCAGTAGTCAATGGGCCAGCCCCTTGCATGTAGTACCCAAAAAAGATGGACAGATTCGACCGTGCGGTGATTATCGCCGTTTGAATGCCATAACAAAACCCGACCGGTATCCAGTGCCCAGATTGCATGATTTCACTTTCGGTTTAGAAGGAAAGACAGTGTTTACAAAATTAGATATCCAACGTGCATATCATTGTATCGAGATAGCGCCAAGTGACCTAGATAAAACCGCCATTATTACACCTTTCGGTCTTTTTGAATTTACTCGCATGATATTCGGATTATGGAATGCCGCTCAGACCTTCCAGAGATTCATGGAGAACACAGTGTTGTAAGGAATAGAAAACATTTCAATATTAGACCCTAATACGCAGGAGAAACGGTATTTACATAGCTCATTGATCTGTTACATTGATGACATCATAATCGCGTCAGAAAATGACGTCATAAACAGAGAACACGTACGACAAATTTTTAAACGGTTCAGTGAAATCGGGATAACAATAAACTCCTCTCGATGTCAATTTGCTGCAAACGAAATAGAATTTTTAGGGTATAAAGTTTCACAAGAAGGTATTAGCCCGCTGTCAGACAGAGTAAAAGCTATTTGTGACTATCCTAAACCGGAAACTGTGGCAAGTCTGAGAAGGTTCTTAGGCATGGTGAATTTTTATAGGGCACATCTACCGAACGCAGCCGAATGTCATGCTCATCTGAATAAATGTTTGCATAACGCAAAGAAAAAGGACAAGACTAAAATCGATTGGGATAAAGAATCAGAGTTAGCATTCGAGCAGAGTAAGGTTAGCCTACAAAGCGCCGCTACACTCGCTCATTCGAAACCTAATGTTCCGTTATCTTTGATGACAGATGCGTCCAATACATGTATAGATGCAGTTTTACAGCAACGGATTGACGGTGTGTGGGAATCCTTAGGTTATTTTTCCAAAAGGCTGTCATCCACTCAGTAGAATTACAGCACATACGATCGCGAACTGCTTGCTATATATTCATCTATTATGCATTTCAGAAACATGATTGAAGGACGAGAGTTATATTCACCGACCACAAGCCCCTTATTCATGCGTTAACAAAGGTTAATTCAGAGAAAGAAATGCCTAGAGGTATCCGGTAGTTACTATACATAAGCGAGTACACTAATAATATTCAACACGTAAGCGGTAGCGAAAACTCAGTAGCGGACGCCTTATCGCGTGTTGAGACTATTTTGTGTCCGACTGCGATAGATTACGAAGAACTCGCCTCGCAGCAGGAAGGCGACGATCAGATTACCGAATTTCTTGCCAATAACAGTCTTTCACAGATTAAATTAAAAAAGTTTAAGTTGCCTAACATTAGAAATAGTATATACTGTGACACATCGACAGGTAACATAAGGCCGTATATACCAAGGAATTTCAGAAAAAATGTTTTTACTTTGGTACATAATAATAGTCATCCCGGCATTAGAACTACGTTGAAAATGGTAACTTCGCGATATTTTTGGCCCGGTATGAATAAAGATATAAGAACATGGACAAAAAGCGGTATTCAATGTCAAAAAACTAAAGTCAATCGCCATGTGTTTTCATGTTTGGGGACGTTCGCACCAAGTGAGAGATTCGAGCACATACACGTAGATATCGTCGGACCGTGGCAAACTACGCAGAGAGGTAACAAATACTGTATATCTATAATAGATAGGTTCACAAACTGGCCGGAATTAGTGCCCACCGCCGACATAACTGCAGAAACGGTGGCAAAGGCTATATACGAAAATTGGGTTTGCCGATTCGGATGCCCAAACAGGTTAACTAGCGATCAAGGAAGACAGTTTGAAAGCGAATTGTTTAATAGTTTGTTAAAGTTACTAGGGGTAAAGAGGATAAGAACCACGCCATACCACCCTCAAAGCAATGGCAAAATAGAAAGGTGGCATCGATCTCTTAAAGTAGCCCTCACGTGTAGATTGTCAGACAAAACGTCATGGGATGATGAGTTGCCCACAGTATTGTTTGGACTCCGCGCTGCTAGTTGGTGTGAAACAGGCTTTAGCGCGGCAGAGTTAGTTCTAGGGCAACCTTTACGCTTGCCAGGCAATTTTTACAGTGACGTAAGTAGATCACGTAGCTTAGATCAAAATACATACGTAGAGAAATTACGAGAAATGATTAACAATATAAAGCCCAAGCCACGAGCGGATAGCGATTCGCGAAAATTATTTGTGTACAAAGATTTGAAGTCGTGTTCGCATGTTTTTATAAGAAACGATACTGTTAAGAAACCATTAACCCCTACTTATGATGGCTCTTATCGCGTTATAAGTAGATCAAATAAGGTATATACATAAGGTAGAGTTGACCAATAGAAACATAAACATATCAATAGATAGGTTAAAACCAGCTTACATCTTAAGAGAACCAGAAAACATAGACAGCAACGTATATTATAGAGATATATCAAATAATAGCGATATTACAAACGACAAACAGACTGACACGGACTTACGCAATAGCGATAAGCTAGTAACTCGTACTACACGCAGCGGTAGAAATGTTAAGTTACCGGTTCGCTTTAGATTGTGAAATGTGTACATAGCAAATTATCTAGGTCATAAGAATTCTGCATTATTAGTATTTAGTATAAATGTGTTAGTATTTAAGATATATCTGTACGAAGTACATGGCTATTTTTGTCAATATGGGCAGTTACCAGGCTAAAAACGACCAAGTTGTCATCGCGCAGACAGGCTCAGACAATACAGCTAGAGCCGAACTAGAAAGAAAGCTAGAAGTGTACGGCATACTTACGTTAATAGTTGTTGTAATAGTTTTCAGTGTTTGTCTATACATAATAACGAAAAAGTGCGGTAGACACGTAAGTGGACGAATTGTGAATGACTTGGTATCCAGGGTCGAGCAAGGACGTGCGCCTGTGACCAATCAAGTCACTGCGCAGCCCCCAACGGTAGCCTCATCCTCTATATATTGAACCTTGTAATAAAATGTGTGTTTGAACTTCAGTGGATAATTATGGATCAATATTTCGAGTAAATACATTCAGCGTCAAAAGTATCGGTATATCTTTTTTGCATTATATACTATAAAGCTTCACGTTCATAGCAATCATAAATGGAAACAGTGTAAGAGTACAGTAGCCTAAGTTAGTTTATAAGTTTATAAATGATGTCATCGCGACCTACTGCCTATAATACGATGTCAGCACATTCTTTGTAAGCACACAGATACTGTAGTAGCCAAAAGTGAATAAATGATAGGGTGACAATAAATAGTGTATAATATTTGTATGTTAGTTGATATATTTTTTGTTTTATTAAAGTCTCATTTTTGTTTTAAAATAGGGGGGGGGGGATTTTGTAGGCACCAAGTGCTGACACAACATTTAGCAAAATGTACGGCGTCACCCCCGCGCCGCCGCCGCCGATAGACAGTCGCTTACCAACTGGGCAGTAGGGAACACGCGTTATAATCTTAATATATAAAATCCTTGCGTTACTGACTGACTGACAGACACGCTACAGCCGAAACTATTGGGCGCAGGAAGCTGAAATTTGGCATGTATGTTTCTTGGGGACCGTAGGGGTGCACTAAGTAGGGATTTCCCGAAATTCCCACGGGATCGGCCAAAACAGCTAAATTTAGAAAAAGTGCAGGCGTAGCTGCTTGCGTCCTCTAGTTATTGTATAATAGGTTAACATTGTGAACCGTGAGAATATATCTAACTGTGAGTTCAAGTAAAAGTGACTTTCAATTATTCTCCCAAGAAACCCTACACACAGCTGAACACATACTAGACACATTTGAGTATACAGCACTCCCAAATTAATAATGCGCATGCAGATCTCCGTTAATTGTCGTATTCCCGGAAACACCCGAATCATTGAATTGTAAGAGCCCTAAACAATGCTCTTTCATTTTGCACCTTGTTCTAAGGAATAGGAGTGAATATTATGTGTTCACAATCGAAAACAATTCGGGCGGTCGGCGGCGGTCGCCGGTCCGTCAAAGGTCCGTCAGTCGTCTTTATATAATGGTGGTGACTGCACGTGTTCTCTCTATGTGGAATTATATAGAGCTGCTATTACACACCCTTCTTGGTTTTGTATTCAAAGGTGAATTTAATTATGTTATTCAAATTTAAATAGTTTATTTTGTAAAACAGGTAAATATACTAACATTTTTCACGGCTTGTTAATATTAAAAAATTAAAAATACCTACTTTAAATACATATTAAGTACTAGAAAAAACATTTTAAAAAGATACACACAATAAACAAATAGATATAGTAATAAATAATATTATAAAGTATCATATATGTCTAACTCTGCCCATACCATTTTCTTTCAGACGTATTCTTCCAGAATGGATAAATTTAAACGTGGAAAGCCACTTAAGTCACAAGCACGGCAAATGGTATTTAATGTGTACCTTTATTTCTTAAATGAAGCCAATGTTTTCAAAAAAGACCATGATGGTTATTTAAAAAAAAATCAGTACCGTGTTACAAAAGCTACAGGAATTTCACGACGAACTTTGACTAATATTTTAAACGAAAAAAAAACAGAATCAATCAATGAAATTTTCCACACCGAAAAAAGGAAAACCTAAAAGTAGATTTCGGCTGGGACTTGATGATTTTGACTACTGTGTTATTCGTAATATGATATACAATTTTCACTTGACGCTCAAACTGTAAATAATTTGAGAAAAAAGTTGATCGAAGCTATTAATTTCAAAGGCCGTGCAGAAACTTTAAGGCTGATCTTGAAAGAAATGGGGTTTAGGTTTCTGATAATAACAGACGGTTACTTAAGGAAAAGCATGATATACGTTTAAAAAGGATAACATATCTCAGAGAAATACAACAGCTGAGGAATTCTGGTAGAAATATAGTGTTTATGGACGAGTTATACGTGCATACATCACATACTAAGGGTAAAACTTGGCAAGATAGCAGCAAAAAAGGTATCAAACAACCCATTTCCAAAGGAGAGAGAATAATTATTGTACACGCAGGCAATGAAAAAGGCTTCGTCCCAGGGGCTCTAATGTTACATAAATGTGTCGACTCAGAAGGTGATTATCATAAAGAAATAAACGCGGAACGTTATCAAGCTTGGCTACGCAATCAATTGATTCCTAACTTGCCTCCTAATAGTGTGATGGTAATTGACAACGCCCCATATCATAATAAGCTGTCTGTGAAACCACCAAACTCAAACACACCTAAACCACAAATGATAGCTTGGTTACAACAACACAACATTCCGCATGACCTAAAGAAACTGAAACACGATTTGTATGAAATTATAAAAAGACATAAAGAGCAATACACAGAATTTGTCATTGACCGTATAATGGAGGAACGTGGGCATCAAATTATACGATTGCCACCATATCATCCCGATTTTAACCCCATTGAAAATATTTGGTCCCAAATAAAGCAACACGTAGCCAAAAAAATATTGCAATGACTGTCACGTCAGTTAAAGATGCTATATCAGAAAAAATCAATAATATAGGATCAGAAGAATGGAAAAAAGTTTATGATCATGCTGTTAAATGCGAAGATGAATATAGAAAATTTGACCCAAGAATCGATAGTTTTTCTGATGAAATGATTATTTACACAGGTGATAGCAGTGAGGAAAGTGTCAATGAACAAGAGCATAATGAAAGTTCTGATGAATCTGCGATGTCAGGAATAGAGATCCTCCCTGATTCTGATAAATTTTTTTGTAATTGTAATATTATTCTGGAATGATCACTGCTGTAAATACTTTTGAACTGAGATGTTATGATTAGATTTCTAAGATTTTAATGTAACCTGTGTTTGAAAACCATTTTTCTTCTTCAAATATAAACCTTGTATTACTTAAACCTTCTTTTCTTCTATCATTACACCAGCTACAGCAAGACACTTAAAAAGTTTTATTATCGAAGTACATCAATTCAACAAAAATTGTAGCATATTCGCTATCATGTGGTTTTCTTCACTATTTATATAATATTTACTTATATGGAACTATCGAATCAAATTTCTTTACTGATAAATCAATATTTATTTTTTTTAGCACAAAAAATATAATTTTACTAAATTATGCACTTAACAAATCTATATACATATTACTTAACAAATCTATATACGTACCTAAATACTCATAATAAAAACTGTTTGAGGTTCCAATGTTTCAATCTGAAGGCCAATTCTCGAATTAATATTCGTTCACAATGCAATTTCAATGTAGTCTCGGTTTCATAAATGGTATTCTCGTAAGTTCATAAATGGTATTATGACAAGTAAGAGAAACGAGAAGGCAGCGATAGTCTTTTTCATGTAATAGGTGGCAAACGAGCAGACGGATCGCCTGATTGCAAGCAATTACCGCTGCGTACCGCTGGACACAGGCACTGCAGAAGAGTCACAAAAGCGCTGCCGCCCTTTGAGATGGGTAAAAGAGTAAGAAGATAAGCAAGGGAGAAGAAACAGGGCATGGCACCTCTGGAATACACTCTCACCAAATGAATAATAACAGTACAGATACAGTTGCTTTACGTAGATATTTTGTGTGAGGGTACTTAACGGTCCAAGGCAGCCCATTCAAGCTGAAGGTGGCAAGGCTATACTACCTAAAGATAGTCTTATAGAGAGACTAATGGATTGCTACGCATCGGCCTCAAACGCAAGGTGATACTGAATTTTTAAAGTTCAGAGCATTCAATTGTTGTAAAAAGAAAAAGGGGACGACATCTGCTCTCTGAAAGGAATCTATAATGTTCTCGAAAGACATGTGAAGTCTGCCACGGCGCTCTTGGTCAGCGTGATAGAGTTATGGTACAGCTCAACCCATCTCTAATTACAAGAAGGCTGCTGTGCAGCAGTGGAAGATATAAAATAAAGCTGATGTTAATGAAGTGAGTCATTTATATTATCTGTGGTGAAGATGAGTTGTTTGTGTATTTTTGATGATAATAAATGACTTCTTATTTAAAACGCCATTGGGACCAATTCCTATTATCCACCTTTATATCCATCTTCTTACTTAGTTTGTATTACGTTAAAGGTCCGCTGCTCATTGTGTAGAACTATTGTGAAATTATAGACATGATGTATTAAGTCCGCTAACCGCTATAATATAACGAAAATATATTTAAGATGTTTAGTAATAAGACATTAAGGAATAAAATAACGCAATAATATATCGAACAGTCGTAGCGTATTGAACAGAAGATTCACACAAATATTTCTTTAAGAATTACTTCGTGTGGTTGACGGCATAGAATACAAGTGTCACCACCCCCTATCTTCCCGTGGGTGTCGTAAGAGGCGACTAAGGGATAATACGATGCAAATACCATCTTTGCGTAGAGACGGAAAACTCGACATCAAACCCTATACGACTGCCTCGTTGGTCTCGCGGCATAAATCTGCGCGTGGGATCGGGAGGTCCCGGGTTCGATTCCTGGGCCGGGCAGTGTTATTGGGTTTTTCTGGAACGAAATTCTCAGTAGCAGCACGGGGTCTGGAAATGTGCCCGGTACGGCAATAGGCTCGCCCCTTATAACGTGGGACTAAAGTATATCTGGCGAAAAGTGGGTGTGGAAATACACCTCTGCCTACCCCTTCGGGGATAAAAGGCGTGACGATATGTATGTATGTATGTAATTACTTCCAGTATAGAACAATGTATTGACACGTACTTATTAGTTACAAATAGACAATGGAGAGACCACTTTAAACCATCGGTTCAAGTTGTTATAAGGATTGTTGACTTGATAGTGATACTGGTCTTAGCCTTGAAATATTACTGTCAATATGAGTTAAATAGGTCAGACGGCAGTCGCTCTGTGGGAAAGCTTACAATTTGTCGAATCTTGTTGGACTAGAGGGCTACAAGATGAAGGCAGGCAAATCTTAGATGCAACCAGGGTAACACGTGGATGAAGATGGTGATGTTATTTTTTAATTTCGTGAGATTGTGCTATACTGTCCGTGTTACACAAAACAGTGTAATTAGAGGGAGCTGAGAAAGCCTGTTCCAAAAAGATCTCAGTTTGGCACATACTCGTAAAATGCGGGAAAAGACATATGCGTAATAAAAAATCATAGATATAACAACTAGTTTAAATTACTCAAAAGTGCCAGAGCTGTAGGGAGAGAACTTATTAAATCGAATTATCTAAAAGTTACGTACGAAACGATTTAACATCCCTTGTTTTATAATTATAACTCTGTAGTTTTGTCGAAATAAACATTATTTTCTTTCTTCTTTCTTTCTTTCTTTGTTTTGCTGTCCATCATTATTTAAGCCAATCAACATGGTTCTGTTTATGGAATATTACAGTATGGGCACGTAGCTTTCTCGAGGCTCAAATTTAAGTCTGTGGTTAATTTGAGATTGGCAGAGTTTATAGGTAACAGGGATGAACAGCAAGAACGAAAAAAAATATGTAATGACGTTTTCATATTTCCAACTCCAATTGTGATAATTATAATGTTAGAATCATGAGAATGCCAATGTGGGTAAATAGAAATATTAATGTCGTAAATTATTAATTTATTATTATTTTGTATTGACATTTAATTTCTTAATTTAATTTGAATTTTTGACATATCCTGTAATTATTATAATATATATTATACTGACAAACATCTTTAATCTGACTAAAATTTGGTCATTATAATTTTTATTATGTTTTCAAATGTATTGTTTTTTTTTTCATTGTATTAAATTCATATAAATTTTTATTCCTCATAAGGTAATACATTTTGCATGCCGCTCTAGCACGGTTGATCATGGTGACACCTGTAGGTATCCATCTATTGACCCATGTATCGCAAAATAAACAATTTCATATCATTTCATTTCATTTCAACGCTTTATCATGGAGACTCGTGTAAAATGTTACAAACTGTAAATATCAAAAATATAAATTTTATGTTAAGACTTGGATGTTAGCTATGGCGACAAAAGGCAGCATGTTTAATTTTAATAAGTAGATAAGTTTTATTACTGCTACGTTTAATTCAAAGCCTAGTGGAGATACCAACGGACTGCTTTGCAGAGGGTATCAGGTTTGAATCCACGGCGCGCACCACTGCCATTTCGAAGTTATGTCCATATTGAATTCTTAATTATCGTTTGTCTCGTGCTCGTGCTCGGAGAGCACATTAACGCGCGGGGTCCGCTGGTTGACCGCGCGACCTCCACCCGTGGACCACCTGTCGACAACGAGTGGACGCCATGCGGAGTGGGTGCCGGGTGGCTATAATGAGCTGTGACCTTAAGCCGTCGGTCCCGGTTGTCATGAAGATATTTGACAGTCGTTATAGTACGTTAGTACCTTCTAAATATGCTGACACTAGTCTAAACCATGGAATATCATAGAATAGCCAAATCCAGTTAGACTTGTAAGCGGACCCCAGGTTGAAACTGGGATAACCCTAGGAGGACGTTTAATTCAAAGCCATTCTATATTTTAACGTGTAATGGCGCTGATACACCTGAGCATTCACTTGTAACAGTATAACGAGTATTCACCGTTTATTTTATTTTGTCGATCTGAACTGCGAACACAGTCGAACATTACCAAGATCATTTTCACGATCTTTCTAGCGAACACCCTAATTCTTATAATAAAGAAAAAAATATAGAAACCGCACTACAACAGCAGTTTTACCCAATATATTTTTCTTAACTTTGACAAACGAATTATTTATAATTTTCGTAAGTTGTTATTGATTTTAATTTGAGTAATGATGGGCTTATTCATAATGAATATTGACAGAATATCGATAATCATCCATCACAAGTCAAGTTAAAATTTCACTAATTTTAACTACGAAGATTCGAAATGTTATTTGTACATTAATCTTTCTCTTTCATTACATAAAATTATAAGTCAAAGTGAAGTAAATAGGTAAATTGAGTTTAACCGCCATTTTAGCGCGTCTTCTATGTATTTTCTGTATTCTAAAGCTCGCCAGAATGTTCAAAAGAATGCTCGCTAAAGCACACTCGTTTGTTTTTCTGTTTTGTAACGTTCACCTCATTACACGTGAATGCTCAAGTGTATCAGCACCATTAGAGAAACAAACGTCTGTTCATATTCACAAATTGTCGCGTTTTTAACTTACAGACGTTATCTTAAGTTGTGATAGAATATAGAATTTTAAGTTTTAAATTCAGAACTACAAGTTTTGGCACCCATCTTACGTAAAATTTTCCATAGTCTCGCATTTTTAAAAACAATATAGCACCAGATTCAAATTTTAACATAAAATACTTTGTGATAAAAACGTCTGTGCCAGTCGGGGGTACCCAAGGAGCAAGTATATATGGAGGAGCATTTCAAAAAGAATAGAAATCATATATGCATCTCTATTCTCTCTAATAACTAAACTGCATATGTTCAAGTGAGATAGCGAATATATAGAGCTTCTATACAGCCTTGAATGACATATGACTAAAAAAATGTTATGTCATGTCGATGTTCATCCAGCTGGAGTGAAAGCCGTGTCGAAGATAAACTGCAATTTTAATTGCTACAAAATATAATTTTTGTGAATATTATTACTTTCTGACATCAAAAAATTACAATAGTTTGTAGTGCCGTCGGATGTAAAAGTCGAATGGGACTGTTGACCGAAAATGGACAAAAAATATCCTTCCACCGGTAAGTCATAATAAGTAAAATTGTAGATATTTGCAGTAATAATTCTACAATGATATTTGCAAAGCTTACACTTAAAGATAAGGATAATGACCACCGTTGACACATATTTTTATTCCATTAGTCACAATTAAATAAATATAATAGAAATATTTCGATTAAAAATATGAGGATAGTGTTGTAACACAATAGTCAATTATAAAACCAGTTTCTGAAAGATTATAATTTGAATAATTGATTATTCATTGTGATTTTTTGGAGATTTCCAAAGAATGAAGATTTGAAACGAAATTGGGTCCGAAATATAAGAATGACAAACGGAGAAAGGAGAATGGCAAACGTCCAATTCTTCTAAACTTTGTTCCCTTCATTTTGTGTCTGCTTGTTATCATGAAGGATTTCAAAGAAAAGTTTATCATTCTTTCTTAATTAATATGCTGTGCCTATTATTTTTACTAACCAGATATCTAATACTAAGGTTTATAGGTACTTCTACTTTATTATAATTAACTTATATATTTTTGTCAATCAATAGGTATATACCAAAATTGCAAATGTAAAAATATGCTTAGTTGTCATATATACAATCATAAACAGATTTGTGTCGTAATTTTCAGAAATGTGATAATAAAGCTTCAAGAGAGAACATGGCTTGCACTTTTGGAACTCAGAATGAAAATATTGTTCGTAAATGTTAACTGTTTCCGCCCATGTACATCCCATTTTGGTAATATATATAGTATCACACCTGCCGGGCAGTATCGTGTCCGTTACTTTGTGGAATACATAAATGATTTTGACTATTTTGACTTTTTTTTCAATTATTTTCTAATACCAAGGTCACAAAGAATAAGAACAACAAAAAAAAACTCGCTGATTGCCAATGCACTGATCAGTGTGAGACATCATCATCATCAGCCTTTAACACTAGAGTGCACGCGCGCTCTACTATAGTAGAATGCACTTACTTATTTTAGCGCCATTCATTCATTCTCACACCTGACCCGCGCTCCTAGATAAGCCTCGTCGACAAAATCGCGGTACGGATTAGTACGGCGCCCACTTGCAGCGTAAGCGCACGTTCTTGTAATTACGTGTCAAAGTTCGTCTTCTACTATTGTAGTATGTGCGAGTATTGGCGTAATAAAACCGAATGTAAGTAAACATTTTCTTTTTTGACTTTTTTAATCCATTATGTATGTCTAGAATTACCGTAGGCTTACTGGGAATTGGTTGTAGGCACAGTGGAAGCTAATTTATATTCATCCAGTTGTCCTAAAGCAATCAAATGTCTGACACATATTGCTGAGATTCTCAGCGATGACAAATTATAATGTAGTTATATGAAAATGTTACCTTATAGCTCCTGGTGATGTTCTTGAAGTGGACCTATAGATTAACTTATAATTTTGGCCAAAATAACAAGAGAATCAATAGATACCAGTTTACAATTCGGCGAAGTCCCTCTCCAGACCACGATGCACGTTAGCGGTTCACAAAACTTTTCACAAAAGTTCAATATGTCATCAATTTACAACAAACCTTGCCGGAAGTCAAAAGCGGCAATTACGTATTAAGTTAATTACAAGTTGATTCAATTCGCGTTAATTCAAAGGGCGATCAATTTAATTTAGGTACAAGGCACGCGAGCTTGCAAACGGCGTGTTAATTTTTCAAGCGGAAGGACGGAAGTGACAGTTCAGTGTGACCATTGTCAGAAATTTTCAATAGACTAAACAAAATGTTACTCAATCGATCTAATCGATTTGATTTATAAAAAAAACTAATTCTATTTCAAACATCCACCCGCCCCGGACCGGCCTACCGGTCCGCTAATCGGTTGGTAGACGTGACAATGTTGCAACCGCTCTCCTCAGAATCGAACCGTCCACCAAGACCTCAGCAAATCGGGGAACTCCATCAGCCCCAGTTACCAAACGAAGGATGCGCCCCCTGCGCCATCTGAGTGGCGGAAGGTTAGCCTCCTTGATCAAAACGAGGTCACCAATCTTGGGTGGATCGGTCTTGTCGGTCCACTTAACGCGTTGCTGGAGGATGTGCAAATATTCCAAATTCCAGCGTTTCCAAAAGCTCTGAGTAATCTGGCGTACCAATTCAAAGCGCGAGAGACGACCAGGTCTCGTATCAATGTAGGGGTACTCAGGCAAGGCGACAAGTGGGCGACCAATCAAAAAATGGCCCGGCGTAAGGGCCTCCAAATCATTCGGATCTGAGGAGATCGGGCACAACGGCCGAGAGTTCAAAACGGCCTCGATCTTATAAAACACAGTTGCGAGTTCCTCAAATGTAAGGACAGATTCACCGATTGTCCTGCGCAAGTGTGTTTTGGCCGATTTTACGGCGGCCTCAAATATACCACCCCAGCGTGGACAATTTGGTGGGGAGAACAACCAATTTATCCCACGTCGGGCAAGCCTATCACCTATATCAGCTTTGTTGGTTTCAAGAAAATTAACAACATCATTCAAATAATTATACGTGCCCTTGAAGTTAGTGCCGCAGTCAGAACGGATCAAGGAAGGCAGCCCTCTGCGGGATACAAATCTGTCAAATGTGGCTACAAACGCCTCGGTCGTAAGCGAGGAGACCAGTTCCAAATGAACGGCATTTGTGGAGAGGCAAACAAAAACACACAAGTAGGCCTTAACAGTCTTGCTGTTTCGAAGTGTCGACGTTTTCACCAAAAAGGGACCAGCGAAGTCCGTGCCAACACCGTCAAACGTCCTGCTTTCAGTTACGCGATCTGCCGGTAAGTCCCCCATCAAGGGCTGCATGGTAGAAGCCTTGAGCTTATAGCAGGGGATGCAGCGAAAGACTACACTCCGAATAATTCTTCGGGCAGACAAGATCCAAAATTCGCGTTGCAAAATGGCCAACAAAGCATTACAACCAGTATGCGAATTTTTAAGGTGACGGTCAGTTACCAACAAGCGTACCAAATGACCGTCCTTAGGTAACAAAAGGGTGTGACGAGCCCCGTAAGGGAGGTTGGCGTTCTTGAGACGCCCTCCAACGCGCAAGAGACCCGTATCATCCAAAAAGGGGTTCAATTTAGAGACAGCTCCCGACAATTTCGATCTCCCTGATTTAAGGATAGCAATCTCCTTTTCAAAATGCGCCAATTGCACAGAACGAACCCAAAAGGTGAGGGACTCCTGTCGTTCCTGTGGTGAGATAAACGGTGTCAGTCGTTTCTGTTGTGGGTGCCTAAAATTAAAAACAAAACGCTTTATCCAAGCAGTAACACCTAACAACTTGTCGAGGGAGCTGTAACGATTCAACAAAAAATCGGGGTCGAAGGCGCATTCCACCTTCTCAAGAGCGAGTGTTCGTAGACCCGGCAAATTAGAAGTATTCAAAACTGGCGTTCGAGGCCAATCAGTTTCTGGTCGACTCAACCATTCTGGACCCCACCACAGCGAATGACCTATCAAACTGGGCGTCAAGCATCCGCGCGACGCACAATCAGCCGGGTTGAGCTCACCTGGCACGTGTCTCCAAACAAGCTTGACTTCGGATTTCTGGATTTGGGAAACGCGATTAGCAACAAATACCTCCAAAATGTGGACAGACGCCTTCAACCAACAAAGTACAATTTGGCTGTCTGTCCAGGCGTAGGTCCCATCAATACAAATGCTTTTACCCAAAGTACTGGACACGTGGTTCAACAAGCGTACAAGTAGGGCTGCTCCCGAGAGCTCCAATTTTGGAATGGTCAGAGATGTCCGAAGGGGTGCCACCTTGCTCTTTGCCATGATCAGGGAAACCCTCACCTGACCTGAGGCACTTACTGTGTGCAAGTACACCACGGCGGCGTGACCACGTTCCGAGGCGTTACAAAACCCGTGAAGGGTGGCCTTGTACTTCCCGGGAGGAAGGATGGGACGAGGCAAGGAGATCTCGTTGACGGCAGGAAGTGAGGATACAAAAGAGGTCCATTCCTCAACAAGAGTGCCGTGCAGAGGTTCGTCCCAGGTCAATCCTGCTGTCCAAAGCTTCTGCAAGAAGCATTTTGCCCAAAATATAATTGGACTGATCCAACCGTTCGGATCAAAGGTTCTGGCGACAGTTACGAGACGTTTAGTCCAAGAACAAGGCAGTTTCAAGTCTACGTTATACGTAAAGATGTCTTGGACTGATCTGTACTGAACGCCGAGAACAGCCATCATGGCGGGTTGTCAACAATCTCAAACAAATGTGGATCCTGCTGATGATCCTCTGGCAAGCCTTCCAAAAGCGCTGGTGAGTAGGAAATCCATTTACGCAACTCATAACCAGCGGAGGCCAAAATACCTATCAATTCGTCACGCAGGAGGATCGCCTCGTCCGCTGTGGAGGCGCCCGAGCAAATGTCATCGACGTAAATATCGTCCTTCAAGATGGCAGAGGCTCGTGGGAAACGTAGGCCTTCGCGGTCTGCGAGCTCCCAAAGAGAACGTATTGCCAAGTAGGGGCTTGACCTTAACCCGTACGTATTAGTATTGAGCTCGTAGACGACCATGGGATCACGAGGAGACTCTCTCCAAAGGATCAGCTGGAAGCGTCGGTCATCAGGGTGGATAATAGTCTGCCTGAACATCATTTTTATGTCGGCCACAAAGACAACCTGATGTCGTCGGAAGCTGGTGATGACGTCACAAAGGTCCTTGACCAACTTGGGACCAGAATGCAAGCACTGGTTCAAGGATACGCCCGTTGAAGTCTGCGCAGAACCATCAAATACTGTGCGCAGCTTGCCAGTCGATGGCTTCAATACCGCATGATGCGGGAGAAAGTAATGCTCCACCGAACGCCAATCCAAATTTGACACAGACATGTGTCCCAACAGTTCATATTCCCGCATGAACTCAATGTACTTCTGTCTGAGCTCCGGGTCACGACCCATGCGGCGCTCCATGGCCAACAACCTCTTTTCGGGTAAAGGTCGTGACTCACCAAGCGGAGGCCGAACAGACAGGAAGGGTAGCCTCGTAATAATCCGACCAAAACGGAGTCGACCAGTGTTGTTCTGGAAGAACAGCTCGCACTCCTCATGTTCTGGATTCAAACGGGCAGCTTGAGGGGGCTCCTCTACCTCCCAAAACCTCTGAACCGCATCAGAGAGAGCGGAGCCTACAGCCAACAAATTATCAAGTTCAGGTGGAGGGGGGTCCCTAGGTACAGGGCCCATCAAAGCAAATCCAAATATGGTCGGGATGGCAGTCAAACTATTTGGCACCAAGACCCTTTTCCCACCAATCAAAATTCCACCGAGGACATCAAAGCCAATCAACAAGTCGATTTGTCCCGGTGTGTCAAATTTGGGGTCTGCCAGTTCCAATCCCGATATCAAATTCACCACAGCAGCAGGTAGCTGCTTCTGTGGGTGCATACCCAAAATATTCTTCAACACAATAGTCGAGGTTTTAATCCTCGGGTGTGAAGATTCAACAGGGCAAAACAAAACCTTAACATGTCCTTCAACATTAGAGGCTACGTCACCTATGCCCCGTATACAATTTGGAAATAAACCCATATTTAATTTAACCTGCCCTACCAAATAAGTGGAAAAAATGCAACCTTGTGAACCTGTGTCCAATATAGCACGGACAACAACAGAGGTCCCCGTGGGTCCCCAGACCCTAACAGCAACCGTCGGTAGGATAACGGTCTCAATGGGGGAGGTTGGCGTTATAGGGCAGGGGTCAATGACCTATTGTTGCCTGGGCGGCGACCTTTGGCCAGGACCAGGCAAGTCAAAACGAGGGTGCGGCTTGAAGTCCTCAAAAGCGCGATGACTCGATCCGCGCGCCATCTGTGGGGGGTCATAATGACGCACCCGCCCAAAACGAGGTGGGCGCGAGTCAAGGCGGGGACGCTCCGCCAAAGGAGGGGAATACCTGGGGCAGCAGTCATGGTGCTGGTGACGTCGCGCGGTCGCACATTCAGGTGCGCGAGAGAGAAGAGGCGTGCGCACGCTACGGTTCTCCAAGCGGGGTGAGCGGCGATCAATTAAGCGAGGCGACTCTCGGCTGCGTGCCGGTGAGCCTCGGCTACCACCTTCAAAACACCCGCCCGTGCGCGGCGTCGGCTGGTTGGACAAGCGGCCAACGTCTCTGGCATTCATGCAGAGAATGTCCAAATGCTGTCCTCCACAGTGAGGACAGGGGCGAGAGTTTGGGCAGTCTCGCTGGTAGTGGGACCCCAAGCAAGAGAAGCAAAGGCGGCGGGCATCCGCGATGCGCCTACGAGAGGCGACATGTAGGTCCAAGAATGCCCTACAACTGGCCGTTCTGTGCCCCGTGACCTTGCAGTAGGAGCACTCCGCTGGGCTCTGCGTGACCGCAAAGCGAGGAGGGCGCCGGTCAACATTGGCTCGGGTGTGAACGCGAGCCTGCTCCTTGACCTTGGGCGGCTGCGACTTAGCCGGCGTGTCACCACCGGAGTTGTCCAAGACCCGGCACTCATCCTCCAGGAACTTCTCCATGTCAGCAAAGATGGGTCGCGCTATCCCCACCAAAGCGCTGCTCAAAACGCGACCTCAGGTCGGCAGGCAGCTTCTTCAGCACAATGTGCACCAATAGATAGGACCATTGGTCCACGGGCAGATCAAGGCACTTAAGTGCGTTGATGGCCACCAAAAGCGGGTTCAAAAGTTGGGTGCGCAACCCAGAGACCCGGGTGAGCGTCGGCAAACCCAAAATCTGCTCGATGTGCGTATCGGCGAGGCCACGCTTATTATGGTACCTACGGGTAATTAGGTCCCGAGCCGTCTGGTACGCCTCGTCAGACACGGGCAGATGCTGGATGAGGCCCTTAGCCTCCCCATCCAGAACCGACATTAGATAGGCCAACTTTTGTGCCGGCCGAAGGTCAGCCCTATCATTGACCAGGCTGTCGAACAAATTAATGAAGCCAAGGTAGCTTCCTAGGCAGCCATCAAAATGGGGGAGGTCCAAAGAAGGGAGCCTACTCACCAGCCCCGGTGCTGACCTAGGAAGCTCCTGCTTCAGGCCGGGTTGCCCTTCCCTATCGGCAACTAGTTGTCTCGCAGTATTGGAGACAGCATCATACAGGTCTAAGACCTGGGCATAGTCTTCGCTGACCTTATTTCCCTGGTCAGCGGTGAAATCATTGATTGACACTTCAAGACAGCAAGTGCGGAATTGCTGTTCCACACTTGCCAGGCGATCGTCAATCCGCTCATACCTTTGTAGTAAGGCCTGCTGGCGATCAGGCCGGTTCACTAAGGCACTGGCCGAGGCAAACCAGCGCAAATCTGATGCAATGGCACCAGCAGCCGCACGCAAGTCCTTGATAGCTGACATAATCAAAATTCAAAAGAGCCCGGACAAGCGTTAAATACAATTAACAATCAAAACTTAATTTTTCTTAATTCTTTGAAACCAACAAAGTATTAGCCTGTTTACTGCAAGTGCAGGCAAGTGACAGGTATCTACTGTCCAACAAAATTAATAATTTCAATATATATTGACACAAAACAAAGTCAAAGTTATCAAAGTTGAACCTTCGAATAAGTTAATTAAAGTTATATATTCAAATAAATTAACTAATTACTTGCAACTGACTGGCTGTGTTATTTGAGATATACAATAGGAAGTAAGCACAGAATATGTGTTACCTAGCAATATTATCTATATTATAACAAAACAAAGTTTATTAATGTGACCCGCCCAAGTGGCAAGGTCAAGTTGGATGTTATAATGTTTATGAATATATGCAATAAACTAAATTTACTAAATTTATTGATACATACAGCTGTTATGTATCCAAACAAACTGACTTATTAATGCAACAACAAATTTAAGTTAGATTTTTCAACAATACAAATCAACAATTACTGATTGAGGTTATGGGACAATGTGTTTCAAATTATCTAGGTCAACTTATACAATTAAATATTATGTATTTTAGACAATAACTGACCTGACAAATACTACAATACTGTCTACAAGGTGATAAGATACAAGCTCATACCAATCTGAGTTTATACTCAGTAATCCAACAGCGGCTAAATTTCAACTACAGCTCTGCACCAAAATTTTGTCTAGAATTACCGTAGGCTTACTGGGAATTGGTTGTAGGCACAGTGGAAGCTAATTTATATTCATCCAGTTGTCCTAAAGCAATCAAATGTCTGACACATATTGTTGAGATTCTCAGCGATGACAAATTATAATGTAGTTATATGAAAATTTTACCTTATAGCTCCTGGTGATGTTTTTGAAGTGGACCTATAGATTAACTTATAATTTTGGCCAAAATAACAAGAGAATCAATAGATACCAGTTTACAATTCGGCGAAGTCCTTCTCCAGACCACGATGCACGTTAGCGGTTCACAAAACTTTTCACAAAAGTTCAATATGTCATCAATTTACAACAAACCTTGCCGGAAGTCAAAAGCGGCAATTACGTATTAAGTTAATTACAAGTTGATTCAATTCGCGTTAATTCAAAGGGCGATCAATTTAATTTAGGTACAAGGCACGCGAGCTTGCAAACGGCGTGTTAATTTTTCAAGCGGAAGGACGGAAGTGACAGTTCAGTGTGACCATTGTCAGAAATTTTCAATAGACTAAACAAAATGTTACTCAATCGATCTAATCGATTTGACTTATAATAAAAACTAATTCTATTTCAAACAATGTATAAAAATTTAATGTTTATGTTTTGACAAATGAACAATATATATAGTTATTGCTATTTAATATGTAATGGTGTTTTGATAACTATTATTACTTTGTTTCAGCGAAAAAATAGACCCAATCAAGGAATCTCGCGTGATTCAGTGGTTGCATGAAGAATTTGAGGACGAGGAAGTGATTCAAAGTGAACTGGATGGTGGGGAAGAAGAAGTACAACCTATGGAGCAGGCAGACAGGCATCAGGTACAGGAAGCTGTAAGCGAAGACCAAGCATCATCGTCTGAAGATGACATGCCTCTTTCTGAGCTTGCTCAAAACAATACACGCGACGACATTTATGTATCTAGAAATGGAACACGCTGGAGTAAAACATGTTTTTCTGCAACCCGGGTAAGATCTCAAAATATCCGATTTAGACCTCCAGGGCCAAAGGGTGCTGCAAGAAATGCCGAAACGTCGTTATCTTGTTTCGATCTATTTTTTGATGAAAGTATTTTTGAAATCTTAGTTACTTGCACGAATATTTACATAGATAAGATACAGAACCAGTACCAGAGAGAGAGAGACGCAAAGAGAACTGATTTAGTTGAAATGAAAGCGCTTATTGGATTGTTGCTAGGCATTGGAGTCTCGCATTCGGGTCGTCGTAATCTCAATGACTTCTGGGACAATTCCAAAGGTACAGGGCTGCAGCTCGTGTACTGTACAATGTCAATAAACCGATTCAGGTTTCTTTTACGTGTCCTTCGATTTGACGATGTAAATGACAGAGATGAACGACGTCGCTTTGATAAACTGGCACCCATTCGAACAATCACTCAAAAAATGGTGAAGAACTGCCGCGATAATTTTACTCCCAGCGACTATCTTACGTTGGATTAACAACTTGTAGGATTTAGGGGACGTTGTGGATTCATCGTGTATATCCCAAACAAACCTGATAAGTTTGGTATAAAAATATACATGGTGGTTGATACAAAGTTCCCTTACGTTTACAACTTTGAGGTTTACGCCGGAGCTCAGCCAGAAGGGCCATTTCAACAATCCAACAAAGTAAACGATGTTGTTCTCCGTATACTCGAGCCACTCTTCGATCTGGGATGCAACGTGACTATGGACAACTATTTTACGAGTCTGTCAACAAGCTTGGAGTTACTGAAAAAGAGGATTACAGTCGTGGGCACACTGAAAGCAAACCGGCCGGAGTTACCCAATGAATTCAAAAAGTCGAGGAACAGAGCCTCGAAGAGCAGTGTTTTTGGGTTCCAGCCCAACTGCACATTGGTTTCTTATGTGCCTAAACAAAACAGAGCTGTTGCATTACTTTCAACTATGCATTACGACGATGCTATAGATCCAGAAACCAAGGATGACCGTAAACCGGAAATAATCACTTGCTACAACCGTACGAAGTGTGGTATTGATATTCTCGACAAAATGTGTAAACAGTACAGTGTTTCGCGAAACTCCCGAAAATGGCCGCTGACACTCTTTTTCAATTATTTGAACATAGCTGGAATAAATGCATTAATTATCCACCAACTAAACAAAGGCCAGGAAAAGATTGTGAGACGCAATTTTCTTTACGATCTTTCGTATGAGCTGGTAAAACCCCTCATGGCAAGAAGACTGACCTTTGAAAACCTCCCCCGTGAATTATAAAATAAAACAAAATGGCTTTTGGGGCATACAGATGAGGTGCCTCGGAATGATCCTCAAAGAATGGGAAGAGTAGGTAAATGTTGCCTGTGCTCTCGAGCCCGAAATCGGTCCACGAAAAAGTGGTGTAAGCGATGTGCCAGGTGGATTTGTCCTGATCACCAAGTTGTGGTCTGTATCGAATGCGAGGATGGTGACCAATAAGATAGTCATCGCTTATTAGAAGTTTTTTTTTTGAGCTGATCTCAAACATGCCAAAAATGTTGATTATTTTCTGGATCTCGTAAATTGTTTCTAGTTTAAGTATGTTCTATTAAAACTGTAATCTTTTGAAATAATTGTGTGTAATAATAATTAGATGACAAACATTATTCAGTTTTATCATTTTAAAACCACCCATTTTTAAAATATCTCAGTTATTGTTTTCTACTATGGTAGAGCATGCGAGCATCCATGTCAAAAAAAGGGGCGCGTGCACTGTAGTGTTAACAGTCCACTGCTGGACTAGGCCTCTCCTTTGAAAGGAGGAATTGGCCTACTATACCACGCTGGCCAAACGGGTTGGAGAACAAGTTTTCCTTCTCTTACCGTGCTGTTCTCTGCATAGTATGGTCCCTCTGTCGGCTCTTACCACACCCATGGGATGATATGGGGTAGTGATAATCCGTATTCTTAATCCGTCACCACACGGACAAGTGCGAGACATAATAGATTTTTAATTATGTCTAACTGTCTAGTCGGTATTGCAACATTCAACTGGTTATATATACCTAATAGCGCAGTTTTTCACTCCTTCAAAATTTGTATTTATGTTTCAGTATTGTCAAGTTAAGAGGAATTAAAGGTAATTATTTTCTGTCCTATCTAGGTACAGTCGAACAACTTCTCGCTAGACTACAATAAGGGTGAGAATCGCGCAGCAAGAGATAGTCGCTTGCCGTGTTACTTTACACAAACATTGACATTCGTATACATAACCAGTTTCTAGTGTGCCTCGACTCTATGAGCGAGCCAAGAGATTTTTTTTCAAACTAGTCCACCGCGGACTTGTTTGATTGTACATACCTGGAGGATTCGTTTACAAATAACAAGTAACCTACTTATTGTACCAAATGTACGATTAAGATAAAACTTCATTTTATTGTAATGCAAGTACTTTATTTTATTTGGAAATATCTGAAATGCGAATCATCATAGCGGTTGATGAAGTATACTCTGACCACCAGTTCGAAGTGGATACTTGAGTTCCTCTTGTGAATAAGCGGTAGGAGAGGAGCACCCCGAAGGACATTGTCAATTCGATTTCCGACTTCGTAATTTTATGAGAAAAATTGTAATTATCATTAGTATTGCATTGTTATTTCAGCCAAAATACATCCTTTGCTGGACATAAGTCAAGTCTCCTCAAGATAGTAATCATATCTTATTGTTACCTCTCTTTTTACAGTATTTGTTCCTTTATAGGCACCTAAGTACTATACTCTCAACAAAAGCTCGTAAAATAATATACTAGGTACTGGTTTATTATTTATTGGAATGCTTATCTTGTCTATAAATACCGAATTATATACCAATACCAATCAAAGATTAATACATGAGTACATCACTATTGACAGTCATTTCTTCTTTAAAAAATATTGCGACATGAGTATTTCAAGAATACATCTGTCTCGGTTACACATATGATATTTCATACAAGTAAAAAGAAATAACGATAGGTTTCTTGATTATGCTTAAAGCTAGCCCTCCATATATACTTAATCCTTGGGCGTACCCTTAAAAAGGTAGACATTAAAATAAACCGGCAAAAATTTTGTTCCGACGTCACATGCGGCTGTGTGGTGAATTTATGTGGTGTTTATCAAAGAACGATTCATAATTTAGTTTCTTGAAGGTTCGCTTTAGTTTTAATGTGGACGGGTCACTTGTGTTTTTGTGGTAGCAATAGGCTTATATATTTAAACATTAATAAAATTCGGGTTAACCAGTGAAGTAGAGATGAGAACTTTGATAAATGTTTAAGATTATTAAATAAATAGGTACGTAAAGACAGGAAATAAATAAGCCAGGTATAGATTGATCGTTATAATTTTTTGAGTGAAGTGAGACTCTGTTGACATGTACTGTTGACACTTACTTTAATTTTGAAAAGTTTAGTAACGAAATGTGGTTCTAGATTCGCTATTTACAAGAATTTATAATTTTTAAATAAAATTTTGCACAATATTTAATGTCTAGTCCTATAAAATCTAAAATACAAAAACAATCAAACCATACTAAACGATTATAACGCAAATACTAACACATTGTCTTCAGTATAACACCTAGCGCACACAGTCGCATTTCCCGACATAAGTTTTTCAAAATGCGACCATTAAAATATGCTTTAAAATAATCCGCTCACTATTTTCAAAGACATAGTGCTGCGAACGGTGTTTGGTCGCAGATGTTCGTTGAACAGAAAACTTTTGAAAACAGAACGACTTTTTATTTTTCCAATGAAGTTATATTTTATATTCTTGCAGATGTGTTTTGTTTGGAATAGCTGTCATCTACAAAGCAATTTGAATCTCGAAGAGTCTGTTTGTAGTATTCTGGTCAGGTATTTGAACTATTAGGTATATTGGTCCTTCGAGCCCAAATTGAATCTTGGAATCATCATTCATAATATGTAATTTTTATAGTTGTAGAAAAACGGCCAGTTTAGTTTATAGCATGCGTATCAGTGACTGAAAATCAACAGTAAACTGAATGTAGGTATTTTATTTTTTTACGATAAAAAAAGTTTATAGCCAATTCATTTTATCTATGTATGTTTAACCACTCTCTATTTTTCCCTATGTTTCTGCGAAGTTACCATTGTGTCTCGTATATAACTAGACAGTAAATTACAAATAGATTTTTTCTCACTAGAAATCCACATAAGAAAATATAGGCAGGCTACGCGTTCAGAGCCCATCGCATTCACAATCGACATGTGTTTCTGTAATGTACCATGAAATTGGCTAGCTATTGGAATTGAAACACGAACAAAACTCCCAATAAAATTGTGAGGCGTTGTTTCTACAAGCAAAAGCGTTTTCTATGTTTTTTTAAGACGCCCCATTTATTTGTATAAACGTACGAAATCATGTGTTTTTTAAGTAGTTGTCTACTATCTAATCGTTTCCTTGAGAAACATATATTCAAGGATTGTTTGTATGGAATGAGGCTATTTTTCTGTTTGATGTCCTTTGAGATAAATTGTTTAGTATAAATATCGTGTAACAAAAGAAGTTTTCTTTGACTTTTTTATGGTTGCTGAGGTACCAACAGTTACTGCTCTATAATATTTAAGTTGTTATTATAATAATATGAGAAAGATGTAAGGTGTTTGAAATAATATTAAACAACATATGAATTGAAACTTTCGTAGTTAAAATAATTTTTAGTCGAAGCGAAGATATCAACATCTTCTTGCCCTGGTCCCAATTTATTTTGGGTCGTCGCGGTGCTTCGTTTCCATTCTTTTCTGTCGCTCGTCATCTGATCAATTACCCCTTTCTCTCATATCCATCCTCACACAGTCCAATCAACTCGAAACAAAGATATGTTAAAGAAATATAAAACTAATATTAAGCAACGTCTAATCGACACAAAATGCTTTTAATTTTAATATCAATTAAAAATCGTCTCACTTATCGCAACGACCCAATATAGTTATCTAATTAACACAATATTGACGAGGTCTGTTTTGATGTTTTAGGCAAAACCAGTCCGTTTTTACACTACATGGGAGAAGGAATAGGAACAGCAGCGGGAGTCGGGTGAGCTGCCTTCATCAAACTCTAATCATAGACGGGACGGGGCAGACGGGATGGCCAATAAGAGCTTCCATCGCCTCCAAAAAATATATTAGCTAAACGCTATACAGCATATTTGAGAAAACTTTTAATTAGCCTTTAGATGTAAGCACTTTATGTTGCCCCAAAAAAGTAAGTAAACCATTGGCGAAACCATTTATATTTACATACTTCATTATAGTAGCCGAGAAAGACGACCACGTCCTGGACATAGGCTTCTCCCAAGGCTTTCCATATAGATCGATCTCGAGCCATTCGTATCCATCCGATGCCCGTGTTCCCAACATCGTCGGTCCACCTTGCGGGTAGCCTACCTGCTACGACGTCCGATGCATGACCGCCAAGGGATTTATAAGTGTAGTCACAAAATACAGTACTTCATATTATGTTCAGAACTAGATAACATAAGGATACGTACGTTGTATAGAAATAGCTGAGAGGAATATTGATGGCTAGAACGCCGGGCTGATTGCTACTGAATAAATGCCAATCAAGATCTCCGCTAATATAATACTGGCAATAGCATAAACGAATTCGTACTTACTAATATTATAAATGAGAGACCGCGTTTGTTTATTTGGCATTAACCACATTATCGACAGAACAATTTTATGGAATGAGTTAGATAAAAAGTGCCACACAAACTCTGACCCCCTTTTTAACGTCCTTAGAGGAAACATATTTAAAAATACTCTCCAAAAGCTCTCGTACACTTTGTTAATCTCTTTTCTTTCAAGGAAATGCGAAAACTGACTCTGCTAAAAGCTGATATTCAGTCAAATCTGATCTGTTAGACTAGTAAGCGGATACCGCACTCCATGTTGAGAAATTTTGGGTACAACTGGGATAATGGTGGAGCCGTGGCCAAAGTCTACTTTAAACGTAGGTATAAAGCTGATGTCTATTGAATAGATAGAGAGCAGAAAATCTTGAAATCCTAATACATTGTTCAACATCGATATTCATCGCAAGATATTGGAAGTTAATCCTTTGATCTTACTGCAATTACGCGTATTATTAGTACGTGACGTAACTATTACTATCATCTAGTTGACATCTCAACACTAATTGGCATGCATTAGTGCAATCTGTCAAAAGGCTATTGTTATCCAGTACATATGTTCGGAAATATAATTAGCAATGATAGTGTAGTGTCGCTGATATTAGACACCTTGTTTTGAAAAGACTTTGTTTTTCCTGTGAGTGTGTTATCATATCTGTTTTTGGAGTTTTGAGACCGCCCAATGGTCTCCGACGTGACTTTAAGTTTCTTGTTCTTAGACAAGAATCGAGACCGACGGCTTTACGGTTCCGGTGTAAATGTAACAACGAGCGGTGCAGACATCCATCCAAGTGGTGACTTGTGGAAGTGGTGCTTAACTTTGTCTACCTATTACGAACAGCAAGTCAGTCATTGTAGAGTTTAAAGGGCTACATTGATAACAGTTATAGTGTAGGAGAGCACGTAAAGCTGTCGGTCCCGTTTATTTTCTCTGGACAAGAATCGTAAGGCAATGTCGGAGGTCTCCAGGCAGTTTGAAAACTCCGACACCATTGTTGGCCACCCACTCACATGAAATAAAAAAAAGGGACGGTAGCCCCGCCACAACACAGCGCTGAGTGTTGAAGGTTAGATCCTTATACAGAGCAACACTGTGTGTTCTACAAAATGTTGACGTTATAGTGTTATTTATTTTCTAGTGGCTTCTTGCTGTCTTAACTTTTCAACTTTTTATTTTAATTTAAGGGAAATTGCGATTTATGGTCATCTAACGCAACATGGGATAAGCTAAGTTTCTTTACAGCCTTGCGGTGTCCACTGCTCAAGTTCATTCAGCCTTTCCAAATTTGCTAAGAAGTTTACAAGACAAAGGACTACAAACGAAGAGAAATAAATTTACAACGATGATGAAATAGATAACAGTGAAATTTTTACCAGGATTCAAAATGTATCCATGCCTCAAAAACTGGAACGGAATATCACTGCTTGACATCATAAAATTGTTCATACATATTTTTTGCTTTGTTTAAATAAGCAAAGGTATATTCGAAAGCCTTAATTAAAATGAGTACATTTTACTTCAGACCCTTTGGCGAGCAACGGCAAAATAATTGCCAACCCACTTTTTTTAATATTTTAAAATTCCGTCAAAATGTAAAAGGTTATTGATATTGTGCAACTATAGACAGCTAACGCTATCTCTTAGGATACTGTTACAATAATTTGAAATATCGTCAATCAAGCTGACAGTAAAAATATTTGACAGATTGGTCACACGGCGCAAAATGTGAGATTGTTTTTCAGTGTTCTTACCAAAATCGCTAATAAACAAGAAAACTACCGTGTCAAATGTAAGTAACCTTATGTGTTTTTGTAGCTAATGATCTGATTTATTGAATAAATGTAATATTATGTTGTATTATCCATTTACAATACCTTTTACGATATGGAAAGCTTGATATTGCCTCTGCCCTAAACTAACTGCAAAATAGTTGCCTATGCTAGATGTTAATTATTATTTGTTATGGATAATTAGTTGCCAATGCCCGATTTGATTTTATCTTTTAGATGCCGCCGCGAAAAATCCTACGTTAGAAAGCCCTGAAAACCAACGAAATTGTTGAATTAGTGAATATCCCTGATGGATATGAATCAGAAGATGATCTAGAGGTCATTGAGTCGGGCGTAAACGGGCATTGGCAAATATATTGCCGTAGCCCATAAAAAGGGGGAGCTTAAGCAAGAGGGGGGGGGGGGCAATTGATAAGAATAGTTTTAAAAATGTTATTTTACAACGTTTTGATTAAATAAAACCAAAATCAGAGGTATAATTAGTATTGCCCGCGAAAGGGTTAAACTTTATCCAAATTAGTATGTCACATGTAATTTCGCAAGCTAGCGCCGGAATACACAAACGAACTAACATCTGCACCTTACACGAACGTACAAGCATTATTTAAATAACCTGTTTCAAATCCCGTATCCCGTGTAACGTTGAAATTTCCTTCGGATTGCACAGTCACGAGCATAAATATATTACTATGGGCAGATTAGCAAAAATATCTGACCCAGGAATGAGTTCAATAATATATGTCTGCACGTACGCAGCAAAAACATCTGATATTATCAGGCAGCATAATGAAGTGGCATCAAAATTATGTGATGAAAATGTCGAAGCATAAATATGTGATGTGACAGGTGGCAAAATGTTATGATCCCTTGTGGAGAGCAAATATATGTCACGTTTTCTATTTCTGTAGTTTGCATTGATTCCGCCCTAAAAGCATAAATATGTGTCATCAACTAAGTGGCAATAATATCTGACATTATTTTATCTTCAATTAAATTTCAAATTCATACGAATTCATTAAAGCAATAAATTTTATTTTACATTATTTTAATGTGGGCTGTCGTTTTATACTATATTTATGTCTAGACATATCCAATATCACCATTAATGGGTAGATCTTTTCTATATACGGCTGCTGCCGAGTGAAAGTTTAGGAATAGGTAGTAATATCGGACTGCCTAGCCAAATCAGTTACTTTTTGTCATCTGTCAAACGCCAGTTTTGTATGTAATCATTTTTCATACTCAACTGCAGTACTTTTTTGATGGTTTTATGGTTTTATTTATATAAAATTTGCTGTAAGAGCAAAATTCAAATTTAAGGATATTTATAGGGATGCTTTGATACAATATTTTTGATAAATAACAATTTTCACGCCAACGACATTGTTCTCTTTTCCTCTTCGGCCTCGGAACTCGAGCTAATGCTCAAAGACCTCAGCTCTGCAAGTCTTCAAGTTGGACTTCTGATGAACCGGACGAAAACTCAGGTAATGACCAACAGCACGAAACGTAGGGTCACGGTAGACGGGCAGACTATACATTATGTCGACGAATATATTTACTTAGGCCAGATTGTCTCTTTTAGTAACAAGCAAGACAAGGAAGTAGCACGACGAGTCGAAAATGCCTGGAAGAGCTTCTGGTCAATGAAAGTTTTTGAAGGGCAACCTTCCATTGTTACTAAAGCGTAAACTCGTCGACATGTGCATACTGCCCGTCCTAACCTACGGTGCCCAAACATGGTCCCTGACCGAAATCCAGAAGTCCAAATTGAAGATTTGCCAAAGGGCGATGGAGCGTAGCATTCTTGGTGTAAAAAGAACAGACCATGTTCGAAACACTTTGCTACGCTCCAAAACACGCATAGCTGACGTCGGATTAAAATCTGCTAGACTGAAGTGGGACTGGGCCGGACACGATTGTCATATGCACCCAGAAAGGTGGGCCTATCTAGCTACCACTTGGGTGCCTCATGACAGTCGGCGACGACGTGGAAGACCCAAACGAAGATGGCGGGATGACCTGGATGCATTTGACAGCGACTGGACGAGCTTACCACAAGACAGGGATGCATGGCGAACCAAGGGAGAGGCCTTTGCCCAGCAGTGGGACACACAGACAGGCTGAAAAAAAAAAAAAGCAATTTTCAATTTAGTTTTAATACATACATACATAGTCTCACGCCTGTTTCCCCGAAGGGGTAGGCAGAGGCATATTAAACGCCCACTTTTTGCCAGTGTTTTGATCCCACGTAATAAGTGGCGAGCCTAGTGCCGCTTATCGTGATATTTTCTTTGCCAGAGCCTCGTCCGTTGATCGGCAGGTGCACCACATGCAGGTGAGGTTGGCTTGGGACCCTAAGTTCTTGGTGGGAACCCTATGCATCCGTTTTAATACAGTCCGATTCCCTATAGAGTAACATCTCAGGCCCCCAGACTTTATTTCCTTGGATTTTTTTTTGGATTTCATTGGATTGACGGTGAGTTATCAAACATCAATGTTAATGAATATGAGAAAAAAAAATATTTTTTTGATTTTTTTTGCATTTTTATTGCTGCTCGCAAGTGTGTGCTAAAATTGTTCTACAATGCAAGAGAGGCTATGGGACGTAATTATGCAAATGGTGGCTTTAGTCGATTTTAATTCATCATTTAAATTATATGTCACCCGAAGATAACAGATCCGGAAGTTTATAAATTTCCTAGAAAATTTATAAACTTTCGTAGGATTCTAAACAGGTGATAAATTGTTTGATTTTACGCCCATATTGTCGCAAATTTATCAATTTACGACGCCTCGTGATAAATTTATAACCTAAAGTAAATAAATTTATATCCATTCGTAAGGTTCTAAACGGTTCGACCAATCACAGAAGCTTCGCATTAATTTTACGTTTCTTTAAAATACGGCAAATAACACACTGCTCTCTGATTAGTCGGTCGGTGATAATGAAGGTCGGCATCAGTTCAACTTAATAGGTTATGTTCGGTTTTCTCGTGACCTTGAATTCAAAAATAGGAGCCCTGTTTTTGCTTAGTTCCGTTAACTTAGGCTCATAAACATCGCTAAAGTTCCAGTTTATTCGTTAACGTGGCGAACAATGACGAGGGGGGGGGGGGAATGAAAAAAAACACGTGACTTATTCAACCAATCAGAGCGCACATGGCGTTGGTTATCTCTTACTAATTATTTTACGCGTGAATTCGTAACTTTAGCCATTTGCAAAAATATGGGGGTAAAATAATAAATACATAGACTCACGCCTGTTTCCCCGAAGGGGTAGGCTCATTAAACGCCCACCTTTCGCCAGTGTTTTGATCCTACGTAATAGGTGGCGAACTTATTGCCGCTTATCGGGATATTTTGTTTGCCAGAGACTCGTCCGTTGATCGGCAGGTGCACCACTTGCAGGTGAGGTTGGCTTGGGACCTTAAGTTCTTGGTGGGAACCCTATGCACCCAATAAAATAATATTATAATTTAAATCTCGTTTAGCATCCTACGAAAGTCGTAGATAGATACGCAGTGAAATATTGCAAATTACGTTACATATGAATATACATGATGAATTAAAATCGACTAAAGCCACCATTTGCATAATTACGTGACGTAGCCTCTCTTGCATTGTAGAACAATTTTAACACATACTTGCGAGGAGCCAAAAAAATGCAAAAAAATACAATTTTTTTTTCTTCATATTCATCGACAATGATGTTTGATAACTCATCGTCAATCCAATGAAATCCAAAAAACATCTAAGAAAATAAGTAAAGTCTGGGGGCCTGAGATGTTACTCTATAAGGAATCGGACTGTATTAAAACTAAAGTGCAAATTATTATTTATCAAAAAGATTGTATCAAAGCATCCCTATAAAAATGCTTAAAGTTTAATTTTGCCCTTACAGCAAATTTTATATAAATAAAATCATAAAAAAAATTACAGCAGTTGAGTATGAAAAATGATTATACATACAAAACTGGCGTTTTGACAGATGACAAAAAGTGAAGACTGATTTGGCTAGGCAGTCCGATATTACTACCTATTCCTAAACTGTTACTCGGCAGCCATATATAGAAATGATCTACCCATTAATGGTGACATTGGATATGTCTAGACATAAATATAGTATAAAACGACAGCCCACATTAAAATAATGTAAAATAAAATTTATTGTTTTAATGAATTCGTATGAATTTGAAATTAAATTGAAGATAAAATAATGTCAGATATTATTGCCACTTAGTTGATGTCACATATTTATGCTTTTAGGGCGGAATCAATGCAAACTACAGAAATAGAAAACGTGACATATATTTGCTCTCCACAAGGGATCATAACATTTTGCCACCTATCACATCACATATTTATGCTTCGACATTTTCATCACATAATTTTGATGCCATTTCATTATGCTGCCTGATAATATCAGATATTTTTGCTGCGTACGTGCAGACAGATATTATTGAACTCATTCCTGGGTCAGATATTTTTGCTAATCTGCCCATAGTAATATATTTATGCTCGTGACTGCACATGCACATTGCAAAAAAGCGTCGGCGTGAATAACATTCACATCTGTGCTCCGGAGCTCTAGCATTCAAGTTTTATAGCAATAATTATACAGATTTTGAGGAAAATGTCTTTGTTACGTTATTTTCTCTCTTTTTAACAACCCGATAAACATAAAGAGGGAAATAAAGGAGTTAATCCGTTTGCGCGCCGCTTGGGAGACAATAGACTTCGTAATGTTTCTAAGGCTTCAAAGAAAAATGTGTCATATTTTATTGGAATCTGTAATGCTATAAGGTTTGGTGTTGTAAAGCAATGATTTTGGTATATATTTTTGTGAACGCCCAGCGATAATTATTACGTACCTAACCAGCCAATTGAAACGTTTAATCAAAATGCTTATTAGAATTGGGTAAGGATGAGATAATTTTAGTCAATTCACACAAAATACTTGTCGTCAAATCTGTGTGTGATAATCACGATTTTTTTACCTATTATTTCGTGATGGAATCAGGGCAAATTTATCTTTGATACACATTACCATCACACACCATTCTCTAATTACCATAAGACAGACTGCCTTTTCTGTTATCAGATCGGATCGATAGGATTGATTTTCGACTCTTCGTATCCAACCACTACCGGCCACTGCGTATATCCTTACAGTTTGCGTATATTGTTACACCTGACGTATATTGTTACACCTAGGTGGAGGGTTATATTTAGGCTAATAAATATATATACAGGATAATCCATATCTTTCATAACCAAAATCCTTTTGTTACTACAAAAAGTTACATTTATACTTACACTTACATGGGTTGTTCTACAGCCCTTCATGTAGAACTTCAGTTTAAAATAATGAACAAACTAAACTAACTTTCGTCCTGTTACTTTATTTCCGAAGTTAAACGAATAGGAAGCGAGTCCGTTTCTTTAGAACTCGTTTCATACTGACGATGAAGTGCAGTTTCTTAAACATTTTAAGGCAAGGCGTTATCAGTAGTGTAATGTTGGGATTATCGAGATAACTTTCTTCGCAAATACGTATTGAGAGATATTGTGGATGTTGATCTGGCAGATATTGTGGAGGTTTGTACAAAAGTATGCGTGGATAGTAACTTAAATAAGTTTGTGTTTGTAATTTGTTTTGCTGTACCAGAAAGAGGTATTAAAAGTGTTTACGCCTTACGGCTTTTCAAACAAACTTTCAAGTCCTTATTTTTCAAAATGAATGAACCGATTTTAATGAAACTTCATACATATAAGAAGGATACATAGGTCTAAAAAGTTAATAGAATATATTTTCGAAAAATAGTGTTACAGCTAGATTAGGCCGATTTTAAATTTTCCATGGAAACATATATTTCCAATTATCTTTTTTTAAATAAGATATTTTGAAGTCATATTCTATAAACACTTCAAAAGCTGCTGCTGCGAGAATGCTGAATGAGTGTGAACGTCAAAACAACCTAATGTCTAAATTGTACTTTCTGTAGCTTAGGCCCAACAATGTTATGTCACATGATATTTTTGATCAATAATGGGGATGATGATGATGATAAGACCCAATATTTTCACCGGTTTTTACCATCATCATTTAGACCTAATTTATATATTAGTTTTTACTAATATATAATAATATAACTAATGTTAATAATAATAATAATAACTAATGTTTCTTCTTTATCCAATAAATAACACGAGATTTAACCAAAAGACCACTCGCAGATCTCAAGCATGAAGCAAACAAACCGACAACATAATTTTTTACGGATTTATTTTAATTAATGTGTCTAGACAGCTATTTCAACCTGGCGAGTTTGAAAACTTAAGTATCATATTGTATGTGGAAACGAATAAATCAATATATCAATTTTAAAATGCCGTTGGTGTTTTAAAATTTTTATAAATACGATTTAGTATTAGTTAAATACTATTTTCTAATTGACTATCTATATCATCGTTGATAAAGTTACTGCTTACAGTCAAAGGTTTATATACACCGTGATTTTGTAAGCTATGCCAAAAAAATGTTTAGGCCTTAGGTATCACTTATAAATCACATTCAATTTTCAAGGTAGTAGAGCCTTGCTGATTTCAGCATGAATGGGCCGGCTCAATCGGGGAGTACTACCCTCTCACAGAAAATCCGTCGATTTTCTTTACTTTACGTCTAAAGTAACAGTACCTAAACTGTTGCGTTTCGTTCGGTGAGTGAGAGTGCCGGAAGCCCTATCCCCTATTCCTTCTCCCTCATCCCACTCCTCATCCTATCCCTTTTCCCAACCCCAAAGGGCGGCAACGCACTTGTGACTTCTGTGGTGTTGCTTGTGTCCATGGGCGGCGGTAATTGCTTACCATCAGGCGATCCGTCTGCTCGTTTGCCGCCTACTACCATACCATAAAAAGAAATATTTCTGAAAAAAATCAGTAGGTAAAATTTACTTCTTCTTCATCAGCTTTTATCAGTCCACTGCTGGACTAAGCCTCTGCTTTGAAAGGAGGAATTGGCCTACTATACCACGTTGGCCAAACGGGTTGGTATAGGGTTTGTATCAAGTTTTCCTTCTCCTACAGTGCTGTTATTTGCATAATATGCTCCCTCTGTCGGCTCTTACGACACACATGGGATGATATGGGGTGGTGACAATCTGTATTCTTAATCCGTCACCACACGGACAAGAAAATATACTATTATTAATATAAAATTTACTTATCGAATTAATTTTTCTTATGTAAATATCAATCCAGCGTGGTCACTAAGTGTTACGTAAACACATAGTAGTTGCGTAATAAACTTCAATGAGCAAGGCGAAGTGCGTGAGCCGCGAGGGTAGTGAGAAGGGATGTGGTCAGGAAACGAAATTAAATTCACCATTTGACCGCGCTCGCGCATCGCGAGGTGTTAGTCCGAAACACTTCCGCATTGATCTGTGCAATGTCGACGCGAGACGGCGCGGCGCCCGGCGCCCTAGCCTAAAATGTATTCTAGCCGCGAGTACTATGAAATGGTGCGAAGCTACATTTTGAGTGGTGAGAGCCTTATCAGAGCGCGGTATACGAAGAAGAAAGTTTACCCCGTCTGCGGACTCAAGGGTACGTGAACGCTGTGATACCCAATCGTCGAACAATTTTAGCAGCTAACCAGAGGCTGTTAGATCATGGCCAATTCACGACCTCATTTCACGCTCAAGCCCGTGGCAATCCGAGATTGGCGGTAGAAATTGAAGACGAGATCATAGATTTCTTTGAGAGAAATCCGCATTCAAGCACGCGAGATGCAGGCCGTTTCTTCGAAGGGAGTCAAAGTGCCATATGCAGGCTGTTGAACTCAGCTAATATGCACCCATACCACTATAAAATGGTGCAAAAACTATACGACGGAGATGCAGCACGGCGGCGAGCGTTCTGTGAGTGGCTAATTGCAAACCCTAATGCGAATATTTTGTGGACTGACGAAGCATTATTTACGCGTGTGGGGCTGTATAATCAGCACAACGAACATTGGTGGTCGTTTACAAACCCACACATGATACGGGAAACGTATCACCAAGTGCGCTTTAGTGCAAATGTTTGGGCCGGCATAATAGGCAACCAACTTTTAGGCCCATATTTCATAGAAGGTCAGCTAACTAGGGTTAGGGATTAAGAAATGTTGCGCGGTACCATATCAAATTTTATATACGATGTGCCTTTGTCTTATTATCAAGATTTTTATTACCAGCAAGATGTTGCACCGCCCCACTATACCGCCGCCCTACGTGACTACTACACTTAATTTCGACCTAACAATATTATGTATTATTTTCATAACTATATCAAATTTTGATTATGTCAAGAGTCGATTATGAGATGTGTTACTTATGGAAACTAATTATTATGATATATGTTGTTATAGAAGGTCATTTTATGGCAAATAAAAGTTATCACTGTTGAGTTGTTACGGCAAACGTTATTAGTATAAATGATAATAGTGCAAGTAAATATTATGATCGGGGATGATTATGGCAAACAATATTAGTGCAAATGAGGATCTATGGAAAACAAGAGAATACCTTCTTCAACCCAATCGCCTACGTTACGTAGCATTCCAGCCCGTAGCAGCTCAGAAAGCTACGAATCAGCTACGATTCTACGAAATATCTGTACTACATACCTACAATAATTATTTGAACCCTACAAAACTCAAGCCACGATTCCGAAGGAAACTAAACCATCGGCAGCATTTTTTCTGAATACCTACACAGCAATTTCTATGCCATTAATGAGAATTATTAGGCGATATTTCTTTATCTAACTCCATTTATCTGATGATTTATTTGGTAAAAGTTAATCAACTATTATTTTAGGTAACGGGGGTAGGTGAATTAATTTGTAATAGAAAGTATTCAATTGGTGTATTTGATTTTATTGATTTTGTGTATTACGTATGATGTATAAGTTACGTACGTATACTTATAAGTTTACTAGACTTTGCCTGCGGCTCCGCCCGCGTATGAGACGGATATTTCGATAGACAGTCCTTTCACTCTGCTGCCTACTCGCACAAAAATCAAACCATAATATCGCTCCGTAGCACGGAGCGATATTATGGTTTGATTGTGTGAGTAAGATTAACAAACATTTATAATATATGTGTGGTATTTTGTGCCCGGTAACGGCAATAGGCTAGCCCCCTATTACGTGGGACCTAAAAATTGATGGCGAAATGTGGGTGTAATATTTACACCTCTGCCTACCCCTTCGGGGATACAGACGTGAGACTATAAATAAATAAATAAAAGAATTTAGTTTTTCTCATGTAGGTAGGTACATATATTGTGCAACCAAACATTTTGTGTTTGGAATTGAATAATTTATTTAGTTAAATATACCTGTCCAATACTTACCTAGGTACTATTTTTAAACTTTCAATGTAACAACTAGTGTATTGTTTTTGGAAATAAATTATTATTATTATTATACGAAAATTCTAAAAACACAGTTTTGTAGAGTTTGTATTCCTTATTCCATTTAGCTATTTAACGCGATTTTGGTCTATGGTCACATGGAACTGTATTCTTCGGATAGGTCGATTTATTCATGTTTTATGTTAGCATGTTTATATAAATCGTTAACACAACACAATGCGTTATCTTGTGAGCTCCAACTCAGAAACAATAGCACTATTATTGGCTTTTACAAATATGTAGGTAATATAACTTTGTATAGATATGCGTCTTACATTTTTGTTAATGAAACTGTACCTAATCTTTTATAAACATATTTTAGCTTTTGTTACTGCGTTCCATCGCGCCGGGCCGCCGCTGGCTAGTGAGGACCGGTTCTTCGGCCGACCCCGCCTGCGCGCCGCGCACTCACTCACTCGTCGAACATCGCACCGCACACACACTACGGCCATATATTATGTATTATTGTACTTGCGACCTATGCAATACAGTATTTCCACCACGTATCGAAGCCTTTTTACTAGCCTAGACCACCAGCATCACATCACTGGAGCTAGGCACTCGTACAAGCTGTCATAGAATAAGATTTAATTATATTATTTTATTCAGCCTTTGGGTTTTAAATGGACGATAGTGAAATACGAAAGGGGATTTACTTAAACTTGAACATAAATTAATTTGCTTTAGTTATTAAAATATATAAATTATTGATTTATGTATAAATACCCACATTAGTTATTTAAGTATTGAAATTATTGATTTAATTTATGTGTAAACAGCCACTTTATTATAATTCAATTGCGTTTAAATGTCTCGAATAATTCGAGTTTGATATATAACATTTGCGTAAGTACAAGAACTTATTATGCCAGCACTATTTAAAATGGTTAAGTATAACCTGATGTATAGCATTTTGTAAAAAAGGAACATGTTACATATTGATAATTAAGTATTTTTACGGTCGTTAGCGGTTTAATTGTATCATTTATTTATCATTACATGTTTTATATATTTCAATAGAAATCAGACATTGAAAAATCAATCACCAGCTAAGCAAAAAGTTACAAAAAAAAATCAATAACAGCGACGCAGGAATTTTAAACGTTTGAGTTCACAAGGAACAGTAAATGCATAAATAGATGCATTTGCAAATAACATACCGATAGGCAGTAACAAGTAGATAAGATCGAAGACCAAAAACAACGATTGTAGAAAAATAAACATCGAACAAAACAACCAATAATTCTACGATAATATTCGTATTTTTATACAAAATAGACAGGAATTAAATTTGTTCATTATTGTCAGTGAGCAACCTCCGTGTGACACGTGTACGTTTTATTGACACATGACCGCGGAAATCTAGCTAAATACCTAGTATCTAACACGCTAGCATCTTTAGGTACGTTCAATTACAGTCAGTCCAACTATGGTAGGTACACGTGGTATAGTAAATATGCAACTTTCTTAGTAAGAAAAAAAAGAATATTTAATTTTAAAAGATAATCGCCGTAGTAGGCGGTAAAAAAAAATTAATAATACCGACTAAAAGCATATATGTCGACCGTACAAAATCACAAGCAGTAGGTTATAGTAGAAAAATGAATAAAAAGAAATGAGAAGAGTGTGAATTCGTTCCTTAAGTCAGAAAAGGCAGTTATTATTAGCAATAATTACCAGTAGCAATTAATTACCGTAGTAGGCAATTAAAAACAGCTAATCGCGAAGCAAGCAAACTCAAACTCAAACTCAAAATCATTTATTCATCTAGGACACAAGGTGACGCTTATGAACGTCACTATTAAAATTAAATTACTTAATGCTTCTACATTTACATTTACTGCCTCGTTCGCAAAGCAATAGGTAGAACCACGAGAAAGAACGGGCAATAAAACTCGTGGCCACTCTTTTAAATCGCCAATATTATGGTACATATTTTTATTTTTGTAAGGAGCTGCAACTGTTACACATTGTATTTAATTACTTGTAAATAGTAATTAGTTGCAGACATAATACTTAAGCGATCAACGAAGGTGACCTTAGCACGTCTTTAGAGGACGCGAGGCCTTAAATCGTAAGACAAAGAATGCGATCGACGAATGTGACCATAGCGCGTCTTTAGAGGACACGTGGCCGCAAATCGCAAGATTATAACTCGTTACTTAAGCGGTTGATAAACAATTAATTATCACACGCGGCAACAGAAAATAGTTATAATATAAAAAAGCTTAACCAGCGTAGTAAGAAAAAATAAACACCACTAAAACAATATAACACTGCTTGGGAACGATATCACACAAACACGGTAAAAAAAATTAAAAAGACTTACCGAAAACGGATACCCAAAAAACCCTACTTATTTATTCCCGTGGGCGCCACTGTAAGGTGGTTAGCTACTTTGGTGTGGTTAAATGAAAATCGTAATTACTGTTACAGTTAAAAAATCAGTTTAATTCGTCAAGGGAATCTAAACATCATTTAGCAAATGTTTAATTGAAAATTATTAAAGTAATTCTAGAACAGTTACAGAGATAGAACCAGGGTCGCGTGATTCGGCGTAGTCTTCGGGAATTTATTCGATTTAATATATATTTAATAATCTTGGGAATCTGCTTCCGGAGTCACTCAGGAAGAACAGCTAATGTACTTAGCTTTGTCCGCCGTCCAGCCGATCAAAAGGGGCGAGCGCTCCAACGTCTCGGTATTTATTGGAGCCCGAAGTGTGGTGTCTGAGGTGAGGGGTGCAGCGGCCAGCTAAGTGGAGTGGGTGGACAGCAGAGGTCACTGTCATAGGCTCGCCCCCTATTACGTGGGACTAAAATAAATCTGGCGAAATGTGGGTGTCATATTAACAACTCTGCCTACCCCTTCGGGGAAACAGGCGTGAGACTATAAAAAAAATATTCGATGCATTATACAGTTCAAATCTGAAATTTGGCATTGACATATTTACAAGCTCATGAGAACTAAAGATAATAATTATAAAATAAGACTTTAGAGACTGAATCGTATAATTCTGGCACGCATATAATTATTGGACTTGTGTCTTTTGATTTGTTAACTTTGGTACAATAATTATAAGTAATCTGCTTTAGACCGAGAATATTTGTAGACAAGATCCCATTGAGAGCTTAATTAGACATGTGAGACCTCGTCTAAAATTGAATTAGAAAATAGCTGGAATTAACCTTTGCTTACACTCTGATTTTGACACTCTGAACTTAAAGGATATCGAGGTAAGTCAGAGCTCAGGCAAGCCATTTTTCAAGCGTAAATTGCATCAGTCTTCCACGGCGCTTCAAAATTAACCAGTGTGGGTTCTAGAATTTTCCTGGTCAATTCCTCAGTGCCGTGGACCGAGGCTAAAAACGCTGGTAGACTTACATCGGTAATTTTGCGAACGCCGAGGCCGCCCGAACGAACTGGTAAAGTCGCTTGAAGCCACACTCAGTCGTTCATGTCAAGATTTAGAATTTTGCTCAAGGTGTGCCGAATAATATTATCAATGTTTTCCAAAAGATATACTATAGTAATTAGAACACGGTAGTCACTGGATCGGCCGCCAAGGCCCGGTATCATGGCCGCCGCGATCGCCAGACCTTACGCCATGTGACTTTTTTTTGTGGGGTGAGATCAAAAGACGTGTTTATGTGGAAGAGGCCGAAAGCCACGAGGACTTGAAAGTGCAAATACAATCTGCATTTGACCAAGTGCGAAGTGATCGTGTAGTGCTTAACAAATTAAAACATAATGTGCAACAACGTGCAAGACTCTGTTTAGAGAGAAACGGTTTGCACTTCGAACAATTATTAAAAAAGATTAGAAAGTAACTAGGTAAGGAATTTTTGATTGTATTTTAATCATTGTACATAAGTTGATTCAAATTTTTTTAATACGCCGGATTGCAAAAGGCCGGTCGATCTCTAAGTTTAATAATCATAATCAGCAATCGCAGTCAACAAAGGCCTTTTGCAATTTGACGGTCCTAAGCCCGTATAAAGTATGAAGGAAAAATTTGCAACTTATGAATGAAATGATGAAGTGATGGCAGCGACCCCTGGCTGGCCGCCGCGCCGTCTCAGCACAATAAACATCGCAGAATCAGATTTGGTGAGTAAATTTTTTAATGATTGGGTTTGGTTTACTTATTTGTTTTTCCATTTTGTAGAGACGTAATTAATACCAATATTGTTCGTTAATCGTAATTAATACCATAGATTTTTGTACATATTTGAGGGTATTTAAATTTAACTTTTATAACGTATGATAGCAGCGACTTAGGAATGCTGTTAAGTTTATCAATGAAATGAAGAAGCGGGACGGAGCAGTTTGTTGTCATATTCGTAGGTACTCTGTGTGTAAGAGCGCGCGTGGTAACGTGGTGTCCATAAACTCAGACATTTTTGAGACATTTTTGCGGCTCAACATCTCAATATTTTTGTACGGAACGATATTAATAAAGTTATGTACATAAATGTTATTAATGCCATGGATTATCATATTAGAATTTTGGCATATATTACAGAATCACGGTCTATAAACAAGACAATTTATTGACAGCCCTGAAGAATGTGCTATGTGGACACTATCGAAATAATTAAAAGCGAAAATGTATTACCTAAAACCAATAATTCACTCATAAAAGAAGTATCCGTTATGCAATCAAAAGCTTACTACGTAATATTCATTGATGAAATATTTTCATATTTTATAACTATCATATTTTTGAACAATTTGCAAAATGAATTAACAAATAAAAGTGTTGGCACAGAATTTGCATTTTACTGTAAATAAACTATATCAATAAACATTGCATTCAATGCGTATCACAAACGATTCATATTTTAATGAATAACAGAATATAAATCACAAACAAGAATTCACAATTCTACAATGTAACAAGCTGAAGAACAGTCGACAATTCCCTGATCAGCAAAAGAGTAAAGTAAAGAAAGTCTAACTGAGAAATATGGTAATAAACGATTATACAATATACAGTTAAACTGTAGAATTGAGAATAAAAATTGCATTTTTCATTGCCAGTCCGACAGCTCTCTACTGTGAGACTTCGAAACGGATACTATATGAATACGAAATAGTTGTAGCATTATCGAACTCTTTCTATTGTTATGAGATAAATTTATTACTTTTTAATATATCAATGTATTGCTTTAAATATTTATGAATGGCTCTCAAAAATATGCTTTTATTTCGCTGTTGTAATTTTGGCTAAGCCGAGTATTGTGTAACTTGAGTTGTGAACGAAGTTGGATCGGTCAAGAATATATTTTTGCCTATTTCGAAGGCTTGTTATACGGCGAAAATATTGGAACTCGTGTGAAGGTTACGGATTATTGTAATATTTATAGATACCGTATATGTCTCGGAGAAAATCTACGTTACCGTATTTCTTCTGTGAGACATCGGGAAAAGAATTCTATCTAGTTTTCGTTTACTCGGTGCTTCGCAAGCGATGTTATATGATCTTGAATTCTTTGTGTTATTTATATTATTGTGATCTGTGCTTTGTAATGTTTTGTACCGATGTGTTGGTATTTATTTTCTGTGGCTCGTATGTAACTGAGTAGTAGAGCTGGGATGCCGTTTATTGGATTGCCTAAAGGTTTTGATGTTTTGTGTATTAAGATCAATGAAACTTGTAAATGAAAGTTGATATCGTAGAAAATGTGTTAGTTATCTGTAATTTATTGAAATAAAGGTAAGCATGTTTTTATTTTATCCTTAAACTTTATAACATTACTTAGCACTTGGCGCGCCTGCTGTTTTACGTCATGTCGTTAACATTATTTATGAAGTAGGTGGTAAATATTTTTATGGGGTAGGAGCTAATTGAGCAGAATATGGACATGGCCAGGATGAGAAAATGAAAAGGCGGCGCGAGATGAGAGAAAAGAAAAAGAGACATTTTTATAATAAAATTATAGTCTGAATGGCCCCATGCCATTCAGACTATAATCTTAATATATAAAATCCTTGCGTTACTGACTAACTGACAGACACGCTACAGCCGAAACTATTGGGCGCAGGAAGCTAAAATTTGGCATGTATGTTCCTTGGGGACTGTAGGGGTGCACTAAGAAGGGATTTCCCGAAATTCCGACGGGATCGGCCAAAACGGGTAAATTTACAAAAAAATGCAGGCGTAGCTGCTGGCGTCCTCTAGTTTTATTATAAAAAATGTCGACTGCAAAGCGTTATTTTGCGTTCGTTCAACACATGTTGATCGAACTCAAAATAATACATAGCCTTACTCATATTAGTTAACCTATATTGACTGTCTGCAACATATAGTGTAAAACTACACACATACTAGCTACATAGAGGTAAGAGGTACTTAAAATCGTAAGGGTTATTTAAACGTAAATACGTAAAACCACAATACATAAAAGGTTTCTGCACGTAACGTAACTATCCAGTTTATTTTTATAAAAAAAAAAACGTAAAAAAGTTTGGGCTCTCACGTAATATTTTAACGCAGAAAACGTTACCTTTCATGAAAACGTTTTAGTAAAAAATTATGTGTATTACGATGGAAGGAACTCGTAATTTTTCGTTTTAATTAAATTATTCTGCCATAGCCGAGTGGATATACCAACAGACTGCCATGCAGAGGGTATCGGGTTCGAATCCACGGCGCGCACCAATGACTTTTCGGAGTTATGTGCGTATTGAATTGTTAATTATCGCTTGTCCCGTGCCTCGGAGAGCACGTTAAACCGTCGGTCCCGGTTGTCATGAAGATCTTTGACAATCGTTACGGGGCGTCAGTACCTTCTAAATAAAACTGACACTAGTCTAAACCATGGAATATCGCTATCCCTTCGGGTTGCGGAGGTCAGACAGGCAGTCGCTCCGTGGAAAAGCTAATATTCTGTCAAATCCGGTTAGACTAGAAAGCGGACCCCAGATTGAAACTGGGATAACGCTAAGAGAAAGGAATTAAATTATTCTGCCATAGGCCTACACCACATTGAAAATAAAATAAATGAAACCATCAGGTACAAAGTAAAATTACGTATCAGAATAAAAGACAATTACAAAGATGTTTAATTTTACATGCCAGCCTGTTTTTCATGAACTTTTTTTATTCAAAAGCATAATATTTACCATTATCTTTTGCTACGTATTAATTTAAAGGGACAAAATACTTAAAGGCCTTAATAGGCGTAATTTTAAAATGCATATTTATATCGCTCGTAAAATTCATAAAAAAATAAGTTGACTTAACAGTCAACGAAAAAATACATTAGGCTTACAAGAAAACAAATGCTATATCTAAATATTTTTCACTGTAACAACTTTACTGGAATTAATCGGCAATAGTTTCCGAGAACGGGCTAAAGAAAGATAAATAGTTGTAATCTTTTCTCCAGCTCAAAGGAAAAACGGTGAAACATGCGCGTATCTTTTAAAAAAGCTATCATTCAACACGGGAGCACTTGGTAAAAAATATTGCTTACAATTCCCAGAGTTCTTGCTGAATTGGACCTATGGGAAGGAAACACTATTGTATTGTGACCATGCCTCAGAAAAATACAACGCATTAAATATCTATTAGAATTCTGTGAAGTAGGCCCTGGTAATATTTTATAGGACGCTATCTCCTTTTTTTATTGACGTAGAAAATAGCTATATAAAATAATGCGTGTCGTGTGACCCAAATACTACCTAAATACTTTCTTTGTAAGGTGAGATGAGGCCGGTGTCCATCAAGCCTGTGCCAAACACGGGCGGTGGCCATATTATTAATAAAATATTGTAATAATTAAACCTGTTTAACGATTTTATCGTTATTTCTTCTGAACAAAATCATATCCTTATATAATTGTTGTTATTTAATTATAAGTGCGAAAATCAATAATTTCTTCATATACCTCTTATAATTATTATTCGTTATAATCTTTCAGGCTTACTTAAAGTACACCTTCAAGCTACCGATAACGGCATCGACATCAAATCCCTTTTCCTCATCGATATTAACAATTAAATTACCGCCTTTATTATATTGATATAGTTGTTATTACATTCGACATAATAATATAGTCGTAATGTACGATACAGTACAGAGGTTGTATTTCCTCAAATTGTCACCATTGATTTGTTCGTAGTTATTGTGTTATATGTATTCATATAATCAATAGAGTTATTTTTATTACTTTTAGTTTAAAAGTAACGCTTTATTACTATTGCTAGTAACGGATATGAAAGAGAGTGAATATATAGGTAAGGATTTTCGAAAGTAAATCACAATTAGTCTCTCTGAAAATACAAAGTGAGTTTTATTTAACACGCCTTTACAATATTATAATAATTATCAGTTAACAACATTACAACATCAATTTATCTCACCTGAAAATACAAAGAAACGACAATTAAAGTTCACTAATATCGCTTCCTCAATTTATTACATTCTTCAATTTCTCTCTTTATGTTTTTATAACAATAAAATGCACATAATAATCTGAAAATCACATGTCAACCCACCAACTTCTAAATTTGAATTAATGAAATGAGGTTACATTACATATATATTAGATACATAGTTTCGAAAGCCATATACATTTTGGGACTGGCAGATACTTGCCGTCAATATTTTGCAGATATCTACTTTAAGTACAAGGCAACACCTAAACTAGGGATAAATCTTGTGTCCTGGAGGTGTTAATAAACATTTAATCCATGGACACAAATTCACCCAGACTTGAAACAATAATTAGTGGATCACTTAAAGTATCATAGCACTGGGACGGACGCGACAGTTACAGCGGAGCAATACAACCACAGATCCCTTTGTACCTGCCAGGCGTAGAGCTACGGAGCCACCGTGTGGTTTTTAGTCGGTAACCCAACCCACGGGGGGGAGCCCGACATACCCCCTTAGACCCCGGTCATATGGACATGAGGTAACTCATTTTCCACACGTTAAAAAAAAAGGTCACCATTGTAATGGCACTGTTATTTAGGCAAATTATATTCATTTACTTAATTTCAAGCACTGAGGTCTCGAAATATCTGAAAGCCGTGATTAATAAAGTCTTAAAAAGTTCTTTAATTTCAATGTGAAAAATGCCAAACAATAAATGTAAAACTATTAATATGCCATAAGTCGTCTCAATATTAAAGTGCCAACACAATCCTAAATGAGGCCTTATTAATTTCATCACGGCAGCATATTTTTGACCATTCATGAAGTGGAAAAGAAAACTATACGTTATTTGGCAAGAAGCCAAGGAAATTTTTGGAACATGAAATAATTAATTTATTGGTTTATTACTCACTGGCTGTGCGATAAAATAAAATCTAACAGCTGGTTTTGTTAAGTTATGAATAAAGTTACTGGAATCTTTTTTGTTAGAACGATCGAATAGGCATTTATAAACTTTCTGATTTCTTTTGTAGTTTATCTATGGAAGCATAAAGTAGGAAGGAGGTTTTTTGAGATTTGTGACTAACATTTTTTGTGTGAGTGTTATTAAAATATATGTTTACATGAAAGCCGGTACTCTCAGCCAATGTAAACATGAATGATCAATAAAATGCCTGTGTCAAACGAATTTACAGACAGACATGGTGAATCTATATAGGTTCCGATTTTTGACTTATTTGGCTACGGTTACCTAAAAAGGAGAAAACCAGTCGGGACCATTGTATCATAGTTCAATACTGTAAGGTATCAAAGAGATAGCTTTTAATATTATACTTAAGTGAAATACGCATTTAACAGAAAAACCGAACTTTCTCACTCTAACTATTTTGAAAACAGTTTCTACGTCTACCTGCATTCAGGACTGTCCCGTACTAACCAAACTATTGGCCACAGTACCCACACGGCTATTCGACATCAAGTCGCCTTTATTTATAGCATACTCTCATACAAAGGGTGGGTTATGCGGACGCTGAACTGTTTTCCTACTACCCTGTGTTACACGGCATATAAAAAATTTACGCAAAATAAATACGATGCGATAAGATTTTATTACTTCCAGATTTATAGGCTTGTCCATTAGTGAAATGTGATTGGTTTTTGTGGGGTACCTTGTTGGTCTGGTGGCTTTAGTTTGCGGTTCTGTTTACTGCTAATGGGGATCTCGGCTTCGACATCAAGGTCAGGTAAAATGTGTTTTGGTTAACAGATTATTGCTTGCTGAACGGTGAAGAAATAAGAAACTAGTGAGTTCTGAGTCTCAGAGTTCGTTATAATGTTCTTGAAAGACATGACTGTAAAGTCTTCTGACTAGCATTTGGTCAGTGTGGTTGATGGCCTTCCCAAGTCGTAAGCGGACCGTGCAGTACACGGCTGATGATAATGATGTCACATAATCCCTACTTAATATTATAAATTTGAAATTGTGTATGTATGTATGTTGCGTTTTCACGCTATCACGGCTGAACCGATTTTGTTGAAATTTAATATGTAAATATTTAACTGCCACATCAGAGTAAACGCACCATGTACATGTTTAATTCTTAGAATTTTACAAATATATTAATGCGGATCAACTATTGTTACTATTTCATTACATTATAAGGCAAAAAATGCAAAAGAAAAATCGGAAAATTCTTGAAAATTTTCCGGAAAATTCGACAGCCAATGGTCTCAGTATCATGAACTGAATCACTGGTATCGGTTTTCGGTACACCGTCCCTTACACCCTGTATACCTATGATTGTGTACACAACTGACAACAAAGAAATTCACAAAAACATCGAACATAAAATGTTTTACTTTGTTCTTTTATAATTATTAATTATTTACAAATTAATTTTAACAACAATGATACTTAATGAACAACCCATGTTAAGTAGGATGGTACTGTAAGCTCCATTTTGAGATTCGGCATCATATTCTGGGGAAACTCAACGAACAAGGAATTTGTCTTTAAAGCCCAGAAAAGATGCATGAGAGCTATGTTTAGTCTAGGACCGAGAGATAGCTGTAAGCCCTATTTTATACAGCACAAATTACTTACTGTACCCTCGCTATACATATATGAGGCAGCACTATTTGTAAAAACAAATCCTCAATCATTCCAGAAATGGTCCGAAGTCAATAATCGCAATCGGCGCGATACAGAGCGACTATGTATAGTACAGTCTAGGACTGCGTTAATGCATAAAAGCATATTTTGTATGGCACCTATTATCTTTAATAAAATACCCAAGCAAATTCAAAACCTAAATACTACACTCTTTAAAAAACATTTAAAATCATATCTTGTTGATAAATGTTATTATAACATAGGTGATTATTTAACTGATAATAAGTAATTAACTATTGCTGGTTCTTTGTTAGATCTACAATCATGACATTCCTTTTTCATTCCTATGTAATAAATTCACGACATCTGATTATAATATTATTTGTTGAATATTTGCTATAAGTTGACATCACATTCTCAGTTATAATATTATTATGTTGTTATTATGTACTTATTAATACTAATTTCTGTATTTTTATGTTATTTAAAATTATTGCTATGACATTTTTAATTTATATAATTATTTTGACTATTATTACTAATATTTTATTGTTACTATTATTTCTATATGATGACTACTCTCGTTATATCTAAGAATGTTAACCATTGATGAATCTGAATCAATACAAACATAGCAAGGCTGTATATAGCTTTAAATATTTGTACACCACTATGGTTAAACATGCAGCTACTTCTCAATACTGTTAACAACTGAAATGTACCTTACTCATGTTTTTACAAAATAAATATCTTTATCTTTAGGATCCCCGAGGCGCAGGGTTTTCAACAGTTATTTAATTAACGGACACAAAGAACAAACAACCTGACTGGATGAAACTGATTTTATTATTTTAAATTAATATCTTTATATATATATATATATATATATATATATATATATATATATATATATATATATATATATATATATATATATATATTTCTTGTGTGCGTGTGTACAATCCTAAACGACTGGACCGATTTTGATGAAATTGTTTGTGTGTGTTCAATGGGACTTGAGAATTATTTAGATTCCCAATTTAGTCCACAGGAAAAAAATTAAAGAATCGACTGTTAGGTGGTTCGAAGTTTGCCGGGTCAGCTAGTTACATATTTTAATATTCTCGCTCTCATACATACATAAACATTCACTAAATAGATACATGTCATATACCTACGTAAGTAAGTAATTATAATTTCTTCAACGGTTTACTAACGTTTGCCATAATTTCATATGCCATACTGGTATTTGCCATAATTTCATTAGAAAAAACGCTTCAGTTGTCATAATCGTGAAATTACATAAAATGACTTTCACTAATTCCATTGGTCATAATCGATCAAGTGTCATAATAATTTAAATCTATAAATGTATTTGCCATAATTTTCGTTTTCAATAATCTAAGAAGAAAATAGATAATAAACTGAAGTTGAACAACTTTCTAGACGGGTTAGTAATGGGTTTGATGTAGAGTTTTCCGTTTTTTTGCAAAGAAGATACTATTGCTGTTTACGAGTACAGAGAAATTATGAATTTTAGGGTTGATAATTACACACACTACATATTGTTAGAATTCCATTTAGCCAAAACAAAGTAAGGACGAAACTCAAAGCGTTAGGAGAGGACAATACTAGGGTGTGTAGGTAGCCCAAAATGATGAAAACAAATTGGATGGAAGAGGCTTCTATCGTGCGGACATTGTCCTCAACTTCCGTCCCGCTCGTCATCTGTTCATTTACGCCTTACTTTTTCATATCCATCTTCACTCTACACAGTCCACCTATCTTCTCCTTGACCTCCCTTTCCCTTTTCATCCTTACATTCTTTACTTATTTACTACATTAGAATGAATACCGATTTCTATATAATGGAAAGTCAATCAGAAAATTCAGTTAGTAAACTCACTGACTTAATTTTTTGTACTTACCAAGTTTTATTTGCAAGTTAACAAAAATATTTTTTATCTGTGCTCACTCTATATCGCACATACTTTATTTATTACAGACGAAGATATTGACTGTCTGAATGTTTCAGCCAAGGACGTATTTGAAGCCGTCTGGTCCTTTCAAAGTGGATCCGCTGGCGGTTTCGACGGCTTAACCCCTCAGCATTTGAAAGATCTTCTAGGTGCAAGTGCTGGAGATGGAGAGGCTGGAGATGCACTATTGAAGGCACTGACGGCTTTAACTAACCTTATGCTCTCCGGCAATGTGGCCACAGATGTCACCGACTTATTGTAAAAAAGATGGTGGCATTCGGCCCATTGCCGTAGGGTATACAGACCGTGTACCTACAGACGTATGGCAGCCAAACTATGCTGTAAACATTACAGTGCTATCTTGGCGAAAAAACTTCAGCTAATCGAGCTTGGCTTTGGTTCCAAAGGAGGCTGTGAGGCTGCCATACATGCGCTGTCTACGTACCTTGGCTGCGGTGGTGAGGTCATTGTAAAGATTGATTTGAAGAATGCCTTCAACTTAGTGAACAGGGACACCTTGTTGACGTAAGCTAAATTAGAAACTTCTAACATTTTTAAATGTCTTTGGCAATACTATAGAAATCCATCAAAAATAATTTATAAAGACAATGTTTTGGAATCTGCTGTCGGTTGTCAACAAGGTTAGCCTCTCGGGCAGTCATTTTTAGTTTAGCCATTCACCCAATAATAAAACAAAGAAATTCAAAATTTAACGTTTGGACGTAGGGACCCTGGGAGGTTGTGTTAACACGGTTTTACAAGATTTAAGGCCTGTTCAGACCTAAGCGGTATTCGCTACCGTCTGCGGTAGAGAAAACCCAGTGGGTATGCGGTAATATTACTGTTCAGACCTAAGCGGTATTCGCTATCCTTGTGGGTAGAATAACGCGCGGTAGTCGAGTTTCGCTCAGAGAAGTAAGAAATTTAGGTCGCTCTAGCCGCAGTATTTGATACCAAATACCTGAGCGAAACCCGCGCGGTATGTACCTCTACCTACAGCGGCAGCGAATATCGCTCAGGTCGCTCTAGCCACGGTACTTGATACTAAATACCTGAGCGAAACCCGCGCGGTATGTACCTCTACCCACAGCGGCAGCGAATATCGCTCAGGGTTGAATACGCCTTTAGAGCTAATAAAAAATAAATTTAAAGCAATTGGTTTGGAACTAAATTCAGACAAATGTGAAATTTTTATTAATGACAATTTGGATAACCTTTCGATTTTATCAAAATTTAATTCCTTAGCGCCAAATATTAAAATCATCAATAAATGTTCCTTCTGCCTACTTGGGTATTTTCGACGACGCTTTTAAAACTTTTATAGATGAAAAACTACAAAATTTCTGCGGAACCTCGGAACGGCTTTATAATATTAATATTCATTCGGCTTTCACGATTATTCGGCACTGCCTTTTTGTTCCAAAATTTATATATTACTTGCGGTCCTCTCCTTTTTGGAAACATTTAAATTTTATATAAATTTAATTTATATCATAATCTTATATAAATATATCTAAATTTATTACTAAATTTTTTTATTCAAAAGCACAAAATTTATCATTATCTTTTGCTGTGTATTATTTTAAAGGTACAAAGGTCTCACAGGCATAATATTGTAATAAATCGTAAAGAAAATGCATGAAAAATAAAGAAGGTTAAACTGAACATAATTATATCTATGAGAAAAGTACTACTGCATAGTAAAACAAAAGAGGAAATATGGTTTTTATTATGCACTAAATTTAACAAATATTATCATAATATATATACAAACAAAATAAAACTACTTATATAACTAAAGTATCCTAAATTAAACGACGCGTCAAATAATTCCTCCGCAACGCTGTCGGCTGGCAGCGTGCCCAGAAGGCTGGCAGCATTGCCACGTTGAATGGCAATGCTTAAACTTTCGACAAAATATAAACCAGCCTTCTGGTCACGGGAAGCGTCAATAAGTCTTTTGGCGATTTCTTTATAAAGAGCGCGTGCACTAGGGCCCCATGACCCCAGCGTTTCGACCCCAAACGGCTCAAATACGTATTTACCAGATAGGTTTCCATATTTGCGCCGTTTGAGGGTCTCCACTGATGCAGCAGCAGCGCCCGCCGATCCAGCTGTGCATGGAAGATGTGATGGCGCAAGGGTATCGACGCAGGTTGCATCCTATACCCGAGGCCTGCCCATCTTCCAAGGTAATAAGGACATACCGTCTGGTCTCTTCCCATCTTGGCGTACCAAACAATTTGGTTCAAGATAAGCTGGTACTCCGGCGGTGACAAGAGCTCAACGGAGTATGTCGTTAATGCAGGCCTGTCGGGAAATACGCCCAGCACTCCTGCTGCACGATAGGCCATGGTAGCCAAGACTGTCGACGACTTCACCGCAGTGACAGCGATGCGGAGAAACGCAAACAGCTCCCTAGCGTAGGCAAGAAGCGATGCGGCAAGTTGTATCATCCAAGATAGTTCCTATGTTGCACGATGGAAGTGCTTAAAGCCATAGTTCTGATTCCCACTCTCCAACAGCCAACAAACGGATGCGCTCTGCAACACTCGATGCAGTACTTAAAAGATATTCTCTCATCTTGCAACAGAGCGGCCCGTCCCATTGTCCAATAATACTACAATGATATGTCGGTGAATGAAATACAATATTATATCGTGAATCAGACGGATCGCAGATAACAACGGTATTATTGGGAGCGTCTGCGTCAGCTCACTTTGTTCTGAGTGATGCAGATCACATTTATATTAATCGATCTCGATTGTAAAATTGGGGCTTCTGAATCACGCAGCTCGAGCGGCGACGCGAGAGCAAGTGATGCAGAAGCCCCAATTTTACCCTACTGTGTGATATGATGGATGTAAGGAAAATTGATATACTAGGAGTGAGTGAAACGAAGAAGAAAGGTTGCTCAACAACTAGTCATGGCCAGTATCATGCATACTGGTCTGGAGTTGTTGAGTCTGAAAGAGCTAGCCGAGGAGTTGGAATGGTTCTGTCGGATAGGATGAATGAGTGTGTGAAAGAATATGAATATGTCAACTCCAGACTTCTTTGGATGCGATTAAAACTTGGCTTAATGAAAGTCTTTGTTTTGTGTGTTTATGCTCCGGACATGTCCGAGCCATTGAATGTCAGAGAGGAATTCTGGGATAAGGTTAGAGATGTGCTTGCTAGGTGTGAGAATAATGAAAGAATAATTATGTTAGGTGACTTTAATGGATGGGTGGGTGTTTCTCGTGATGGATGTGAAAGGGTTCTAGGGCGATTTGGTGACGAGAGAGTGAATGAAAATGGTGAGAGTTTGTTGGAGGTTTGTATGGAGAGAAAGCTTGTGGTGACAAACACTTTGTTTAGTCACAAGTTGATTCATATGTATACATGGCAAAGGCAGACAGAAAGGAGTATGATAGATTTTGTTGTGGTAGACGAACGTTTAAAAGGAAAAGTGAAAGATACTAGAGTCTATCGAGGCTTAAATGTGGATACTGACCATTTTTTGGTAGTTAGCCGCATAGCGGGACTAACCACTAAATGGCGCCATCGCCCTCGCATACACTCAGCTGCCAGTGAAAGAGTGAAAGTTGAACGATTTGAAGAAGAGGATGTACGTAGTCAGTATCAAGAGGCGTTGGAAGAAAGGTTTAAATAATTGTTTGAGGAAGATGATTGCGAGATAGAAGAATTTTGGAAAGAGTTTAAGAATGGAGTAATAGAGACAGCTATACAAGTATGTGGCGTAAGCAAGAGGAAGCATGTTAAAAAGATTTGTAATGAATGGTGGGATCAGGAAGTAAGTGGTGTGGTCGCGGAAAAGCGCAAAGTATGGATGGACTTGCTGGCCATAAGAGCCAACAAAAGGATACAAGGTAGTGTGACTGACAATGAAAGGATTGTGAAAGAAAAGTATGTCAGGTTGAAACATAAAGTAAAAGAGACAGTGAGAAGAAAGAAAGAAGAATGTAAGGATAAATTTGATAGAAAGTTTTCTCAGCATTTTCGGGCCAATATCAAATTATTCTGGCACTTGGTTAGAACAGCCCGAGGCAAAGCAGGTGACTCAAAAGTTGGTGTGATAAGGGATGTAAATGAAAATATTATAAGAGAGCATGGGGAAGTTTTGGATCAGTGGAAGGTGTATTTTGAGAATTTATTTGAACGAGGAGAAAGTGACACTAGGAATATAGTAGCGAATGAGGAAGATAATTGTGCAAGTAATATAAGTATGGAAGAGATACGGTATGCAATGAAAAGTTTGAAAGCGGGTAAAGCTGCGGGATATGACAGAATATCTGCTGAAATGCTCAAGGTAGGCGAAGGCGTCACCGCAAGCCTGCTGTACCTACTTTTCAATAAATGTTGGCGGACCGGTCGTGTACCAGGTGACTGGAACAAGGCCGTAATTGTGCCACTGTACAAGGGAAAAGGGTCACAGCAGGAATGCAAAAATTATCGCGGTATAAGCCTCCTGAGTGTTGTTGGCAAATTGTATGCAAAGATACTGATTGAAAGAGTGATATCTGAAACGGATAGTAAAATTTGGGATGTGCAAGCGGGATTCAGAAAGGGAATGGGATGTACGGATCAAGTCTTTTCCTTAGGGAGCATTTCGGAGAAAACCTTAAGTAAACACCAGAAGGTTTTCTGCGCCTTTATTGACCTAGAAAAGGCTTACGATCGAGTGGTGAGGGATGAACTTTGGTCAACACTTTCTGTGTATGGAGTGAGCAGTAGTCTGATACGGGCACTTGAATCCTTATATAGGGATTCAAGTGCCTGTGTCAGAATAAACGGGGCCTTCACGGACTGGTTTAACATTGATCGTGGTGTTAGACAGGGATGTGTAGCGTCTCCTTGGCTATTCAATCTATTCATGGACAGTTGTTTGACCGATCTGAAAGGGTCTGAATGTGGATTAAGAATGGGTGAATCTGTGTTTAAGACCCTGCTATACGCTGACGATCAGGTTCTTTTTGCGTCGTCAGCGTCTGATTTACAGCAGATGGTCACCGTAATGAATGAGGCGTATAAGAAGAAGGGCATGAAAGTGAATGTAAGCAAGACTAAGGTCATGGTCATAGAGAGGGAAGACAGTATAACTGAATGTAACATAATGATAGGAGATGAAAAAGTGGAACAAGTGAATGAGTTTGTGTATTTAGGGTCTTTGTTTACGAGAGATGGGAAATGTGAGGTAGATGTTGAAAGGAGAGTGAAAGCAGGAAATAGTGTGAATGGCGCCTTACGGTCCATCATCAGTAGCGAAATTATCCCAAGCAAGGCTCATCTTGCTGTACTGCAGGGAGTTTTGGCGCCAACACTGATGTACGGTAGCGAATCATGGGTATGGCAGACGAAGCATGAAAGTAGAATCAATGTTGTGGAGATGAGAGCTTTAAGGAGTATGTGCGGAATAAGTTTGAAAGATAAAGTGCGTAACAGTGTGATACGGGAAAAGTGTGGTCTAAAAGAAGATGTAGTGACAAAGATTGAAAAAGGAATGTTACGTTGGTTTGGACATCTGGAGCGGATGGATGAAAGAAGAAATACGAAAGGAGTGTATCGTGCGAGAATAAATGGAAATGTCGGTAGGGGACGCCCTAGGCGGACGTACACCGACCAAATAGGTGATCTACTGATAAAGGGCAAAATAAAAAGTACCTATAACTGACGTGCATGCATGACGAGGTTAATGAATGTCGATGAAGCGAAAGAGGTATGTTTGAACCGAAACATGTGGCGTTCCATAGTCTCTGCCTACCCCAATGGGAGACAGGCGTGACGTTATATATAGATAGATACACGCTGTTGGATACCGTAATAGCCAGGGTAAACTCTGTCAGGGACCTAAGAATAACATTCGACTCCAAACTACTATTCGATGCACACATTTCAAATACCATTAATAGTGATAACTAGAGGACCCGTGCTGCTCCACAGCATATTTTAATATTATAAAAAAGCTCTTACATATCGATGCCTTACGACCAAAAGAGGCTAACCGCCACTTTCCAAACTTTACAGGAGAGTAGTTTAAAGTTCAAAATAAGTGAAAAAGAAGCATAAAAAAAATTCTGTACGTTCCAAAAGTTTCAAAATTTAACCATATAGTTTTTGATTAGGTCTCTACAAAATGACACTGTTAATTAAAACAAATCGCACTCTTTACACTATTTACTGTCGCTTACCCTCAAATGGTCATAATTATACTAACAGGCAAAAACTTCGTAAATGAAAACAACTCAATTAATGAGTTCCAACCCAAATGATTTAACTGCACTATTTATTTTATTTCTTTTGAAGAAAATGAGCATATCTGTGCTTTTTCTGTTCATCAAGTTGAGCCAATATGACATAACCAACTATTGGTTAAAGGCAAAAGAACAAGGAAATTGTAATAAGTTAACTATCTATAAAAAATACAATGAGCTCTTTTATACAACGCGAAAGCACATTGTCATTAATTCTTATAAAATAATACATACATACTTATATACATACATTAGACTTTTATAAGTTTTTGAACTGGGTAACCGACTAAGGTATAATAATAATAATAATCATTTATTTGTCAAACACAGGCAACATTACAATTTTCGGTCTTGTGTGTTTACAATTTCGAGTGCGCTGTGTTTTGCCTTAAGGACATACAAATATATTATACAAGAATTGTCTACGCTTCATTCACCAATAAGTTAACAATAATACAAAATTAAATAAAAAGAAAACATAATGTCATAATATTGTGATGGCCGATGTCATGTCAAACCGTCGTCACGAAACACAATAATTAGCAAAGAGGTTTGAAGACTATTTTATTATTTGGAAATGAGTTTTTAATTCGATGACGTATACATTTTGTCAAGTGTTCGCCAAATTCAGCATCCGTTGACAACAAGGCGATGGCCGTACGGATAACACATCCCGTTCACGTTCTGATGGCGTGGGTTCAAATCCCAGTCATAACAGTTATGTGGATTATGGTTTTTATGAAATTTGGAAACTGTTTATGAATATTTGGCAAATATTTAAAAAAAGATTATTTAAATATTTCGTATAAAAATTAGAAAATTCTAGAAACTTCAGGAAGGAATGGAAAGATTAAAAAGAGATAGGAGATAGAAATACAATTGAATTATGAAATGACAATCGAAATTAGTGGATCTAGAACATTCCTAGGGGTATATAAGGCGGTGTAGACGCGTTGAGCGCCAGTTTAAGTTGAAAAGTGGTAAAGTGAAGAAGAAAAGGAAGAAGTAAAAGGAAGAAAGAAAAAGTAGTAAAATAAAGTGAAGTGAAAGAATAGTGCAGTAAAGTGCAGTGAAGTGCAGTGAAGTGTAGTGAAAAGTGCAGTGCAAAAGACGCTAGTGTCAGTGCTGTCCGCGTCGAAAATAAACGGCGCGTCGTGTGTGAAGTCGAATAAAGTGTCATCAGTGATACTCGGTGTTTCCTTCCAATCCCGTTACCTCGTCCGTAACAATATAATAAAAAACAAAGGAAGTAATAGTAAATAGTCAATGTTAAAATCAAGTTTAAAATAGAAATGTAATAATTTTTATAAAGAAATAATTTGCGATATAGATAATATAGAAAAAGTCAAAATAGTTACATTCAGGAATTCGTCAATATTATAATAACATTTCTCTATCAATAATTCATTAAATTACTTTTCAAACAGTGGCATATTCTTGATTGATTTGGATACTTTATTATAAACTAAAGGATGCCAGCAACTACGACTGCATTTTTTTTTTAATTTACCCGTTTTGGCCGATCCCGTGGGAATTTCGGGAAATCCCTTCTTAGTGCATCCCTACGGACCCCAAGGAACATACATGCCAAATAACAGCTTCCTGCGCCCAATAGTTTCGGCTGTAGCGTGTCTGTCAGTCAGTCAGTAACGCAAGGATTTTATATATTAAGATTTGCGGTGCGAGACCAAAAAAGCTTTTCTGCATTAATGTTGTTTTGCATTTGATGTTACTTAACTCGTTTTGATATTGAGCACATATTGGACCTTTTCTGACATCAGACAATCTTGTAAATAAGTGTGGATTGCATTTTACAAATAGTGCTGTTTCCAATATATACAGTGATGGTAATGTTAAAGTTTTTAAGGATTTAAAATAAGGAACGCAGCTGTCAGTTACCTTGATACCACACATAGATCTTACACATCGTTTTTGAATCCTAAATACCAGCTCCCTATCAGTGGATTGCCCTCAAAACACAATGCCGTACCGTAAAACTGATTATGCCAAGCCATTGTATGCTGCTATGAGAGCTTGACTGTTAACCCTTCGGGACAGTTGAAACAGGGCGTAGATACGCGGTTTTGCTCACTTTGCATAATGTTTCAACATGAGGCTTCCAATTTAATTAGTGATCCATTATTATACCCAAGAATTTGCACATAGTTGTTGCCTCAATATTGACATCTTTATAGGAAATATAATCAATCTTTATAGGTAAAAGAAGATGTAGTGACAAGCATCGAGATAGGCATGTTAAGATGGTTTGGGTACATGGAGAGGATGGATGACGAAAGACTGACAAAGAAGATATATAGGCAAGTGTGAATGGGACAGGACGAAGGAGAAGACCTAGGCGGACGTTCTCTGACCAGATTGGAGACATCCTAACAAAAGGACAGGTCAGAAGTACCCTAAACAGAAGAGCATGCATGAGAAACTTGATGGAAGTGAATGAAGCAAGAGAGGTATGTCAGGATCGTTGCAAATGGCGTTCCTTAGTCTCTGCCTACCCCTCCGGGAAACAGGGGTGAGTCTATGTATGTATGTTATAGGAAATGTTAGTGTTTGGTATTTCACAGCGCTGATGGAAATGCGTAACTTTGGTCTTGCTTAAATTTATCACTAAATTATTATTTTGAAGCCACTTTATAATAGTATACAGGCACGCATTTATTTCTTTCTCGTAATCCGCTTTATTTTCACACTTTATTATAGCTGTGCTGTCGTCCGCAAAGAGCACCATTTTATGAGGTGTTATAGAATGAATTTAAAAAAAAATGTGCTCAATCGGTCTTTATTTTAGAAAAATTTAACAAAACAATTGTTACTCATTGTAAGTTAGTCTTGCATTATACATTCATGCTGACAATCTAGGTATGACAAGAAATATAAACTTAAAATTTTCTCGTTTCTCGTTGGTCTTGCGGCATAAATGTGCGCGTGGGGTTGGGAGGTCTCGGGTTCGATTCCCGAGTCAGGCAAAGTGTTATTGGGTTTTTCCGTTAGGAAATTCTCAGTAGCAGCTCGGAGTCTGGTAATGTGCCCGGTTCGGCAATAGGCTCGCCCCCTATTACGAGGGACCTAAAAATTCATGGCGAAATGTGGGTGTTATATCACACCTCTGCCTACCTCTTCGGGGATACAGGCGTGAGTCTATAAAAAATAAATAAATAAAACAAAATTTCGTACCTTAGGACCACTTTTAGGTATGACGGTAGGTTTGGTCCTTGTCGTCCGCATGTCCGCGTCTACAGTTGCCGTAAATAGCCTCGCGACGTCCGTTGCCGGGGGAGTCCTCCACAGCAAAGAAACTACCCAATACAACCGTGTCCGGTGAAGACATGCGTCAGGCGTGCGTGATGACTCATTGGCAGCCTCCAGCCACTCCACAAAGAGAGTTCTTACCATCGCTTTTGCCGTGTATCCATTCATTCGCACTCACCCATCCATTCACTCAATCGATTAAACAATGATGATGACACATGTTAAATCAGTCACAATTTGCGAAAGAGGGACCTACTAACGTGCGCTTAATATATGTGCAAAACAAACGTGCAGTTTTTATTCACTCACTCTTATAGTCCCATAGGCAATTCGACACAACAGAGTCTCATATCAGTCGCAGGATTAACTCTTGACTGTTACTGAGAATTCATCAAAAAATCCAATAATTCCTTGCTGGACCAACTTGGGATTCGAACCCTTGATTATGATCCTAAGCCAGGCCAGCCAACAAAAACTCTGTAGGTACTTATTTAACCATTCAGTATTGTCTGAACAAGATAGCAAAAGAATGACTTCTTACCTATAAAACTTAAAATAACTAATTAGAATACACAATTATAGATGAATATAAAAGTCTATTAAAATAATCTTACCGTTTTATTTCCTTCGAAAAACTTCGCGCCAAACGGACTCGCAAGCACGGAGGTGCTTACGCCGCGGTGAATGTTCGCTGTGCATCGCTAACGACATTTTGTTCGAATGAAAGAGTGAGATAACCGGTGCTGTTTGTCATTCTTCTGTAAGTTAACCGCCAAACCTTTGATTTACCTTGTTATCTAACCACTATACCAGATATTTTTTTTTGGGAGGGAAAAAAAGGGTAAGCGACAATGTAAGGCGACATTCGTTTGGATGATTTATCCTAAGCGCCTTCGATGATTGATTTGGTGACTAGGGAAAATAAAAATAAGCGCCAAATAAAGTCACGGAAATGAGACCTAAATGTAATAAATGACATATATTTTATCCAAAGAAACTGCCCTGATATCCTAACCGAAAGTTTGGTACATAAAGTTTCAAGTAAAATTTGATTAATGTATTTCTTTTTTTAATATTTACAGCCCTAACTACTTAACTTTCAAGTAAAGAAAAAAATATTCAAAGCCAGAATTGCTTATCTCACAATTTTGAAATATTATTTTTATCCAACCACCATAATACAAAAAACACCAAAAATAACTGTCGTTTATGACGAAAAACTTAGTGTTAGAACCTCAATTCCTTTACCGCCTAAGCGACAAAAAGTTTGTCCTAGAGCCACGAAACTTAGACCATTAGACGCAGAAAAAAAAAAAGCCGATTCTAACCATATATATAAGTCGATTTCGCAAAAAATGTCGCTTACCCCCTTTTGGCCGGAAGACATCGATATATTTTCTTCCAAGAACCATAATTATTATAATTGAAAACACAACTACTCACAAAAACACGTTGTTAAATCATAAACTTAAGTTACCTACTAACTTACGCTAACTTCACTTTTTTATTTTATCCGTCAATATTTTACTATCAAAATATAGATAAACAATTTTTTTTTATAAGTAAGAAAATAGGTTTTATTTCTGTTATCCAGCTAAATATTTCTGTGAGAAGCACGATTTATTTTGTTTTGTGTATGGGTGTGATTAATCCATCATAATTTAGTAATGTAATGGTAACTTTGGTAGAAATTTTACTTTTGATAGAGATGGTAGTTTTGGCACAATGCGTACCTTTGGTAGCAATTGTAAGTAATATTGCTACCAAATAGTTTTGGTAGCAATGTTACTTACAATTGCCATATATGCCATAAATACCATTTCTCCCAAAATTACTATTCCTACCGAAAATACTAGGTATTCATTTTCAAACTACTATTTGTACCAAAACTACTATTCGTACTAAAACTATCATACCTCCCATTTTTACCAAAACCGCCGGTTCTGTCAAAAGTTCCTTTTCTCTCGAAACTACTAATCTTACCAAAGCTACAATTTCTACCATAACTACCACTTGTAATATAATTATATAACAATAGTACTATGAACCGCTGTAATATGTCCCACATAAAAAAAATTAAGATACCCGAAGAAAGTTCGTATGTAATTTAAAAACACAAACATTTTTCTCACATAAAACGTAATTCACCCGTCTGTAGGGTTGATTTTCCCAACATTAGGCGGAATTTTCACTACATTTGGGGAAATTTCCTTTGGTCGCGGGTATACTGACGTCGTTACCGCGACCCCGTCGTGAAGGTCGATAGAGGAACACCGCGGTGTTTTAGTGGGTATGCCGCCCCGAACATCTAGGGGGAGAGCCGAGCCACACACCCCCCTCCACCTACCCCAAACTCGGTACAGAGTTGGCGGAGGGGTCCCTTTGAGCGACAGTCCGTAACTGGATTTCATCGCGATACAAAAAATAGGGGGAAAATTCCTCAACATCAGAGATCAGTTCACCCAACATTAAGGGTTAACTGGTAACATTCGGGGAATACTACCTGCCATCAGCGATAATTCACTATAGTGATAATAATTTAACCAACATCGGGTATAATTTTACACACCACCACACTCACACCCGTATAAAAAGTAAGGCAAGGTCACCTTAAGCAGGCGTAACGGTTTTTCCTGGCAGTTACCGCAAGGAACTTAAACACTTAAACAAGGAACAAAAACTTCAAATGTTTACTAGAGGACCCGTGCTGCTCCACAGCATATTTTAATATTATATAAAAGCTCTTACATATAGGTATGATGAGTACATTGTAGCCCTATCTAATAAGTAAGAAGATGATATTCTTACCAAAAATATATATATCACAAAACTTATTTTCTCACAACATTGGCTTTGCGTTGCACCTTAGGTATCGAGAAATTTCCACCTTGGCATTACTGAATGGTTTGCCGCGCAATAGGGATATATATAATACTAGCTGACCCAGCGAACTCCGTTTCGCCTTTTTAAGAGTTTTTATTTAATTCCCTTTTTTCCAAGCCCCTTTTCCAAAGTTACCATTGACTTAGCGCTTAATCTCTTATCATTTCAGAGTCTATAAATGCTGAACAAAATATTCAAAGCCAGAATTGCTTATCTCACAATTTTGAAATATTATTTTTATCCAACCACCATAATACAAAAAACACCAAAAATAACTGTCGTTTATGACGAAAAACTTAGTGTTAGAACCTCAATTCCTTTACCGCCTAAGCGACAAAAAGTTTGTCCTAGAGCCACGAAACTTAGACCATTAGACGCAGAAAAAAAAAAGCCGATTCTAACCATATATATAAGTCGATTTCGCAAAAAATGTCGCTTACCCCCTTTTGGCCGGAAGACATCGATATATTTTCTTCCAAGAACCATAATTATTATAATTGAAAACACAACTACTCACAAAAACACGTTGTTAAATCATAAACTTAAGTTACCTACTAACTTACGCTAACTTCACTTTTTTATTTTATCCGTCAATATTTTACTATCAAAATATAGATAAACAATTTTTTTTTATAAGTAAGAAAATAGGTTTTATTTCTGTTATCCAGCTAAATATTTCTGTGAGAAGCACGATTTATTTTGTTTTGTGTATGGGTGTGATTAATCCATCATAATTTAGTAATGTAATGGTAACTTTGGTAGAAATTTTACTTTTGATAGAGATGGTAGTTTTGGCACAATGCGTACCTTTGGTAGCAATTGTAAGTAATATTGCTACCAAATAGTTTTGGTAGCAATGTTACTTACAATTGCCATATATGCCATAAATACCATTTCTCCCAAAATTACTATTCCTACAAATAAACATAGATTTTTATATAGGTAATATTGAATTCTAGCTTCCTGCATGAACGACGTATTTGAGTTATTTGCGAAGGTCAAAATTCAAAGTTTATGCAGGTTAATGCTGGTGTGCCCCTGGGATCCGTCTTATCGCCCACACTTTTTCTTCTGCATATCAATGATATGCTCACTTTTGGGAGCATACATTGCTATGCAGATGACAGTACCGTGCATGGGCGGTATCTCGGCCATCCTGCGGCTAAGCAGGCCGACATTGAGGAAAATAGGCGAAAACTTGTCGCTGAGCTTGACCAGGTTTTGAACAGCATCTCGAATTGGGGTGCTGAAAACATGGTCAAGTTCAACGCCAAGAAGACACAGGTGTGCGCATTTTCAGCAAAGTTATCTCCATTCCTTCCCCGACCTTCTCTTCTGGACACTCCACTACCGATACAGGACAGCCTAAATATACTTGGTATGGACATACGCCGCAATCTCAACCAGAGAAACTACATCGAGGGTGTCATTAAATCGGCATCTCGAAAACTCGGAGTCCTGAACAGAGTGAGGAGGTTTTTCACGCCGGAGCAGCTGTATCTATTATACAAGACTCAGGTTCGCTCCTGCGTGGAATACTGCTCTCATCTCTGGAACGGCTCCGCTCAGTACCTGCTAGATGCCCTTGATAGGTTGCAGCGGCGTGCTGTCCGTATCATAGGTGACCTTGAGGCTACTAAGACCCTTGAATCTCTGCAATTACGCAGGGACGTAGCCTCAATGGCTGTCTTTTACCGTTTGTATCACGGTGAGTGTTCAGAAGAACTCTTTCAACTCATCCCACCCTCTCCTTTCCTATCCCGAACAACACGTACCGCGTTAAAGTGCCACGCTTACACAGTTGAGCAGATACCGTCACGTACGAAAAGGTTCGGTACATCTTATCTTTGCCGTACCATAAAGATGTGGAACTCACTGCCAGCTCACGTGTTTCCGTCCTCTCTTGATCCTGGGTCCTTTAAGCGGGGCGTGAAAAAGCATCTCTCAAGGCCGTCAAAGTGAGGGCCGTCATGTCACATTGCCTAACCAGCAATTGGGGACGATGGCCTTTCCAATAGGACTTCACTGTCAGCTTACCATCAGGCAGCGTGAAGTCATTTTGATAGGTTATTTTTAATAAAAAAAAAAAACCATTCCTTAAAATATCGGAGACGATACCCATATCGACTTAAAAAAAAATCCCGTCCGCCATCTTTGGTTTCCTAACCGCCATCTTTGATCACGAAATAGATGTTGTATTTGGATTCACCATCCCTCAAATCGTCAGAGACGATACCCATATTGATTTTTAAAATTTTTCTTTCCGCCCTCTTTGATTTCTCATCCATCATCTCGAATCACGAAATAGATGTTGTATTTGGATTCCCCATCCCTTTAAACATCGGAGACGATACTAATATTGATTTTTTTTAATTTCCCATCCGCCATCTTTGATCATGTAATAGATGGTGTTTTTGAATTCCCCGTTTCTTAAAATATCGGAGACGATACTCATATTGACTTTAAAAAAATCCCGTCCGCCATCTTTGATTTCCTATCCGCCATCTTTGATCACGAAATAGATATTGAATTTGGATTCTCCATCCCTTAAATCACCAGAGACGATTCCCATATTGATATTTTAAATTTATCCCATCCGCCAACTTTGATTAGCCATCCACCATCTTGAATCACGAAACAGATGTTGTATTTGGATTCCCCATCCCTTTTAACATCGCAGACGATACCAATATTGACTTTTTAAAAATTTTCTTATCCGCCATCTTTGATTTCCCATCCGCCATCTTTGATCATGAAATAGATGTTGTATTTCTATTCCCCACCGCTTAAAATATCGAAGGCGATACCCATATTGATTTTTTAAATTTTCTCATCCGCCATCTTTGATTTCCCGTCCGCCATCTTGGATCACTAAATTCATTTCATATTATTAATCAGCGTCCCGAAAATCTCGAAAACGATACCCATACAGATTGTATCCTATTCGTTTAGCCTTTTTTTGCCTTTGACTTTATTATTTTTGTCTGGCCCCTAAAAGTTGTGGCGTAATTTTATATAGCCTT